>OU342746.1:445123275-445723275 GCA_910589775.1 Avena eriantha
GTTCTTTTCACATACCACATATGGATCCACCAGTGTCATTTTGCATGTGTGTTCTCTCACATACCAACTATGGATCCACCAGTGTCATTGCATGTGTGTTCCTTTAGTAACAACAACCAGAGTCATTTTGCATGTGTGTCTTTCACGTACCACCTATGGATCCACCTGAGTGCATTGCATGTGTGTTCTTTTCACTAACAACAACCAGAGAGTCATCGCATGTCTGTTCTTTTCACATACCACATTGGATCCACCAGTGTGATTCACAATGTGTGTTCTCTACAGAGACCACCTAGGATCCACCAGTGTCATTGCATGTGTGGTTCTTTTCACTAACAACAACCATAGTCATTGCATATGTGGTTCTTTTCACATACCACATATGGATCCACCGGTGTTATTTTGCATGTGTGTTCTCTTCACATACCACCTATGGATCCACCAGTGTCATTGCATGTGCGTTCTTTTTAGATAACAACAACCAGAGTCATTTTGCATTTGTGTTCTCTTCACATACCACCTATGGATCCACCAGTGTCATTGCATGTGTGTTCTTTTTAGTAACAACAACCAGAGTCATTTTGCATGTTTTGTTCTTCTCACATACCACCTATGGATCCACCAGTGTCATTGCATGTGTGTTCATTTCATAATCCACCTATGGATCCACCAGTGTCATTGCATGTGTGTTCTGTTTAGTAACAACAACCAGAGTCATTTTGCATGTGTGTTCTTCTCACATACCACCTATGGATCCACCAGTGTCATTGCATGTGTGTTCTTTTCACTAACAACAACCAGAGTCATTGCATGTGTGTTTTTTTCACATACCACATATGGATCCACCAGTGTCATTGAAATGTGTGTTCTCTACAGAGACCACACATGGATCCACCAGTGTCATTGCATGTGTGTTCTTTTTAGTAACAACAACCAGTCATTTTGCATGTGTGTTCTTTTCACATACCACCTATGGATCCACCAGTGTCATTGCATGTGTGTTCTCTTCACAATCCACACTTGGATCCACCAGTGTCATTACATGTGTGTTCTTTTTAGTAACAACAACCAGTGTCATTGCGTGTGTGTTCTCTTCAGAGACCACACATGGATCCACTAGTGTCATTGCATGTGTGTTCTTTCTTAGTAACAACAACAAGAGTCATTGACATGTGTGCTCTCTTCACAGACCACACATGGATCCACCAGTGTCATTGCATGTGTGTTCTTTCACTAACAACAACCAAAGTCATTGCATGTGTGTTCTTTTCACATACCACATATGGATCACCAGTGCCATTGCATGTGTGCTCTCTTCAGAGACCACACATGGATCCACCAGTGTCATTGCATGTGTGTTCTTTTTAGTAACAACGACAAGAGTCATTGAAATGTGTGTTCTTCTCACATACCACCTATGGATCCACCAGTGTCATTGCATGTCTGTTCTTTTCACTAACAACAACCATAGTCATTTTGCATGTGTGTTCTTTTCACGTACCACCTATGGATCCACCAGTGTTATTGAAATGTGTGTTCTCTACAGAGACCACACATGGATCCACCAGTGTCATTGCATGTGTGTTCTTTTTAGTAACAACAACCAGTAATTTGCATGTGTGTTCTTTTCACATAGAACCTATGGATCCACCAGTGTCATTGCATGTGTGTTCTTTTTACTAACAACAAGAGTCATTGAAATGTGTGCTCTCTTCAGAGACCACACATGGATCCACTAGTGTCATTGCATGTGTGTTCTTTTGACTAACAACAACAAGAGTCATTGAAATGTGTGCTCTCTTCAGAGACCACACATGGATCCACCAGTGTCATTGCATGTGTGTTCTCTACAGAGACCACACATGGATCCATCGGTGTCATTGCATGTGTGTTCTTTTAGTAACAACAAGACCCATTTTGCATGTGTGTTCTTTTCATACACCACATATGGATCCACCAATGTCATTGCATGTTTGTTCTTTTCACAATCCACCCATGGATCCACCAGTGTCATTGGATGTGTGTTCTTTTTAGTAACAATAACCAGAGTCATTTTGCATGTGTGTTCTCTTCACATACCAGCTATGGATCCACCAGTGTCATTGCATGTGTGTTCTTTTCACATGGATCCACCAGAGTCATTGCATGTGTGTTCTTTTTAGTAACAACAACCAGAGTCATTTCACATGTGTGTTATTTTCACATACCACCTATGGATCCACCAGTGTCATTGAAATGTGTGTTCTCTTTAGAGATCACACATGGATCCACCAGTGTCATTGCGTGTGTGTTCTTTTCACTAACAACAACTGGAGTCATTGCATGCGTGTTCTTTTCACATACCACATATGGATCCACCAGTGTCATTGCACGTGTGTTCTTTTTACTAAGAACAACCAGAGTCATTGTATGTGTGTTCTCTTTAGAGACCGCACATGGATCCACCGGTGTCATTGAAATGTGTATTATTTTCAACTGCCACAAACAATCGGGACGCAGAACTAACCAGCAACCGCTCTATGCTTCTAGAAGACTCGATCCCCGATTGTTAGGCGTCGTTGGATCGGGGTGCGTGGATGATAGTGATGTCCTTCGTGAGGGCGATCCGCGAGAAGTCTGTTCTACGAACTGATTGGCCATGGCAACTACGCTGGGCCTACGTCCTTGCCTTTATCCCCTTAACCTCGGGGCCAAAAATCAGATCATGTTCCTTCATCACCATGGAGAGGGAGAGGCCCAAACTCAGCTTGCACGAGGCTCAGATGTTCGCCCACTACGGCATACTCGCGCCTCCATTAGCGAGGCTTCCGGCCGGCTTCGAGCTCAGCTACGCCGGGGTTCCTATTGCGCCGCTCTTGCACGACAACGCGTTGGCGAGGCAGATCGAGGAGCGCCGCCGCCAGCTGTCGGAGCGGAAGAGGGCAATGGTGCGGTACTCGCGTACGAGCGCGTACTAGCGAAAGCTGTTCAAGAAGGAGCGGGCTGCGTTGATTGAGCTGTGCGGAACCCACCGGCGGGAGATCCACCCGGATCTGCGCAACCCCGAAGGGAGGCAGCGCTTCTGGGCAGTGCCTGGGCATACGACCTCCACTGTTATCAATGCAGCACGCCGTGAAGAATCCATGAGGAGGAGGAACGCTGCCGGGAACGTCGGCATCGATTCCGACGCGGAGGAGGCTGGCGGCGACACGGACAATGTCGTCAATGATGGAGACTGCGGGAGCGTCATAGTCGATTAGGGCCACTTAAGCATAAATTAAATCTATGTACGGTATCTTAGTGCGCTCTTTGGATTTGGGTCACCTGAGTCATGGTCGATTATCGTCATAATCTATATATGTTGGCCATGTTTTAGTTGTCTTTGTCTTTGAAACTAGTCGATCGAAACTCGTCCGATCCTAAAATAAAGTTCGTGCATTCCCTGGCATATCTGATGGGACAATACGCTAACTCTGCTCCCAGCACTTGATGGAACAGCCGTAATTTGGAGTGCGCCTAAGGAGAAGGGATCGAGCGTGTTGTAATAGTGTACTACTCCTGTCCAGATATAACTGACTTAGTTTTTTTTAGATATTTAATAAATGTGTCTATACCCAAAACATGTCTAGATACATATTTTAGGTTTCTCTGTCTTTCAAACTAATCAAAAGTCGTCAAATTCTGAACAAACAAAGTCATTGCGTTCACACCTGATGGGACTATATGCTGACTCTGCTATTTGATGCCACAGCCATAATTCTGGAGTGTGCCAAAGGAGATGGGAATGCAAGGGAGATGGGAACTAGTAGCCGCGTCCAAACGCAGGTAAAAAATTAATGTAATAATATTTTAAAAAAATATAATCTGGTCCACATGACCCCATCATAGACACGTTGCACGCGCCAGATATAAATAAAGACGACACGGCTAGTTTAGTTTCAATGATACAATTCAACATAGGACGTTACTGTGCCCGCATCTTTCTGCTCCTCTTATTAGTCTGCTAGCCCACGCTGCATTAAGCATCAGTTGATGAGGATTAAAAAATGATAAAATGGGAAATAAAACAATTTTAAGCTTACCTTTCATCCGGAGAATCGTACAAAGATGAAATTGGCAGGGATTTATTATTTCTCCTGCAGTTAGCCGAAAGATCCTCAAGAACATCATCAATCACCCCTGCAACTTCTTCATATTCTAATACACCTCCATTATTTTCCCTTTCCTCCCCGTTCCGCTTACCCTTTTGTTTCTTTTCACACCCTTTTCTCGTCGGCACCTCCACTTCTTCATAAATTGGCTGCTTACGTACGTTTTCCTCCGAGTGCTCATCACCGTCTTCGCGCTGCTCTTCCACCAGTTCTGGCTGAGAAGCTTCATTTTCTGCCACCGGGGTGTGAATAGGGACAATAGCATGTGTAACTGGGTTTTTGCACAACCTCTTGATATGGCCGAATCCGCCACAACGTTCGCATTTCCTTTTCCTAGCACCAAGCCTTGGACCTTTATCGGTGGAGGCTACCATCCTTAGCTTTCTAGGCCTCCCAGGTGGCCTCCTAAGAATTGGTGGTTGAAGTTTGAACCCTGGATCGACAATCTCCCAATCATTTTCATCGGCCATAGGTGGTACGTTTTCTGTATAAGTTGCAGCAAACTTGTCCACGGAGAAATAGTTGTCGACGTAGTTCTCTATTTCAGCTCCGTTACCTCTAAGCTTTAAGATGAAGTAAATTGCATGGTGACATGGTAGACTAGTAATCTGCCACTGCCTGCATGAACAAGTCTTGTTTCCAATGTCTACAGTGTACCTCCATTCACTTCCACGCTTGTATTCTGCATAAACCTCAGCCAATGTTCTGGAACTTCTGACCACCCTCATCTTTATGGCTCTCATTGCCCTGGTTCTTGCATTCAGTAACATAACCACCTTTGGAACTATTTTATGGCCTAAAAAATTTCTTGCACAAATTCTTTGCCTTAAATCTATCTTCACCATTATGCACTGTCTTATTGCATCCAACAAAATAACAATTCCAAGTGTCTTCATGCCCGAAATCTTATCATTGAAACTCTCTGCCAAATTATTGCATACAAAATCCACCTTGCTTAACTCACCAAACTTGCTTCTGGCCCATAGCTTGGTGTGATGTTCCTCAAGGTATTTTTTCACGTTTTGAACTACATACATGTTCTGCAAGTAAGTAGCATGCGTGCTTGGGATGTATGTGTATGTTGATCGCCACAAGTCCTCTTCAATGATCTTTCCTTCGAACTTCTTCGTGAAGTTAGTAGTGAGGTTCCACATGCATTCCCTATGCTTAACCCCAGGAAACACAGCATCAACAGCATTCTCAAGACCCTCGGATGCACCGGTGTGTATCACCAAGCCTTCAGGGTGACCAATTACTTCCCGTAGTCTCTGCATGAACCATGTCTAGGTTTCATTTGATTCACCCTCAAGAACAGCATAAGCTACGGGTAGAAGCCAATTATGCACGTCCAAAGCACAAGCAGAAGCAACATGTCCCCTGAACTTCCCTGTTAAAGAAGTTGCGCCTATTGCCAAGTATGGCCTGCAGCCGTCTAGGAACCCCTTCCAGCATGCCTTCAGGCAGACAAAACATCTCCTGAAGCATATCTTATCTGCCTGCTTATACCTGACCCCCCCTCGAGACCTTTTCTCTCCCTTTCACAACCTCATAATCGATGTCAAAAACACTACCAGGTGATGTTTTCTCTACCTGAGCTTTGAAACTATACAACATATGAAAACTGTCATTCCACTTGCCTTGAATGAAGTCTAGAGACATCTCCTTCCCATCAAAGACTCTGTGATAAGGAATCAGAACGTTAAACTTTTTGCTAATCTTTGCTCTGAGTTCAGCTAGTCCAATGTTATGATCCTGCCTCACCTAGTCAAGTACAGTAGCAGTAATCCACTTGGTAGTCGCCGGTCTAATTTTACCACTTAAAGAAGTATTAGGGAAGTTGTGTTCCTTCGTGTTTACTTTGATCTGCATTCGATAAGAATCCAAATAATTCAGAGCTAGTTATCAGCAGAATAAATATGAGAAAGACTGAAACTAAATGTAGCTATTGCAACCTGAAATGGGTGTCCATCCCGCATTGGAGATGCATGTAATCTCCATTTACACACATTACTTTCCCTACAGTGCACCCGAAATCTCTTTTGGTCGCTCTTTTCAATGATAAATTCGAACCCAACTCTGATTGCATAGGTTGCAACTGCATATCTGCAGTCCTCCACATTATCAAAGATAGTCCGCTCATCAATTTTAGGATTGTCCCTATCAAAGTGTATCACTGGCCTGTCCACGTCTTCGTCGTCGTATCTACATCCTATTTCCACATCTTCACATTCCTCTTCCTCATCAGTCCCATAGTCAGGCTCAAAGTTCGAATCAACCAAATATTCCCTACTCTCCATCCTATCAGGGCCAGCAGCCACGTCTGGATATGCTTTCTCATCATCATTCGCACCGCCACACGTTTTAGTGCCTTCATGCTCGCTTGAGAAAGCATCTTGCTCAAGGACAAGTTGTACAGACGTCCTGCGGTTACCAACCCATATCCTTGGCATCGCCACGGGACTATAAACGCTAATTGGGGTATGCAGATAAGGAATCACAGTTCTTACCTTTCAATGTGGACGCACGGCACCTTCTCCGGGCTCCATACCTCCAAAGCTCTGCACCCCGCTACCTCTCCCCCCGTTTCGTTGTCCTCTGTGCTCTCCAGACTTGAAGGAGATTTCGTGCTCTCTAGCCGCGCAGGACCCATATCCGTGCTCTCTAGCCTCGTAGGATCCATCTCCGAGCGGGATCCAGATCACCAGTGTCGTTGGGCCCCTAACCTAACGGTCGACTCTTGGTTTTCGTTTCCAGACGCGCCTGGGCGATGGGCGGCGGTAAGGAGACAGGGCAAGGAGGGGAGGGGAGGGTACGTGAGGGGATGGCAGGGAGGGTAGGGAGGGAGGACGACGGCCCAAGGGGACGATGAGAGCGGTGCACGACTGAGCGGAGTGGCGGCGGTAGGAGCAGAGGAGAGGAGCGGAGCAGAGCTGGCTGCGACAAAGCATGGAAAATTGCACAATAATGTGTTGGTGGGCGGCACCAGCCCTCAACCCTGGGACGCACGCCGTCGTAGGTGGAGGAGGCGGGCCCGCCTGTTAGAAAACATGCCACCTGTCAGCGCACTATAAACGGGGAGCACTTCACGGAATTTTTAGCAGGTCCCACATGTCAGTCTGTTTGATCAAGACTTGCATGCAGTGCATGGCTGGTCCACGCACTAGTTCCGGAAAAAAGCCCGTTGATCCAAACTTGAATTGGCAGTTCCGCTTCTTCTCCTCCGTCTCATCATCTCCTCGCAGTGGCAGTTCCGCTTCGTCTCCCTCGTCTGTTATCCTCTTCTTCTTCTCCTCGCAGTGGTAGTTCTTCTTTCTTCCTCGATCAAAACATTCCCGCACGTAAGCCATGGCCAGTAGCCGGATGAAGAGGAACTAGACCGATCTCCTGGCCGACCCACTTCGCAAGATCGCTGACTATTTGCTGGAGAAAGAGGAGTACATCGACACCTATGCTGCTTGTCGGGAAGTCTGCACCGATTGGCGCCGCACTTTAAAGGTGCCGGAATTCCATCTCAACAACTAGATCATGATAGATAACACACTTCCAGAAGTTGGTGACTTCACCTTCCTCAACCTCGCCACTGGTCGTTGCTTTAGGACAAATCTAATGGAGGTCCATTGCAGGTTCACATTCACATCCGCTATTTATTGGTATTTTCCATTGTAAACATCTTAGTGCTAACTCATGCCCTCTTCTTCCAAAAGATTCTACTTCGTCGGTGTTTCTCGTGGCGTCATCGTGCTTGCTCAGAGGGTGGAGCCGTACCAGATTCAGCTTCTGAACCCAATCACTCACAAGTCTAACACTGAGTTTCAAGCACACATACCATCTGATCTTCTGGAATCTGTCGTCGTGACGAAGTCCCCGACGATGGTGTTTGTTTGCACTGATTATCCAGATCATATTGCACGGGCCGATGAGAGCACCCCAACAGGGCAAATCAATGGATCATTTGGAGAAGGATTGTATTCGCCACCTCCTGATACGCTTCTGCTCTGCATGACGGCATTCCGAGGGGAGGTATATGCATTACTTGAGAACGGAGACATCTTGTCGACCAACATCCAGTTAGAGCATCACGCGAGCACTGTCATGATGGCCAAAATAATTTCGGCCCCAGTCTTTGAACAGGTACTCGGAACCTACAAAATTTACCTTGTGGAGTCAGATGGTGATCTGCTTCTTGTGTTGAATGGGGATTTCGCCAAAGGGCAACCGGTGTTGTACCGGGTGGACACAAAGAACCGCTCTCTCGAGGCCGTCGCCGACATTGGAAGTCGTGCCCTCTTCGTTGGTTGCAATCGGTCTATCTCCATTGACACCAGGTTACACCCCACAGTCAAACCCGGTTGCATATACTACAGGAATTTTATCAAACTGTACGATCATGAGGTTCAAGCCTAGGAAGAGGAACCAACAATGGTAATGAATGGCTTAAGTCTGGAACATACACCGAGGCCTTACCCTCTGTACGAGATACTGGCAGCACACTACAGACGGAGAGAGTTCTCTGAACATGTGTTGTAGCACTCGGGAGCCGACGATGACGAAATATATAGGGGAGAATGAATCATATATTCATCCTAGGTTATTTGCTAGCATTTTCAGGTCTATTTTTCGAAGTAGAAATTTGTACTGTATTTATATTTTTTCGATGATCAGAATGCATATTACCTTTCAGACAAAATTGTAATGTATTTAAATTTAGTACTTCTAGAATTCAAAGTATTTATTTTTAGTAGCTTCTTTCAGAATTCTCCGTGTTCGACACGGGCATCAGCTCAGCACCAGAATTCAGGTCCCACATGGAAAATTGCACAATAATGTGTTGGTGGGCGGTACCACCCCTCGAACCTGGGATGCCCGCCGTCAAAGGTGGAGGGGCGGGCTCGCCAGTCAGAAAACATGCCACATCGGCATCCCTTGTTTCTGATGCCCTTTAAAAAAGTAAAACATGCTACGTCGTTATCCCCTGTTTCTGATGGTGTTTCTACACTCGACGGTACATGGTCGCATATAAATAATATCGTATAAACATAAGGGCACAGTCGTCAACATTTCTAAAATGAAACCCGGTCCCGTCTCCTACCTGTCCTGGTACATTGCCCGATGAGGTGGATAGCCACGACCGATCTTTTTAATACGTTCGCACTCTTATGCTGAGAAGGGAAATAAAGATTGAGATGTTAATGCAACGAGTGTCGAATTATTACCCTCTAAGGAAATGGGAAATGGTTATTTTCACGCGTAGTCCAAACCTACTGTCAGTCTTTCACTCCCGTAGTCCAAACCTACTGTCAGTCTTTCACTCCCCTTCTCCGACTAACCACAGTTCACCTTGCACAGCTCCTCCGCGTCGCACCAACTAGGGTACCATGGCCCCGCCTAAGCCGCTGCCGCGACAGCCGCCGAAACTGGGGTATTTAGCCCCTCTAAGGTAGGCCATGAAGCTCTACTTCAAGGCCGGTCTCCCATTGCCCTACCAGGCAGATGATTTCCCCGAATGTGCCGAATCGGCCGCGGCGGCGACTGCGCCGTCGTCGGCGCCAGATGCGGCAAGCAGGGCCAAGAGAGAGATGTGGAGAAATCGTGCGGCGGCATTACGGCATGCTCTAGGAAATGGGAACAAGGTACGTATCAAATTGTTCATGAGAGCATGCCGCTGCCGAGGGTACACACCCTCGAACAGGGCAGCGCCAAGGTCTAGGAACTCTCGCGTCCACGCTTCGGCGCGGACTACCTTACCTCAGTGGGGTAGGCTGGGAGCACGCCATCTGCAGCAAATACGCTCCATCCTACGCACCGTCAAAGGCCGTACCGTGGCGGTGACCAAGCGTCTACACTCAGCATGCTGGATTGTTCGACTGCCGGAGCCGGCGGCGGGCATCAGCTCAGCCCCGGAATTCAGGTTCGAGTTCACACGGACCTACGATCCCAAGAAGGGGATGTCGAATTTCAGTTTCGAAGAAATCGTTGCGGCGGCGCGGATGGTCCAACTGAACCGGGAATGGCGCACGCAAATCGCTCGTGCATGAACGATGCAGATTTCTTGTAGTTTGGCAGGAAGGCAATAGATCAATTTGGGTTAAATGATCAAAGAACTTATGTTCTCTCAAGGCAATTGGCCAACCAACTTTTCTGGTGGAGATCTGTAGTTTCTTCAGTGTAGAATAGTTAAGTTCATACTGAAGAATGGCTTTTGTGGATGAAATGCTGACGAATTGTTCTATAAACTAGTAGGAAGTTTAGCCCACTTTTGTGCAAGTATAAGACCCTTTTGTATGGAAGTACTACTGTTGTAAGCAAATACTATCAAGTACCTATTTCCTTCAATTACTAGTCGTGGTTCAATCCAGTTAACTGGCATCTTTTTATCCCAGACTACAGATTTTACGTCTGATGTCTGTGCTGTAAACCATTTTTTCCTTTGTCTTGTGTTGCCTGCAAAATGGTCCTACAGTTCAATGTGTTACAAATGTAGCTACCTTGTACTCCCTCCGTTTCAAAATATAAGATGTTTTAGCTTTGTGAATGAAGTGTATCTAGTCCCCTTTTAGTATGTAGGTTCATCTAGGTTTAGAAAGCACCATCACTAAAAGATGTCTAGATACGCTCCATTCACAAAGCTAAAACATCTTATATTTGAAATGGAGGGAGTACTTGAAGAGGAGATGGACTACATTTTCCTGGCATCCACAGAATTGACATTGCTCATTGCCAGACCACCCTCTTTTCATGAGGTTGTCATTGGTTATTCACAGAAATTATAAAGCACATTGTTCAACTACATGATTCAAACTATTACACGCACACAAACTACAACAAATTCATTACCCACACATACTGCATCGATTCAAACTATTACACACACATACTACTTCAAACTATTACACACACGTACTACATCGATTCAAACTATTACACATTTTTAGTCGATGCTAACTTCCTGCTACGCTCTCCATACTACAAATTCATTAGCCACAAATACCACGGCAATTCACTAGAGCCCTGTCTTCACTCGAGGGAAATCAGAACCACCAACTCGTCCAAGCCCGGTCCCCCCACCGAAACTGTGTGCCCCATCGCGAAACGGTGGCAGTCATGTGCCATCGATCCTTCCAGTCCAACACTGCAGGCGACGAGGGCGCTTTCTGGCAGCCTCTTCGGGGCCCTGAATGCCATGTACCGAGTCCAGAACCTCCTCCAGGTGGATGATGACCGGGTGCTTCTAGCAAAGCTGTCGCCCTGCCCTGCTTGGAATCTGCACCCCGTACATCTTAGGAACGGCGTCAGGATCTTTCAGCCACGCCTTTACCTCGATGACCCATCTGTCGCTCGGTGTCACGATTTCCACCAGCTCGCCGCCAAGGCTACTGACGACCTGCTTGAGGGCCTCCGGCTCCCAAGCATCCAATGGGAGGCCGTCAAAGCCGAGTTTGGAGAAGAAACGAAGCTGCCCCAAGCGATCGTCCCACCCACAAGCGCGATGCCAACGCATGAAGCTCATTTTCTCCCCGCAGCACTCGAAAGAACGGGAAGAATGCAGAACATGCTCGGTATCTGAGCTGTGCTCGAACCGGACGAAAAAATCGAATGGCAGCGCACATACCTCAATGTTGACCTCATTTCGTCTGATCCCAAAACGAGACCTGAAAGCCGACAGCAACTCTGCCGGCGACACGGCGGGACAGACGCCCAGCACGGTGGCCATGAGAGCGTGGTCGTTGAACTGCTGTGCCAGGGCTACCATGCCTGGGGTGCGCGGCAGCACGCAACTTCCCGAGGCCGGTCGCCGGCCTGGATCGCCCGACGGGACGCGCTCCACCTTGCGAGAAGGACTATCCAGGGGCGAGATATTAGTCCGAGGACGCGAAGCTCCGATACGGCGGACGATGCAACAGCGACGGCTGCGAGCTTCAATTAGAGGCATGGGAGGTTGACCGGACATGGCGGAGACGCAAAATAGAGCAAGTGTGATCTCCGATCTGAGACGAGCAGCCAGAGCTGAGCAAATGTTATGGGGAGGGGAGCAGGGGAGAAGACCAGAGCAACACAAAGAAATAGATCTCGCCCGCTCAGGGATCTGGTCCATGCAGGGGTAAGCTAGTCCATGACCGCAAAAGATAACGGGGAATACTGACATGGCGGGCCAAGAAGAGTTGACCTAACGGCGGTATTTGAGTTCAACCGTTTTTCGTCTGGTTCAAACGACCGTTTGGTCGTTAGATTTGTATTCACCCCCATTTGGCCCTTCTGGACAATTGGCGAAGCTACTATGGCCCCTCCGCGCGATTGATGGCAACTCGGGTACCGCGGTGCGCTCACCCACCAAGTTTGGTACCGCAAACGAACATTCCCCTATATATTGCCCTCGAGACGAAAACCCTAAGTACCCGATCAAAAATCCACGAAAGAGTCTGTAGCCACCGTCATCTCCATCCCTAGATCCCGGCACCCTGCCGGAGAGGGGAATTCATCCTGGAGGCCTTCTTCATCATCATGCAAGCCTCCGGTGGGATGCGTGAGTAGTTCATCTTTGGACTACGGGTCCATGTAGTAGCTAGATGGCTGGTTCTCCTCCTTTGTGCTTTCATGTCTAGATCTTGTGAGCTCCGTTCATGATCAAGATCATCTATTTGTAATTTTGCATGTTGTGTTTGCGGGGATCCGATGGATATTGAGATGCTATTTCAGATTGATTATGGATTCTATCATGTCTTTGTTATTTGTGATCTTGCATGCTTTCCGTTGTTAGTAGCTATCTTGGCCAAGTAGATGCTAGCAACTCCAAGAGTTAGTATTTATGCTCGATAGTGGGTTCATGCCTCTGGTAATCTGGGGAAGTGACAGAAATCTCTAAGGTACTAGATGTGATGTTGCTACTAGAGAGAAAACAACAATCCTTTGTTCATAGAACAATCGTATTGTTTACTTTACACGCAATTCATAAAGCAATAATACGTTGCTTGCAACTTAATACTGGAGGGGGTTCGGATGATAACCGGAAGGTGGATTATTAGTCATAGATGCAGTTGGATGGCGGTCTATGTATAATGTTGTAATGCCCAATCAAGTTCCAAAGGAGTCAAGATGATTAGTATATGCATGTGTTGCTTTCTCGATGTTTGTCAATTGCCCCGCTGTAATTTGTTCACCCAGCATGTTATCTATCTTAAGGAGAGCCACCTGTAGTGAACTATGGATCCCGGTCCTTTCTTTACATACAATCTATAAATTGTTTACTGCTTTGTGTGTACTTTCTGCAAACTATTAATTTCTTCCATTCGATACGTTTAATCCTTTGTTTTCAGCAAAACCGGTGAGATTGACAACCTCATCGCAAGTTGGGGACAAAGTTTTGTGGTTGTGTTGTGCAGGTCTCCACGTTGCTACTAGCACCGGTAGTGCGCCCTGCCAAGGCTCAGCTAGCAACACCTTTGGGGTGTTTCCTTGCTCCTACTAGTTCGATTAAACCGTGGTTTCATAACTAAGGGAAACTTGCTGCTGTGCTCATCATACCTTCCTCTTGGGGTTCCCAACGAGCTCTACGTCAATACTGAGCCATCAAGGAGCTGCAACGAGCCAAGAAGGCGGCGAAAGCTGCGGCGTCAAGGGCCGGCGGGAAGTATGTGGCGTCTGATACCGCCACGGAATCGATGAAGCCTCTGAAGCCGACGTCTAAGTCAAAGAAGCAAGCTGCTCCTCAATAGTTTTATTTGTAATAGTTGATAGCTTGACCCCTTTTGTCTAGAACATGCCGCTGGCGGGTGTCTCTATTGATACTTTGTTACGTTTGAATGCACTTGAGTTTTTTGTCCATGTGTTGCTTAGTCTTCTTATTATCTCTTGCTTAGCTTGTGATAGGGCACATCGAGTGGTCCTTCGAGTGAGCCTCGGGATCCGCGATGCACTGATGATACCTTAGCGCAGTCGCGCTCAAGGGTGGATGAGCTGTCTCTGCTTTCATGACTACGTGATCGCGTTAAGCAGCTGGAGCGCGAACTGCCCGTCCTCCACGGTAACGCGGATGTATGGAAGTCGAGGGCGGAGAAGGCCACCGCCCGAGAGCAATATCTACTAGGGAAGGTGGCGCAGCTGGGTGACCAGTTCATGTGTTAGCTTTCTGCCTCCTTATCTTTTCTTGTAGTCAACCGCGGTAGTTCGTTGTCTTCATACTTTTGCCTCTTGCTTGGTATAGTTGTCAGCGCGTGTAACCCGCAGGATGAGAAGGACAGCATCGCCATTCGCATGAACGACCTAACCTAGGAACAACTTTCGGCAAGTGGGTACTTCTGGGTGGATCATGATCGCGCAATCGCACTTGCGACCCTGCAGGATCGTGCCTCGTGAGTGCTTCATTTTCTGAAGAAATCACAATCATGCTTAAGGAATATCTATCAGACAATGTTTCCGCTGGATGTCGTTCCTTTGAGCCTATTGGCTCTTCTTGCTAAGTTTCAAGACTTGAGTGCAGTTCGAGATTACGTGTAGCAGCAGTTGGTGGCTAGTGCCAAGGCTGCTTTATCGCTGGTGCGACTACATAGGCCTGATGTAGATATTGCAGCTGTTGCTATTGGTCCGCCGACTCCGCCGGCAGGTTCGACCTGGAATATGGTTCCTCATTACCAGGCGGTGGATCGGCCAGCGGAGGAAGTTGTCGACTTCTTCGAGGAACAGATAATCGTTCTTCTGTTGCAACAGTAGTATTAACTTGTATCCTGCACATAAATGTACCAGTGTTGTAAAGTTTATATATATGTTGTTTATAATTGATTAACATTGATGTGTAAAGAGCTTGTTAGCTCGTATGTTTTGAGAGTGCGTTGCACTATGCGATTCCTTTTCGTTAGCCTGACTTGTGTCTATCTCAGCGTCTTGCCAACCTGCTAGGTGCGTTGCATCTGGGTTGGTGTTTGTCAAGGGTTCGATTATTGCGTCAGCTACTCAGGATATCGCGATTGGTTCATAGAACAGATGTGTAAAGGGTGGCGCAGCCCCTGAGTAGATAGATGGCAAAAAATAATAGAAAAACACAGAGTTTGGGGCACTTAGCTTTATTTATTCGTAGAATCAGTACGAGGTACAATGTGTGGCTATATAGCCTAGCTGAATAGTCTTATTTGTAATGAAAAGAACAAGAAAAATGACTAAGGGTAGAAGCGCCGCAGCTGCCAACATTCCAGGGGTTGGAGTATGCGACTCCTGTCTTGAAATCTTTAAGGCGATAGGCGCCACCTGGGATTACTTCTGTAACTACATATGGTCCCTCCCAGGGAGACTCGAGCTTGAGGTGCCCTTGTTGTTTCCGTCACAGGACCAGGTCTCCTTCGACGAAGGATCTAGGGCGTAGCCTTCTGCTGTGGTAGTTGCGCAGGTTCTGCTGGTAGATCGTTGATCTTTCTACTGCGATTTCCCGTGCATCGTCAAGGAGATCGAAGGAGTCTTCGAGTGCAAGGGTTGACTCCCGCTCGCTGTAAGCGACTACTCGTAGGGCTTTGTAGCGTACCTTTGCGGGTATCACTGCTTCAGCACCATGCACCATGAAGAACGGGGTGTACCCCGTGGCACTGTTTGGGTTGTGCGTAGGCTCCAGAGTACGGATTGCAGCTCGTCTGACCAGCACCCTGTGGCTTGTTCGAGTGGCCTAAGGAGTCGCTCTTGATTCTGCCGCAGATGAGCCCGTTGGCCTTTTTGACTTGACCGTTGGTCTGTGGATGAGCTACGGAGGCATAGCTCACATTGATTCCCAGGTTTTCACAGAAACCCTAGAACTCCTTAGAGGTGAAGTTCGTTCCATTGTCCGTGATGATGCTGTGTGGCACCCCGAAGCGACTGACAATGGACTCGAAGAACTTGACTGCACTAGCTCCTGATTGGTTTGTCACCAGCATGGCCTCTATCCACTTGGTGAATTTGTCGAATGCGAACAAGAGGTAGACGTAGCCTCCTCGTGAGGACTTTGGGAGCTTGCCGACCACGTCGAGTCCCCATTGCGCGAAGGGCCAAGCTAGTGGTATTGGCTGGAGTTCCGCGCCAGGTGCGTGCGGTTTGTCCGCGAATCGCTGGCAAGCGTTGCATCTTTGGACGATGTCCTTGGCATCGCGCATGGCCGTGGGCCAGTAGAATCCAGCTCGTAGAGCTTTGGCGATGAGGGCACGACTGCCGGCGTGGTGCCCCCAAGTCCCTTCGTGGATGTCGAGGAGGAAGGCCCTTCCGTCCGTGTTGGAGATGCACCGTTGGAGTACTCCTGTGATACTGCGCTTGTATAGTTCACCGTTGATGACGGCGAATGCCTTTAATCGCCGTGCGATGTGTCGTGCGTCAGTCGGATCGTTCGGTAGTCTCTTGCTGAGAAGATATGTGATGTAGGGTTGGGTCCAAGATGGCTCGATCATCATGACCCCCATTGGTCCCTCGAGTCCTGCGTCGAGCTCTAGGTCGTCGGGTGCCATTGGCTCATTGGGCGGCGTAGCCCCCGAGTCCGTTGTTGTGCTTGCTTTCTTCTCTGTGGCCTTTGGCTTGATGGAGCGTTCGCAGATACGCTCGAGAAATACCCCAGGTGGTATGGGGCGCAGGTGGAGCCAATGTTGGTGAGTGCGTCTGCCTCTTCGTTGCTTTCGCGGCCTACGTGTTGCAGCTCACAGCCGTCGAGGTCCCCTTCGAGTGTGTCGTAGAGGTCGTGGTAGGCGGTCATATTGTCGTTCAGCGCGTCACACTCGTGCATTGTTTGGCTGACGA
This sequence comes from Avena eriantha, assembly GCA_910589775.1. NCBI lineage: Eukaryota > Viridiplantae > Streptophyta > Magnoliopsida > Poales > Poaceae > Avena > Avena eriantha. Next base: position 445,140,144 of record OU342746.1, read on the forward strand.
CCAGCTTGGAGTCACCGTAGATGATGAGCCTCTTGGTGCCACAGGCTTTTGCCATACGCATCCCGTGCAATAGTGCCTCGTATTCAGCTTCGTTGTTGGAGGCAGTGAACTGCATTTGCAGAATGTATTTCAGCTTGTCTCCTTGGGACGATGTCAGTATGACACCTACGCCAGCTCCATCCTTTTTCTTGGATCCGTCGAAGTGCATTGTCCAGAGATAAGACATATCTGGTTTTTCGGGGAGCTAATTCTCCATCTAGTGCACGAGGAAATCAGGGAGGACTTGTGACTTGATCGCGTCGCGCTTTTCATATGTAATGTCTCGTGGCGACAACTCGATTCCCCAAAGTGCGACTCGTCCGGTGGTGTCGGGGTTGTTGAGGATGTGCCCAAGCGGGGCGTCATTGACCACCACGATTGGATGCTCCTGGAAGTAGTGGCGCAGTCGCCTGGCTGTCATGAAGATGCCATATGCCAGCTTTTGGTAGTGTGGGTACCGCTGTTTTGTTGGCGTGAGCACCTCGCTGAGGTAGTAGACTGGGCGCTGCACCCCATGGACCTTGTTTTCCTCGGCTCGTTCCACCACGAGCACTGTGCTGACCACCTGGTTGGTGGCGAAGATGTATAGCAATAGTGGTTCTCTTTCGCGTGGGGTCACTAGTACTAGTGAGGTAGATAGTAGACGCTTGAGGTCTTCGAATGCTTCCTGCACCTCATTGGTCCACTCGAACTTGTCAGTTTTGCGGAGAAGTTGGTAGAAGGGTAGTGCCTTTTCGCCCATTCGACTGATGAGCGACTAAGCGCCGCAATTCGCCCAGCTAGCTGCTGGACTCTTCTTACGTTTTTCGGCTTCTCCATGGCTAGTATGGCTTTTATTTTCTTCGGGTTTGCCTCGATCCCTCTTGCGGAGACGAGATACCCGAGTAGTTGCCCAGATGGTATGCCGAAGGCGCATTTGTCCAGATTGAGCTTGATCCGGTAACGGTCCAGGTTGGCCAAGGTTTCGCGTAAATCGTTGATTAGCGAGGCTTCCTCTTTGGTTTTGATTACGATGTCGTCAACATAGACTTGGATGTTGCGACCAAGTTGGTTCTTGAGGCAAGCCTACATGCACCGTTGATAGGTGGCTCCTGCGTTTTTTAGTCCGAAGGGCATTGTGTTGTAGCAGAACACACCAAAAGGCATTGTAAACGCCGTTTTCTCTTGATCTTCCTCCTTCATTCGAATCTGATTATAGCCTGAGTAGGCATCGAGGAAGCAGAGGCGCTCACATCCCGCGGTGGAGTCGATGATCTGGTCGATTCGCGGCAGCGGGAAGTGGTCCTTTGGGCAGTGCTTATTCAAGGAGGTGAAATCCACGCACATCCGTAGGATATCCGTGTCCTTTTTTGGTACCAGCACCGTGTTGGCGAGCCTGGTACTTTCCTTGACCTCGCGTATGAATTTGGCGTCGAGGAGTCTGTTGATCTCCATTCCTACCACTTTTTCTCTTGGTTCAGACAGTCGCCGAATTGTTTGTTTGACTGGCCTTGCGTCTGGGTTAACATTGAGTGCATGCTCGGCGAATTCCCTGGGGACCCCTGGCATGTCCGCTGGACACCAGGCTATGATTTCCCAGTGCTCATGGAGGAATTCGACGAGCGCGAGTTCCTATGCGAGACTCAAGTTGTTGGCAACGAGGGTCGTCTTGGCCAGGTCCGATGGGTGGACCTGAACTTTCTTCGTGTGCACCGACGAGTCGAAGGACATGTCGGGTGACCTTGGTCGGCTCAGGGGAGGCAGATTGTTGTCTATCGACTCCTTCAATCTTGCGAGTTCTTCCTGCATGCCGAAGGACTGGGAAATTCTGTTGAATTCCCTGTCGCAGCTACCAGACCTCTCGAAGCTCCCGTTGATTGTGATGACGCCGTTTGGGCCTGGCATTTTCATCTACAGGTAGGCGTAGTGCGGTACTGCCATGAACCTGGCGACCGCGATGCGTCCGAGGATGCAGTGGTACTGTGAGGGCCAGTCGACGACTTAGAAGTCAATGCGTTCGCGTCGAAACACTAGTAGAAAATGGGCCTTTGGTTTGGGCCATTAGTCCCGGCCGTGGCTGGGGCCGGGACTAATGGTCCGAACCAGACGGCCCGAGGAGGCCGAGGCACTATGTCCCGGTCCGTAAGGAACCATTAGTCCCAGTTTGAGATACAAACCGGGACAAATGGGTCTAGGCCGGCGCGCGTGCTCCTGGCAGAACCTTTAGTCCCGGTTTGTATCTCAAACCGGGACTAATGGCCTGGCCCTATATATGCACCTAGCCCTCCACTCTCTCCTGTTTTTTTCCTATGTGAGAGGTGGGTATAACTTTGTGCTAACTTTTTTTCCTCATATGCACTAGAGGTGTTTGGTGAAATGCATGTTAGAGCGATGCCACTTGAGTTCACACAAGACAAAATATGATATGAGGTGCCAGAGCGACACTTACGGTTTCTCCTCTTTGTTTTGAAGTGTCCTAAAAGGTTAGCAACTATTTTCTCGTTTTGACTGCGCGGTACTAATTTAAGCATCGTGATTGCGTTTGATATATCTGCGTGGTTGTATGATGCAGATGAGCCACCCATGGATGTACGGTGACCGACGCTCTGACGCTTACAGAGAAGGCGTGCATTCTTTTCGCCTTGTGGCCGAGGCGAACAAGCGGCGGGATGATTTTATTTGTTGTCCATGTGTTGAATGTCGGAATGAGCAGGCTCACACTTCCTCAAGAGTCATTCAGAGCCAGCTGCTTCGGTCCGGTTTCATGTCCGGCTATAATGTTTGGACCAAGCACGGAGAAAGAGGGGTTATGATGGAAGACAGCGATGAAGAAGAGAACGATGATGACAACTACCGATCTATGTTCCCTGAATACGATGATACCGCAGTTGAAGATAATGAAAAAGAAGGGGGTGAAGAACAGGAACCAGATGAGCCCGTTGATGATTTTGGTCAGGTCATTAGTGATGCAAGGCAAGACTACGACACAGAAAAGGAGAGGTTGCAGTTCGAGCAGATGTTACAGGACCACAACACATTGCTGTATCCAACTTGTGAAGATGGCCAGAAGAAGCTGGGTAGCACACTGGAATTGTTGAAGTGGAAGGCAGAGACCGGTATGACTGACTCGGGATTTGAAAAGTTGCTGGTAATAATGAAGAAGTTGCTTCCAAGAAATAACCAATTGCCCTCCAGTACGTACGAAGCAAAGAAACTTGTCTGCCCTCTAGGATTAGACATGCAGAAGATACATGCATGCCCTAATGACTGCATCCTCTACCACGGTGAGAAGTACGAGAATATGGATAAATGCCCGGTATGCACTACATTGCGGTATAAGATCAGAAAAGATGACCCTGGTGATGTTGAGGGAGAGCAACCCAGGAAGAGGGTTCCTGCCAAGGTGATGTGGTATGCTCCTATAATACCACGGTTGAAACGTTTGTTCAGAAATAAAGAGCATGCCAAGTTGTTGCGATGGCACATGGAAGACCGTAAGAAAGACGGGATGTTGAGGCACCATGCTGATGGTCGGCAGTGGAGAAAAATCGAGAGAGACTCCCAGACTTTGCTGGTGATGCAAGGAACTTATGGTTTGGTCTAAGTACCGATGGCATGAATCCTTTTGGGGAGCAGAACTGCAGTCACAGCACCTGGCTCGTGACTCTATGTATCTACAACCTTCCTCCTTGGTTGTGCATGAAGCGGAAGTTCATTATGATGCCAGTGCTCATCCAAGGCCCGAAGCAACCCGGCAACGACATTGATGTGTACCTAAGGCCATTAGTTGATGAACTTCTACAGTTGTGGGCCAAAACAGGTGTACGTGTGTGGGATGAGCACAAACAGCAGGAATTTGACCTACAAGCGTTGCTGTTCGTAACCATCAATGATTGGCCTGCTCTTAGTAACATTTCAGGACAGACGAACAAAGGATACAATGCATGCACACACTGTTTAGATGAGACTGAAAGTATATATCTGGATAAATGTAGAAAGAATGTGTACCCGTACAATCGTCGTTTTCTTCCGCCCAGTCATCCCTTAAAGAAGAAAGGCAAGCATTTCAATGGCAAGGCAGAAACCCGGACGAAGCATGTCCCCCGTAGTGGTGCTGATGTATTTGGTATGGTCAAGGATTTGGATGTAATCTTTGGAAAGGGTCCTGGAGGACAACCTGTTCTAAAAGACCCCATTACCGGACACGCACCCATGTGGAAGAAGAAATCTATATTTTGGGAGCTACCCTATTGGAAAGTACATGAGGTCCGCTCTGCAATCGACGTGATGCACCCGATGGAGAATCTTTGCGTGAATATTCTAGGCTTCCTAGGCTTGTATGGGAAGTCAAAAGATACCCCGGCAGCACGGGAGGACCAGCAACATCATAAAGGACGAGACGGCAAGCATCCAGGGCAGTTTCAAGGGCTTGCCAGCTACGCTCTTACCAAAGAAGAGAAGGAAATATTTTTTGAAGTCCTTTTCAGTATCAAGGTCCTGTCTGGCTTCTCGTCGAATATAAAGGGAATAGTAAATATAAAGGTATGTGCATTCCTCAATGTAATTCTCAGAAGTTAATCGATCGAGAAAGTCTATCAGGGTTACAGATTGATGTGGTCCAATGTCTGGTCAGCTTCGAGTTGTTGTTCCCACCATCCTTCTTCAATATTATGACGCACCTCCTAGTTCACCTAGTCGAAGAGATTAGAATTCTCGGTCCTGTGTTTCTACACAATATGTTCCCCTTCGAGAGGTTCATGGGAGTCTTAAAGAAATATGTTCATAACCATGCTAGGCCAGAAGGAAGCATCTCCAAGGGCTATGGAACAGAGGAGGTCATTGAGTTTTGTGTTGACTTTCTTCTTGACCTTAAGCCGATTGGTGTTCCTGAATCTCGGTATGAGGGGAGGATGACTGGAAAAGGCACACTAGGAAGGAAATCAATGGTATGTAGGGACGGGCATTCTTTCACTCAAGCACACTACACAGTTCTACACAATTCCACCGTGGTGGCTCCGTATATCGAGAAACACAAGAATATTCTACGCTCCGAAAACCCGGGGACGCCTGAAACCTTGATTAAAGGGGAACACGAGAAGAATTTTGGCAATTGGTTGCATACACATCTCATGAATAACACCACTGTTGGAGATGAGTTGTACTCATTGGCCAGGTTACCATCTTTGACTATATGTACTTTCCAAGGGTACGAGATAAATGGGAATACATTTTACACGATCGCCCAAGATAAAAAGAGCACCAACCAAAACAGTGGTGTCCGCTTCGATGCAACAGATGACAATGGGCATATTGACACATATTATGGGTACATAGAGGAGATATTGGACTTGACTATGGACCTACTTTTAAGGTCCCTTTGTTTCAGTGCAAATGGGTCAAGCTGATAGGAGGCGGGGTACATGTAGACGAAAAGTACGGCATGACAACAGTGGATCTCAACAATCTTGCGTACATGGATGAACCATTCGTCCTAGCCAATGATGTGGCTCAGGTTTTCTATGTGAAGGACATGTCTACCAAACCGAGAAAAAGGAAAGATAAGAAAAAGAGTACAGAATACGATGAGCCAAAGCGCCACATAGTTCTTTCAGGGAAAAGAAACATCGTGGGAGTGGATGACAAGACAGACATGTCAGAAGATTACAACAAGTTTCATGAAATTCTGCCCTTCAAAGTGAAAACTGACCCAAGCATCCTGTTAAATGATGAAGATTCTCCATGGCTACGGTGCAGAAGAAAACCACAACACTAGATGTTGGTGATGTGTAATAATGTATTAAACCTTTTATTTAAGACATAAATCTATGTAATGTATTAAACCTTTTATTTGAGACATAAATCTATGTAATGTATTAAACCTTTTATTTGAGACATAAAGGTCCCCTTTCATGTAATCCATCTTGCTCAATCAAACTAGACGTTGACGACCGGGTTCTGAGCCGCGGTAGGTGATCACACAAAGAGAAGGAACCATCACAAGAGAAGGAACCCACAAACACTAAGGATACATAGCACAACTGAAAATTAAGATACATAGCACAACTGAGTAGTGGTTCATGATGGCCATCCGACGCTCCACACCTAGAGGGACAGGAGGGACCGGCACGCCTTCGGCGCTCAGCATCCAGCCGGTGGGGATGCGGTAGCCCGGTGGGCAGGGGTAGTTCAAGGCGCAAAGCGCCTCCGCCTCCCGGGTGGTTAGAGATACGATGGAAGCCATGGGAAGAGAATGATGAGTCTAGATGTGATATGTAAATGGAGGCCAAGCGTACATATATACTGAAAAATGGCGGGAAGACAGAGGTGGGAACCGGTGGAAAGCGCAGGAACGCAGTCGCGCGGGAAACTTTCATCCCGGGTGGGGGCTCAAACCGGGACAAAAGATGGGGGGCCTTATCTGGGGGAGGCTTATCTGGGAGGGCCTTATCTAGGGGGTGGCTAACCTTTAGTACCGGCTGGTGGGTGCAACCGGGACTAAAGGTGGTTTTTGTGTCATCTAACAAAACTGTCGGTGGGATAAGGACGCGTGGGTAACCTTTAGGACAGGGTGGGGGCTCAAACCAGGACTAAAGCTGTCGGTAGGATAAGGACGCGTGCGTGGACGCACTGCTCGATGAGATAAAGCATGTAGCGCACGACGCCCTGTCGGAGGAAGAAGACAAAGTAGAAGCGGCGCCGTGCCTATAAAAGGAGCATCGATACGCCATGGCAAGCAACTCAACAAGCCAACATGGATTGAGAGTTTCATCCCCATGGATGGAGGAAAGGGTTGGGAAATCTCCTGTGGCAGAACTTCTCGAAGATGCCCTTGGTGCACACGCCCTATGGCATCTTCAGAAGTTCTGCCTCAGAAAATATTTTCCTTCTAGCCCGTGAAAGACTCCATCTCCGCCTCCCTAGGGTTAGAGGTATGGTGGAAGCCATGGGATAGAGTGGAGAGAGGCAGCAGATATGAGTCTAGATGTGCTATGGCAATGACCAAGCCAACATGGATGGAGAGTTTCATCCCCATGGATGGAGGAAAGGGTTGGGACATCTCCCGTGGCGGAACTTCTCGAAGATGCCCTTGGTGCACACGCCCTATGGCATCTTCGGAAGTTCCGCCTCGGAAAATATTTTCCTGCTAGCCCGTGAAAGACTCCATCTCCGCCTCCCTGGGTTAGAGGTATGGTGGAAGCCATGGGATAGAGTGGAGAGAGGCGGAAGATATGAGTCTAAACCCTAAACCCTAAGTCAGAGGAGGGAACCGTAAACCCTAAGTCAGAAGAGGGAACCCTAAACCCTAAACCCTAAACTAAAAACCCTAAACCCTAAACTAAAAACTCTAAACCAAAAACCCTAAACCCTAAACCAAAAACCCTAAACCCTAAACCCTAAACCAAAAACCCTAAACCCTAAAGGGGCTACGATCCGGAAGAGAACGGCTGGGAAAAAATAAGGCGGGGTAGACGATCCGGGGCCCCCGGTCTAGGGTTTCGCCGGAGGAAGACCACCGGAGCGTCGGAATTACATGAAAATGGCAAAATGGTTAATAGTTTGACTAGTTAGAATAATTATTTTATAAAACAGAAAATTGATTTGAATCACTTATTTAAAAATATGCAAAATATAATATTTAATGCATTTTTAAATTGAAAATGGCAAAATGGTTATTAGTTTCACTAGTAAGAATAATTATTTTATAAAACAGAAAATAGATTTGGATTAGTTATTCAAATTCAAGAACTTTTCATGTTGAAATTTTTCTCAAATTCATAAGTATGCAAAAACTATAAAATTCAAATGTTTAAATAATATGTTAATTGAATTTTTTTAAACAGGCGCGCCCGAGGGTGATTTTTTTTGAAAAAGGGACCTTTAGTCCCGGTGCGTGCTACACACCAGGACTAAAGGTGTGGCGTTGGCGCGCGCCTGTTGGGCTGGGCCGAAAACCCTTTAGTCCCGGTGGGTGGCACGCACCGGGACTAAAGACCCTTTAGTCCCGGTTCGTTATACGGACCGGGACTAAAGGTCCCCCACCTATATATGTTCTCCCCATGCGCCCCTTCTTCTCCCCACACAGAGAACTCCCACGAGCGCGAGGACGACGAATCGATGCCGGCAGGCTGCCCAACTCGCTCCCTGGTCGCCACCACGCCAACCACCGTCGCCGCCACTCACTCCAGCCGCCGCCACTGCAGCCACCTCGCACGCGCCGCCAGCCAGCAGAGGTACACCGGCCCGCCTCCCCTTCGCTCCCCCGTCCGGTCGGCTACGCGGCGGCGGGGTGCTGCTGGCCACTATGGGCGAGCAGGTCGGGCCGGCGACAGCCGTGCACGCCGGCGGCGGTGCTGGCGATGCGGCCGGGGCGGCGCCCCCGGCCAAAGTTCTCTATTTTCCATTTTTTATTTTGTAGTAGTTAATTGTAATAGTATTTTGTAATATTTAGTAGTTAATTGTAGTAGTTAATTGTAGTAGTTGTTTGTAGTAATTGTAATAGTTAATTGTAGTAGTATTTTGTAGTAGTATTTTGTAGAAGTATTTTGTAGTAGTTGTAATAGTTAATTGTAGTAGTTAATTGTAGTAGTATTTTGTAGTAGTTAATTGTAGTAGTTGTAATATTTAGTTGTAATAGTATTTTGTAGTATATAGTAAATTTTATTTTGGCGCGCCTTCTTCTCCCCGTGCGCCCCTTCTTCTCCCCACGCATAGCACCCCCTTCGCTTCGCTCCCCTCGCGCGCGCTGGCGGCTGGCGCCTGGCTGGCTGGTTGTAATTGTATTTTGTATTAGTGTAATATTATTTTTGTAGTATTTTGTATTAGTGTAATAGTATTTCTGTAGTATTTAGTAGTTGTAATATTTAGTTGTAATAGTATTTTTGTAGTATATAGTTAATTTTATTTTGTAGTGTAATATTATTTAATTTTGTGTGTTATTTAGTATAGTGTAATAGTAGTGTATAATTGTAACATTATTTAGTAGTTGTAATATTATTTAGTAGCTAGTGTAATAGTAGTGTATATATTAGGGTGGTAGTGGTCGCGGGCCTCCGGACTTAGGGTTAGAGTCGTGGTGGTCGCGGGCCCCCGGACTTATGGTTAGGGTGGTAGTGCTCGCGGGCAGCCGGACTTAGGGTTAGGGTGGTGGTGCTCGCGGGCCACCGAACTTAGGGTTATGGTGGTAGTGCTCGCGGGCAACCGGACTTAGGGTTAGGGTGGTGGTGCTCGCGGGCCACCGGACTTAGGGTTAATGTGGTAGTGCTCGCGGGCCCCCGGACTTAGGGTTAATGTGGTAGTGCTCGCGGGCCCCCAAACTTAGGGTTAGGGTGGTAGTGCTCGCGGGCCCCCGGACTTAGGGTTAATGTGGTAGTGCTCGCGGGCCTCCAGACTTAGGGTTAGGGTATCACTAGAATTTTGCTATTGTTTAGTATTATTGTAGCAAACTGCGTGTTCATATTATTGTTTAGTATTATTTTATGCAGCAATATTGAATGAAAAATGTTATTGTGTGCATTTTGTAGAAAACTATGGATCCAATCCAGAGAGACCTAGCACAGGAAGAAATTCTCAAGGATATGATCAACGACACCCCCCATGTTGATCCACCCGAATCTCCGTCGATTTATCTAAACCCCTCCAGTGAGGGAGAGGAGGTCGACCGAAATGATCAAGGAGAAGCCGATGGCTCCGGTGGTGGAGAAGCTGACGGCGAGGTATATATATGAAGTCTGGTGATCAGTAGATGCATTAACTGAGTTGTATATATATATAAATTGACGAATGTTTCTTCTCTTAGGCCTCCACATCGAGCAAAAAATATTCCAAACGAGGCCCGGCCAAAAAGTTGGACGCATCTACGCGTTATACAATTACGCGGGTATCACCACGGGGTGAACCGGTGGAACCCGAAAAGGCTAAAACTGTATTTAAACAACAATGCGGAGTTATGGTTAGGGATCGCATCCCGATCACCGTTCGAGAGTGGAATAAGACCAAAGGGGCGAAAGAGGGTGAGTATGTCTCCGACAGGTGCAAAGAGGGTCTTTGGAATGACCTCATGACACATTTCACCCTGCCAGAATGTGAGGATGATGCCGACACAGCTGCATTGAGGAAGAAAGTCAAGCAGTGGACTCTTACGAAGATGGCCGAACTATTCAAGAACTGGAAGAAAGCATTATGGCAAAAGTATCAGAAGACGAAGAAGACTCCTAAATTTGAATGCTATCTAACGAAGCAGCAGGCTAACTGGGATGCATTTGTGAAGTACAAGGAGTCACAACCTGCTATGGAAATGTCGGAAAAAAACAAGAAAAATGCCGCGATGAAGAAATATCACCATCACCTGGGGCCAGGGGGCTACGCGGCTGCCATGCCAAAGTGGGATGCTAAAGAGAATGAGCTGCTTGCTAAAGGGATCACTCCAGAACCAATACGCGAAGAATGGGATCTGAGGGCAAGTAATTGGTTCCTTGGGCATGGGAGTGAGTATGACGAAAGTACATGGGACCTTATTTGCAGTGATGGGATTAGGATACCCCGGGATACATGGCAGAAAGTGGTGAAGGAGATTAAAGCGGGGACAATAAAGTTCCGTCCCGATAGAGAGAAAGACTTGCTGACAAAGGTCCTCGGGAATGACGAACGGGGAGGACGTGTACGAGGCCTTGGCCCTAGTTATACGTGGGAGATGGGGTTTCCCAAAGACAGAGATACTTATAGGAGCTGAGAGAGAGCAAAGAGGCGACGGCAGGAGGAGGAGGGAGACAAGTTCACCGAGTTGATAGGAACACTTCGAATGCATCAGCAACAGATTGACGAACTTCGAGGAGCAGCGCGCCTGCAAGATCCTGTACTCGATATTACCGCTATCCCATCTCAGCGGAAAAGCAGCGTGGCTGAATCGGAGGTCCCTTCTGACGATGCACGTATGGCAGATGGCGGTCCCGGCTACCCCATGGATGGAATCAAGGAGCAGGCATCTTGTGAGCTCCATCAGAAGGTGAAGAACCTATCCATCAAGGTGGCGGTCGGATGTGCTTTACCTTGTCCACCTGGCGCACGCTGGCATGGCCATGAGATTCCAGCTGGCTATGCTAAAGTTGGTGTGGATGAAATCACAATGGGGTGGGACTCAATGGAGCTTGACATCCCTGGACCTGAAGGTGAGAGGACACTCGGAGAAGTACTGGGTGGTATCATTCTATGGGACAAGAACAACATCAAGCTTCCAGGATGGACGCCAAAGCCAACACCGCCTCCGAGTGGTCGCATGTCACCTTCACCTCCATCACCTCCAAGAAGCCCACCCCATGACTACGACCACCACAGCCCGAGTCCATCTCGATCTCCGCCGCAACCTCCGATTAGTACTAAACGATGCAGGAGCCCAAAACGACAAATGTCGCCCCTCCCAAGAGTACCTCATAAGAATCTTCCTATCAGACCTTACGATCGTACTGATGAGGAAACCGACATGATCGTAAAGGCCGAATGTGTTGCGCAGCTTCAAAAGAAGAAACCCGAGCCCGCCCCGGTATACACCGAGAAGCAAAAAGCGTATGCACTTTCTTTTCTGAACACAAAATCGCAATATGACTTGCACCATAAGCCAGATGACTATCGACGCACACTTCAGAAGGAAGTGAAGAAGAGCAAATCAAGTAGAAGTGCAAGAGGGAGCAAATCATCAAGTCAAAGTGCAACCGGGAAAAGAAAGGACGTCCCCCAGCTCGGGGAACAGGCCAAAAAATCGACCCCACCCCTCAAGGTGGGATCCTATGACACTCCCCAGCAGGATATGGAAGAATCTAAGAAGCTTGCGGCCTCTATGAATGTGACTGTTGAGGAATTGCTAGGTTCCCAGGACGACAAGTTACCCAAGGCTCAGGTAGTCCCTACATATGTCCCAGGGAAGCCTCTGGTCAGCTTTGAGCAGTTCCAACAACTGCCAACACAAATGCGGAGTTTACATAAATAGTACTAGAAAGCCGTAAAGGAGGAGAGAATAATGATCGTGGCGAAAGTCCCACATGACTACTACTTCCGAGAAAAAGAGGTCCATGTTGAGTTTCCAGAACTCTTCCAGTTATACACTTTCGACGCCCTCGACAAAAGTCTCATGAGTTGCTATTGTCTGTAAGTTGTTGAATTCATTGTCTATATAGAAGCTGTTCATTTTTTTCAGTTGTTCAGTTCATTGCATGTAAGTATCCTAATTATATCCTTTTGTACTCTATTATTATGCAGAATGAAGATCATGGAATGTAAAAGAAGGTCAATCTTCAATGTTGGGTTCATTGACCTAGATAAAATACATTGTCGGAAGCTAAAGGAAAAAACCCGAGAACACACAGGAAAACCTTCTAAGGTTTCTAACGGAGCAAAATTTCTGTTGAGTACAAACGTGTGCAGCAAACATAGAGAATAGCGCGCAAGGGTGCGGCAAGAAAGAGTTGAAAGCAACCTGATGAGTACATGAAGGAGGGAAGCAAAAACTAACCGGTAGGAAAAACCTAGCAGTCGTAGAACGTTAGTAAGCGAAACCTACAAATTCGCATGTAATAGCACGTTAGGGAGGAAGATAAGAAGGAGAAACATCACAGTCCACCTGCGTCTAGAGAGAAGACTGTAAAGAAAGAAGAGAAAGGCACCCACAATCCATCCGAACTGGAGGATTTGTGTGGAGCTTTTATATAGAGAGGGATACAAAGGAATAGCGAGCAAGACGACACATAAGGTCGAGCAATGTGTTTTCTAAGTGTTGCAGGTGGTTTGATGAAGTGACGATGTGGACAAAAGGCTGGACAGTGCATGCCCTCCTGTGATGTGTGCCCTGTAATTACCGCCCGCGTGCATAAGGTGGCATGGCAAATCGGCGATGCAGGCTTCCAAATGGTCAACTTCCCTTGCACCTACCTTGGGATGCCGCTGTCGATCAAAAAATTAACCAAAGCTGAGTGGCAAACACTACTACTTGATAAGATTGATCGGTATCTAGCAACCTGGAAGGCTAGAATGATGAGCAAGGCTGGCAGGCTGGAGATGCTGAACTATGTGCTCACCTCCTTGGCAGTATACCAAATGACAATAAATGAGATGCCTACATGGGTTCATCTTGAATTCGACCGAAGACGCCATGCCTAGCTATGGGCTAGAGAGGGAAAATGTAGCGGGGGAAATGTAGGGTCGCCTGGCGTCAAGTTTGCCGACCAAACAACCTAGGAGGGTTGGGAGTGCACTGCATTGCCTCCTTCGGGACTGCCCTTTGTCTCAGGTGGTTAGGGCAGAGATGGAAGAACCCGGATAAACCTTGGAACCACATGAGACTACCCTCATCCGTGAGCAAAAAATGCCTCTTTGAAGCGGCAACAAAGATCTCGGTGGGCAATGGCAAAACGGCCAAATTCTGGACAGACAGATGGCTGAATGATCACACCCCTATGCGCATCGCGCCAACCCTGTACAAGATCTCCACGGTAAAAAAATAGAACCGTCCACGAGGCCCTACAGAACAACAAGTGGCTTCATGACCCCAGGTTAAAGATGTCTGAGCAGCATCTACCACAGCTGCTACAACTTGCAGCAATGACCGACAACACAATCCTGACGACCCAGCCGGACGAGATCATCTGGTCGTATGGAGAAAAGGACAACTACTTGGCTAGCTCGGCATACAGGTTGCACTTCCTGGGGGCGGTCCGCACTGATTTTAAGGAATTGATCTGGGGAGGCTGGGCGCCGGCACGCTGCAAGTTCTTCATGCGGACCTTAATGCTCAACAGAGTCCTCACGGCTGACAAACTACTCCTTCGACAGTGGGAGAATGACTACTTCTTCCCCCTCTGTCGAAGGAATCTGGAGACTTCGGCTCATCTACTCACAAAATGCCCCTATAGTATCAGAGTATGGCAAGCCATGTCAGCTAGCTTCAAGCTAACGCCAATAGCCCCGGACAACTGGATTGGCAAAAGCCTCACCATCCAGGAGTGGCTCAGATCGCTAACATTCAACCATCCAAAGGACCAGCGAAAGATCATTTCCTCGGCCACCAAGCTCATATGCTGGAAAATATGGAGGGAAAGGAACAAGCGAATCTTCGAGAAAAAGGAACTGCCGCCGGCCGCTCTGATAGCAAAAGTTAAAGATGAAGCAGCTTCTTGGCGTGCCCACTTGTGGACCAGGCAGGCGGTGCACCATTTGACCCAGGTTAAGGCACAGAGGCTAGAACTTTGATTTTGCCTTTTCTTTTCTTTTCACGGGCTGGGTTCCATGCATTTCGGTCCCTCCTATTCCATGTTTTGCCTTCCACTATTGCAATGAATTACAGCAGACCTCCTGCTGGTCTTAAAAAAAACCCTAATGGGAGGACCATCGTACGGAGATGCCAGAGAGTTATGCCCTCGTGAGGAAACACGCGACCGACCGCATGCGTAAGGTGGCATGGCGAATCACCGATTTTGCCACGGTTTAGGACCCCCAACACGACCCTAATGTGAGGTCCACGTGCAAAGATGGAAGGAGCTCTGACCTCGCGAGTAAACGCGTGAACTAGAACAGATATCGCGTGGAGTGTTGGCGCGAGCCCACTAGGAGGGCCACCGCGATGAAAGACACCACCCCGTGCTTCTTCGCGCGAGGAGTGCGGTCCGCGCTTGCGTAAAAAAAAATGTCAGGGAGAGCACTCTGCCCACGGTCGATGACGAAACTTTCGGGGAGAAATGAATAACTAAATAGGACGAAACATTCGGTTGCTCTTATTTACTCTGATTGATTTAATGATAAAAAATTCTAAATTCAAAATGTAGAAAAGAATATAAACAGTGAGGAAAACGTATATTAAACTCATTTAAAAAAGACACACACAATGAAAGATGTTGCCCGCGCACATATGCAGTGTGCTAGTTGGAATGAGATAAAAAGTATTTCACAATGTTAAGACAGCCACAACACAGGAGGAACGAAACAAAGCAGGTGATTTGAGTCGTAATGGAATGGAAGAGATATGTAAACAGAAGTAGGTAGGTCACCACTGCAGTAATTCCTCGAGGATGTGCGTGGGCACAAGTTGAAGAGGATCAATACGGGCCTCACAGAGATTGGGTCGAATCATTCTAGCATTGAGTGGGCCCGTAGGCCAGTCCACCCTTCCTTGCAGCTGTATGACCTCAAGAAACCGGAGGTTGTTTGCTGTGTAGACGCATGGAGGAAGCAGATCACCTCGCAGAGTGACGCTGACGAGGAGATGCATCCCTTCCAGAGCAGCCTCCAGTGCATCCCGGTGGTACTCATGCTGGATTCCACACAAGTCCAGTGTCCGGAGTTTGCTCATCTTGCGCAGCGGGCAGGTGTCAACTTTCCATGCGTGTCCTTGAGGGGGCTTTACACCAGACAGGGTCTGCAGCTCGCCCAGTTCTCCTTCATGCTCCAAGGATTCGGCAAGACTGAGGTCGGATGCAAACACATGACGGAGAGTCTTTATCTTCCAGAACCCTGGGTCAATCCTCTGCACGGCGGTGCCGCCGATGTTGAGCGTCTGCAGGTTGAGCAGTCTCTTGATGCTGGACGGGAGCTCCTTGAGCTCCCCGCAGCTCCAGCAGACTTCCGATGCCTCCCGGCAACTCCTTGATCCTTTGTACCTCTAGGACCATTACGCGGAGAAACTTGGACCCAAGAAGAAAGCTGAGGTCATAGAACTGCTTCTCCGCGCCCGTGCTGTCTCTCGTCGCCTTGTCAATCTTGTCGTCTGTGTTGGTGCTGATGAATGAACGCAGCTTGGGGAGCTTCTTGGTGATTGTGGAGTACCTGCCTCCGTATATCTGGAAACTCAGGCGGCGTGCCGACGGTGGCACAAAGAGATCATGGATGTCATGGATCTCAGCGAAGCCAGCCTCGCGAGCCTCCGACTACAGGAAACCATGCAGGCTACTGTGGACTCTGACTTGCCTAATGCGCCCAGAGTAGTCCCTCGACTCAACATGAATAAGGCATCTCAGGGCCAGTTCCTTAATGTACCTGTGCCCCAGCTCCTCCATAGTCACTCCTTTGTGCGGCTTGATGAAGCCCTCGCCGATCCACACGCGAACAATAATCTCGGCAAATAATGTAACATTTTTCACGAATGTCACAAAGTAGAGGAAGCAAGACTTGATGTCGTTGGGCAGATCTTCAAAACTCTCCCAGAAGATCCTCTCCACCGCTGTGGTTGTCGATATGTAATAAGTTCTCTGCTGCTGCTGGTCCACGACATCTTCTTCTTCTCCCACCATTATTCTTGATCCAGGCATAATAAGCTGTTGCAGCACTACGTCCCACTGCAGCTGCTTCTCCTTAAATCTCACAAGTCCAGCCAGGAGCACTATTGATAAACGATGACCCCCAGTTATGCCATACACTATTTCGTCATACTTGTCCGCCTGCTGGCCTTCCTCTCCGTGTGATAACACTTCTTCTTTCCTCAAGGCCTTGTACCGGAACAGCTTCCCACTTCTTCTTTCATCTAAACGGGACAGCAGGTGGATCCTGTTGATGCGGTCCTCGTTCATCGCATTGGCATGCAATGCTACGTCTTCCTTCTCCGCGTCCAGCACCAGCACCACACTGCTACCCTTCTTGTTCTCAGATGGGAAGCACTTTCTGAAAAGGTTGAGCATGGCTATTGAGCTAATGCCACCAATGACCACCACGAACTTGCGATCCGACAGGTAGACACGGAGGTTGGCGGCGAGATCGGTGTCTTCTCCTGACTCCGGTAACTCTTCCGCAACTTCTGACATTGCATTGTACATCTTTCCTACTATTTCTTCCGGCCACAAATCTGGTTCTAGAAAGAGCATATATTTAGTTTGTGCCACTGCTTCATTGCTATTAGGGGTTCTGTCTTATACTGCCTTTGCCAGTGTGCTCTTCCCCACACCACTCTCCCCAATTAGGGGGATGAACATTGTCTCCGGATGATCTTCGGAGAATCAGTTCCATAAGAGTCTCTACCTCTTTGTCAAAGCCCACCATGTCATCGCGCTCGTCCCGCCTATTCATTCATTTTTTTCTAGTTATTAAAAGCACTATATATATGAAGAAAATGGTACGTATAATTTTGTCCCGAAAATGATGTTGTACAGTATATTTGCTAAAACATACATCTTCTAATCCAGAATATAAGATGTTTTAGCATTTTTTAAACACATGTATCTAGACGCATTTTAGTGTGTAGTTTCACTAATTTCGCTTTGAATCTACACACTAAAAGCCGTCTAAACATATAGGTTTAATAAAAAATGCTAAAACTATCTTATATTTTGTAACGGAGGCAGTACACGTTAGCTGCGTGGATCTGCACTAAGCTAAAAGTTTAGGATTCTTTGTACTGCTGTTGATGATTATTAATAGATCAGTGAAATTTCGTTAAAAAAAAGTTGGTCAAATGCATGAATGCAATGCTACTCCCATCCCCCACGTTATCTAATTTACTTTATTAGGTTTTTGGCTACAAAAAGGAACCCACAACAACACTGCCCGAAAAAGAAAACCCCTCGCGTGCGCTCAGGGCGCAGCCGGGGGAGATCCCATCGCGCCGCCCAACCGGCACCCATCTCCTACGCCTCTCGCTGCCGCTGCCACAGGCCCTCCCGCGGCGGCGGCGGGCCCGACCAACGAAGGAGGCCTAGGTGTAGTGGCTTGCCGGAGACAGCCGCCGGGGCTGCTGGGGCAGAGACGGTTGGCGTGTCGATGAGCACCAGTCAGGGCGGCGCCCCTGGCCAGAGTGGTAGCGGAGGTCCCCTTGGCGGCGCGTGGTTGGCGGTGAGGTTTGGGCTACGGGTCGTCTCGGGACAAATCCTTGATCTAGATCTT
Source organism: Avena eriantha (assembly GCA_910589775.1). Lineage (NCBI taxonomy): Eukaryota > Viridiplantae > Streptophyta > Magnoliopsida > Poales > Poaceae > Avena > Avena eriantha. The sequence goes on from OU342746.1 coordinate 445,158,012, forward strand.
GATAGATCCCTATGCCGTCTCTCCATCTCATCCTCGCAGTGTCACGGCTGGTTCCATTGGTGGATCGACCCTACGCTGCCGTCTCCTTGCGCTCCGCTGGCCATGCCCATCGGTTGGGCTCGGTGAGGCAGATCCCGCTGGTCGCCGGCAGGTGGCGTGGGGGCTACCGGTCTGGCTTCGAATAAAGGGGGCCTGGTCATAGGATCCCTCTCACGCCAAGACAAGGATCCACTTGATGATGATCGTCCTTCCTCTGGTTGGAGTGTCGAGTTCCGGCTCCCCGCTAGTGAATTCCAATGGACGATATGGCAGAGTTTGCCGAACTGCATGGATTTTGGTCGCACGCAACCATGTGTTTATCGGACTGTTTGGTTTCAGAGGGGGCGATGTGAGCTTTGCAGTCTGTTGCCATCAAGGACATGCCTTTAGTCCCATGGTGAAGTCAGTCACGGAGAAGCCAAGGTTCTGGGACTGATAATGGTGGTTTGAATCCTGGTGATGATGAGGTTTTGGCTTGGTGATTTGAGCCTCGGAGCAGCGACATCGGAAAGTGGGGGTGACAGGATAGGAGGATTTCAAAGTTCAAACTTGTAGGGTGAAGTCTAGCCTTAATTGGTTGTTCCTAGCAATGATCTTGTTGAAGGTATTGTTTTGTGAGTGCGGACTTTCTCCAGGGTGAAAACCCATGATCGATGATCAGGGCGATGACGACGCTTGTGCCATGTTCCCTTCTTGGAGGCGTCGCTTTTGGAGAGGATGGATTTCTGGTGCTGTCTCGGTGGTATTTGGTCCGTTGTTTTAAGGCAAAGATCGCTGTAGCGGGACTTTTTTTCCTGTAATTCTTCATTCTTTTTTGTTTGTGTGCATATGTAATGCCAATAGGGCAATGCGTTATTGTAGAGGCTGGATGTAATTGGTATCTCGTGATATTAATATATGCTCCTTTCCAAAAAAACACTGGCCCATATCCACCTTCCCATTGGGAGACACCACCGAATCTCATGTACTCCCTCCGTCCAAAAATAAGTGACTTGATTTTGTCTATATTCGCATGTACCTATATACTAAACCATGTCTAGATTCATTCGAATCTAGATAAACTCACGTCACTTATTTTGGGACGGAGGGAGTACATGTGGTCTGAGGAGGAAAATGGGGGTCTATCGTCCAAACTCATCTACCCTTTCACTCGTGTGGCTCTTTTGAGCACAGCCTCACGCCTCCTCTCACCTGCTACCTCTGTCTCATGCATATATGAATATACAAACCAAGACAAGACTTATTATAGCAAAGCTCTTAGTATCAACAACAAGAAATTGCCCAATTATGAAAAATAATTTCTTGCTATCATGATGGTTGTAGATAGGTGGAGACCTTATTTGTCTAGAGGGCCATTTTCATCAAGACAGATCATCAGAGTTTGTGCCACTTGGAGGACAATGTGTTGCACACTAACCTTCAGAATAAATCCATGACAAGACTAGTGGGACTAAACTTTACCTTCCAATATAAGAAAGGGGAAGATAACAATGTTGCTGATGCTTTATCTAGAGTGGACCATGCCTTTTCCTTGCATGATGTCTCTATTGGGGTGCCTATTTGGATATAGGAGGTGTTGAACTCTTATGATGTGGATCACAAAGCCCAACAACTATTACAAGAGTTGGAAGATCGTAGCAAGAATGGTGATGGATATGAATTGCAACAATGCTTGATTAAATTTCTTTGCAAACTCTGGATTGGTGTTAATGTTGGTTATCCGACCAAGCTAATACAAGCTTTCCATGCTAGTGCATTGGGAGGTCACTCTGGAATACAAGCTACTTGTTAGAGAATAAAGAAACCGTTCGGTTGGCCTAGGCTAAAACAAGTAGTATAGGATTTTGTCCAACAATGTATGGTTTATCAGCAAGACAAGCATGAACACTGCAATACTCTTGGTCTCCTACAACCTCTCAGAGTTCCTCAGGGTGCTTGGCAATAAATTTCTATGGATTTCATAGAAGGAATGCCTAAGTCTGCTAGATATGATGTGATACTATTGAGTGGATAGATTCACCAAGTATGCACACTTCATTCCACTAAAACACCCCTATTATGCTCAATCTGTGGCCAATGTTGTCTTCAACAATGTGGTTAAACTTCACAGTATGCCCATTTCTGTTGTGCCTCACAGAGACAGAGTGTTTACACATTTTTTTGGGATGAACCATTTGCTATGTTTGACACTAAGTTGCACATGAGAAGTGCTTATCACCCTTAGAGTGATAGACGGACAGATAGAAAGAGTCGATCAGTCCCTTGAAATGTATCTCAGTTGTGCAACAAATGAGAAACTAAGAAAATGGTACAACTGGCTATCCCTGGCAGAGTTCTGGTACAATACATATCACCGTTCTACATTGGATATTCTCCCTTCAAAGCATTGCACACGAAGGAACCACGTTATGGTATGTTACCAGACTTGAATGCCACACTCAATATTGAGGTGAAATATTTCTTATCAAAGCGAAAATCTTCTTCTGACATGCACAAGTATCAGTTGGCAAAGGCTAAACTACGGATGAAACACTATGTTGACAAGAACCAGGGAATTCCAAGTTAGGAGCTCTGTGTTCCTAAAGTTGCAACCATATGTCCCACAATCCGTGGCGAGGAGAGAATTTCCTAAACTCTCTTATAAGTTCTATGGACCTTACAAGATACTAGAGAAGATAAAGACCATCACCTATAAGATGGAACTTCCTGTAACTAGTCAGATCCATCCAATTTTTCATGTGTCTCAGTTGAAACCATTCAAATCTGACTTCACTGTAGTGTCTAAGGAATTACTAGATCAAGCAAAACTGGACTCTCAGGATGTGGAACCTGAAGAAATCCTAGCACGCCGGCTATGCAAGAAGGAGAATGTTGTCTATGTTTAGATCAAGGTAAAATGGACTACTTTACCACTGATGGCTACTACGTGGGAGGATTGCGATGTTTTATGACCTCGTTTTCCATCGACACCAGCCTAGGGACATGCTGGTTGTTTAGGGAGAGGTTGTGTAACATGTGATGTATCATCTCCAAAGTAGTCGTCGGGTGCTGTAGGCTTTGTGGGCCTGGTGTTGGGCTTAGGCCAAGGGCCTTGTAAGAGTGTTGGGCTAGAGTCAGGACTGTAATATGTGTGGACTATGGATGACGTGAATGGAAGATTGTCCTAATCTTCGTCCTCTCGAAGTCTCTCAACCCTTGCCCCAACCTAGCTGCGGCAGTCACACCGCTGGCGACACGACATAACACATACTATAAGATTGAGATTTAAAACGGACATTGTAGAGACCCATGTAGAAGTTCAAAATTTAATAATCTCTATAATTGGAAGGAGTGATTAGATGAGGTTGACAGGAGAGTCATGTACGGACCATGCTGCAGAGGTTGCGATGGAAGATGTAGATGTCACTGACGGTGTATACTCGATGTTATATTCCTTTTGGTTTTCCGAGATTTTCTCCAGCCTGGTGTAAATCTTGTCTAGCCGATCAGACAATACATGTCTGACGGTGACTTGGGTCCAGCAGCCAGCCAAGCATTTGCTCCACTTCTTCCAGCCTTGATAACCCTGGCTTTCCAGGTCAACCTGTAATTATTTGTCAGAAAGGTAATGCAGATCGGTCGAGATTGCTAGGCTGGAAAAGAAGAAACAGGGGGTTTCGTCGTCGTCGTCGGAGGCACCTGACCTGGTGGAAGAATTCGTCGAGCACGTCCTCCACTTGGAATGCAACATCCCGAGTCTGGCGCAACCAGACGCGGGAGAGCCCGTCGGTGCCAATCCGGCGCTTCCTGTCGGCGTCGCGGATGAAGGCTTGGAGCCACTCCAGCCGGTCGCGCAGAAGCATCATTTTGTCGCCCACCTGAACCAGCAGCCTGCCCTCGCTGAGCGCGAGCTCCCCAAACTTGGAGAGCACCGTCGACACCGCCGTCGCCGCCATGGACAACACTTATTTAGCTTTTCTCTTCCTGTATCTTGGTTGGCTCGAGCTCCTTGTCCAGGTACATACAAGTGGAACTGGACTTTCTTGGCTCCAGTTCGTTGCAACTATATCGATACCCCGAACAAAGACCGGCAGGGCAGGGTAGCTTTGCTCTCGGACCAACGCCAAGACCACATGCATGCTTGAGCGCGAGGACAAGGACATGCCTAAACCGCCAACATTGTATTCAGCCACGAAGCCATTGTTTCCCATAAAGAGCCACCGAGCCACGTGGTGGACAACGTTGCTTTGCTTTTCTTAATTTCCTCGTGACCAACCCCCCCCCCCCCCCCCCCCCCCAATTATAATAAGGCTAATAGTTTCTTTTTTGAATAGTCTATTTTCTCCGAGAATAAAGTCTCAATGCTAACTTTGACTGAAACTGTAGAAAAAATTATTGATAAAAATGATACCTTCTAGGTATAATCTTTTTCTCGATAAATGTCACTCTATTGAACTTATACGTTAGCATCACGTTGTTGATACAATAGACTAGAGCTCACACATGCCTTTTGCATAGCAAAGATGCATACAATTGCAAGCAACAAAATGAAAAAAATAAGAAGCATACTACAGGAGCATAGATCCCGTAGGACGTCTAGGATGGTGCAGTGCAAATCCGTAAGCTACACTGTCATCCATGTGTGGTAAAAATATCCTTCACCGCACGCGCTCCAATTGTGTACACACCTCCGTAAACATTTTTCCTCCATACATTGTAGAAGTGATCGGCAAAGGAGTAGATTTTTTACCATTAAAAACTAAATCATTTCTACATTGCCAAATCAACCATATAACGACAAGCGCAACCATTTTAATGAGTCTTATACTTGTTATCTATTCAATGTAACTAGTTGCCAAGAATATCACAGCATCAGTTGAATGACTAATCATATGGAACGAGCGGACTTATATTACAAAATAAGTGCTTAATTGTCTCATCATGAATGAAAAAAGCTGCACTTAAGGCTCCCATGCCATTTTCCCTTTGCAAGGTTGTCCTTTCCAAGGATTACACCTTTGTGAAGGTACCCAATCGAAAATTTTAATTTTTAGTAGTACCTTTGTTTTCCATACTGCTCTATCAGTAGAATCGATTAAGAATTTACCGTTTTGTTGTACATTCTAGTGAAATTTGTTAGTCCCTTACGACAATAGAACCATTGTCAACCACTATATAAGAGCATTCCAGGCCGCCAAGTATGGGACCGGTTAAATAACACCAAAACACCACATTCATTGGAGATGTTTCTATTACGGCAGCAGCTGTATTGCTCTTGGGACGGACAATACTATACAGCGTCGGATATTGTTCCAGAGTAGTACTTCCTAGCCACTTATCCCCTGAGATCTAATTTCCGAACCGTCCTTTATAACAACTAGGTCTCTCTCTCTCTCCACGTGGCCCTGGTTGCGGCTGCGAGGATCGCTCTCCTCTCCGCATGGCCCGGGTTGCGGCTGTTAGTCGATCGTTGATTGGGCAAAATGCTCTGGTGCCCCCTAGGACGTTGCACTGTGAGGCAAGACTTCAGATCGCTTTATATGGCATAAAGGACTAGTAGAAAAAGAGCCTTTTGTCCACCCCTTTAGTTCTGATTGTAGTTGGATCCGGGACTAATGATCACATTAGTCCCGGTTCCAACGGAACAATCTTTAGTCCCGGGTCAAACGGGACCTTTTAGTTCCGGTTGGAGACACCAACCGGGACTAAAGGGACGATCTTCATTCCCGGTTCGTATTACCAACCGGGACTAAAGAAAACAGGCAAAAAAAATTCTCAAGCTTTACTGCGGCAGGAAAACGCCCCCCCCCCCCTCCCCGCGTGGTAGGAGATCCTTTTCTAGTTTGAAATTCATGGTAAAAAATCATAAAAAGTTCCAAAAATAAAATCCTTCGAACTGTAGTTATATTAAGTGATTTAGTTGTTATGAAAATTAATAAACATGAATTTCGACATAATTTGCAAAAAAATGTCATGAAAAATTCAAATGTCCATAACTTTTGCATACGATGCCAGGAGAAAACGTACAGCCTATCAAAACATGCAGGGAAAAAATTCTCTTCGATTTCAATGTCCTTGGGCCGTTTTGGATTCTTTTAGATTCTTAAAATTCGAAAAGAAAAAAAAGTTATTTCAAATTTTTTTTATGTCATATTTGAATTCCTCAGATAATAATGAATATATTATTTGTCGAATTTCGATTCACAGATTTGAAGATATTTTTTATGTCATATTAAATGAATAAATGGCAAAAAAATGATAAAATATTAATTTATTTAGTTTTTATTTTGATTGGAATAAAATATTATTATTACTTATTTATTGTTCTTTACTTAAATAGTTGTTCGTAATTTTAAAAAATAAACACGGTTGACATATTGATATAAGTTAATAGGACTGATATACCAGTCTTGATAACAAGGTATAAGGGTCCTTCGCGCGAGGTGGGAGAGATGGAATGAGAAAGTTAAGCGTGTTGGGATGAAGTAGTGCTAGGATGGGTGACCGACCGGAAAGTTTGACCATAAGTATAATTTGACCTAAGATTAAATACAGTTAGTGTTAAAAATGAAAGATATGAGACATTAACGAGTCAGATAATTCGAAACTTCAAGAAAAATTTGAGAATTTTTATAGAAAAAAAACCTTTAGTCCCAGTTCGTATTACGAACATGGACTAAAGACCCCGCACGCTCGACGCAACCTAGTGAGGACATTTAGTCCCGGTTTGTGGCAAGACTGAGACTAAAGGGGGTGACATTTAGTCCCACCTTTGTAGTCCCGATTGGGAACTGGGATTAAAGGCCCTTACAATCTGGACTAAAGGCCTGTTTTCTACTAGTGAAGGGATGTATGTGTACCACATAGCGCCTGACGGCAGGTGCCAGTAGGTTATAAACACGCGAGAAGAGGAGTTCGTGCCGACGACAAAGGGAAAAAAGCAGGCACCTCGTGACATAGAATAAGAGTCCAAAGTTAAATATGTTTCCATGATAGCATACATTCCATTAAGACACGACGTACGCGATGAAAAAGAACTTCAGAAATAAACTCACAATTCTTGGAGAACCATTCACCACCGTCCCCTTTTCAGATGCTTGCATGTTGTGTGTCTTTGAAACTTTGAAGAATGCTTTCGAGAATGGATTATACATGAAGCGGGTAACAAGCTTGGAATGGAATCGATCCAGTCGTGTCAAGGGAGCAAAGCCAGAGAACGCGAGAACATGACTTATGCCTTATACTATATATATATATATATATATATATATGCAAAATAGTGAGCTTCCTAGTGGTAGCAGTGCACCCTCGTCCCGCCGTTGGATGTGCTACGCCATCTAAACGCCGTTAACGGACCAACCATCCCTTGTTTCGCCCACACCGAGAGCCAAATCCACCCGCACGCACCTCTCTGCACGCACATCTCCCACGATTCCCCACATTGCAGCTTCCAGCCGACCCCCACCTTTTAGCAGCTGGTGGCCTCTCACGCGCCTCGCCGCCGCCGGTGGAACACATGCGCCACACACATCCACGCCTACCGGCTGCCGGCGGGATCCCACGGCTCCCCGCCTCCCGGCTACAACCCATGCTCCTCCTCCGAGCCATCGGCCGGCTCGGAAGGTCGAGGATGTCGAGTTGTGTTTCCCCTTTGTGCCCTCTAGCACGGGGAGGATGTGGATCCGCGGCGAGATTTTTCCTATCCACTCTGTCTCTGGTCGAAACTGAATCACGCGGTCGTGGTGGTTGACTTTGCCGTTGGGGTTCGAGCTCAGGGAGGATGGGGAACCATGTCGCATGGTCCTGATTATAGCCGGCGCGCGGTCTGTACGTGATGCGGATGGAGGAGCATGAGGTTGGAAGCACTGGAAGGGTGGGCTCGGTGGCGGGGTATGGAGGTGCGGTGGTGGCGGGACGAGCGGGCCTGATCTCGTCCATGGCCACGGGTGGGGCGTTGTGGCTACGCGGCGGCGGCCGCCGGGATGTCTGACGTCGACAGTGGGAGGGGTGGTGGCGCGGCTCCGTGTTCATCACATCATCTCACCCGTGTTCAGGACTGGGCTCACGATGACGCAGTGGAAGATCTGTTCAATCGTCGATACAGACCTGGCGCGCGTTGGTCGCCCGTGCTCACCCAGAGCATTGATGGATTTGGGATTGGGAGCAAAAATTGGTGCTTCTATTGCTGCTGTCGCTGATGGATTTGTGATTGCGGTTCAGTGAGCGTGAGATTCTTTATCTCCTGTTGCTCGTGGCTTGGTGATACATCCCCTTCCTTTTTTCCGATCTACACTTTGCATTTTCTTTTCTGTTAAACTGTGGGATTTGCAGAAAATTTTCAACATTTTTTCCTAATCGTTCTTGTTCATTCTCAAGAAGTCAATACAAGTTATGCTGCCTTGGTCCTCCAGCTAGATGAGCTGCGGTTTGGGAGGCAGAGGAGACCTGGGCGTCGTCCATCTCTGGTGCGGAGGCTGAATCGGTGACTTGTGCGTGGCGGTGGATAGCGGCAAGGTGGACTGGATCCCGGCTGACAACGTCCCTCCTCCACCTGGATGTACCGTCTCTCCGCATCACAGCTAGTTGCGCAAGGGAGGAGCAGCTCTTCCGCAGCGATGGACCCGTCTCTGCCATGGCAGGTTGGAGGCTTGGAGCAGATCGTGGTCAACGCCCTCAAGCTATATGCGGCCGGCCGTGATAGAGAACCTCCTTGCCGGCGTCACGGCCCGTCTCTCATCTGATTCTCTTTCGTTACCTTTTTTAGTGCATATTTAAGATCCAGTTTTGTCTCATGTACTCCGTATGAGAAATTGAGGAGAGGATTTTCCAATCCAATCATTCCATTGTTTTCCCTGCCGTTCAATTTTCTGCAGTGTATTGAAGTGTTCCATTGATTCTTCACGGATGATTTTAGATATGTCTTGCTCTTACCCAAGCACCATTTATTATTTGGAGGTTGGGCTGATCCGTCTGCAGTGCGTCGCGGTGGAAAATTGCGGGTGGATGGCGTCGCGGGAATTTGGATCGCGGGTTTCTCAACAACGGAAAATTTCTAGTTTTTTTTCTTTACTTTTTGTTTTGCCTTTTTTTCTGCATGATACTTCATGGATGAACCAAACAAACATGTATGGACTCCTCGATTTTGTGTTTGAGTATTGATGGATCTGTGAATCTTGTGCTTCTGAAGTGAATAAATCCGATTAGACTTTGGCGAAGGTTTTTCTTTTGAGCTGCTTGGACTTGGAACATGCTAGTTATTTTTTGCCGATAGGAACCTGTGCGGGTGTCGAGGAATGGGCTAAGGGCATCCACAGCGTTGCCATAGCTAAATACGTGTAGAAATCAAATTTGGCATCGGAGACAAATATAGCTACAACTGCACAGCGTTGCTGTCGCCAAGTTTCTGTAGCGCGGACCCCATCACCGAATAAAACTAGGAAAAAAAGGTCTTCTCTCTCGCAACCTCCAGGGCCTTCGCGCGACGCCATGGAAAAAAATCCCCTTTCCATCCCGTCCAAATTCCCTCCGTCGATCTGGCCCTCTTGTCTGCCCTTTTCTTTGGCTCCTAGATCCGACGATGATGGATCCTAGCAAAGGGTTTGCAGCTGTGGGCGAGCGGCGGCGGCGAGCGCGAAGAAGAGCGGCGGCGGAGCACGACTCGAGCAGCGGCGTGGAGACGAGGTGGGATGCGCGGCTCGAGCGGCGGCACGGAGACGAGCGGCCGCATGGCCCAGTCGCAACCGCCGATGCACTCACAACGACCCCGCTTGGCCAGGCGAGGTGAAGGCGTACGCACGTCCAGGAGGAGCCGGCCATACGCAAGACCAGGCCGGAGCCAATCGCTCGTCGCCCACATGTCCAGTGCGGTGCAAATAGCACAGATGCAAGTAATACAGGTTTGCTAAATGATCTATTCCCGTAGCTTCTTTGTGTGCTATTTTTCTCAGTGATGAATACATGCTTCTCTGTGTGCTATTGTGTATCATTCGCATATAATTTTGTTGAATCACATCCGTTCTGCAATTATTGGTTTAATTCATGTTACATGACTAACAAACTGAGACAGTACGCAATTTATTAAGAAGGAGAAGGAAGCAGAAAATAAGATTTAGGAAAATAATCTAGTATTACAAAGGTGGAGATCGAAAGCATAAAAGAGAGAAATTAAAGCCATAAGTTTAGAACCGGATGACAAACACACAAATACTAAGCTTCATTGCCTCCATATTTCTGCCAAATATGCTCTACTAAGTCAGCCTTGAGCCTGCGGTGAGTAGGTCAATCACGAATTTCAGCGTTTGCCTCGAGTACCATATCAAATCCATGCATTGGCCCTTCCTCAAGTCCTTCGAGTGCTACGGAATAACTTCCTGGTTCATAGTCCAAATCATAACAAACCTCATAGGAGTCTCTCTCATCTTCCACGATCAAGTTGTGCAGTATGATGCAAGTATACATAATCTCGGCAAGTGTCTTCTTGCTCCACATACGTCCCGGCTCTCGTACGATGGCAAAACGAGATTGCAAAACACCAAAAGCACGCTCTACATCTTTCCTCGCTCCTTCTTGATGTTGTGCAAATAACTTGTGCTTTGGCGTTTGAGGTAAGGGGATTGTTTTTACAAATGCTGCCCACTCTGGATAAATACCATCTGCTAAAGTAATATCCCAGCTTGTACTCATTACCATTGACCCCAAACTGAACATCTGGAGCCCTTCCTTGTACAACTTCCGTAAACAAAGTGGACTAGTAAAACACGTTGAGATCATTATTTGATCCAGCACTTCCAAAAAATGCATGCCATATCCATAGGTCGTGAGACGCAACAGCTTCAAGCATGATAGTGGCTGCCCCTTGATCACCACGGGTGTATGCCCCCTGCCACTCAATTGGACAATTTTTCCATTGCCAATGCATGCAATCGAGGCTTCCTAACATTCCAGGGAAGCCGCGTGCCTCCCCTATTTGAAGTAGTCGATTTATGTCTTCAGTTTTGGGTCTTCGTAGGTACTCTGGACCAAAATTCTGCATCACACCTTCGCAGAATTTGGTCAAGCACTCAAGGATTGTGCTTTCAGCGATTCGCAGATTTTCATCAAGTGCATCAGCTGGCGTGCCATATGCCAACATACGCATAGCAGCGGTGCATTTGTGCAAAGGATGAAAGCCAACCTTGCCAAATGCATCGCTCCTTTGACAGAAATATGGAGACCAATCACTAAGGGTTTGCACAATGCGATGAAATAGATGGCGATGCATGCGAAATCTTCGACGAAACTGTTTACCATTGTATAGAGGATTCTCCGAGAAGTAGTCAGCTATCAAGCAGCTTCGCGATCTCTATCGATGTGCTTGCGAGGCTTCTTCCTATGTTGGTTAGGCATAGGTATTTGTTGCCCTTCAATCTGAGCTCGAATTTGTTCCTCCAACTGAGCTTCAACTGGATCATTGACAAAGTCCCAAAAGAAATCATTGATGGCGGAAAAACTAATTGAACCATTAGGTTCGTTTGGCTGAGAGTTCGAGTCTGTGGACATGTTTTTGAGTGGCAAATGTGAGAGTCTATTGTATGACTGAGTAGAGAATGGTGGAATGGACCTTGGGCCTCTACTTATAGAGTAGCTCCAACGGCTAGTTCCCAACGGCTAGTTTCTAGTTCAGATTTTTATCCACCATGCATTAGTTATATTTTCTGCCCAGTTCTGAAGTTAAATATTGTACAAGTCTAGCACTTAATATAGGAATGGGGTACATGTTAAATTAAGAAATGGGGTACACGTCTAGCACTTAATATAGGAATGGGGTACACGTCTAGAACCTAGGACATACATTTTTAATGTAGACATACTTCTAATTAGACAACAATGAAGAAAAATACACAATAAGTTGGAAAGTATATCCCAACCAGTACATACATTTGCATCTAGTAAGTACTACAAATTAGTTTAGCCCAAGTTCCTTTGCTAAGTACTCCACCACTTGTTCATGCCTCATCTTTTGATTGTCATTGTAATCTGAAATATCCTTATCAATAAGATTAAGGTATTTGTCAAGCTTTTTAGCCTTAGTCTTCTCCTTCTCGGTTTCAGCTTGTAGTAGTGCAGCTACTGCCATTTTTTCAGCTGCAACTGATTTCCTTAGTTGAAGCTCATTAAACTGCTGGACATTTTCATTTGTTAAGATTCCTGCACCATACTTTGCACTGCCTTTATTTTTTTCCCTTTTGTTGTGCCTTGGCAGCCTTTTGACCTTGTGAGGGTCTTGCACTTTCTTCTTCTCCCTCGCTTTCTTTATTTGAGGAACTATATGCTCCTGATGCATTGAGTTTATTTCTCTTGTTCATTTTCTCAAAAGAAAGATCGCTTCTCCATACTTGTTGTTTCCTCACCATTTCCCACCAGTGCTCGAATGGAAACGGTCTTTTTGTTTTGCTATCTGCCATATACTTTAGACGAACTTTCTTCATCAATTGTTCTTTAGATTGTCCACTAGCATATACGCTTTTCAATTCATTGTACACAACATTGAACTTTTTAACCTTCGGTGCAGTCTTGTTCCAATGGTTTTTGCATTGGATAATTGTTTTTTTCAGCTCTGGAGGTGCATTGTTGTTGTATTCTTGGACTATTTGATTCCAAAAGCGATCTGACTTCTTTGAGTTCCCATCTATTGGATCGTTGGAGTTATTCAACCAAGCACTCACTAGCCATTCATCCTCTTTCTCACTCCAGTTCTTAGCTTTTCCTCTCCTTGCACTTTCATCTGGACTGCTCTCACTTCCTTCATCATTGTGATTAGGGGCTTCTACTGCATGTGGAGCAGATAATGGAGTACCTGAACCAGCAACTGGACTATTCTCACCATCTCACGAACCACTGCCTCCACCATGTCCGAGATGTGCCATGGATGCAATCGGAGACGCAGGGTTGTTGCTTGCATACCCACCATAAGCGCCAGGTGAGTATTGTCCGAAATTGCCTTGATAATGAATACCTTGGTAGCTTGAGGGTGCTGGCATAGACTGGTGGCTTCTTGGCTGATGCAAAAATGGATTGACATGGTAGGGATTGTATTGTTGCAGATTGGGAGCAAACTGGAAGGAAGGATGGTTCATGTAAAAATGTGATGGATCCATATTTGGTGGCTGGCTACCTATGTTTTGTGGATCATGGGATGGGATTGTATTTTGTGGATCATGGGATGGGATCGATGAGTTCAACATATGTGTATAACTCATGGAAGATGGCTGGTCCATGTTTAGACAGAATTGTGTTTCTTGCTGGTGGTGTATTTGCTTGTCCATGGTTGAATATATAGGACCTGTGAACAAACGGTCATCTAGTGCTGTATTGATTGGGTGTGCTCCAACGGTTGAAAATTGAAACTTCCAGCCGTTGCTCCAACAGGAGAGATATTATATTATATTGTGAGGAGGGGATTTTGCATCGGAGCAACTAGTTGCTCCGGTTCCCTCTTTTGGCTATTTGGGAACTATGCCCACAATGTGGGGAACTAGTTCCAAAAGCTAGAAAGGCAAAATAGAACTAGTTTTGGCACAACGTTGTGGGTGCCCTAACGGACGTTAACAGAAGCACGAATCACCAAGCATTATCCAGCGGTCTGCACCCTATGCACAGCTACCACCATAGGCAGCAAATTCCTATATATATATATATATATATATATATAGGAAAAATACTTCTCATATTCTCATATACTACCTTACGGAAGTATTTGTAATACTTTATCTATTTGAGTATGTTCATATACTATATCTAAGATACTTACAAGCAAGTTAGGTGAAAAATTTGCATGTGCGCCCATAGTTTGCACTATATATGTAAAATACCGTCATATTTGTACGTACAAAAGGAGTATGTGAATAAAAATTACATACTACCAAAAAAAGTATATATACTGCTCAAATATTCTTATATACTTCATACTACGCGTACATACCTTCCGGTATGGTAGATACTGCCTAGATAGTGTGAAACACGTTATATATATATATATATGACATATTCATACTACATCCACGTGTGTTTCATGTCATTTAGGCAGTATCTATCATACTAGAGACTATATATGAGTAGTACGAAGTATATAAGAATATTTTGGCAGTATATATACCACTTTTTTTGTAGTATGTAATTTTTATTCACATAATCCTTTTGCACGTACAAATATGACGGTATTTTACATATATAGGGCAAACTATGAGTGCATTTGCAATTTTTTCACCTAACTTGCTTGGAAGTATCTTAGATATAGTATATGAGCATACTCAAACAGATAAAGTATTACAAATACTTCCGTAAGGCAGTATATGAGACGTGGGTTGTTCGCCACTTTGTTCTCAACTATTCCGATTCTTTTTTCGGAGGCCGTTAGGTCAAAGCCGTAGCGCGCGCCCTGTAGTTTTGAAGCAGGGCGAGACTCTTCTTACTCCCGGGTGTAACTACAACTCACGTCTCATATACTGCCTTACGAAAAATACTTCTTACTCCCGGGTGTAACTACAACCCACGTCTCATATACTGCCTTACGGAAGTATTTGTAATACTTTATGTGTTTGAGTATGCTCATATACTATATCTAAGATACTTCCAAGCAAGTTAGGTGAAAAAATTGCAAATGCACCCATAGTTTTCAGTATATATGTAAAATACCGTCATATTTGTACGTGCAAAAGGATTATGTGAATAAAAATTACATACTACCAAGAAAATAGTATATATGCTGCTCAAATATTCTTATATACTTCATACTACCCATATATAGGGTCCTGTATGACTGCCTAAATTACGTGAAACACACGTGGGTATAACTACACCCGGATATAGTATGAATATCTCCAATACACACAGATACAAAACCACACCAACGAGAATGAGATATCTTTCCTCATGGTACCGATGTAGGGCGGCACACGCAAATTTAACCAGCTGGCCAGATCGAAGTCACTTAATTTAGGTCGGAGAGAGTATATATTATTAATTGAGACATCCGAGTAAATAAAAGTCATGGAAAGTTTTGGCGATTGGGTATCCAGGCCTCCCCGAAAACAAAGCCCGGTTTGATCCTGGCCAAGGAAGGCACGCATATGCATCGAGTCGTAGAGCCTTTCTCCCTGGAAACGGTTCCACCATGTGTCCGGTAGCCAGATTCCCTCTCACGCACCTAGGAAGACACGTGTACGCATCGTGTCAGAGCCCCTCTCTCCGGGTAATGGTTCCATCATGGGTCCGGTAGCCAGGTTGCACCTCCTGGACATGACTCTTTTTTTTTTAAAATTAACCATCATATATTAAGCATACAAGCCGTCTCATTAAAACCTTCCAGTCCCCTTAGGTACCCTGGTAAGGAAAAAGAGTGCGTCTGAAATTTACAGCTCATCAAACCATTAGCAGAGGCTAGGTAGGAACATGCGCGGAGAGACTGGCCTAGAGCCGAGGGAGCTCCACATCTACCGGGAAGTGGGGCCCGTCGTGGCGTTATGTGGGCCATGCGCAAAGCCATTCTACCAAAAACGGTCCCACCACAGGGTCGGTCGCCACCTCTCCCGCGACCCTCTTGCATGTTATCGTGACCTGCCGTACGTTGCCAGACACGGGACCATGTCGGCCCTGCCCGCGAGCGTCATCCATGACAGGCAGGAGTGCACATGGTTAGAGTTCTGTAGAGCCCGAGGGAGCTCACTGGCCGGGGGGTTGGGCCACGTCCGTTCAAGGTGGCAGTGCGAATCCGTCGTCATATGAGGGAACTCGCGTCGTGATCATGATGTGGGGCATGTTCACGCTAGAGAACTCCTCACACATATGCTTTGTCATAGATCTTTGGTTTTTGTGAGTAGAGTTTTTAAGATTGAAATTTTCAGATTGTGTTTGATGTATAAGTAAATATATATTATATACCATCATAGAATACTTTGTTCTAATCAAACTAGTATGATAGGGCATAAGAAGGAGAACATGTGCATTAACATGAGTAATAGAAGGATTGAGTCCCACTATGGTTTTTACCTTTCGGTTGTTAACTCAGTAGGGATAAATAAATGCATGTACTATAATTTCCTGAGTGATGTTATATCTTTGCGTTAGTATATATTTCAATTAACATCATGTCATATAAGCAAAGGCAATGCTTTGTATATCTTAAATCTAGTATGCGGCGGGTTCCCTATTATAGGAGTATTAGTGGGACTTGTCGCATCATCTCAACCATAGGACGTGATGCTCATATGAATAATTATGAAATACTTTATGAAGTTACATCAATGTAATTTTTTTTGGATATGTTTTGAGTGGGCCTCCGTTTTCCCAAAATTTGTCATATTTGTCTTTTTGTTGTGCATGAAATACAGACTATTTTCATTTAAAATTTTGCAGATTTAGATTGTTGGCTACACGAGTATTTTATTTTCGAGTTTTTTTGAAGCTTTTTGAAAAATTCAAAAAATTCCTCCATGGAGAACAAGCTCTAAAGTGATTTTCCGGGAGGATCTACTCCTGTACACCGAACAGGTGCACCACGCCGTACACCTCAGGCGGGCCCATACTGCATGTACCCTTTTGTTTACATTTTGTATTTTTATATTATCTATTTTTAATTTTTGGTTATTCATTTTATATTTGTTATTTTACGTTTTAAATATATATTTTAAATATAGTTTTAATATTATTATTTTCAGATTTTGAGCAACCTTTAAATTGTAGAAATTCTAAAATTTGAATTTTTAAAAAGTCTAAACAAAATTCGAAATGTGAACATTTTACAAATAAAATTGAACACTTTTCAAAACAGAACATTTAAAAAAAATAAACAAATCTTTAATTTGAAAGAATATGAAACTCTGAATAATATTCAAAATCTGAACATTTTAAAAAACAAAAAAATATTTTCAATCTGAACTTTAAAAATAAAAAGAAAAAGGTAAATTAAAAGAAAAAAGATAAATTAAAACAAAAAGATAAAAACTAATTGGGTAGACCCGTACTGCGTGGGGAGGTGTGCTGGGCAGTACCCGCCAATCTTGTCGGCATACAGGGAATCCCTCTGCAAGAAGAAAACGACACGATGGTGCTGGCCGGACCTTTCTCCAAACTTGATGAGGAAATAAAATAGACCCAAGAATACTTGGGCTGAAAATTTGACCTGATTACTGGAATTTGTGCATGGAAAAAAAATGTACACAGCACACGCTGGATTATCTTTGGCCTTGAATCGATTCGATAGAGCGTGTCTTGTTCGTGAGAACTTGTATATCCAGTGAATCGGACTGCAGGTTCGCCTAGAAAGTCAGCTTGCCTAGAAAGCCTAGCTAGGTGGATAATAATCTTGGCTACACTCTCCAGACGACCGATTATCTTGTCCGCCTGTTCGTGGTCTCATATATCGAAAGTCAGCCTGCGTCGATCTCGCCGGAAATCAAGTACGTACACCGCAAGTCGACGCAACAAATTAATTACGAGTTGGCCAACGACGATCTTTACGTACGTTTGAATCATTCTTGAGTCATTGGGCTGGGAATAAGTGACTTAGATTAGACTAGGTTGTTATGTATTTACACACTACTACCTCTGTTTGTGATTATAAGTTCTAAGGACCAAGTTGCTAATATCAAGATACTTCATAACTCTCTCTCATTAATCTATGCATGCACCAATAACTTACATGCCTCAAAGAAGTGAGAAGAAAATGAGAACATGCATTGGACGAGAGAGTCTAATAAATAAGATAGCCCTTATATTTTTAAACAATATAAAAAAATTCCCCGGACCTATAATCCTGAACAGAGGTAGTACAACACATACTACAACGTATCTACATACATGCGAAGCTAGACAAGTCTATACTTTGCTTAATTCCCGGGTGGCTCCCCTCCCGAGCAGCCTAGGTGGCTTCCCACGAAATCCTAAAAAACCTAGTCCATCTCTGCCTCTGAGGCCGCCGCCACCGCAGGCGGTGGTGGCGGCGCCCTTTCCGTCGAAGACAGGGGCAGGAGAGGCGCTCCTGGTGGCTCATCACGGGCGGAGGTTGGGCGATGGCTGGGGGCGTGGGCGACGCGGCCATGGCGGCCAGGGCCTGAGTTTCTCCGGCGGAGTGGTGTCGAGGAGGTGCTAGCGCGCCGTCGGCTCCTGCAGGCACAGTGGATCTAGGCCACTGGGCCAATCTAGGTTAGTTGGCTTCACCTACGCCGGTGTGAGGCTGCTGCCATGTGATGCTGCCTTCTCCTCGCGGTCCATCCCGCTAGGAGTTGAGTGGTGTCGTGGGGCAGCAGGTCTTGGGAATAAAGGCAGTGGTCTGATCCTAGTTCTCTTCTCGCAGCAAGACATCATTCTGCAAGTCTGGTCCTCTTCGATCTCGACATCGATGTGTTTTGAATCTTCTAACAGAGATTTTCATAGATTGGCATGAAGGCCCTGGTGCGCGTATATCAGCCCGTGTGGATTCATGCGGGTGCAATGCGAAGCTCCACTAGTTTTTGTAAACATGGGGAACGTTGCCTTTTTGATTTCCATGGTGTACACAACCGTGGAGAAGGTCATGGTGGCCGAGTCGGAGGAACAATTGTTGTTGGAGGGGGTCTTTGAGGCGATGAAGACTATGCTTCATAGGATCCGGCTTGGTACTTGTGAGCCCGATGTTCGATGAAAATTGCAGAAGCGGCCTCGGCAAGTGGATTCAGCAGCATTGGGGGATTTCAAGTTTGGTGGCGCTCCTTGAGTGCCAGTCTTCACTTCGAGACCAAAAACCTAAGGTCTGATATTTATTTGGTCTGCATGGCAATAACCTTGTTGAAGGTATTATTTTGAAAGTTCAGGCTTTGTTGAGGGTGAAAACCTAAGTCTTGGATCGGACGATGACAACACTTGTGCATTGTGTTCTTTATTTGAGGCTTCAATTTTGAATAACCTCTTAGAATTCTAGGTGTTGTCTTTGGTGGTGGTTTGTTGGGCTGAGTCGATTACTGTGGTGGGTCTTTTATTTCTTCTTTTCTTCTTCTTTTTCTCTTTCAAGTTGTGTGCATTTTGGATGTCGTTTGTGACATCTTGTCGGTACAGAAGCCGAGCGTAATTAGTAATTTCACGATATTAATCTACTTCTTTTGTAATATAAAATTCCACGTGAGGAAGTACCAGTGATGCGGCCGACGACCCCTAGGCGATTGGTCGAAATAGATATAGGCCACGTGAGGATGAAGCTCCTTTACGTGCCGCCTCCTCCAGTGCCAGTGGGCATCGATTCGCATGCGCTGGTGTCCATCGTACGTGAGCTCAATTTTAATCGAGGCAAGTTGTCGTTCGGATCAGTGTCCAATAATGTCCAGTTCACCGTGGCCACACTATATAGGCATTTTGCTAGTCGAGTGTAGGTACGTGGGTGGGTGTGGGACACTCCCGTAGTGAGAGTTAATTCCATCTCGCTCTCTCGCCATGTTTACCACGGCGAACGTGTCTCGCTTCATCCTCGCAGCGGCCATCGCCACGGCCTGCGGCGTGCTGCTGCTGCTTTCGCCGTCCTCCTGCCCAACCCGCTCGGAGCTAGCCTTGCGCGATATTAATGGAACCACCCAAGATCATCCCGGCATCACGGTACGTACCTATAATTGCACTACTAATTCTTCCTGGTGACAATTGGAATTACAAATGTACAATTCATTTTCAAAGAGCAACGTTGCACAATTTCAGACTATTTAGTATAGTCCCAAAATTGGATGAGGCCGGCCAAAAACCAACATTCAACAATAACTTTCCAATGGAGTATGTTTTAGAGGGACCATATTTTTGGAAAGCCTTGTGCACACCGACACTTGCACGTCAAAAGAATATGAAGGGAAAATAAATGTATCCCTTCTTTTTAACGCATCAAAGGACAAAGAAAATCCCAGTCAACTCATCAAGCTATAAATAGTTAAGACCCTAGCTAGCTACCAGTATTATATATAGAACCAGTCTATCTACAGCCAATCCTATAACACCGGCTTCAGTAGGTTTTCTCTACTGTTTTCAGGCAAGTAGAGCTAATTTCGCAATTTCCCATAGTTGGAACCGAATACATTAATATATAGCTGGTTGCCCGGTTCTTTCAGATGTGGAACCAGCTAGAACACATGACAAAACAAGAAATTCAATTATTTTAAAACGGTGGGAATACTGTACTATTGTAGCTAGGCAAAAAAACAATGAGTTGAGACTAGGGATGGCAATGGGTACCCGATACCCCCATAACCCGATGGGTACCTGCCTTAAAACGGGCGAGGGTTTGGTAAGGAAAAAACCCATGGCGTTGCTTATATTGGTAAAAAACTGGACCCGCCGTGTCTAGCGGGGACCGGTATGGGGGTGCCAAATCCATACCCGGAGACCCGCGTACCTGTTTATTGCATATGAAGGCCCACATGTCACTCATTCGTCCCATATAATATCCCAACTGGCTGCCGGCCAGGCCTACTACTACACCGGCCGAAGCCCACCAACTGACCCATCTAGAGCCCACCAACCGGCCCATCTAGCGTCGCCCAGATCAACCCCTTCGCCTCTGATTTCGCACGGGTACCCATCGGGTCCCCATACCCGGCCAGGTCGCGGGTGTGCTGGTGGATTTCCAGACCCGACGACTTAATCAGGGCGCGGCACGGGGCGGGGAAAATGGGACGGGGGCGGGAATTGGGGGCCTTGACCCGGACCCAAACCCGGCGGGTGAGACTTTAGCTGTTAGTTTTTAGTAGTAGCTTCTTCAATTTTATGTAGGGTTCCTACCTTCTACTTAGTGTATATGTAAAGATTTGCATATAATAGTCGCATGTGTGAAGTGTGATGATGTGCCTCTATGAACTGCGCAGGCTGCAGCTGTGATTAGTACAACACCCGGAGACGACCTAGCCGTGCTACTGAGAAGCGCAGCCATGGAAGACAACACCGTGATAATGACCTTCACAAACGAGGCCATGACCGCGGCTGGCTCACTCCTTGATCTTTTCCTAGAGAGCTTCCGCGTCGGCGACAAGACGGAGCCCCTGCTGAAGCACCTCGTCGTCGTCGCCATGGACAGCAAGGCGTTGGAGCAGTGCAAGCTCGTGCACCCGTTGTGCTACCGGCTGGACATGGGCGGCGGAACCAACTTCACCGCGGAGAAGGCGTTCATGAGCAAGGAGTACCTGGACATTATGTGGGCCAGGAACAAGTTCCAGACTCGTGTCCTGGAGCTGGGTTACGGCTTCCTCTTCTCGGTAAAAACTCCATGCTTTCATGCAATTTATAACTTAACCCTCCCACCCTAAATGATCCCCACAAATTACTTAAGTTTACAAAAAATATACAAAATTTTGAAGATATACAATACCAAATCAAATATCTATAGATCCACCATAAGATATATTTTCATAATTTATCAATTCAATATTATATAGTTGTTGATATTTTATTTTGTAAATTTGGTCAAACTTTGGAATTGTCTAAATTTAAAGGTCATTTATTTAGGGACGAACAGAGTAGTTCTAATTAACGTACCGGTGATTTTCCTTTTGCGGTTTAGGACGTGGACATCGTGTGGTTCCGAAACCCGTTGCTACAAGTCCCAGTCGGCGCCGACATCACCATTTCATGTGACAAGTACTATGGTGAGGACCCATACGGGCCAAAGGATGCCAACGGAGGGTTTCTCTACGCCAAGCCAAACAATAGGACGATCATCTTCTTCAAGGGCTGGTATGAGGCGAGGACAAAATACCCGCGCAGGCACGACCAATACGTGTTCAGCAAGGTGGCTCAAGATCTTTCGGTGAAGCACGGCACAGCGGTACTTTTCGTCGACACGGCTTACTTCGGTAGCCACTGCCAACCCAAGAAGGACTTTCGGCGGCTCTGCACATTTCACGCCAACTGCCTTAAAGGGCTGACCAACAAACTGGAGCTTCTCCACAACATCATGGGTGAATGGAAGCAATTTAGGAATAACACTAGTATTTTACAGTGATGTAAAACTTTAGATGTAGAACATGCTGCGGGAAAAGAGAGAAAATAAAATAAAATGTGACACTTCGGGTGATGAAAATTCTAAGTTATTTCATTCTTTGTAATGCCTCTCTAGCACATATTTTCTCAACATGCAGACAAAGCAAACATGTTCCTACGATCCTTTAAATAAATGCTAGTACGGACTAACAATGTGAGCATGCAATTTAACCTAGACCGTCTTCCTGGTCATAATAACCTGACTTTTTGATAGTAACCATTTTCTTATAAGGGGATCGATTAGGTCATTGGGGCTTTGCAGAGCAACAAATGACCTCACGGTGATGGTTTAAAATCTCAGTTTATTGATAAGTGGCACATCATCAATCATGATATTTAAGATGTTTGTGCTTGGTTTCATTAGGGATGTGGTCAACACCGAGGATAGAAACCATCTAATTTCTGTAATATAGCAACAACAAGCTTATGAGGAGTTCCAAGTATACTGGACATACTGGCGCATACACAGTTGGATCCTCTCTCTCCTGATTAGTAGAAAACCATTTGGAAAGATGGAACAGTTACATCTGGCAAGAACTACTTTTATTGATTCAAGGATACGGGTGGCTAGTGAAGTGTACTCTTGTATTTGGAAAAGTAGGGTTATGTTGAGAATAATAAAGGATTTTTCCTGGTTGATTGTAAGTGATTGACTAGCACAAGTAACACGTTCAGGAGAAGGCACTGGAGTTTGACAAGTGTTTTTTTCATTGCGTTATGTGTTCCTCTCATGTCACTGAAGATCGGATGCATCTTTTCCTTCACTACTGTATTTCAGCAGAGTATGGAACTAGTTGCAGATATATTGGACAGCTGGTGACCCTTGTAGCTAGTAACACTGCCGTCCTGGGCGCCCACACTTTGAATTGTTTGAGGGTTAGAGCGAGGTTGTAGTCCAATAGTTGTAAAACGGATGCATGATAATATATAAAGAAGTCACGGGTAGTCACATGATTACAAAGGGCAAGCTGAGCGGGCCTGCTGCTGTGCAGCGGTGGCCCTAAAAGAGCTTAGTCGTACGTTGATTATATGCTATATATGCATGAGAATGAATGCATGTAGACATTGACCAATCTCATAATAAAAGAATATGGACTCTCTTCTGCAATGATTTAATCAAGTAAGCAAAGCAAGCAAGCAGGGGCGCGGGCAGCAAGCAGGTCCTGCCCAGCTATGGCGCGCTTGTCTACTCAGCAAAATACGTATATGGGGTCGCGCATACGGATTAAAACAAACTGACTGGATCCGGAACAAACCCGTAACCACCGAAAGTTATTTCCTGAACGATTCCCTCAAGGACGGCGGCGGGGGAGGGAGGGGGTGTGTGTGGGGTACCGAAGCAAGAGAGTGGTAGTCCATGATATCGTGGTCATGGTCTCTAGAGCCAAGCTAGCGGCCGGAGAAGGGGATTCGTTATAATAAGGTGGCGATCTCGGCCGAATCCCCTTCTCCAACGACCTCCATGCATGCTGCGCTCGACGACGCTGGGGCTGGGACTGCTCAGATCGGGCTTGGTGAGAGCTAGTATATCTAGTCTACCAATCTGGTCAGGATCGACTATATATTCTGTGTTTCGTCGTCGGAGCTGCTAGTTTTATGGTACTGCAGGTTGCCCCTAGAAAGATAGCTTCTCCAAAGCGTTTTCGTCGTCGGTCTCGCCGGAAAGTACACGGCGAGCCCGCCGATCTACGCAACGATGACCTTTACGCATGCCATGAGTTATTGAAATCTCGCGCCATTCCTGGCTTTGAGAGACGTAGACGTGACGATGATGCATGGAAAGTTGACCCGCCCACACGATCTCCCAGCTATTGACCCATATATACAAATGCATATATATATATAATAAAGGGTGACGAAGATCCTTTAGTACGCATCGTACGAACGTTAACGTTGCTGCTGCCACCTTTTTCCACGCGCTAGAGTACTTAATTGGCACACAATCCCGATTTCTTCCATACCACGTACTACCACCAGCTGATATGGATATGGTATCATGTGCGCTCCGATCCCCATGTACATACATACATACATATAGGAGCCGAGCGAGTATATTGTACCTACGCGGAAGTCCCCAGCTGGGAAGAATCCCATCTTCTTCATTCGCCATGTTCACCGCAACAAATTTCTTGCGCTTGCTCATGGCAGCGGCCATGGCCACGGCCTGCAGCGTGTTGCTGCTATCGCCTTCGTCCTACTGCCCGTGCTCCGGGGCTCGACCAGACGGGCTTGAGCTCGCATCGCACAGCAATAATGGAACCCAAGCAGAGCGCAGCATCAAGGTAACATGGATGCATGTCTGGTCCATCCTTATTACGGTCCTTGCACCTTGCAAATTGACATAACAGTTGCATATGTGATGTGGGTCTATGAAATATGAATAATGCAGGCTGCTCCTGCGGCTGTACTACCTGAAGACGACGACCTAGCCGTGCTACTTAGAAGCGCAGCCATGGAAGCAGGCAACACGGTGATAATGACCTTCACGAACAAGGCTTGGACGTCGCCGGGCTCGCTCCTGGATCTCTTCCTGGAGAGCTTCCGCGAGGGCGACAAGACGGAGCCCCTGCTCAAGCACCTCGTCATCGTGGCCGTCGACGGCAAGGCCTTCGAGCAGTGCAAGCTCGTGCACCCGTTATGCTACTACCTGGACGTGGGCAGCGGCGTCAACATGACGGCGGAGAAGGCGTACATGAGCAAGGACTACCTGGAGATGATGTGGGTCAGGAACAAGTTCCAGACTCGTGTCCTCCAGCTCGGCTACGCCTTCCTCTTCACGGTAAGCTCACTCGGCCTCACCATGCTGATTAACATTCCTCACGGCCGTATACTGATCTCAAATACTTCATCCATCTGTCAGGACATGGACATCGTGTGGTTTCGGAACGCGCTGCTGCACATCCCGGTCGGCGCCGACATCACCATTTCCAGCGACAAGTACAAAGACGACGACGGCGCCCCGTACGGCCCGCAAGCCGCCAACGGCGGGTTCCTCTACGCCAGGCCGAGCGAGAGGACGATCGCCTTCTTCAAGGGCTGGTACGAGGCCAGGAAAGTGCACAAGCGCCAGCACGACCAGTACGTGTTCGACAGGGTGAAGCAGGAGCTGTCGCTGCAGCACGGTGTGCTGCTGCACTTCATCGACACGGCCTACATCGGTGGCTTCTGCCAGCCCAAGAAGGACTTCCGGCGGCTCTGCACGTTCCACGGCAACTGCCTCAGAGGGCTGGGCTTGAAGCTGGAGCGCCTCCGTGGCGTCCTAGATGAATGGAAGAAGTTCAGGACTGCTGAGCAGCAGGCTGCAAATAACACTACTTCCTGAGAATGGGCATCAATCGATGTAGTAATATTCTTGATCAATCTTAGTAAGCTTTGATTGTTTGACTAAATTCATATGCCATGTATTTTTGGAATGGGTGGAGTATATTTTTTGCCAATATATACAAAAAAAAACATGTGCACCAAGAGATATCTTCATCATTATCTTTTTTTTATGGTACGGGTACCTAAAATGGGTTGGGCTTGTGTTTTATTACCTCCGTCCCAAGGCTTAAGTCATATAACTTTTTCAAAAGTCAAACTACCTAAAGTTTGACCAAGTTTTTAGAGAAAAATATTAATATTTACAATACGTAATCCATACCCTTTCATACATCATGAAACATATTTTCACATGGTATCTATATAATATAATAGTTCTTGATATTTTTTTGGACCAGCCGTTCCAGAAGTCAAACCTACATTTTGGACAAAAATGTTTGCATTAAATCTCCCTATGGTTGCCTGTCGCATACCTAGAAAAAAAAGGGAAAATGCTCTGTAGGGCTCGGGCGTACAATGATTCAAATGTGGGCCGTTCACTGCCTCTCTACTTTTCTATCGGTTGGCATTATTTGTGCCCTATGCGCATGTGCGTTTCTCGGCCGCCCCTAATTCAGAGCCAGTTGTGCCATTGTGGACGCAACACCTGCAGGATAGCCCGGTGGGCCGGCTCAGTAATTATCGAGCGCCCTCTCTTTTTTTATCTATTTATTGTCGTGTTTTTCTATTCAAATTTGAAATTTAGATCTTAAAAATTCCTTAGCTTTCAAAAAAGTTCATATTTAAATATGTTCAGTTTAAACAATGGAATTGGAAAATGTTTAGATTTTAAAAACATTCAAATTTTAAAATTTTCATATTGTAAAGTATTCAAATTGAAAAATGCTTAAAAAACACAGCAAAATCATTCGGAACCAGATAAAACGAATAGGAAAAGGAAAAATGAACCAATTAAGCCAGACCAGAAACTTCTGAAATGATCCTAAAACAAAACAATACCAAACTGGCCAGCTCAGTTAGAACATTAATGCACCAAGGGGTACTATTTTCTCAACACACTCGTAGAGTGTAGCTTCTTAGGCCAGCTGGCCAGGGCGCCGTGTCACCGTCCAAGGTGTTGTTTTCTCCAACAATGATCGAGAGTGCAGAAATGAATAGTGTGCTTATATATTTTTTCTTTCATTTTTTGTTTCACCACGAGTGTACATGTAACTGCATGTACATGTGCATGTATATTTCCTTTATTACAATTACAAGCATAGAGAAACCATCTTCACCGTGTCTAATTGTTTTTTATAAACATTATTCATTTCCTATTTCTAAAGTAATATTATGTTTTTTCTGAAAGGAGGCAAACTCATGTGTAACCACAGAAAATCATGTAATATTATTCTCTTTGACATACTATATATCCATGTTCGCCACATGATCATGAAATATATGATTCCTCAGAAGTACAACAACGTACACAATTTACATAGAGCGCATACAATTTTGAAAGGGTATAATTTTTCATTATGTCTTTCTTTGGGAGGCGTGATATTTGTTTGAACCATTATCCCCCTGACTTTAACTTCCACCATTGTGTTGGCTTCTAGGAAAAATGTATTTCCTCTATGGTTAAACTTGTTCAAGGACATAGCGGTTTGGCATATCTCGTCACACACCAGCCCACGCCATAACACCCCAATATCATCGGAGCCCACAACCAAATAAGACATCTGGCCTATCTCAATCCCAAATACCAGCCTGAATGGTGAGCTTTACCCCACCTAATAAGTTGGGTTCCACCACATCCAATTTTCGATGTGCGACTAAACCTAAAATTCTCCCCCGCCACGCATCGTGACCCAAAAGGCTCCGCCTTGATAGATGGAGATGTTAAAATTTTGTTTTGACCATGGGCCACTAATGTTGTGTACTTTTTGGCGACAAGATGTCATCCCGTTACTATGAGATTAATTACGAGGCTCTGATACCACTTGTTAGAGTGCACACCAGTTTGACCCTAGATTGTTATACACAAGCCATCACAATACTAGCCCAGGTCTATTAGAGCCCACAACCAAATAAAGCATTTAACCCTGATGGGTATGGTTTGCCTCACCTTATAAGTTTGGTTCTACCATATTCAGTTTCCGACGTGGGACTAAATCTAACAAAACTATGTCTCACTAGTAGAAAACAGACCTTTGGTCCAGGGGTATTAGCCCTGGTTTTGCTACAAACCGGGACTAATGCCCCGGTCCAACGGCTAGAACTGGCCCCAAGGGGTGGCATGCAGTAGCCCCGGTTCGAACGGGACCTTTAGCCTCGGTTCTAGACACGAACCGGGGCTAAAGGTCTGGCTATATCTTCTTCCCCTGCCCGAGCCACCATTCAAGCTGGTGGCTCTCCTCTCTCTCTTTCTTGCTTCAAGCTCGAGTTCATGCCCTTTTTTTTCTCAAGATTTGTCTATATTTTGTGGTGCCCCATCTATCCAAAGGTTCTAAAAGGTGAGCAACTTCATCCTTTGAACTCTCATTGCTATATTAGCTCATTTCATGCTCTATCTTATAGATGGATTTGTGGATTTAGTTTGGTAGTAATTTTTTGCAATGATAGCATGAGATCGATGTTTAGATTCTATCTATCTTGTATTAATGTAAGGAACTCTAAGGTAAATATCACAATATGTGGATTCTATCTATATATATCTTGTTTTGGCACATAGTCTCGAAATTTGATTTTAGAAGCACACACATGCGTGCGTTCATCATTCTAACTAGCTAGCTGGGCAAAATATCCTTCTTCGTCTACCTGCGTTCAACAAACTGAAAAAATTGTAACAAAGATAGGGTTAATTCATAAAAGCTTGATAAGAAGTCATCACAGTACATCTTCGAGAAGCTCCTCTATGGCAAGCTCCTCCGAGAGAAGCTCCGCCGTAGTGGTGTCCCTCTGGCACCATCTTGGAGTTAATAACTTCTCTAGCTATAGATTAATACGTCGGGTAACTAAAACAATTCACATATTAGGGAGTGCCTCTATGGCGAGCTCCTCGAAGATGTCTGAGGACGGGATCCTAAGACATCTTCGAGAAGCTCTGCCGTAGTGGTGTCCCTGCTCTCGCACACCATCTTTCAGTTTATATCTTCTCTAGCTAGATCAGTATGCTGGTGGAGCTAACTAATTTCACATATTAGAGAGTGCCTCTACGGCGAGCTCCTCGAAGATGTCTAAGGACGAGGTCCTACGACATCTTCGAGAAGCTCCGCCGTAGTGGTGTCCCTGATCTCGCACACCATCTTGCAGTTCTTCACAAGAATGCATACCTATTTATATATTAAGCAGCACAACATAGTGTCGGGCCTCTAGCCCCGGTTCGTAACAGAACCGGGGCTAAAGCTTGGACCTTTAGTCCCGCTTTGGCAGTCCTGATTCGCAATCCGGAACTAAGGGCCCTTACGAACCGGGGCTAATTGCCTGGTTTCTACTAGTGTCTATATGTCAAAAGAGGATCCAAAATATTTATATGAAATGCTCAATATAGAAATATGATAATCCAAGAAAATGCAAGTTATTATATATTTTATTTTTTTTGCAAATTTGGTTAGAAGGAATGAAGCAAAAAAGGAAATATAACGGTTTGACCACAAACTTACTCAATTTGTATACTCTATTAACTATTGGGTAAACATGTATAACACATATATTTATTAACTAAGTTTCACTCTGCTGAAAATATACAACATTGGAGAGCATGCTAACCAATATAATTTACTTAAATAAATATCTTTCGCCAGAAAGTATGCAACAAAGTTTGGACCAGATAAGATGGTAAACACATTTAGTTCATTCCTTCTTCTAGGTCTCTGGTTGCTTTGGTGAGATTGGTTGCTCATGCCCAGTGGCGACCGCCTTCTCTTTTGTCACTTCCGTTCTTATTATGCGTTTCAGGTGCTCACACTTCCGAAAAAAAATAGATATGTAGCACTGCAAAAATAGTACTCCCCAGAATTACTGACCTGGCCCGTCTAGCCAGACCAACATATATATTAATATTTACAACCGCGTATAAAAATCAAATATTTTTTTGAAGGAATACAAACGTCAAATAATTATTTAAAAAGAGTAACTTAACGGGCACATCTTGACGCGCGCCTATAACCTTCCTAGTTTATAAGTTGCTAGACAGACGACGTCTCTTGTAGCTTACCATTACTTTCCCTTTAGGCTCTGGCGTAATCTTGCTCCAATCTGGCTTGGGAAATGGAGAATCCAGTTTGAGTTCAAAATTCCTCAGCAAATGGGTGAATATAATCTTGATTTGCATGTAAGCGTAGGCCTCGCCAGTGCAAGTATGCCTTCCACCGCCGAAACTCGTGTAAGAGAATTGACCACCGACCTTGTCCTCCTCTCTTCCGTGACGAAACCGATCTGGATCATACACCTCAGGATCCTTGTAAATTTGTGGCAACTTACTGTTAACCACCACAAGGTTTACTAAGGTGTTGCCCCTGGAGATGCCATATTCCTTGCCCTCTTCTGTAAGGACAGTGATGTCCTTATGTACCTTGCGGAACAATGTTGGAACTGGAGGGTACATACGTACAGCCTCTTTGATGCAACTATGCAGGGTGCCCATCTCTGACAACACATTGTAGTCTATTCTGTCCCGGTATTTTCCAATCATTTCCTTCTGCTCCTCGAGAGCAGCTTCTAAGAACTTCACACTGCTCAGAAGGCAAGCTCCAGTCCACATGCTAGTATGTGTGCTTGTGTGTTTTCCAGCGGTGATCAAGGCGATGATTAACCCGCTGACCTCTGTCATGGTTGTCGCACGGCCGCTTTTGTATCTTGAATCAATCAATCTCTGGAGGACATCATCGTGGACGACATGGTTGGAGCTCTTACGTGACCTCACGATCTCAGAAAGAATTCCGGCAAGCTTGCTTCGTGCTTTGTCACGCCGGCGGTTGGTACGGGTCCAGATGTATGGGAACATGAAACTGACAAAGTTCAAACCCTTCTCAACGTCATCAAACAATGTGAGGAATTGGCCGTACACCTTCTCTCGGACTTCTTTTCCAACAAGGCACCGAGTTGAGATTAACATGAGCAGCCTTTGGAATTCATCTTTCAGATCAACCACCCCTTCTTCTCCCCATTTCGCAAAGAAGTTCTGTGAAATATCAATACATTACCGCACATTATTCGTACGGTGCGTAAACTACAGGTTGACCCACACCTTATTATAGCCGCTAGTTTGTCAGCTCAGTACAAAAGTAATGGCACGTATATTCCCAATAGCTCTGACATATAGTTAACCCTATATATGAACTGTAACTAAATATAGTTCTGACAGGAAAACGGAAAGGCAAGATGTAATGATGCATCACCCTTGTTTTGATGTTAGTTTTGCAGGCCTGAGATCTTACTTTGTGTAAAGGTGGTGTTATGTGGTAACTGACTAACTCAGCCAGATTGCACTGTCTACTGACTTATAAGTTTTCAGGACAACAACCTATGCAAGTAAGTATGTAGGTTATTTAACATGCATGTACATAAAAGCCTACACGTAGCCTATATAACAAACACCAAATGAATTTATCTATATATGTCGTGTTGAGAAATGAAAATGATCGAGAAGCCAAGTAAGATCGAGAGTGGCTGTGCTATTTACCTCCACTTCCTGAAGCATGGGATCGACATGGTTCCTCAGTTGTGCCGGCTTGAGAGCATCAACAAAGAAGAGATTCTGCTCTCTTTGAGTGGTGTAATCTACATCAAAGCCAATCTCTTGGCCAAATACAGGCACGGTGAACTCATATATATCTCCATGGTTAACCTCGGAGTCCAACGCTCCGAAGAACATAGCTGACGCCTCCCGTCCAACCAAAAAGGTTGTTCTTTTCCAAAGAACACTCACTGTGAACACACTGCCAAATTTATTATACAGGTAATGCATCGTAGTTGCTGGACCCTTTGTGCACAGAGTAGGTAAGAGTCTTAGAAGAGTGATACCCGTCACCTCAGGTGGAGGTGGCCATGTCCGTATAGGATCGAAGGTAATTCTTCCACTTCCAATCTTGGTCATTATTCCAGTGACGGCAAAAAACACTAGGGTGAACCACACGGCGCTGATTGTCAACTCCATCTGCAGGGGCAATAAGATTGACACTACATCAACATCAATATCGTTACTCTGAAGTTAACTAATTAATTATATGTAGATAAATTGTGGTAATGTACCAATACTATTAAATCTCGAATATATGAAGAAACTGCTAAACATAATGATGAACTAAAAATCTTGTGATGCGTAGAATTAATTATCAAATTTCAGTCCAAAATTTCTATAAAGGAATTACCGTTATTATACCAACCGGTCTACATGTGGCACATCGGTAAAATGTTAGAGTGAGGGATTTTTTTTGAGAAACAGTCGCCACATCTCTATTAATCAAAGTCGAGGAGTGTAAGGGCGTTTGTCAAGGCCCACAACATCAATATGCTCAATTCATCTCCCTACTATGCACAAGAAAATGGACAAGCCGGGTCAAGCAACAAGGTTATGATCAAGATCATAAAGAAGAAAATCGTAGATCATCTATTGAGATGGCACTAGGTGTTTTTCAAGGAATCATTGGAACACTGAATCTCAAGCACGGTTTTAAAACTGTAATTCCATATGAATTATTCTATGGCTAGTAAGCCATTTTACCTATAGAGGTGAATCTGATAACCTTGAGGTTCTCTAGGAAATATAACTTATTTGCAGTAGACTAACATAGTCTAATGGTGCAATATATTGATGAAGTTGTCGATAAATGTATCATTGTGCCGAAGCAAAAACGAGAAGGAAAAGCTATGTGTAGCCAGATCATATAACAAGAATGTCAAGTTGAAGAGATTCCATGTTGGTGACCTAGTTTGGAAAGTCGGCATGCCGATTGGGTCGAGATACAACAAATTCACAAGGTGGTATCCTAGTTGGGAAGGCTCTCTTAGGGTTATAAGAATTGTTACAGGAAACTCATATTTGGTGGAATCTATGGAGGGACATCCAATATCCCGAGGTCTCTACGGTAGATATATGAAAAAGTTCTACAGCGAGTATGCGGAAAACTGCCTAAGCACAAGTCTGGCCTATATAGACTTATCTCCCTAAGAATATATGTCCAATGTTTGAGTGTTAACATTATCCTTAGATTAAGGTTATGTGAAGTATTTTCTGAGATGAAAGTTCTTTCAGAAAATTAGGGGCATACATTGGGAACCGTTTTTGGCCGATAGCCTCCTGAGGCCTTTCACCATGGAGGGTCTCTTAACACGTTATCATAGGAGTCATTGAAACCTAAGAAACAACCATCACAATGGAGTGTATCTTAGATGGTGTTTCTTAGGAGGGTTGCATTTAATAATTATAGTCTTATGCATGTGTGTTATTGGACTAGCCAAGTTTTTTCCCCTATGATATGGTGTTAAGAAACACCCACTGTGAAAGGCCTTAGTAAAGGAGTGCTCCCTTGCCCTATGACAAGCTTTGCCCGCCTCCGGTGATGGAGGGGCGAGGACGGCGGCGCGCCTCCGGCTCGTGCTAGTGTCTATAGTCGTCGCTAGGTGGTCTAATGATCTATTTGTAATTTCTATTATTTTTAATGCTCTTTGTACTTCTGTTGAGGATTATTGATAGATCGGTGGAATTTCGTAAAAAAAAGAATGCTTCCTTTCCGCATATTCTGTGGATCCACCAATATAAAAAATTTAATCACTAATTATCTTAGGGAAGTTCATATGATATACTCTTTTGAACTAATCCGTAATCTTTTGTTCTAACAATGATTTTCCGACAGAAAAAGCAAGAACAAATTTTTTTAATTGTTCCAAACATGGCTAATTTTTTTAAATAATACGATTTATTTAACAAATTTCACGAATAATACACAAATTTGAGGAATTATGAATCTAGCGCGGCATCGGTGTTTGAAACACCGACTAGTACCTATCGGAATTTAAAATACCTACTAGATCTATCAACATTTGAACTACCAACTGGGCTCTCTTTCCTTTGTTAAAAACAAGATGATGACATGTATGGTCGGTATTTCAAATGTTGATAGGTACCTGCCGGTATTTCAAATGCTGATAGGAACTGGTTGGTATTTCAAACACCGACGCCGCGCTAGATTCGCAATTCCTCAAATTCGTGTATTATTCGTGAAATTTGTTAAATAAATCGTATTATTTTAAAAAAATAGCCCCAAACATGTCGTATATGTTTTTATATTAAAACTATGATTCATCACTTATACTCACCTCGTTTTATGGATATCTAGTACTCAAAACAAGCCCGGACATCATGGGTCACCGTGTGCACCGAGTTTAGACCGTGAATGGAAGAAGACAGCGGTGACAAACAGCCAGTGCCGTCTAACTAAAGATCACATCTGCAGGAATCAGAATCATCGGAGACCGAGATCACTGGATTCGCTAGCCAGACTCGTAATAACTAGAGTCGAGAGAAGAGGCTGAGACCATGCCTCATACGCTCGCTCATATTCACGGTTTGTATTTTTTTTAGTTACAAAGACGGATCCTTCCTATTATATTTCTCACTTGGATCCTGCCAATAGACTGGATATGTATGATGTACATGTACTAGAAATAGAATACAGCCATGGTCCACCAGCAGCAGGCCGGGACTAATATGATTATAGCTATTCCCCCGATCTAAATTAATATTCTCAGATTTAGCTAGATTCTATGACTAGATACATCTAAATCTAGACAAATATGAGAACACTAATTTGGATCGGAGGGAGTAGAGTATTCATATTCAGGGTATGAAGAAACGACAGCAAATAATCAATGGTGACACAAGTTCAAAGAAAGAAAGAGCATACCTGCACACCAACTTCAACTCTTCCACGTACGTACAGCGCAAGAGGCGACAGCCTCCTGAACTTGGTAACCCTCACTAACATTTGTAGACACGTAGTTTCCCTGAAGCCCGAATCTTTGGAAATATATTGTCAGATTAAATTAATACAGCACGCCCTAAGCGTGGCGGTTAAAGAACTTGCAAATCCAGGTCGGCTTCTTAGGTCAAATCTGTCAAACAGTAGATAACTGCCGCCTCAGTTTCTTTATACAAAAGGACGCATCAGTTTACATTAATTAATCAATTAATCGTACGTCAGAGATTTATTTTTGCTAAGGCTGGTTATACTGCTAAGTAACTTAGATTAATAACTTGCACATCATTACTACTCCCTCCGTTTCGGTTTATTAAGCAAACACGTAGTTCAAGAACAACTTTAACCATTAATTTTGATCAAGAAATTTTACATAATATATCAAAAGTTATACCATCGGATTCATCCTCAAAAGAAGTTTTTAATGATATATTTTTTATGACATATTATGCAAAATTTGTTGACCAAAATTAATGATCAAAGTTGTTCTTGAACTGCGTGCGTGCCTAATAAACCGAAACGGAGGGAGTAGTTAATGTTACTACCTTTATATAACATGTGTGAGGTGTCATGCAAGATCTAATTAATTTGGTTATACACTCATATAGTCTTGGCATATGTGATGTTATGGTAACTAGCTAAGTTGCTACATTCTTCTCTTTCTTCATGAATTATTATATCGTGTCACTAGTTTACTTAGTTGACATTGCATGGACATGCATGCTACTAGCTAACTTACTCCCACTATGACTAGCCTAACGTAGTAAAACAAGACTACTCAAACTACACATAGTGAGAGTAACTAAGATAGCAACATGCATCCGAGCATGAATTGCCAAATAGGTAATTAAATAACATGGCATGTAATTTAATGAGGATGGGTGCATGTGATAACTAGCTATGTTACTGTAACGTCACACATTTTAATACAAGATGAGTTTATAACATAATAAATAAGACATTGTATGACACTACACATATGTTACTATCCATTACGATGGTAGTAACATAGACTAGTAACGTATAGTACCTCCGTCCCAAAGCTTAAGGCTTAGGTATTAATATTACAATATAAAATCCATACCCTTTGATACACCATTAAACATATTTTCACATACTATCTATATAATATTATAGTTCTTGATAGTTTTTTCTAAAAGTTTGCTCAAACTTACATAGTTTGCCTTTAAAAAAAGCCTTAAGCTTTGAAATGGAGGTACTACATGTTACTAGTGTTGGTTCCTCCCTACTATGACTACCCTCTGAGTGGAGTAACTTAGCTAATAACATGCATCCTCATACATTGCCACTTAGGCACTTAGATGACATGACATGTCATTAAATGGGAAGAAAAGTGATTCTGCTAACTAGCTATTTTATCGTAGTATCACACAATTTAAAACAATTTGTGTCTATAGCATAACAAATAATACTTTGCATGATACCACACATATGTTATACCCACTATGAAAGTAGTAACATATACCAATAACATATGCATATTACTAGTCCAAGTTACTACCCACTATGACTAGCCTAAAGGGCCTTTAATTTGGTTGCTCACTTTTGCATTCAATTAGGTAGAATGTATTTATTGAGATAATATATTGGAGAGAGAGAATGTGGATTTCCCCGCTAAGAGGAAGCAAGAGCAAACGCATATGTTATACTATCATCGTTTAGGGCGTCCCGCTAGGGTTCATCTCCAATCAGATCATGATTGCATTTTCCCCTCCTTGTGATTGAATGGTGGCCGAGCTTAAGGATTGGCTTTGATCTGTTCCAGGCTTGTGTGTTTTCCACATGTCTAGGGTTAAGGCTTATAAGCTCTTCAAACCATATCCGATAACAGATCATCACCACATGTCGATGATGGGAAGGACCACGAGTATCTGCGAAAAGCTATGGTGTCTCATGGTGAATTCTCCAAGGATGTGGTGGAAAGCTCTTCGAGTCCAAGTCAAGAGGCATTGACTCAATGTTTGATCGCATGTATATAGGATGTCATGATTTCATCAATGAGGAGGAGGATTAGGAAAGTTTGGAGAGTCTGCGGTAGCTAGCCATCACCGGAATACACCGTGCAAAAAATTCAACCCATGATACTTTCTTCTAAAGATATAAGATGCATGGAATCCTGCTAGAGCAATTAATGTGAAACTTATGGGTGAGGACATGTTCATGATCTGGTGTTTTTGCCTGGGAGAATGGGAAAATGTTATGGAGAGAGGCACATGACTATTTTGAGTGTGGGATCTTCTCCTCCCTCCTTATGATGGCTCATATGATCAAGAATATACGTTGATTAATAATATATGCCAATTTCGATGCGTTACCACAAATTATGAAGCTGATAAGTGCATTTTTGTAGCATGTTTACCTTATGTTTTGTTTGCATGAGTAGTGTTACCATTTTAGTATTTTACTACGCTTGCACACACTTTTTATGCATGTTTCACCAGGATCCCAGAATCAAAGGAGTTTATGTACAAATTAATTGGAGCAATCATTTTCAGACACATATGTGTTGATTGGAAGCCATAAAAGCCTTCCAAACAATTATTCACGCACTAAGAAGAAAGGGTTAAAGAGAAACATCTAGAACTTGAGGTTTAGATGCTTTAATTAGCATCGATACGGTGACAGCCCATACGTACTATCTAGCCATACCATGTGTTGTGGCCTCCACCTCGTTATATACTTTCACCCTATACAGGCAGATCTTAGGACCGACATTCAGAGACACTACAACTTGCGGAAACCTCACCACGAGAAGAGATCTAGAGGGAAAACTCGCAGAAGAACATTCATTTTCACCACTATGCATATGTTGGAGGCCTATGTGTCGATCCTTATTATCAATTGATGGCCCAAAATATATCAATCTCATTGGTGAACCCCAAGAGAAAGGTATG
This sequence comes from Avena eriantha, assembly GCA_910589775.1. Taxonomy (NCBI): domain Eukaryota; kingdom Viridiplantae; phylum Streptophyta; class Magnoliopsida; order Poales; family Poaceae; genus Avena; species Avena eriantha. The sequence goes on from OU342746.1 coordinate 445,195,246, forward strand.
ATGAGCACAACAACAAGTTTTCCCTCAGTTATGAAAACAAGGTTATCGAACCACTAGGAGAAAGGAAACACCTCCAAGGTGTTGTTTCCAACTTGGAATCCTGCCCAACACAACCACAGAACTTTGCCCCCAAATTATAGTGAGGTTGTCAATCTCACCGGTTTTGCTAAAAACAAAGGATTAAGCATATTGTGTGAAATATAATAATAACTTGTAGAAAGTAAACAGAAAACAATAAATAGTTGTAGTTTGATGGTAAAAGAAAGGACCGGGGTCCATAGTTCACTAGTGGTGATTCTCCTTAATATAGATGACATGTTGGGTGAACAAATTACAGCGGGGCAATTGACAGACACCGAGAAAGCATACATGCATATACTAATCATCTTGACTCCTATGAGATTTGATTGGGAATTACAATATTATACATAGACCGTAATCCAACTGCATCTATGACTAATAATCCACCTTTAGGTTATTATCCAAACCCCCTCTAGTATTAAGTTGCAAGCAACAGATAATTGCATTAAGCATTGCGTGTAAAGTAAACAATATGATTGTTCTATGAACAAAGGATTGTTGTTTTCTCCCTAGTAGCAACAGCACATCTAGTACCTTGGAGATTTCTGTCACTTCCCCAGATTACTAGAGGCATGAACCCACTATCGAGCATAAATACTCCCTCTTGGAGTTGCTAGCATCTACTCGGCCAAGATAGCTACTAACAACGGAGAGCATACAAGATCACAAATAACAAAGACATGATAGAATCAATAATCAATCTGAAATAATATCTCAATAATCCATCGGATCCCCACAAACACAACATGTAGGATTACAAATAGATGATCTTGATCATGAACGGAGCTCACAAGATCTAAACATGGTAGCACAAAGAAGAAGAACCAACCATCTAGCTACTACATGGACCCGTAGTCCAGGGATGAACTACTCACGCATCACACCGGAGGCTTGCATGGTGATGAAGAAGGCCTCCAGGGTGAATTCTCCCCTCCGGCAGGGTGCCGGGAAGAGTTTCAGATCCCTCCCGATCTAGGGATGGAGATGACGGCGGCTATAGACTCTTTCATAGAATTTTGATCGGGTGCTTAGGGTTTTGTATCGGAGGCATCTTATAGGCGAAAGGGGAGGCCGAGGGGGTAACCTAGGCGGCCACACCACCCCCTGGCGCGGGCCAGGCCTGGCTGCGCGGCCAGGTGGTGTGGCCGGCCTCTGGCCCCTCTCCGTCTCGTCTTCTGGCTCCGTGTCCCCCTCAGTGAAATATTGACTTTGGCTTTTGTCCCGTCCAATTCCGAGAATATTCATTTTCTGACTTTCCTGGAACCAAAAACAGCAGAAAACAGGCAGCTGGCACTGTGGCATCTTGTTAATAGGTTAGTCCAAGAAAGTGTATAAAAATACTCCAAATTGTGGAAAAAACATAAGAAAGTAGATATAAAACAAGCATGGAACATCAAAAATTATAGATACATTAGCAACGTATCATCAACCACTTCATCTTCGTCACCACCATCATCCACTACATCTCCATTACCTTTTACATTTATCTTGTTGTAATTACAAACATCTATTGTGGATGTGCACAAGTACTCATTCATTCGTCTGTATTTCATTTATATTATAATGATGATGTTGATTGTCTCCATGTTTGAGTAGTTTTCCTTGGTATTGGTGAGATGGAGAAACCCTAGCAATATCATGAACTGAAATAAATATAGGATCGATGCCTCTATCTTATATGTGTATGTGTTGCATTCTCTCTCTTGATATTATGTGAACATCGACCGCATAGTATTTGCCTCTTGGGACACGAGAGGGAATTACCATCAGCATGTCGATGGTACTTTGAAGGCGTTAAGTGAAATATAACAGCAGTTTATCATTCATATGTTCAATGGGGGTAAAGGGGGCTCACAAATCTTAGTCCATGACCATGGGATAACCCTTAACTACCAATGGATTAGGCGGTTGGCCATGATCGCTAGCTGTGGTTACGATGGATGAAATGATGAAATATCAAATGATGTCCATGATCATCTTTACTTGGAGATCCTTCCGTACAAACACATATAAAGATGGACATAGATATATCCTAATCATGTTATACTCAAAAGCTAGTGGTAAATACAACCCTCCACAAGAAAGCTTTTATCCCTATTGTAGTTTCATATTAGTTACAACGTGATTCTCTATACATTAAATTTCTCTGTTGTACATTATTGCTTTGCTCACAAACAATCTCATTACATTCTTTCTTGGTATCAAAGACAAATTTCATGTAATCTTTAGTGAATTCATAACGAAAGGATTAAAGACCACTAGTAGATCTAAAGGGAATGTGCCCTAGAGGCAATAATAAAGTGGTTATTATATTATTCCATGTTTATGATAGACGTTTATTTCTCATGCTATAATTGTGTTAATCAGAAACGTTGATACATGTGTGTTTAATAAACAAATAAAAGGTTTCTAGTAATGCCTCTAATTACACTAACTTGTTGATTAATGGATGATCAAGGTTTCCTGATCATGAACATTGGATGTTGTTAATAACATGGTCATGTCATTGGGAATGATGTGATAAACATTCACCCATAGTAGGTTTAGCAATACGATCATGTCTTCAAAGTTTATATTGCTATCTCACTCAAAGTAACACTAATCCTTAGACCATGAGATCACATCAATCACTAACACTAGAAGAGTACTTTGATTCCATCAAATGTCGCACCGTAACAGGGTGATTATAAAGATATCTTTGGGTACATAGAAAGTGTTAGTTGAGGCTCGTGGATCAAGAATGGGATTTTCCATCCCGGTAATGGAGAGATATACTCTAGTCCCTCTCGGTGATATCACATTGATAATAACTTGCAAGGAGGTGATTTGTCCACAAGAAATGTTGTATCACAGAACGAGTAAAAGGGTACTTGTCGGTAATGAAATCGAACTAGGTATGGATGATACCAAATGATCAGATCCCGGACAAGTAAAATATCGCGAGACAAAAGAAATTGGTTACTAAGAAAAAAGTCTGCACGATCACTAGATTCATCATTGAATAAATAGGAGCCGTTACTGATTTTCAGATCCCGCTGATGATTATTGATCGGAGAGGTGTCTCGATCATGTCCATATTATTCACGAACCATAGGGTGATACACTTAAGGTTCACTGATGCATTTTGAGTGGATTTGGAACTTCGACTGAATTATTGGATAGCACAAGGATTGTTTCGAAAAAGCACTGGAACTGTTTCGGAATATCGAAATAACACAAGGGATAATTGTTAATTGAGTGAATTAACATATATTAAATAAATAAAAATGTTTTATTGGTCCATAAGTGTCTTTTAATTCTTACGAATGTCATGCAAATAAATAGAGAATAAGAGAGGGGCTTACCTACTTGATGGAGGAGGTTACTGATACATTGCAAATGTATCTATAATTTTTGATGTTCCATGCTTAGTTTTATCCACTTCCTTGTGTTTTGTTCCAACTTTGGAGTACTTTTATTATGATTTCTTGGACTAACCTATTAACAAGAGCCACGATGCCAGCTGCCTGTTTTCTGCTGTTTTTGGTTCCAGGAAAGTCAGAAAATGAATATTCTCAGAATTGGACGGAACAAAAGCCAAAGTGCCTATTTTTCTAGAAGGGATCAAGTGCCAGAATACGAGACGGAGAGGGGCCAGGGGCTGGCCACACCACCTGGCCGCGCGGCCAGGCTTGGCCAGCGCCAGGGGGTGGTCTGGCCGACCCTAGCACTCCCTCGGCCTCTCCTTCCGCCTATAAGTTGCCTTCGGGACGAAAACCCTAGGGACCCGATCAAAAATCCACGAAAGAGTCTGTAGCCGCCATCGTCTCTGTGCCTAGATCGGGGGGATCTGAAGCTCTTCCCGACACCCTGCCGGAGAGGGGAATTCACCCTGGAGGCCTTCTTCATCACCATGCAAGCCTCCGGTGTGATGCGTGAGTAGTTCATCGTTGGACTACGGATCCATGTAGTAGCTAGATGGTTGGTCTCTCCTCCTTTGTGCTTTCATGTTTAGATCTTGTGAGCTCCGTTCATGATCAAGATCATCTATTTGTAATTCATACATGTTGTGTTTGCGGGGATCCGATGGATATTGAGATGCTATTTCAGATTGATTATTGATTCTATCATGTCTTTGTTATTTGAGATCTTGCATACTTTCCGTTGTTAGTAGCTATCTTGGCCAAGTAGATGCTAGCAACTCCAAGAGTTAGTATTTATGCTCGATAGTGGGTTCATGCCTCTGGTAATCTGGGGAAGTGATAGAAATCTCTAAGGTACTAGATGTGTTGTTGCTACTAGGGAGAAAACAACAATCCTTTGTTCATAGAACAATTGTATTGTTTACTTTACACGCAGTTCGTAAAGCAATAATCTGTTGCTTGCAACTTAATACTGGGGGGGGGGGGTTCGGATGATAACCTGAAGGTAGATTATTAGTCATAGATGCAGTTGGATGGCGGTCTATGTATTATGTTGTAATGCCCAATCAAGTCTCAAAGGAGTCAAGATGATTAGTATATGCATGTATTGCTTTCTCGGTGTTTGTCAATTGTCCCGCTGTAATTTGTTCACCCAGCATGTTACCTATCTAAGGAGAGCCACCTTTGGTGAACTATGGATCCCGGTCCTTTTACTTTACATACAATCTACAATTGTTTACTGCTTTGTGTTTACTTTCTGCAAACTTTTACTTCTTTCCATTCGATACGTTTAATCCTTTGTTTTCCGCAAAACACAGTGAGATTGACAACCTCATCGCAAGTTGGGGACAAAGTTATGTGGTTGTGTTGTGCAGGTCTCCATGTTGCTACTAGCACCGGTAGTGCGCTCTGCCAAAGCTCAGCTAGTAACACCTTTGGGGTGTTCCCTTGCTCCTACTGGTTCGATTAAACCTTGGTTTCATAACTGAGGGAAACTTGCTGCTATGCTCATCATACCTTCCTCTTGGGGTTCCCAACGAGCTCTACATCAACACCGCCATCAAGCATTTTTCTGGATGCCGTGCATTGAGCCATCAGTTACCACCATGAAGAGGGGGGGTGGCACCTCTAGGGGCTGGCGCACCACCCCTAGGGTCTGCCCCCTCCTCTCCTATAAAAGGTGGCCATCTCTCCTCTCTTCCTTTACACTCTTGAATCCCCCTCCATTTTGATCCCTTTCTTGCTTCTCCACCGTTTAGCGAGTTCTTGTAGCGAAGCGCTGCCAAAATAATTCACCACTAACACTTGGAGAAGTGGAGGAGGAGTTCCGGCGGATATATTCTTCTGCTTCCCTTCTGGACCGAGGGTGTGGAGGACGTCAGCGAGCCGCACGTGTGACCGGGTACGGAGGTGGCACCTGTTGTGGCACCGTGAGTACCCGATCTTGAGATCATTGTGTGTACACCTTCATCGACAATGTTTGTGCAGGAACGTAATCCCGCTTATGGTCTTCGAGGGTGGGTTACTCGTTTCTACCATCTTGTAGATGATCTTGGCTAGATAGTGGTTAGCACGTAGGATTTTTTTGTTTTTCATGCTACAAACCCCATCAAGATCTCAATGGTTCAATACTCTTACTTCGAAGCTCAACATGTGCACTTGCAGTCCTCACAAGCCTACATGAAGGAGAAGATGGTGAAGAAACATGTTAGCTAAGCTGTTGGGGATATTTTCATGTTAAAGATGAACCTTACCATATTTATTGAGTTGATTATACGTGTCTCAGTGTTAGGCATTATGTTGGAAACCACTCATCTACTTTGAATGTACACATGGGAGGGAAATGATCCTTATTTGCGGTGAAGTATGAGAAACTCAGTATGTTGTTCATTGCATGTAGCCTTATTGTGCTGGGCATGCCACTACTAGGAAAAGACCTAGTGGCGCCATTCGGAAAAGGTGGTTCATGGCATTTAAACTGCATGCCACTAACCTCGCACTACTGGTAGGTCCTAGTGGTGTCGTCTCTATCGAACTGCACTAGTAGGGTTTCTAGTGGTGGCGTGCCATGTGAGCGCTATCATTAAATATCCTAGTAGCGGTGTTTCTTGTAAGAGCCACCATTACATACCATATGTGTGGAGTTCAATTTATTATGAACGCCACAAGTGATTTTTCAAAAATTAAAAAAAATTTGGTGCATCCAATTGAATATTCACATCACAACAAGATATATTCATTGAAATGGTAGCACTTGATTATAGTCAACTACATATAGTTGAGCTAGCTAACTACGTAGCACTAAAACTACTAGTCCTCAACAAGATTATTGGCAACGTCCATGTGATACCTAATGGCAGAAACATGAATCTCATCATAAGAAGAAACGTCAAAGTATGTCGATGCTTCAGGGCCTCGGTAGTAGAAGTAGGACATGCAATCTTCACAGAGATGGAAGACCAACTTCTCTTGGGCGTCCATCTCATAGGCATCGATCATCTCAGTCCACCTCGGACCACTGAAAAAGGTGTTGTTCGCCTCGTTCATGACTTGGACCGTGTAGGTAGGTCGGGGCTGGCCTTGAGCTGATGCAACCCGTGCATGCGCATGGGTCCCCTGATTGGCAGGGGCCCTCCTCCACATACATCACGTATACAACGGAGTCTCTTTTATTTACATACTAGATTGTTTCTTGTTGGCCCAATAAAAATCCCACGAGAGAGGCCTTTTGGAGATAGACATTGCCTCCAGCAGCTATTCGCAAAAATAAAAGACCGGCCGCATTGATTCCATTGACTTTTCCTCTCTGCCTCCTCGTTTTCCATAGACCCTGTTCCCAATCCCAATCACCCTGACCATGCGACGCTCTCCTGTCAAGATTTCTCAATGTTTTGACAAAATTAATGACGGAGGAGATCATGGTTCATTGATTCTCAAGAAATCATTCATGGATTTGCAACCATGGGTACAATACCCTCCCATATACTAGTACTCCAGTACTCTTCTAGGTTAGTCTGCTCTTGCTCATCTCATTTGGTTCAATTTGTTTTCTCCACTTCTTCTTTCTAATTCCCTAATCCCCATAGGTCGGATAGCAACAAAAGCTTGAAGAAAGTGGCAAATCGCAGGCAGAGGGGCAGGGGTCAATGCGAGGGTGGCGTCGGGTGGTCAACAACAAGGGGATTGCCCGCAGTGGTACTTGATAGCCAGGATACCTTTTTTTAGAAATAATTATGTTCAATGTTTAAGTTGTTACCCCCTCTATTTCACAATATAAGTTTTTTCTTAAAAAAACTCTTATATTACTATGTAACGGAGGGCAAGGCCCCATTTTAGTCTTGCACCGGGCCCTTGACAGGTCAAGACTGGCCCTGAGGTTGGTGTAGGTTGCTTTAGAGGCAATAGATCGACCTGTATCTATCCCTATTGCCACAACGGCCAATCAAAATGGTCCATGAAATCAAGTCTAAACTTGTAGGGTATGTTCTGCAAATAGAATCATAAGAAAGCAACAACTAGCACATAATTCAGTTGCAGTGTATATATAAATTGATTGCTTGTGAATGGACATACCATACTAACTTTGCAGTTATAAGGGAGCACTATGACAACCTTCTTGTCCTTGTACTGTTGGTAACCACAATGCTCACATAGATCATCATTCATTATATACATGTATATGATAATGCAAACTTAGTTATATAGACCATTTTAACTTATCTATGCGGATAAGTACATGGGTTGGAGCAGGATTGGGATGATCATGATCGAAACATATATAATATTTTCTAACTGACATCATCTGTCGAGATGTTAGCGACCTCTTGACCAGAACGTAATGGTTCTAAAGGATGTTCATAATTTCACACTACAATGGAGCACCTTGATGGTTAAGCTACAATCAGATTTGGTACCAACTGTTGATGGTGGTACAGATAGATTGCATGATGGCTCACAATTTAAGTCATCTAATTATTGAAATCAAAGCACTACCTCATGCTGCTAGAGTAGTACAATTGGCAAAAGGTGATCGATCCCAAAATGTTTTTAGATATGACTTCCCAATTTTTCAAGGAGTGGATATATAGTACTTACGCATGGGTAGAAGATGGTCTTGAAGCTGCTATTGAGACAAATGATCTCGACTATCCTATAACCCTTCTGATTAATAAAATCCTCTTTTACCCCCCCAAAAAGGAAGCAATCAGTTGGTCTTGTTTTCTTGTACTCTTAGAAGATTTATTAAGGTCAGTATTTTGTATCTCAAATAATATTAACTTCACGAATCATTTCAATTAATTTCTTGCTGCGGATGATGTTTTCATTAGTAATGTCGTTCCATGCATGTTTTTATTATTTATGACTAGAGGCGGCACTGCACGCTTGACAAGTTACACGCATTATATCCATAATGCTGGTTGCGAAAAATTATTTGAAGTCGCCTCTAGTAATAAATGGCTGGCCTTCTTGAGACATAATTATTTGAAAAGTTACATGGTGATAGTGCATCCCTAGTAACAAATCACAATATAAAAACTAAACAAATTTCATTGGGAATAACATTGTATGTTGCTGATTATAAACAATATAGACATCCATATTGGAGTATTGTATCCATGTGCGTCCATATCAATTTTTGTTCTCTGGAAGTCGGCTCTGGAGCTCCCCAAGAGCCATAATGGGGAATAAGTTCCGGTAGTTGGGATAGTTGAAGTATAAGGAGGAGTTAAAGCATCCAATATGTTCCTGTTTGATCACAATGGAATTACAAGAGAGCTTGAATTAATATGTAGGTGTTGACCTTATATACGACCACCGAGTCATTCAACAACTTACCAATTTAGATAACTTTGTAGAAATTTTAGGGTTTCAACTATAATCCTGTTATGAAATATCATTCTTCATCATGCATTCTTTTAGTACTTTGTTAGTTATATAATTATCGATACATGTAACTCTTAATGGTATACAGTATTTTTTATATGAAGGTTATCTTAAAAATATTTAATAATTATGTTTTAGAAATTCATGCTAAAGTACAATGAGTTTTAACTAACAAACTATATGCACTAGAATCTGAACTACCTGCTGGGGGAATTCGCCTGTTTTTAGCTGCATGTTGATTAATAGTCTTGCTGCATTGTATATTGGTGTTGGATCTCGTTCAATCTGCTTACAATTTCTAGTATATGAAACTCTTCAGAAACATAATGCATCTATTATAAAATAATGACACAGAAAACATTAACAAACCTGCCCAGCATATATTAGAGCTAACATTGCAAATGAAGTGTTCACTGCAATAGGATTATCACTATCGACATAATCCTGTAAAATTAAGATAACACAATGATTAAGAGATTACTGATAAAATCAACTTGAATTTGCGGTCTAGGATACTATCTTTTATATGGACTGCAAACTTTGATTTAGTTTATGTTGCATATCTTGAACTAGAAGAAGCGAAATGTGAAATGTGCTAGATTTGAGGTCGTATATTTGTTTTGAAACTATTATGTTAAAAATTGTCAGACTTGACTTATCCAATCACAATAACATTTGACGTAATTATTCGTAATTGATTTCTATTCCTCATAATTAAAGAAATATAATAAGAAAATATACTTTATGTGTTTTAAAAGAATGGTGTTTTAAAATTCTATAAAACCGTGAAACTGTACTTGAGCATTATGCCACATAGGATCATATACTAAGTTGGACTCAATTTATTGTGCCTAGTGCCAACAAAGTAAAATGGCAACTATTTATCGTAAGGAAGCAACGATAACATTTGGTTATAACAAAAGGGCATGCACTGAAAATGTAGAGGTTAATCCTAATTAATAAGCTCAATGATCGAGTGGTTGTTGGAAAAAGTATTAACTACTGGAGGAAATGCATGAGGACCTAAAGTTTAGAGAAGTCGACAAGGATACGAACAATTCATCATATTGACGCATTAATTGAGATTTTTTTTTTGAACTTGCCATATTACATCATGTCTATGTACAATTAATATACTTTAAGTCCATCTGATGGACCATATTACAATGCTATTTTCATACTATATATAAAATTCTTCACATTAATTCAGAGATCTATTAAACTTCTAACTAGTAGATGAACTGGTTTATATATAGATTAATTAAATTGTTACCTCTATGTCACTAGAAATATAGCTTTCTCCCCATCCACCGTTTATTTGTTGCTTAGACAAAATAAAGTTGCATGCTTCCCTGATGGAATAGCTGTTATCATAAGTTCTTCCAGCAGCAACTAATCCTCTTACCGCAAACATGGTTCCATAAGTGAAACAAACACCCCAGGTGCCATACCTATCAGATAATTAATGATAGTTCTAAATTAATAACAACTGTAATAGAAAATTACATGAAATGAATGGAATAATGACACTTACCATGCACCATCCTTTTGCTGACTTTTCTCAATGAAGGTAGTAGAATTTTGGACGCATTTTTCTATCTCTCTTCTGCGATATTGTGGATACATATCTTTGAAAATTATCAATGCATCAAGAGCCGATGACGTGCATTCAACAGAGCTGCAAATTGTTTATTTACCAATACTCAATTAGCCAAATTGATTATTTTCATAGAAGCAAAGATAATTTAACCAACTATTTATACATATTTCTTACGGATAATCGACGACAATATTCCGAAAGGTCTCAGACGGGTTAAGAACCTAGATTGTCAAAAATAATCGATATGTAAAACTATATTTTGGGAAGAACAAGTGCGTAAATATGAAAGACAAGGCATACCTACTCCTAACACTTCTTGAAGCAGCTCTTAAATTGTTATTACGTATGCACAAGGTGTTAGTGGGGGGTCTCGGCTTAATTTGGCCCAAGTCAAAGAAACACAAGGGGAAAAGCAGATCACTTAGGGTGGTTGGCCATTATCACCAGGGTCACATTATAGAAATAGTTAGTCGGGGATGTGATATTATGCGATACACCGAGACATAGCCACTTTACACGGTAAAGTAACCCGCGTGACATGATAAGCTACGGAAAAATGGTCACCCTAGTGACATGGGAAATTCACAAGGGTGGCATGGCTTGAAAAAAGCAAAATGAACACATACAAAGGTTAAGTGATAGCACAACTAAAGATGAAATTCGGAACCAAACTACGATCAATGTTGTGCACGGGGCTGCTACACCCATGGACCACAAGTATCTACAAATGCATGGTATGGATAATGAAATAATCTTTCCTAGGACATGGGATCATGACCGCATATTGCATCTAGTAGTGTATGGCTGTAAGTCAAAAGACTATGTATATCGTAAAATTCCTAGGGACGGAGTAATTTCACACCTTTGGCTCTTCCTAAAATACAAGGGGGAGCATGTCCTCTCATTTTGGGTACAAAATACTTGTTTTTTCACACCCCAAAATAATGTATGGCCCTCATTGTGTCAACCATCCCAAACGTACCAAAGTCTATCCCCGGGGAACATCAGATCATCTCTAACAGGGATGCTAGAAGTTCTATTACCCAAACTGGTGCACACAATGTGAAAACTTGGAATGTGAATTTTCCGTATAAGATTATCAAGTGGAAGGACATGTGTAACCACCCTAGCGCGACATAGAACTTATGGACCCATGCAACTATGCGTCCCCTCGCCCTAGCCACTACACTTCTGAATGAGGATTGGGGGTACATACACGGAGGCGGCGTTTTGGCTCACAGGTCCAGATGCTCTCATTATCAGTACCGTCAGACCGCGTTTTGAGATACGTGCAGTGAAGTTATTGGCAACTGGTGGTTTCTGAGGAAATTCCTGTAAAACGCGTGGAATCGTAGACACAGTCATGTACGTACGTCATTTATTGCAGGGTGGACTGCACAAAAACATGTTCTGCTGGGACAAGAATTTGGGCAGCAGCCTGTACCGCTGGTACAGGTAAACGACTCGCCGTCAGGACGTATCGGGTCAGACACACACAAATCCCTCGCCGCAGCCCTCGCAGTTCGCAACAGCTTGCGGCGGCACACCAAGCGGGCGGTGGAATTCACAGCCGGGCTACCATGGACGGGGCAGATTTTGGGTTCCCGCTGGATCCGATCGAGAGGTAAGCCCAGTTCTCCCAATGCCCACCGCAACGGTAATCCCTGATTCGATTTGGAGTGATAATCACTGGTTGCGCAGGCTAGAGTTCGGCGACTCAACCATGGCGCCGGCGGGACTGGATGCAGGATACGTCGTCCGTCTCGAGGAGGAGGGAGCGGTGGGTGTGGTGGCTGCTATGACGGGCCTGGATGCTGGGGATGAGGCAGAGAGTGTAGGTCCCCTGGGGAAGTTCTTGATAGGTCGGTGGAGGAGAGCGCCAGCGAGGTCGGCAATGAACCGCGATCTGGTGCCGTGATCCAGTCACCGAACAGGAAAGGTGCGAAGAGAGTTGCAGATGGAGATGACGGTGCAGCTGATTCCACTCAGTCGACCTTCCATGTGAACCCAGAAGCTCCTGGATGGATTAAAAGGTCAGTTTTTTCCATGGCCATTGTTAGCAGCATTACTAGTAGAACTGGAAGTTTTCCTGAAGGAAGGATTAGGTTGTTATGTCATTTTCTTAACTGAATTGTTGCTTATACATTGCTGAAGGAAGGATTAGGTTGTTATGTCAGACAATTGCACAATATTAGAATTTCGATGACACATTATTAATTTAAATCGGCTGATGACCGTGGGATTAGTTTTTCGGGTTCGCAGGGTGAGGGACTGAGGTAAGGCTGCCTAAAGGACTCCGTGCACAATAGAATTGGCGTGTTGGATAAGTCTATCAGAGTTACCCTAAGACCAGAGGTGAGCATGTTGTTGAGCCAGCGCTAGGGATGGTGTTCGACTCGCTTGGCGAGCATACAACTTCTGCAGCCTGAACATTTTGCATATCCTACTACACTGAATACTGAGATCTTATTCTTCATTCACTAGAGCACTCGATGACCCGGGAGAAGCAATCCATCATCTTTCACTTTTGTTTTTCTTTATTCTATGCATATAAATTTTGGTATCAACTTTATATGTTTTCAGATCAATCCATCATCCATGTAAGATAATAGGAGAAATCATCATGTTACTCATGCATTATTCCTAATGGACTAGACGAAGAGTTTTCTTTTTTGTATAGGTTTTTGTACTACTTAATTTCCCTTGGAACTCTGAAGCTGTCTTAAAATTTGCTTGGATCAGATGTATGCAGGATCATAAAAATGTTCAGATTCCACTTTTCCTCAATACAGCTATGTATACAACTTCCATCTATTAGTTTCTTTGTACCTTATCGTTTATGCCTAGAGACGACTAACACAATTTTGAAAACTCGGTTGTGCTTTCTATCTAGCATGGATAGATGGGACATCAATTCTGTATATGCCCAATTCAAGTGCTTCTGGAATGAATTTATATTTGTGTGCTCTTTGAAATGTAGGGGAATTACCATACTTGCTCTACTCTAGCTGACACATCAATTTCCCTCTTGCAGATTAGGGGGAGACACAATATTTGTTTCAGCATGTGCCATATAGGTGATCTATTCTTTTTTAGAAATGGAGGTGACTCTCAAGGTTATTGAGGGCAACTTTCCGATGTCAGCTCACTTCCTACTTGGTCTCAACTTCTCAATTGTTGTTCTGTCCTCACTTGAGTTGGAATCCTGAACAAACTGTCCGTGTCTACAGTGTTTGTTATTGATAGCCCAACCACTTCTAAAAAATAATATTTCTATTGCAGTTGGGTTAGAGTATTCTGAATCCTTTTTTTCTTTATTCTAAATGTTCGCATCATATTCGGTTCATCCATATTTTCTGCGATGACTTGTTGGACATATATTTATGCATTCAAGATTCACTCTCCAGGTATGTTGTCCTGATTCCGACCTTCCTTATTTTTTGCTTGATTATATTACGATGTACTATTGTTCAAAAGACTTAATTAACTATTTCCTTGCAACCGCATCAATCACTAAATGGTGTGTCTTGCTGCCATCTCTTCTAATCTGAAGCTTCTACATTATATTAAAGTGATATCATATATTTTTGTGGAGGGTAGTAGCAATGATCAGAAGTTAGTTATGTGAGGTCTGTATTATATCAGGTTATGTATATATTTTGCTTTAAAAGAAGCTAGGTATATAGTTTTTTCAGAAGAAGCATATATGTTACCATACTTTTAGAAGATGGTGTTGGTTCTAGACTTCTAGTTATTTCATGGTATATTTATCCTTTTTCACTATCTATAATAAACAAAAAAAATTGATTTTAAGATTTTGGATTGAATTCACAGTTTATTATGATTTTTTTAATCCTATCTTATTGTATAGTGGCAAGAAGATTAGATAAAAATTTAATGCGTTACGATTAGTGAAAGTGTGTTATTTGATCTGGTATTTGCTAGAAAAGAACTGATCTATCTATTTGCACGAATATTTATATACGAGTACACAATTTATGGTTACACAAATCGATTTCCAATAGTCATTTGTCATCTTGCAAATCAATGAAAAATCCACATTGGAAAATAACATTTTACTCATAAGTGTAGTGCAAGTGACCGATAAAAATCTCCATTGCCAACTTTGTTATACCATGGTCAATGTCTAAAATATTTTTCTAATTTATTCTTACACAAGTTCTTCCATGAGTTTCATATGGGTAGGTCATTATGTATGATTGATTTGCTCTAACCTGTTGACATTCAGAGATTTAGACGTGCTTATATTTGCTTGCGGACACAGATTGACATGCTTGCTGAAGTGATGTCTCTGTGTGCATTTCCTTGAAAACTCTGTATATCTCGCAATGTTCTCATTCATAGGATGATCATAGCCGTGATTTGGATATGAAGGTGGAATGGAACATACTAATATTGTTCTTTGTTTCAGGAGGGCCGGTCAATTTGTGGTTGCGCAAGTGGTGTTATTCATTGTGTGTATGTATCTTCTTCCTCTTTGTTTTACATGGGATGCCGATATCATTGGAGTATTAAACATGACTTTGCACCATACTCCGGTGTAGTGATCACACAAGAACAACATGTCCTCAACGCGGCGATTCCGAAATAGCCAAGGAAGGTGGTCAAATGCACAAACTGCGGGGTGGCCGGTTACCTGAAGAACACATGCACCAAGCAAGAGGCCATGAACTTGGATTGGTCTCGCGGCCGCTGATATTTTTTTAGTACTTTTTAAACTTCTAGTGCTTAGTCACTGTGTAGTAATAAAAGTCGAAGAGTTTGATCTAGGTTTAGCAAATAAGACTAGGGACCATATATATTTGATGGATTTTTAATACTATTGACTTCACTGTCTAGATTAGTTATTTAGAATCTCATATTTATTGTGGGTTGTGGCATCTTAGGAACGAACTGTCAAAAACAAGTTTAACAAGATTGTTACAAGTTTGCCCAGATGGGAACGGTTCTTGGAGACTCGACTAATCTGACGAGTCAACCGCTAGATACTTAAGCCAGCAGCATGTGGAGCAATATATGTGAATTTATTTTCTTGCATACAGTAATATAGCCAGGTTGTTCTCGATGCTGCATACGGTACAAGAAAACAGCCCACCTCATGTTCTGTTTTGGCTAAACGGCAGGACGGTACAAGATCGGTGCTGTGCATGTGGGACCATGCACTGTACAGAAAGATATATACCGATAAATAACTTAAAGAATACATTGGGACAGTGGGGATCACGAAGCATCTCGATGGTCCAGATAATGTGATCATCTGGACCTAAGAGCCGAAACAGATTTCCGGTACATACACCCATTTTATATACTCATGTGAGTGTGAAGTTCCGCAGACTGTATACCTCTTAGACAAAGGTATTTTAGCTATTTATCATTCGCAATATACCTCATTAATTATTCTAATATATATTAGTACAAGTAGTAATAAAAAAATGTGAACGTGGCCCTTAGTTTTCCAATATATACTTTTCTATAAAGAAAAGCAGTACAAATATAATAAATATAATGTATATGTACTGAAATGAAAAAAAATCATAGAACTCACATAGGGGTAGCGAGATACTACTAGTGAGAAGTAAATTAAAAATGATATATAGTTATAGTTGGTTCAACAATATGGTATACGACGAGTGTGGGAGTACTTACGCTAAAAGTATAGGACCCTTTTTTGCATTAAACATTACTACTAGTTCAAGATTACAAAATTTCAGCAAACTTCACATGGTGTTTTTACAAAATCATGATTTATTCCCAACCTGGATCGACATGTTCTATAATAATAAACATATGACCCATCTTAGTTCAGTTGGCAAAAATAAAGCAAAGTGTTACTTACCTCTAACCAAGAAGCTGTTCTTTTACATTCGTATGTTGAGAAGGTACCATCTTTATTCTTCGGTACCAAAAAGAATCAAAAGAGAGCCATCTATTAGTCTGATGTTTTTGCACCAAGGGAGGAACCAATGTTGAGTACCAGATGATCTCACAACGTGTGTGTGCGAAGGTTTTAAGTTATCCATTATTCTGAATCATAGTTTTATCTTTTCTATGCAGATTAGCTTCAAAATCTAATTTTTCAGTAAAAACATGTCTCCTTTTATATGGTAGAGTAGAAAATTTCTAGACCTCCACAGAATATACAAACACTACCTTTTCACATTTATTTACACAGAACTAGCTAGGTATATTGACGATCTGAGTTCTGAACATATACTTCATGTATAGATACTTGTAACAATTATACGAGTACGTATAATGATTATCAATATAAGCTACTTCTAAATATATAATTTAAAAGTCTTACCATAAAAGAAAGGAGGCAATCGATGGCGTCATACAACCTTTCTTGTGTTATTGGTTCGCCAACAATGTTAGGAGAAATCTTTGATAACCATAACAATGTCTAAAAGAAAATATTACATGAGTTTTTGTAATTTGGAGTCAACAATACCATGACAGATTCATTATAAACTATATGAGCTTAGGAGACCAGTTCTTAATATATGCAAATGAATATCCATGTAGGTGTAAAATTAAGGACACATAATACTTATATTGACCTTAATAACTTCTGCAGTACAATCAGCCACAGACCAACCATTGTCGACGGTTGAAAGTGTCCATGCACCTTTTGATCTATGGCGATAATAAATTTCGTAATTAGGCTGATTTTTAAGAACCTTCAAGTGTAATAAATAACATGTTAAAGTTTCTCTGAAAATATAAATTTATATAATAATCACAGAGAACAAGAAACAAGAAACAAGAAACAAGAAACCTGTGACTTTTTCATGAACTCATGTGCCTTTTCTAGAGTTGGGCCAAACTCGCCAATAAGATCTGTTGAGCAGTAGGCTTGAACTATGAAGGCTATTTCCCAGTTATGGCATCCATCATATACCTGTGCTTATACACAATAAATTATTTGGTCTTTATCGCGTTATGCATTTGATATACTAGATTTTATTTATAAGACATGTGTGTATGCCATAGAGCTTTATATTATCATGAAAAGAAGAAATATATCCATATACATGTGTCCAGAACTAACTAGTGTAACCTATGAGAAGTTTTTCTCTGTTTCAAGTATAACATTAATTTCACATTCTTTTACCTAACCTATTTCAATTCTAGTTTAGCTTAGAGTCCAACTTCCTAGCTAGTAAAACAAGAGGTCCTTAGTTGATTACAATTCTAGTTGAATGGGAATAGCAACATAGGATTTCTTTATTAATTATATGCCAATTGCATTAGAATTAATTAGCATCCAAAATAATTTTCTTATAATTTTGAGGGTTCTCCTATTTTGTGGTTTCATCACGGAGTCTATTAATGGCACAACAATCTGTCACAAATAAGAATCACATATAGTTTGTATAGATCACGTAATTCCACTAGACATCATAAACAAGTACCTGTGCCTTCATGCCATCTTCTGAAAGCCACAAGTAATCATAAAACCTTGGAAGGTGTTGTTTGAAGGCATCCGAATTTGGGTTTTCTACCCAGCAACAAATCATGTTCAATGCCTAATAATCAAATGAAATCACATATAGTTTGTATAGATCATGAAGGTTTCTACCTAGGAGAAAATGTTGAATTTCATAAGATTTTACCTTGTTAATAGGACATTTTCCAACATAATTAGTTGTTTCGTCTTCATAATGGATGTGTTCTATGAGGTTCCTCAAAGCCCTATCTCTTAGCTTGTTGACTGGCCAACAATTGAGTATTGGCTCCACAAACTTGTTAAGGCAACCGAAGACAATAGTTTGCACTCGTGAATGGGGATAATGAAGGTCTTCCTATCACAAATGAACAAACACAAATACTCTTGGCAATTTGGATATTTTAATTTACATTTAGGAACTAATAATGTTTATCTTTACCACATGATAAAGTACAAGTGGAATGCATGTATTCAATAACTTGCAGTCTATTTTCATACCTTCAGTCCATGTACATTTTTACTAATGATACATATTTAATAAATACTTATATATCTCGGTAGTAGCTAACAAACCTTGGCACAAGAATCACGCGCCTTGTCCCAATTAATAATTTCATACGGTGTATCATAGAGGTCCTCCCGTAGTGCTAGTATAGCTGGAGTAATAGGCCCGACAAATTTCTTTCCATAAAGATATGCCATTGACATGTACACCAGCCGAGTAAAACACCAAAATCGACCTACATATGAAGGATTATTTTGTAGGAATATAAATAAATGATAAAGTTTGATTGGTGTTACATGAATATACAAGCACCAACTGGAATATAATTAGATTAAGTGAACTCACTGAAGAGTGAAAAGGAAGTTCTCAATGAAGTAGGTTTAATAGAACACTTGTATTGCTATTGTGCTTGTTGATAGCACTAAAACCATATTCGATTAAATATTTGCAATTTGTTGGATGTTGCTTAAGAAAGTGTGTGTATGCACGTGGGGTCGCGAGCCTTATGTGTGTGTGCACGCACGCGCGTGAGTGCATGTGTGTGGTTGTGTGCGCACGCACACACACACTAGTTTGTACCAGCGAAACCTTGTTTTATAATGTGTATTTCAGGGAATGAACACTTACAGAAAGATCACATTGTGGTTTTATAATGGGTTATGATCCACAAGATTCTCTATAGTGGACTCATGGATGGTCTTTAAAGACTATATGTTATACTAATTTTTACAAGATAGATATCTGATATACTAATCTCGAAAGGTGATAGATATTATTTTATAATACTATCGTGTATGATAGTGTATTATTATTCATGTCTTGTTCAATCCTATAAGTTCTTGATATCATGGGATGGTGGACCCAATGTATGGAGATCTATATTTTCTTGTAAGAAAAAGAATCATTTTAATATGTACTTAGAAACTTGTTTCAAATAAGAATCCAATTGTTCCTTTTGCAGTATATACCTCAGATGGTTTTTGAAATAATGATCAAAGTTAGATTCACCATCTGTGAGAGGGGGTCTTAAAAATCTATATGGAGAAGAAGTGTTGCTTGTAAGGACATAATTTCAGGTTGCATGAGGTTGCACTTAGTTATTTTTGCTATGCTGAAAAATCTTATAAGTACATGTTCAGAAAAATCTAATAGGTACCTGGGTGGATCGGAAGAAAATCTGGAACCAGCCACAACTCGGGAATAATTGGGTTATTTCCTGACCATTCATAAACGCCAATGATCTATATTTGGTGGCATATATATCAGGGTAGCTTACATTAATCACCCCGCACAAAAAGTAGACATCAACTAATATTACGTGATTATTAACACTTATATGATTGCCTTTTGCATCATTTTTATGTAAAGGCCAAGGTTTCAACCTCCAATTCGAAAACATGTAACACTTATAAGAAGTACCACCGAGACTGGTCACTTAACTAAATACATTTTTTTCTAGCTAGTATTATGCATTAACTTTTCTTTCTCGTATTGATATGAATGTGAATTGGTTGTGATAAGATCAAATCATGAAAAAGAAGGCCTCTACCATTGCAAGACACTTTTCTTGTGGAAGTCTTATAACAACCCAATCGTAACTTAGTTGTGGAGTGTATCATACTAGATACCGACCACTTTTGTGTTCTTGTAACACTTACCGACAACCATATCTTTCCCCACTGTGGAATTGCAGTTGCACTTCCGTGAGATATAATCCAAGCACGTCCTTTGGCCAAAGCATCATTATGGAAATCTAGGTTCTCGCCGAGAAGAACTAAAGAAGCATAATTAAAACATGATCCGAACATGGTACTTGGCCCGAGAACTTGTTTACCCCATCCACCATCCTCGTTCTGCACATATGAAAGATCATGTGCTATGTTTATATTTACTCTTATAGTCCCAACAGTTAAAAATCGGTGTCATGTTTAATGTACTTTGTTTTCAAACATTTAAAACTTTGTCGTTGTAGTATTGAATATTTGAATTGGAATCTTGAGAATCATATCTACATATATCTCTTGCACGGTATTGTAACATATTACATTTTAGTATTATGTTTATATTTTAGTACAATTAGTTGGTAACTGAACATCCTTGAGGACGTGTCAATGTATAAAACATTTCATAATTGCGAGCTCAATGAATTACATAATTAAAATGCAAAACATAGCTCATTTATTTGATCAATGATGTTTACTCGAAAGCAAGAGTTATTTCCCTTGCTTGTAATTCATGCTAAATTTCCATGCCTGGTGGTTGTAAATGTAGCGAAGTATCTCACGCCTATGTTCCGATGATAATACCATGTTCAGTGAACCTGTAACATAGAAAGAGAATATCTGCAATATAGACAAAATAAATATAAATTTATTATGAGGAACACTAGATAACCTCAAACAAAAAGTGCTAGCAAATCTTAAAATATTAATCATTGGTTATAATCTAAATCTTAAACCTGTGATTCAAAATGGATATAGTTTAGCCCGAGAAAGAACAACTAATTTGTTTTGTTGAATAAGGCACGAAAAAATCCTTGTTATATATGGTGAAAATTGATAGAATTTGCACTTAACTACAAGTAGAAAAAGAATCTGATTTTTTCTTAATCCGATAACAGCTAATTTGTGTTCCTTATTCTTAAATGTGTGTTTATTTATCTCATAATTACGAGTTTGCTTCCTACATGCACACAAGTAACATAAGGGAATTAACGCGAAGTAGCTGAAATTTTTAGATGGGATAAAAACATGACAAACTTACATGCAAAAAATGTATGTAAATCGGAACAAAAAATAAATAATCTATGAAGGGTGCATAGAAGTGAAATAAGGGAAATAACATGAAGTATATGAAATTTTGAAAATATGCTTGTCTTTTATTTCTTATATTGTTTTATTAAATATCAGAACGAATTTCACGGGAAAATGGAATAATATAGTCAAGATAATTGAGAATGTTGTCCAAAGTTTACACCTAGTTAGGTGTCATAACCATTTACCATTTAAATATTGCTATCACTTGATGTCATTGACTGCATTTACTAGTGAAAAACTAAAACCAAAATGGAACTTCCCACATCTAGATAAGGTTATATAATGTGTACTACAAGGGGTTTCAAACAGTCTTTGAGAAAAACTCCTAGTGCTAAAATACCAAATTTTTGTTGCAGTTATGGATTTAAACATTTATCTCTAAGGTACAATATAATTATTGAGAGATTTTCAGAGTTAATATAACTCATATTTGGCAGTGTTTTTATATACTTCCTCCACTAAAAAACCTGGCAACAACTACACACTCAAATTTATGATAATTTGAAAATTAACTAAAAATATAGTTGAACCATGCATATATTGACATTAATATACTTACAATGATTGGCATAATGAAAAGAATTCCGCTGTAATCACCGGGCCAATGGCCATCATGTGCTTGTAGAGTGGAATATTGATTTAGAGCTTGCCTCAAGGTAGCTGATAGAATTTCTTTGTTGACTTCTGTACTATTTTCAATCTTCATTGTTGGAAGATTTACCCGAAGAGGGTTTAATTTTGCATACTACAGTTGTGAGACACATTACAAGGATTTAGTAGGTAAATAACATATTGAAGAAAAAATATAGAATAGATAGTGTTCTATAATATATGCTATCATCAATGACAATGTACAAAATAAATGATGGAACAGTAAAAATAGGTAGTTTAACATTTAGTGGCAACATATACCTTTTTTAGGAGCCTTCTACATGTATAATGTCATCGGTTACATAATAGCAGCCTTTATAGGGTTGACATCGAAGTAAATATTACAATAGATTATATGATGTGTTGGTGTGGTAGTCTGCTAACAAATAGGATGAATGATAGATCTATATGGCATCTCTAGTTCACATCATTAGGTGAAGAAAGTACTCTTTTTTTATGAAATGCAAGGATAACAAACATATAACTATCATCACTATACTCACAAAGTATGCCAGGGTCGTGAAGTTTCAAGATCGATGAACTCAGCTCAGAGTCTCGCTATCTTTACGGATGTCAACTACCACTAAAATGATAATCCACATGGTTTCTAATTATTCATTGAAATTAAGGATCCAAAGCACCACACGTGTTTCATGAATGCAATCAGACCAAACAAAAAGTGTGAGTCCCTCATATGCAAATAAACCTATGATAAGACCCCTTTGAGACTATATACTTTCTTCTAGGGAGGATTTTCCATATCCATCCTCTTTAAGAACCTTGAAAAGCCATTTACCAAGAAGGGATGTGTTTTTAACATGATGATCTTCGATACGAAGTCCAAACCGATCTTTTAGTTATCCTTGAGGCACTCCTGAACATGTTCCCATTTTGTGTTTCTTAGTCTTAGATAGTGGATTGGAATAAATAAATACCTAATTGGAAACTGATCGTATCCACATGTGAATAATTTGACGTATTGAATTGTCACATCTTAGGCTTCCCAAAGTAGAACCACTCACTACTCTAGAAATTGGTTTTATGACCCAGGAGTTGCTCAAACGATGACAATATTAACTTAGGTTCTAAGGCTTTTCATGGTCGTGAACCATTAAAAGAAATGTGTTATTGGCGCATTGCATGATAGATATTCCTCCACCCACTATATGTGAACTACGACATAAAAACAATGATTTAAGTTTGCGCGTTCAATCCAGTAAAAGAAAGTATGGCTATACTCTGACACTTTTTTGGATGGTGTATTGCGAAAGTACCTACAAAGTTTTTGTCCCAACGGATCAACATGCCACGGGACATGGGAGAGTATGATTTGGCTCCTTGGTATTATCCATATTTGCGAAAGTACCTACAAAGTGTATGATTTGGCTCCTTGGTATTATCCATATTTACACAAAGTGCATCGTGTTAGGTGGAAGGAAAGAGCAGATCGGGAGACAAGTTAATCATATCCCACTGATGGGATTTACCCACCAAATACAAGGCATCGCCATCACGGTTATTAGTTTATTCCCACCACATATGTGTGCTCTATGCTCTCCCACTTCCTCTACACCCTCTCTCTATACGTTTCATTGAACGATGATGTCATCAAGAGATAGGTGAAACACACACACAATAGATAAATAACTCCATCCTGAGATGGAAGTAAGTGTGCATTTGTGTTTATTTAGGATTTTTGATAGAGATCTAGTTTTTCACAATTGGGGGATGTGAAATATTACACATTTCATCGTCCTCTCTCATTTTCTACTATCTTTCACCCGATGCTTCGATAATGACCCGGAGTGGAATGGCATTGACCTATATATAGTGCTTCATTCCTGGTGCAAACTTCGACCTTAGTGGCAGGTTCCATGTGGCAAGGATAGGACACATGACACATGGCACTTGTTCCTTCTTTTCAAGGCGGGAACAAACCAGATATTGAAGCCCCAACCCGCAGAACCTAATACTTGAAAAAGTTTAGGCTGGTCCTAGTGGGAGTATCATAGCTAGTATCATGCATGCCATGTTGGCAAAAATCTAATGTGGCACAACAATTAATGAATAAAGAGATGGTTAGAGTATCATAGGTAGATATCGTATCATATCACGTAAAACTAAAAAATCCTCATGCAAATAAATCGTGTACACAATTTTGCATTGAGATTCTACAAAACATTAAATATAGTACTAGTATGATACTACCATATGATACCATGCACTATGGAGATAGTATCATACACTAGTATAATATGCATGATACTAGTAGTACGATACCACCACTATGACCAGCCTTAGGCCAAACCCAATGCCCGAAACACTTTCTCGAGTGTCAGACCTGTAACGATCCTTGTACCATCCTCAGATCTATACAATTTTTTCAGGAAAACAGGCATTAACTATGGGTAGATTTTCCCACCTCCAACGATCCTTGTACCGTCCTCAGATCTGTACAATTTTTTCTCTTCCCACATCCAGCACCTTCTTTCCTAGTCTAATTTCCATGTCCTCCCCTTAATCGGGGTATACCTCTAGCAAGGCTTGGTCGATGAGACCGGTGAGTGTTGCAGTGCTCCATAAGTATGGACAAATGGGGCACCAAACCCAAGGTGCGGCGTGTAAGGAAAGGATTTGCGGGGGACGGAGGACTGTGGAAAAGGATAAGTTTCTTAGCTCTAGGGATAGCGGTGGCCTGATATGTCTCACCATTCTCTCGTCAATTGCAGGGTAATGCCCAACTGGACCACCGAGGCCAAAATTATGATTTGTATACCTTTTTCTGCTTGATTTATTCATGACGCGTTATTTCAAGATTTCTGTTCGGTGTTATGTAAATTATATCTTTCATTACTTTGGTCCAACCAGTACTTAACTGGTAAGACTACTGCAGCTTACATGATTGAAAAGTGGAGCTCGGTTGATGCAAAATCAAGTGCTAGATGATTTGTCTCAACGATTAGCTTGCTACAGTATGCTACAAGGAAGGTATGTCTACGATTAGCCAATCCATCCTGAAAAGGATATCGCAGATTTATCCAGATATGCATGTATCTAGACACGTTTACTATATAGATACACATATGATCTGGAATCTGCGACATCAAATGCAGGACAGCGGGAGTACATAGAACATACGTATTTGCAGGTCATGGATTGTTTCTGGAAATGCGCCTAAACATTTCATGAGGTCAATATCATCTTGATATCTTCTTATAATGTATGGATCAGTATATTTATCTCCCAAGTTCGACATTACCACTTGATAAATACCTTTGTAGCATATACTGCCACTTCGGATTTCTAATCGGCGGATGCTCTTGATTATATTTTCCATCTATCATTTTCTGGACGTGCTATTTAAGTATGTTAGACTAAAGAAAAGTGAGAGATCCCAGACAAGTGAGGAGATTGATTTTCCTTTGTTACTTTGCTGCTTTTTATCGGTAGACAAAAAGTAACTTTGATTACAAAATGGTTATTTCTGTGAGATTTTATTGAGTGCAAGGTGTGTTATCATCCATGGTCATCGTTTGAAGGATTTTTGAGCAACATAAGGATTAGTACCAGCTGTAACCACATGATCTAAGATTAATACGTGTGTTGTGGTAGAGTGTATAGTCCTTAGTGTAGTTGGAGTGTTCTTCATCATTTTGTTTGTTCGCTCGGAAGATATCCAACACCATATTTGACTTTTTAAGGACTTGGGTTAAAGTTTCCCTTAGGATATAATTACAAATGCATTTAGTTATTTATGGATCATACGAGTATACAATTCATGGGTTTTATGGGTTGTCGATGGCACTCATCTGATTGCTTGTTTTAGTTATCATTTGAAGTATCTTTTTGATATTTGAGATTCCAAAGCCATGCACCATGAGCAAGTTCTGTAACGTATCATGGTGAAGGTCAGTCTGTTGCGTAAGGACTCAAGTTGTGATATTCATGGTTATGGAGGGTGAGCTGTTGTGGCATCTCATACTATAGTCGAATAGTTGTTCAAAAGAAAGTATTGTAGTCGAATATGAGTATAAGCAGCAAGATGTTTCAGAGTCTACAAGAAGTTTGGGATTTCTCATGTATAGACTATATATATTATATGGTCTTTGTCACTTATGTGACAACTCTAGAATGATGTTTTGGAAATTGCTTTAGTTTAACATAAAAGATCATGAAGGTATGTAAATGAAATCTTAGTACTTAGTCCAAGACTTCAAGATAGTCATGAGCCTCTTCTAGTATTGATCGAGATGTTAAAGTTGGCATATCCCAAAATTGTAAAGAAAATAAATATTTATTTGTTTTTCGTTGAAATGCACGGACATTTAGCTAGTTTTAACTATTATATGAGTTATTTTATATGTATGTATGCATTTTCATGGTGGCTTGTTCGAGATATCAATATCCTTCTATCTCTTCACTCGGCCTTCTACAATGCCGAGAGTGACCAAGCCACCCACCTACACATACTCTAGATCTCATAGAAAACTCTAACTCATCTCCACCCTGGACCTCTTAGTGGTGGTGTGCACCTCTTTAACACCAGTGTCCTCCCTCGAGCACACCTCGATAAAATACCATTCTTTGGGACATTGATTAAATCGCCCCGATATGAACGGTTTCCACTATATAAAGAACATCAGGAACCTTTGTAATTCTTTGAAATCCTCGTGTGATAGGAATTCCATTGTCAAAGGCCCTATCTAATCTATATATATGAGACACACGATGTTATTTCAACAAGCTGATGTCAATGCCAGTTAATGATTCTTTATAATGTCATTAAATTAGCTAGATATGGCAACATGAAGAATAGAAGTTGCAAGATCCCTAGGTCTCATCCGTTTGTACCCTCCACTAAGGTAAAATGGTGACAATTTATCAGGGTTGTAATAATCGTGTACATACATGTACTTCAACTAATATAAATTAATTTCATGTCCCTATGGCTGATTTGTGGACGAGTATAGCCTTTTATGTAGGTTTGGCAATTGGTTATGGATCAGTCATAACCGCGGTTGCATGACGCGGTTAGCTAAAATGAATATAATTCCAAAATTCACTACTGTGAAGGGATCTAAATGCCAAACTTGTGTGCAAGCAAAGCAACCTCGCAAGTCACATACGACTGCAGAGGTGGGAGATTTGGCGCCACTAGAGCTCGTACATTCAGATTTTTGTGAGATGAATGGTGTATTAACAAAAGGTGGAAAGAAATATTTTGTGACATTGATCGATGACTCTACGAGATATTGTCATGTGTATCTTCTGAAATCAAAAGATGAGGCTTTGAGTTACTTCAAAATCTATAAAGCTGAAGCGGAAAACCAACTTGATCGAAAGATTAAGAGGCTTAGGTCTGATCGTGGTGGAGAGTACTTTTCCAACGAGTTTGATTCTTTTTGTGCGGAACATGGTATAATCCATGAGAGGACGCCTCCCTACTCATCCCAGTCAAACGGGGTAGCCGAAACAAAGAACCGTACTCTAACAGATTTGGTTAACGCCATGTTAGACACATCGGGTCTCTGCAAGGAATGGTGGGGGGAGGCATTACTGACTGCATGCCATGTCCTAAACCGAGTTCCCACTAGGAACAAATAGATTACTCCATTTGAAGAATGGGAAAAGAAAAGATTAAATCTTTCTTACTTGCGAACTTGGGGCTGTCTGGCAAAGGTTCATGTGCCGATCCCAAAGAAGCGCAAACTTGGACAAAAAACCATGGACTGTGTTTTCTGGGATATGCTTTTCATAGCATTGGCTATAGATTCTTGATAGTAAAATTTGGAGTACTAGAAATGCATGTTGGTACAATCATGGAGTCAAATGATGTGAATTTCTTTGAGGATATCTTTCCCATGAAGGATATACCTAGCTCATCAAATCAGGAGATACCTGACTCACTGAATCATGAAATACCCACAATTCCTGAACATACCATTCCTATTAAACACTCGGAAAAACCTGAGGAGGATGATAATGAAATTCCTAAGAGGAGTAAGAGACAGAGGACTGCAAAATCTTTTGGTAATGATTCCATTGTGTACCTTGTGGATGATACTCGTACTTCTATTTCAGAAGCCTATGCATCTCCTGATGCTGACTACTGGAAGGAAGCCGTTCGTAGTGAGATGGATTCCATCTTAGTGAATGGAACATGGGAGATCACCGATCGTCCTTATGGGTGCAAACCTGTAGGATGCAAATGGGTGTTTAAGAAGAAACTTAGGCTTGATGGTACTATTGAGAAGTACAAGGCAAGACTTGTAGCCAAGGTTTATACCCAAAAAGAAGGTGAGGACTTCTTTGATACTTACTCACCCGTAGCCATATTGACCACCATTCGCGTACTATTATCTTTGGCTGCCTCACATGGTCTTCTCGTTCATCAAATGGACGTTAAGACGGCTTTCCTAAATGGAGAGTTGGACGAGGAAATTTATATGGATCAACCAGATGGATTTGTAGTGAGTGGTCAAGAAGGAAAAGTGTGTAAGTTGTTGAAGTCTTTATATGGCCTTAAACAAGCACCTAAGCAGTGGCACGAGAAGTTTGAGAGAACCCTAACCACTGCAGGTTTTGCTGTGAAGCTGACAAATGTGTTTACTATCGCTATGGTGGGGGCGAGGGAGTAATTCTTTGTTTGTATGTTGATGACATACTGATTTTTGGGACCAATCTTAATGTGATTAAGGAAGTCAAGGATTTGTTATCTCGGTCTTTTGAGATGAAGGATCTAGGAGTAGCTGATGTTATTTTGAACATCAAGCTATTGAGAGATGATAATGGTGGGATCACACTGCTTCAGTCTCACTATGTGGAAAAGATCTTGAGTCGCTTTGGGTATAGCAACTGCAAGTCTTCTCCAACACCGTATGATCCTAGTGTGTTACTTCGAAAGAATGGAGGCACTACTAGAGATCAATTGACATATTCTCAGATTATTGAGTCGCTTATGTATTTAGCTAGCGTTACAAGGCCTGACATCACTTTTGCTATAAGCAAACTCGGTCGGTTTGTTTCAAATCCTGGAGATGATTATTGGCAAGCTCTTGAGAGAGTCATGCGCTACCTAAATGGCACTGCGAGCTACGACATTCACTATATTGGGTACCCAAGGGTGTTGGAGGGATATAGTGATTCAAATTGGATATCTGATGCTGATGAGATAAAGGCCACAAGTGGATATATATTTACACTTGGTGGTGGTGTTGTTTCTTGGAAGTCTTGCAAGCAAACCATCTTAACGAGGTCAACTATGGAAGCAAAACTCGCAGCATTAGACACAACCACTGTTGAAGCAGAGTGGCTTCGAGAACTCTTGATAGACTTACCTATGGTTGAGAAACCTATACCCGCAATCCCAATAAACTGTGATAATCAAACTGTAATTGTTAAAGTTAACAGTTCTAAGGATAATATGAAGTCCTCAAGACATGTGAAGAGGAGATTGAAATCTGTCAGGAAAATGAGAAACTCCGGAGTTATTGCATTGGATTATATCCAAACATCTAAGAATCTGGCAGATCCCTTCACAAAGGGTCTATCACGTAACGTGATAGAAAATGCATCAAAGGAGATGGGTATGAGACCCACAATATAAGTTTTCCACAGTGGTAAACCACTCTATGTGATCGGAGATCCCGTGAATAAGAATTGGGAGACAAGATGTTGGTTAACTGAGAGGAAAGTATCCCTACTTTAAAACACCACTCCGTGAAGATGCAATACTTTCCTATTCTGCATGGCAGGTTGCCTTATCTTAATGTGTTCTAAGTGGCTTAGTTTAAGCAGAGATGTTGTCCCGTAGAACATCTTTTGAAGAACACACCTATATGAGTCTGACTGTTAAACATCGCAGTCTATGAGAGTTGGGTGCTCTCTAATAAATTCATGAAAGGCTATGGAGTATGACGCATAAGCTCCACCTGAGGGGAAGTCCCACGGTAGCCCAGTATTGGTCAAGGCTTTGTGTAAAGCTAGAATGCAGCAAACTTGCAGTTCAAGGCATAGTGCACTGTACAAGTTGCAAACTAGTGTAGCATAGAGTTTTAGGTGGAAGTTCAACTTAACAGTCTCCACTAGTACTAGTATATAAGCAATGTTTTGGAACCATAGGCAAATTTATGTGTGCCTCTAGGATCTGGTGGGGGATTGTTGGAATGTTGCCTAATAAAGGCTCAGCCCATTTATATTATTCAATAATTCCTGAAATCCTAGAGTCCCACTTGGCCCATTTATGCAAGGCAAGAGGTGGGACAAGAGTTTAGTCCCACATTGCTAGTTGAGTGAAAGTTAGACTAGCTTATAAGGAGAGCTCTTCCACCACTTGTACGAGTTTGAGAAGAGAAGACATATACACACGCGCTCCTCCTCCTCCGCCGCCCGCCTCGCCACGCCACGCCACGCCACGCCTCGTCACGACGGGAATGCCTCGAGCCGAGAGCTTATCTTTCTTTTTGCCACGCATAAATGGATAATAATTTGAACAGTCTACGTGAGTGTATTTTTAATACGAACTCAGTGGAGATTTAATTCGAGCTTAGCTTAGTGGAGGCTGTTTGGCTTCGGTCGATGCCTGTTCGCTTCCTCTCCCAACGCCGACTGTTCGCCTGCCTACTTGTGCCTATAAGAGCGAGAGGTGGCTCCTCTCCTTAGACACACCAACGCACACACCTTGCGCCTCTAGTTCCAGAGCACTGCGCTGCTTAGATCTTCCCATCCCGTCTTGCAGCGTGCACCGCGAGTTGGGACAGTAGGCCTCCGAGACCCAGCTGCTTCGAGTCCTATACGGGAGAAGGGCGATAAGGTTTTTGGGGAGCGCTACCAGCACGACTACTGGCTTCATCACGGACTCCTTCACGGATAGCGACTGTACCGACGTCTTCCCCAACGACGACTTCTTCCCTGACATCAACAATCTTTTCCTTGACAACATGGCTGACGAAGGTGCCAACGCTAACGGGGACACCGACGGTTCCTCTATCGTGATGTATATCATCTTCTGGTCCTTTTCTATTATTCTGCTTGTGTTTTATCTGTCTTTTACTATGGTTAAATCTCTTGGAAAAGTGCTCTATTTCTCAACAATTATTTCCCTCTTCATATGTAGTACTTTGCACGCCCTTTCTCCCTCAAGTTTCTCTGTGCCTCGTATTTCTGAAGACGGAGACATGATCAAAGTCACATGTCAGTGTGACAAAGAGCCCATCAGAGAAGGTCGTGTGAAGTATGGTATGGTGGTACTGTCATTTTGATATAAAGTTGGACAGACTACTTTGTTCAGTAGAAACTGCATGAAGGAGATGTTTATGCCTTCGAGTTTGAAGTAAAAGAGGGCTATTTTACCCTAACAGGGTGCCATAAAATGTAGGTCAACGGGAATGAATTTAGTGAAATTTTAAAATGATGTAAACGTGCACTTCAGATTTGGGTGATGCACTCGCATCTAATATATGTATATTAGTTTCTATCTGAAATATATATTGTAGAAATGGTGTCGGATAATCAAGTTGATATGTATAAAATCATGCGCCGACTGAGACCACCGTTAGAGGCAGTATATACTCTCGGCGGTAGCACACATTTTTTCATGCCTAATGTCCGCCTAAAGAACTAAAGGTATCAACATTTGGGGCTATCCAAATGGTTTACCGGTGGGAGATACATATTGATTCATAGAGCAATCAGTCCAGCAAACGTTTTCGTGACGAAATCATGAAAGAGTCAGCTATCGAAAGCAAATAAAATTAAGATTGTGCTGCAGTCATCGAGAAAAGAACGTGGAGCTGGCGCAATGGTATACCTGCAAGCGTAGGAGGAGATCCTGGGACTCCTTCCGCTGGAAGCGGTGCTTGGTGAAGTTCTCCCGCAACATATCCACCTCGGCACGCTCCTCGGGTGTGCCGACGTCAGGGTTGTACTCCCACACCTGCCGCCCGAGGAAGTTGTTGGCCGACCGCAACCATGGCCCTCCACCTTCGCTGGTCGTTAGCCGCCACATTGTAGGAGCTGTAGTTGCACACATCATGTATTGTATGAAGAAAAATCAAATATAACTTGACAAAAATGACAGGGTAATCAAAACTATTGCTCTTAATAATTAATTCCCTTAAAGATGTTGAGACTATATACTTTCTTGATCTAATAGTTGTTTTTGTTCTAATAATTATTTTCTGACATTAAAAGGAAACCTAAAAAATAATTTGTTGTGCTATGTGGGTTGGAGGTGATCATATCTTATGATTTACTGCAACATTTCTGTGGACTAAAACATTTTTCTTGTTTACAATAGTCATGAACAATATTTTCAACTATGTGGGTGTGAACGCTTGTGTATGTTCCACTTTCCTCTTATTTATGTTCTTTTAAATATGTAAAAATGTCTTCTTAACACATTTTAGGTACCCCCTTCTATCAAATTTAACTGTGGCATGTTTAGGCAAAGTTTTTCTAAACCTTGCCAAAACCGGCGGCAATTCATTTGATCCGGAGAGAGTAGCTAGCTTTTGTGTTGGTTTTCATTAAGGCACGTAGCTATTCATATTCAGGTACGAAGAAACGACAAGAAATAATCAATGATAACACAAGTTCAAAGAAAGACAGAACAAAAGCACAAAGAGCATACCTAATATGAACTTGAACTCCTCCGCTTATAATCCCAAAATAGGAAAGCAAAAAACCTCGTCAGTTTATCGTACAGCACGGGAGGGTTAGGCGTGGTCACACTAAACTTTGTAAGCTCTCACTAACATTTATACACACGTAACTTCCCTTAGGAGCGATCCAAGATAGATATGGTCACACTAAAATAATACATCACGCGTTAGGCGTGGCGGTTAAAGAACATGCAAGTCAAGATATGGTCGTCTACGCAATCCATTACGAGCAAGTACGGTAGATACAGTCATCTAATACTAAATCATGTCTAGTCGTATCTAGACAAATCTAAATCAACTAATTTGGGTTGAAGGGATTAGTTTTATTGAGATGGAAGATACTGCAGATAATTTTTATTTATTTTTGACAGATATACTGCAAGTAATTTGGGTCGGAGAGAATATTGTTGTTTAGTTGCCGTCCACTTGAGAAGCATTTTGGCTAAACTTTCTTTAATATTGTACTAGTCATAAACCTTAGATCCCCTCCGTAAACGGACACGACCGCGCCGCCCGCACGAGCGGAAGTTCCCACCGGCCGCCGCCTCGACCTCCGCGCGCCCCTCTGCCGTACCTCGTCGCGCCAGTTAGGATTAAGACGCTTGGTTTGGCTGGCTCTGCGGCTGTCTTTGCGATTCTACGTTCTGGATTAAGCCGCTTGAAGAATCCAGTACGTCGGTCCAATCCCCAACTCCGTTCAGGTAGCCATTGGTTAGGACAGCCTGCGCCGCCCGCCCCTGCCCGCCAGTGATCTTGAGATGAATACGTGGAAGAGCACGAGGAAGGGCCCCAAATCGCGTCTTCCCCTCTCCGGGCGGGCGCCGCCGCGCGTCGATCTCACAGAGCTCGTACGGGAGGCTCGGGTGGAGTTCGTATGGAGGACGATTCCGTCCGGGGCTAGGAGGTGAGGGGTGGGGCCAGCGTGTAAGCCGCAGCAAGAAAAAAATTTATGTCATAATTTTTTTTGAGAGAAAAAATTAATATCTTAATTGGTTGTTGAGGTTAATCTAAAACTTATCTATAATATCTAAATAGGTCATCCCCGCTAAAGTATTTATCTCAACATGCAGCCAATCCACCTCAGCTAACTGCCACATCAGCTTTTGTCCCGATTTTTTGTTTACCTTTTTTTCTTTTAGAGAATCTCCACTTTGTTTACATCTTCGCTTTTTTTTCATGTGTTTTGCGTTCTATAAAAAACAGCCCATATAGCTTTAGGCCCATTGCAGCCGGTCCCATTGCAAACAGCCCAATCCTTTTCTGTCTTCTCTAACTGGTAGCTCGGCTCCTCTTCGAAGAGATCGATTCAGATCGATCGAGTCTCCTCTCCTCCTCCCAATCAATGTCCACCTCCGCTCTCTCTCGCTTTCTCTCCCACGCAATTGATGCCGGCATACGAAAGGTTCATGCCCAATTTTCCCTCTATAAACTCCATCATGCGCCTCAGCCCGTTCACGCATCTTCAGGCGTCTGCCTCATACTCGAGCCGTCATCTCCTCCATTACACCCGTTCCTGTTTGTCTCCTCAATTATTTGTAGATTTCTCCTCTTCTTTTCCTACCCCGCCACTATTTCTTCACCCTCCTCAATTGCAGGGTTTTAGCCTCCGCCGATGAGTTTGGTTTGGCGATCCTTTTTCGTCCTCAGCGAGTCGTTTTCCCCTCCCCATCACACACCTCGCCATGAGATCCCTCACTATTTTACTGCCACCGCAAACTAACCCATATCCATCTTGGTCTGTAGTTGCGACAAGGGCCACTGCAGCTCTCAGCAAGGCCCGCTTTTCTTATTCTTCTTATCCAGGTCCGTGAGATGCTATTGTACTGTCGTGGAAGTGGAACACACGACTGATAGGACAACACCGATGGCCTATCTCCACATGTCAATGAGGAGCAGGTTCCATTCGACGATCCAATTAACATCCTTCAGTTTGTTTGTTCTTGCTCTAGCTTTGCTTACAATCGAAGCATTCCAGTTTTTATTTCTGTTCTGCATATATAGGCATGTTTATAATTATCTACTGTACGGAGTACGGACCCAAACCACTAGATGAACACATCTTTCTATCTTCAAGGTTAATTAACTTTGGAACTTTTCCGGGTTCTAGCGGTTGATGGAAAAGGGATGGAAGATTAATTTGATGAGGACGTCTGACATGTGCTGTCCAGTTTTGGAATTCATTTGTCTTACAAGCATTGTCCGATGCCTCCAGGTACTCCACCTTAATGAAACTCCTCTGTCTGCAAGTTCCACACACGAGTTGTTCACCACTTGCTGTTTGGTTTGCAAAATATTTGATGTGTTTTTTGTTTTACATTTAACTGCAGAGAGAGAGGTTAGAACAATGATACGTACAGTCAGTAGTGGATTGTTTTCTTGTAGGTTTGCATAATACTGAGTGTCCTGTTGCTGATATTTTGCAATGGTCTTTGCAGGAAGATGGAGGGGTTGACAGTGGAAACATATATTTTGTGACACCATATTACTTTTTATATCCTGCTTCGGCTAAGCGTTCAGCGAGTTAGGGAATTAAAGAACTCCACTCTGCATGAGATTAGTTATTCAAGCTCTTAATCAACTTTATGTGGTAAATTATTCATTTGCAAATAAAGAAATAAGTAGTAAATTTCAGTATATGATTTGCCCATCTCTCCATTTCTTAATTAGTACACAACATGTAGCCTTTTGCCTCTGAATATAAATGGATATGACAATTTAGATGAAGTGTAACAGTTCATAAATGACTATTTACATATTTTGTTTTGTATGGAAACATGGAGAAAATATTTCTTTGTGTTTCATGCTACACGATTTATTTCACTTTTTAACCAGCTATAATCTACAAATTATTGTAATATCTCAACGAAATTATTTTGGAAAAAACGTTTCACTTTTTTGCACCAAATGTTCCCGGTTAGTGGTCTAATAAAAGTGATTGTGGCTGCCGCCGGCCAGAGTGAGAACATCACCGATGCTTTCCATGCTGAACTGACAGCTATAGTACAGGCTATACGTTTGGCTGAGCAACTAGGGGCAATTCATGTTGTTGTCGAGACTGACTCACAGTTATTGATGATGGCACTGAACAATCGACGGACTGATGCATCCCCTCAAGTTCTTCTAGTTGAGGATTTGAAGTTCCAAGTCAGAACCATTTTCTATTCCTGTGATATGTGTCTTGTAAGCGTGAATTTGATAAGCCTTCCCATGAACTTGCTAGTGTCGGGAGGTCTCGTGATGTAACAGCATCTTCATGGGGTCCAAGCCCCTAAAAGGACTAGGGGGTGCCAGTGCTCAAAATTGCGTCCAGCCTGCCTCCCAAACCGTTTTGCCATCCGGCGCTCCCAGACCAAACCCAGCCCACTAGGGGGGCTAGCGGGGTGTCGGATGGAGCTAAAAATGACGTAGGCCAGTCCTGAATGTGGGAGAAATCTTCAGTCCTGCCCTTTCCGCCGTTTTCCGCTCCATCTTCCCGTCATTTTCCCTGCTTGAGCCTAAGGTATGTTCTAAGGTATGTTCATCAGTTTCATCTCTTCTATAGATCAGATTTCATATTGTTCTTTATTTAATCTATCCAATTTATCTTTTAGATCCATGGTGACGGGCGTCAAGCATGTGGAGGATGGCGGGCGTGTCTCTGTGTCCGTGCACGAAGGGTGGCGAGCATGTCTCTACGGCCGTCACGGTGCGCATGTCTCTTCGTCCATGTGCAAAGGATGGCAAGCATGTCTCTCTGGTCGTCACATATCTTTACATGGAGGATGGTTGACGCGTCAGCTCCGGCTGTCACAGTGGATGGCAAGCTTTTTTGCCGCGGACGTCATAGTAGCTTGGAGATACTCAAGATTAGGTTTAGGTAAATTTCTCCATTTTATCCTTAGGATAAATGAAAAACCTTTTATTCGTTTTACGTTTCTTTCCCCTTTTTGAGTTGCACGGGACTCAAAAAATGTAATATAATGAAAACAAAATTATATCTCAATGTCATATGAATTTCGGTTTGAATGATATTAATGAACTAATTACTTTATCATTGATAGTAATTTATTTATTTTTACCGCTGAAGTACAGTAGCCATGGCACCTAGGTAGTGCCTGCCTACAATGGCCGCGGCGTTAACGCCTTACTGCCATTAAAATGCTAGCTCTGTGGATCACATTGTGCCGATCCAAAAAAAAGCCCCATATTCACTTTTCGCACAACCCAGACTTGGGGCCATGGTCACAAGGGCTAGAGAGAGTGGGAAGGAGAAAGTCAACCAAAAGACTTCTCTAAATATTGGTGTGTTTCATTACACCCATGGGCACCCCTTTATATAGGCTAAGGGGTGTGCCTTTCTCAAAAGCTAAGACATGTGGGACTAAAACTGAGGGAAAAAGGGCAAAAAGAAAATGGGCAGCCGGCTAGGCCAAGCTGCAACCCGGGTGGGCCGAGCGAGCTCAGCCCAGCAGCAGCGGCAACCCTTAGTGGCGATGGCCAGCAACCACAGCCGAGCGGGCTGGCTTTGACCGAGGCCCGGGTGGGCCGGCTCCTGCTCGCGGCCCGCTAAGCGGCCGGTTGAGCGCGGCGGCCCGCAGCTCCTGGCGCTCCGCGCAGGGCAGAGCCAAGTTCCACGCCGCCTGGGCGGCACGCAGCAGTCGCTCGCCCGCATGTGGGCTGCCAGGCCCACCGGCGGCAGGAGCTGGTTTTTCAGTTTTTTTTCATTTTTCTTTTTCTGCAGCTTCTCTTCTAGGCTTTTTCCTCCGGGATTTGGCCTAATATAAAAGTTTCTTTTATAAATCTTAATCTAAATATTATTTAGAATATATTAATTCATAACTAACATATAATAAATGTATATTTAAATACCCATTTATCCGAAAACACTTTTTCTGGCTTTTCCTTTATTCTTTCTCCGAACAGTTTCGAATCTTTTCGCATAACATTTCTAGCTTTCTCTTTCTCTACTGTGATTCCGTCTTATGAATGATCGCTCTCATCATACCCTTAGGTGTATCCCCTTACGGCTCGGGAATGCTCTAGACATGATCTATATCAATGATCAACAGAGGGACCAGGGATATCCATGTGATCCCTATGCATTCCTGATGACAATATCGTTTGAACCGGTAAATGTAGCATCAATATTCCTTTTGTTTCTTGATACGACTTATCCGAGATCCGATCATTGATATCACATACCTTGTTCAATCTCGTTAACAACAAGTTCTGTTTTCTTGTTACCGTGATATTACATCCCCATGACCGAGTCACATGTTGCAACATATATGGATGTAATCTCACCAAGCCGGCCGTATGTATCTTTACCCGTCATGTGGGTGAACAAATCCCGCTCTTGACATACATTGCCTCTACGGTTTCTCCGAGTACCTGAACATACCTTTATTGCCACCGTATTACCAGATGACGTTTGATGCTATCTAAGAACTCTCAGGAGACAGTGATTAATATAGCCTCACGGTCTAAGAAATTAGGAGTCTAGATTTAGCTGTTGCAACAATGAACTATATGACTTGATTGTGTTGCAATCCTTCGAGGAATGTCCATCACATCATTCTCCAATGATATGATCTTGAAATCCAGATCATCCTCATGACCAACGAACTAGTATGAATAGAGGCTAATAGGGACTTGGTTGTTCCATACCACACATGTACCAATGTTTCTACTTGGCACCGTTATAGCACAATATGAAACTATTATAAACTAATTGAGATATGACAATAAAAACCTATTTATTATTTGCCTCTAGGGCATATCTCCTTCAAAAACACACTGAGGCAGAGCATGTCTTTTTTAGTTCCTTCCAGCATTGACCCAGAGCATATCTCCTGCTTAACAGTGTCCCAGCCCAGGACACAATAGTTCCGGATAGCCAGCCGGCAAATGGACAAAAATAACCCAAAACCAGAAGGATTTCACAAAATGAACTCTGGGCAAAACTATTTCACGCCACTAACCCTTTTGGGTAGTGCCTAGCAGCCAGGCGCTATGCTCTACTGTGTAGCGCCAGTCAACGAGGCGCTTTGCCCCTGCCAGCGTGGCACCTGCCTAGCCCGCCATGGCCCCACCCAGGCCATGTAACGCCGAGGCATTAAGCCTGAGATGTGTAACGCCTAGGCGTTATGCCTCAAAGTGTAGCGCCTTTCCCTTAGGCGCTACACATTGAGACACAGCGCCACGCGCGCGGCCTCCCTCCCCACCCCGACCCACTCATTCCTAGCCGCCAGGAAGAACACGAACAGAGAGGGGAGCTCTCTCGTCCCCCACCCTCTCAAATCCACTCCTAAAAACTATCAAATCCGAAGGATTTTGCTGTGGATTAGCTCCCCAATCTCTCCCTCAAGGTATTCTCTCTGATCCCCTCTTTTTCATCCAAAAAATCTTGCACATTCTAGTCTTATTTGTTTGGAACCCTAGGTCTAGATGGATTCATACTTAGTCCAATTTGTTCATGTTTTTTGGTTACTTGTAGTTGTATTTGTTGGGGAATTCAAGTGAGTTGTTGATTTGCTTTGTATATGATGGTTGTATATGGATTTGTATAAATGTATGAATAATATGCTCCCATATCCTTTGTAGTTTCTTGTAGAAATTGAAACAATGGCCACATATGATGAACAACTCACATATTTATTGATGCTTGGAATATATATGTAGGATGGTGTGGCTACTTGATGATTACTATGATACAAAACACCAGAGATACTTGATGGCGGAGAAGCATATGGTAATAAAACCATTGTTGGACTTGTTTTTTTAATTTTTCTATTGATTCAATTGTGTTGGACCCATAAAGAAGCACAATCTTTTGACTTGTATGTATGCAAAAGCTTTGTCCCCTCAAGTTTCCGTCTCATGGGCGCGTCCTCGAGTGAGATGTCATACGATGACCGGTACACTCCGTACATCTAGCAGCTAGGCCTCCTCCCTTTCATCACGCTTGTGACCCGGTCGACACCAAACCTCAACGCGGCTGCCATCACCGCACTTGTCGATCGGTGGAGGCCGGAGACACACACTTTCCACCTCCAGACTGGTGAGATCAGTCCCACTCTTCAGGATGTTACCATGATCTTTGGACTTCCTATCGCGGGGAACCCTTTGTGTATGAACACAAACTCTGACGGGTGGTCCCATGAGATGCAACTATTTATTGGTATGGCTCCTGTAGAACTTGAAGACAAGAGTAAAGATAGAGTCCTAGCAGGCGCGACATACGCATAGATTGTGGAGAACTTTGCGCATTTCCCGGAGCCAGCCGAGGTTGAGGTGATCACATGCTCGTGTGTACGTGTGGTATGTCCTCTCTAGGACTTTGTTTGCTGACAGTGGAGGTAGGACCGCTCAGTGGATGTGGCTGAAGGCTCTAGAACACTTTGATAGCAATATTAGCTGGGGTTCGGCAGCTCTTGCCTACTTGTATCAGCAGGTAATCACTTGTTCACGCCGCCATCATTTGTATATTTCCACTCCACACATATCATATCCTGACCTTTTTTTACTTGCAGTTGGATGATGCTTGTTGTAGGTCAAGCGACAACGACAGAATAGGTGGTGCTATGTTTCTCCTCTCAGTATGGAGCCGGGATCGTTTACTAGTAGGGAGCCCGAAAGAGGCGGGCTACCTTCCTTGGCTGGAGTTTGGGAGACACCCTCTACGCTTTCCAACTTGGGCTTACAAGTGGGACATCGTGTCGGAGATGACTAGCGATCTTGATGCCATGTACATGAAGTAAACGAACGAGTTCAATGTGCTTATGCCCGAGCAGGTAAATGTTTGTATTTACATCACTTCCTAGAATATTTTACCCACTAGTCGAAATCTACAAAAAACATGTTCTTGTGATATGTTGCAGGTGGAGTGGGAGCCTTATGGTAGCGGGGACTATTTTGGTATTGCAGTTGGTTTTGATCTTAACCCGAAGTGCTTGGAGGAAAAGAATCTTTGGCTCATGTGTTGCCCATTAATTTGCAATTGGGCGGTTGAGTACCATCTGCCACACCGTGTGTTGAGGTAGTTCGGGTTGTTTCAGGCTCACCCTCCCGTGTGGAAGAACACCGACAAGGAGCTTCATAGTTTAGATAGCATGCGAACCTTTTCCTCAATTGCATCATCGTATTCTATTTGGTTATAGTAACAAAGTTCTTTGTTATCATGCAGGTTGGACAGGAAGGGGCAGAGAAAGATAAAGAAGTGGGATCACCATCATAGGAAGTATGTCATGGAGTTCTTGATTTGGGTGGAGAAGGCTAAGCAACCCGAATGGAATAGTGGAAGAGCTCATTTCCCAATTGCATTCAACAACTACCTTCGGTGGTTTCTTGAAAATACTCGTGTATCCATTTGCCCGCCGTCTTACGAGGAGGAAATATTGGAAGAACTGTGCGTTCTCGATGAGCTTGCCTACAACGAATACAACAAGCTCGCCAGGGAGGGGCACAAAATCATGATATCTTCCTCTCTCAACTTCATGGTAAAGTTTTTCTTGCCCTTCCATTACTTTACATGCCCTTCCATCGCTCTATTTCCTAATATGTTCATGTTCTTTACTTCATAGCGAAAGGAGATAAATAAACATGCCGATGAAACCGAGGCGATTCTCAACGATTACCCGAAGGTAAAAAATGGAGAAGGCATACTTCAAAACTTTCTCAAGGTACGGATGAAAATAAAGAGTACTTATAGGGCATATTGTGCTACCTGCTTTGATTTCTCATGTATTTTCTTACAGCACTCGGCCCAAAAGATGCATCGGTTATCTAACCTGTTAGGTTGCTGTGATCCCGAGTACACAACACCGTCAAATTCTAGGTCTAAGTCGACTTCTAACCCATCGGCTAATCGTGAGGATGACGAAGAGGGTGAGACCACCTCGGCAGCTCGTATGGAGGATGATGTATGTTTGCATTTAATGTTTTTGGTTTGTCTGCCATACATTTCCTTAGCCATACATTTAATACATGTAGATGCCTCGTATGGAGAATGAGACAGAGAAAGAATACCGGATTTGTTCCGCTTACATGTTGAAGCCAAGGAAAGAGTTCCATCGCTTCTCACCGGAAGACTTCCGCAACAAAGGAAAGGCAAATGTTATTGAAGATGATCCGCCATGGAGGTCACAAGCTAGTAGGAGGATGAGAGGTCTAGACTATGATGACGACTCACAAGAAGAAGTGGAGGTGAGAAAGAAGATACCTCAGAGGAGGGGTCGAGGCACAAGGATGCGTGGATGGAAGTAGTTCTATGCACTATGTGGGGTGCACTATGTGTTGATGTAGTTCTATGCACTATGTGGACGAAAGTAGTTCTATTGCACTTTGTTTTCGCACTATGATATATGTATTGCACTACTTGGTGATGTTGTATTGCACTATATGTTGGCACTATGATCTATGTATTGCATTATGTGTATTGGTGCTGTGGATATCTCTGTGTATTGATCTATGTGTATTGGTGATGTAAATGTGTAGGTTTAATTGAACTGAATTCAGTTCTTAAGTGTAGCGCCTGTCTAATAGGCGCTATGCTATGAGGTGTAGCGCCTATCAGATAGGCGCTACACATGTCTAGCGCCTACCTGATAGGCGCTATGCTAGGGGATTTTTCTGGACACCAGACTAACAAAGAGCAAATCGAGCAGCGCCAGGTGAAATTCGCCTAAGTCAATGTGTAGCACCTGTCTGATAGGCGCTATGCTATGAGGTGTAGCGCCTATCAGAAAGGAGCTACACATCGACTTAGGCGAATTTCACCTAGCACTGCTCGATTTGCTCTCTGTATACTCTCTGTATGGCATGGAACAACAAAAATCCTCTACGCCTGCCAGACCGATGCTATGCCTCAAAACTGGATTTAGTTCATGAATTTCCCTATCTGAGAGATACATGTTTATAGGATAACACAAGAGAGATACAAGTTTATAGGATAACACAAGAGAGATGGCTATTCACGACAAACTCGAATAGAAAGATCTCATACATGGTGTTTTGCTCTTAAGGGGCTTTACATACTCAAAGTTCACGACATGCTCAAAGTTCACAACATTGTCAAAGTTCACAACATGCTCGAAGTTCGACATACTCAAAGACGACGAGCCTCCGCCGTGGCCTCCATCTACAAGTCTAGAACACGAGGCCATTTTCCCTTCTTCTTGCGCTCTTCATATTCTTGCATGGCGCGCTTCGCCGTTTCACGCTTCGTTTGCCTCTCTACATCACGACCCTCCTTAGCAATGCGCTTCTCTTCCTCCTCTTGCTTGCAACGCTCATCGTCACATTGCTTGCGCTTCGGTGTCATCTCCTTGTCACGCACAGCTTCTTGGTACCGGCGTCTAACTATTGCACCATTGATCTCCATAATAGCCTTTGTAGCTTCATCTTGCTCTAGATCTATCCAAGTGTAGTACGTGCATACTAGAGGGTAGACTACAAGAAAATATAGCATGTTAGTAATATGATACGGAATAGAGGTTCTTAAAATAAATTGCTTTGTGCATACCGATGGAGTCTCATATGGGTTGCGGGTACGCTCGGGAGAGCGAGAGTACTTGGCACATATGAAGAACTTCCTTCCGCAAGTATCGGAATTATAGTTGATGGACTTCTTAACAATGCAATCATCTTCGCACCAACAAATTGGAACCTCCTTTCCATGGGACTCGGATGTACGATACGCCCTCTGTGGTCTTTCCGCTTGATTGGTGCAAGGTGTCCTAGCATTAGCCCTCATCTTCCTTCTCATGCACCATCGATGGTGCAATGGAGCATGCCCGGGAATGTCAATCTTCACCGCATTGAGAATTCCTTGATGACAATCCGAGATGACACATATTTCCCTTCAAGCGGGTAACACCTTGGTTTCAAAATATGGAATAACCACTCCCAATTGTCATTGTTTTCCGCCTCCACTAAAGCAAACGCCAAAGGAACCAACCGGTTGTTGGCATCATTAGATATTGCAATCAAGATAGTGCCCTTGTATTGTCTAGTCAAGAAGGTGCCATCAATAGATATAACAGGCCAACAATGTTCAAAAGCTCGAACACATTGCTCGAAACCCCAAAATGCACGACCAAATACTCGAACGGTTCTTCCGTTTACTATCCTTTTCTTGTTCCCATAAGGTTCAATCACATGAATCATGCCCAGGTTAGCATTGTCCATTGCTAACAACAACCTGGGGACTCGGTTATAAGATTCCTCACAATCACCGTACAACATCTTGAATGCGGCCTGCTTCGCCTTCCATGCCTTCTCATACTTCAACTCGTAGTGAAAGACGGTTTCACAAGCTCCTGGACCATCTTGATGCTCATTATTAGAAATGACTTGATGTCATTAGAAAGCCTATAATCAATGAA
Source organism: Avena eriantha (assembly GCA_910589775.1). Taxonomy (NCBI): domain Eukaryota; kingdom Viridiplantae; phylum Streptophyta; class Magnoliopsida; order Poales; family Poaceae; genus Avena; species Avena eriantha. The sequence continues at coordinate 445,239,180 of OU342746.1, forward strand.
CTCAGAGTTGAGTTGTCGGTGCTCGCGCTTCACATACTTGCCATCCACCGTCGGGCCTCGGCACATGTGAGTTGATACACAACTAGATATGTACCAATCGGGACCTCCCTTGAATGGTCGTGCACGCACAATCCAAGGACATCCATCCTCCTCACATTTAACCAGGTAATGCTTCTTCACGTCTGAGTGCACCACCGTGTAAGGACTATGATGCTTAACCGAGAAGTCCTTTATTCATTGCTTAAATTCTAACAGGATCTTGAACCTCGATCCGCGAGAAATCCTATTATTCTCGTGATTACCATCCGGATAAGAACTTGTCCTTGGTCCAAGCACTATCCCCTTGCCGCCATCAACCGTGGCTTCATCCGCGAGACTAACATCATGAAAGAAAGATACTCGATGGTCACACCCCAACACGGTATCATGGATTTCAGCCTGTCTAGCCGCAAACCCCTCCTCGTCAACTTCTTCTTTGGGACCATCATCATCCGAGTCCGATGCATAGCCTCGAGTATAGGGGATGTCATGGTCCATGTTCTCTTGCGTAATATATCTTTCCAAATCTCCAACATTGTTGTCTTGGATCTCAACCTCATTCTCATCGTGCCCATAATCATCATCGTGCTCTTCCAATACTTCATCTTGGTCCTTTGAAATCAGGCTCAATGTTTGGGTCAAAGGAGGGTCACTCAATACCTCTTGGTTTAAGGGTGGGGGACTCCTAGAATCCAATGGGGAGGCAAGATGGTTTAAGTCCAAAGGCAACGAACTATCAACCTTCTTTGTGGCAAATAGCTTAAGAGCCTTGTCTAGTGATTCGGACACCACTTCCTTGTATGCAACCCAACGGGCCTCGGAAGAGATATACATGGTCTTCCAAAGGGTATGCATTCCCAAACCCACATCATGTCTTCCCTCCAACTCAACAACATCACTTGGGTCTATCCATTTCAATTCTATCCTCACTTGCTCCAAGACCTCGACGTAGGTGGGACTATGCTCAAACACCATGTGTAGCTCATCCGGGTCCGGTTCTATGTTGCCTATCAAAAATGCATCCTTGTCCACAGGATGAACATGAACAATTCTTGCTATCCCTAACACATAGGAGAATGTGGTCATTAACTACCCATGCAAAGATGAACAAAAAAAAATACTAGTCACATTACCAAACCATATATCTAACAAGAACACCATCCCTTACATAAGCAAACCCTAACCCTAGCCATAAAATTCCAATAAACCAAACACTAACATTCCTACAACCCTAAACCTAACTATATGCTTCACAGACACCATTCTACCCAACATTGGCCAACGAACCCAACAAATTTCTAAACATTTCTCCCCAAATAAATTTTTTATGGTTTCAACCCAAATCCCACCAAATTGAAAGATTTCAATCGTTTTATTCATGGGAAAACCTGAATGATGGAAGTCTGATGTGTTTATTCGGGGAAAAACTTGAATGATCAAAATGTGCACTAGTCTCTATCTGTCTGGGTCGAATTAGTCTGTGCTTTATTTAGAGACAAATATTTTACCAACTTAAACTGAATGTTGAAGAAAATAGATCACGTTCGCATATTAAGATGAGTTGTCGATTAAGAAAATAGAGTTGTACCGGAATAGTAGAGGTGATGGAGATGTACACGATCTGGCAGTAATAGATATATTAAGGGAGAGTGCACTGTAGAAGTTCATTTTCTGCCAATCACAGCACGCCTCGTAGGCATTTGCCTTTTCCTTCTTTTACAGTTTTATTTGTACAATTTTGTTTTTTTTTCCCTACTTATCCTGTGCTACATACTTTACGACTATGGTAGTTATTGTTTTGCTTGACTCATTTATCCTTCCATGGTGATTCCCTGGCTCAACTTTCAAGCCAACAGTAGTTTTCCTATGGCCGCGACATCAATATTTTTTACATTTCCTTTTTAGTCCATTGACGTTCATTCGCCGATCCAATTTTCTGACCATAACTTTTCAAGGGTAATTATCCTTCCGTAATTATAATTACTAGATGATTCCCCGCACGTTTCCGCGGGAACTTTATAGGACATGATGTTGAGACAAGTTATTTACTCGTTTAATAAGAATGTATCAATATCATGATGGATGAATCAAACATTACAGTGAATGTAATTTGAAAATTATCAATTGACAACATAAATCCTTGTGAAGAATAGATAGCTTAGAGTATGGTAAAAACACTGCACTGTATGCATATTGGACGTGTGAAAAGGTGATCAAAATTTGCTATTCGTATCAGCAGTAATTATGAAACTTCCTACATTGAGTAGACAAATTTTAGCCATATTTTCATGGTTACTTCTGCCACAAATAATATTCTGAACAAAATTCTCCAAGCCATGAGTATATGAAGAGCAAAACTTCTGAGGATAAAATACATGAGTTAGTGGCGCACCACCTTCAAGAATCTCTCTCCCCCTCTCTCTTTCTCTCTCTCTCTCTGCATGCAATAACTTCAATGGACAAATTCATTATTTAGATTTATGCAGGCCTTTCCAGGAATGTGAATGCAAAAGAATAGGAAAGCTAGCTTCAAAATAATTATATTGACTATTGATTATGTCACGCCGGTGTCTTTGCTAAAGAAAAACAGTTGTCCAGTCAAAACATAAAGTATAGGATGCATACCTGTAAACATCATGTTAAATAATTCAGAATATGTGAGTACACAGAGCGTTCAGAATATGTGAATAAAGTGTGAGGAAGGCGTGACTTGCAATACCCAGAATGTGCGGCAAACTCCTCAAGCCAAAGAATAGGACTTCTTGGGCGATCTAACCAACTCACAAATACCCGAAATAGTTATATATACATCTCCTTTTGCAGAACTCCTTGAACTGACTAAGCTCGTAGCAGTCCCGGGAAAACGAAGAATCAGGAATACAACTCACCTCTATACGGGAAAAATGGATAAAGCTTAAAGTCAGCCGCCGAGCATGCTCGCCCTTGCAGACTAATCGAGACCCTTGGCGCGAGGATAAAATGGCGAGGTGCTCGATGCCGGCGTGGAAACTGAATTCATGAGATGAAGTCACAGGTCAACACGCGGCATGGCGATTGAATCCATCGGACGAAGTCACATGATGGTACTGTACAAAATACCAAGGCCAAAGATGATGCAAAGCGTTCAGCAGCCATGGCCGGCAGCGGTCGTGTGGTCTAATCTTTGTTCATTGGACCGCTGGCATTCTCACAAAGAGCGAGATACCATACTACTACAAAGCAGAGGGATATTAAGAGACAATGTTTAAAGGACCATCATAGGAGCCGAGGAGTCTGCTAATTATTGGGACTTGATTTTGGAGGAAGCGAGCGAATAGTCAGATGGGCTCCGTGGAGAAGTCGTATTCAAGTGTTGCTGGGTAGAAATAAATGAGAACACAGCAACGCTTCAAAAGATGACGAAGCAGCTATGTAGAGACGGATGGTCTTTTTTTGGTTGACGTTGCAGATTTAGTCACACATGGCGTGTTAGGATTGCTTGAGTATGGTTGATGAGGTGGCATAGCTGCATGTCAAGAGAATTAGCTTAGTGGGGATAAACTACTTAGTTATATAGGATTCGTGGGTCTGTAATTTTCTGCTCATGATTTGTCACCAGTTGGAAACTGCATTTTTCCCCCTCCTTGACAGTATTCTCGGACGCACCTTTCTAGCCGTAATTTTCCTGTGGTAGTTACTCCACGGTAACTATTCAGTGGTTTGTAATTCATCAATAGCAATTCATCCACGGTATTTTCGGTCTTTGTGAAACGTTTCCCCTTTGGCAATAATTCTTCAACATACTTTTCTAGCTGTAATTTGCCGACGAAAGTTAGCCTACGATAATTTTCCAAAGGCGCGTAATTTCACTACCGTAATTTGTCATCAAGTGTGAACAGTAATATTTTTTCCTCTGACAGTAATCAGCTTGTGATCCGTAATTTTCCTACAGTCCGAAGGTGATTAATTTTTTCTCAGCCATTTGCTAATGGTAATTTTTTTTTTGGTTCTTTCAGAATAATTTTTTGACATAATTTCCCATTTGTAATTTTATAACGGCAACTACCCCATAGATATTCTTTGACGGTGAGTAATTTTCGTATATGAATTATTCAGAATTAATTTTTTGACAGTTAGTGTGCAATTTCCTGATAGAAATTTGTTGAGAGCAATTTTCCGATAATAATGCAAAACTATCATTATTTCAAAGAAAAAATTATTCATCAATTTAAGGGGAAAATGTGTGTTCATGACAAATATCCGTGCATCTGAATTTTTTATTCGAGTAAATTATACGTTTGTCTATGCCGTACTATGTCAGGCCCTTTCCAGCAGGATAAATATAGAATCCATGGGATAAATACCTTGAGTTGTACTTGTAGGGGACACATAATCAACCCACACGTGAACTGATAATCAAAAGAAACGAAGAACAATGCAAATGTCACGCTAAACTGCTCAACTTGGCGCGCCAGCCGACGTGTTCCTCCGATCGAGCTCACCATTCCCAACTGCGATCTCCTCCGTCATCGAGGCCACTTCTACTAGTAGCAAAGAAATTCGCCATAGCGCCGGCCATGTCCACCGCTGCTGCATACCAGTGCCACACATGTCTCCCCCTCCGTCGCTGCTCCACATCTTCTTCTTCTTCTCCGTACTCGCCATCGTCTCTGACGCCGGCGCAAGCAGCAGGTGCGGCGGCGGGGCCGACCACTGCGGCGACCTGGTGCTTCCCTACCCGTTCCACCTCAACTCCTCCTCTTTTTGCACCACCACTGCCGCCGACGCAAACTCCTCCTCGCTCTTCCGCCTCTCCTGCGTTAACGCCACACTCACCTTCCCGCTCGGGGGCGCCACCTTCCGCGTCCTCGACTTCCTATCCGGGGGAACGTCGCTCCTGCTCGACTACGCGGCCCCAGCTGCCGCCCCGTGTGACCCGGCCTACGCCGCGTTCTCCCGCCCGTCATCCCCGGCGGCCGCACTCGACGCCGCCGCGCCGTTCCTCGCCGTCTCGCCGAACAACGTCCTCCGCCTCTATGCCTGCGAGGACTCCTCTCTCTGCGGCGCCCGATGCGATGTCGTGGCCGCACCATGCCCCGGCGGGAGAAATTTGACGACGGCGGCAGCAGGGTGCTGCTATCCGCTATCCGACGGCAGCGTGTGGAAGCCAGGGGACGGCCTCGCGGTGTTCGCCAGCTTCGGCTGCCGCGGCTTCTCCAGCTGGGTCAAGAACCGCTCGTCGCCGGCGGGAGGCGTGACGAGGGGGATCGAGGTGGAATGGGCCGTGCCAAGGGGCAGCGGACTCGCGGTTTGCGCCGAAGGTGCCGCGCCCGTCAACGCCACTGCAGTCAGCGGCGGTGTGCGGTGCGCGTGCCCGCCCGGCCTTGTCGGCGACGGTTTCGCGGATGGCACCGGCTGCTCCAAGCGGCTCGCATGTGGCAACGACGACGGCACGGGCGGGGAGTGCTGTCAGGGAAGGTTCTGCTCCAAGAAGGCGGTGGCGCTCGCCGGGTTCTTCGTGTCGGTCTTTTTCCTCGCGGCGGCGGCCTCGTTCTGGCTGTTCCTCCGGCAGCCGGCATCTTCCTCCGGCGACGGGACGAGACGATGTGACCTGGATCCGGCGTGCATCCCCAAGATCCTCGGCGGCGTGTGCAACGCCAGGCAGTTCACGTACGAGGAGCTGGAGGCGGCGAAGAGACGTTTCGACGACGGCCGCGACAAGACCGTCGACGTGGCTGAGGCTCAGGCCGTTTGCAGGACGGTGCTCGCCGGCGTACTCGACGACGGCGCCGTGGTGGCAGTGCAGAGGATCGGGTACGAGACGCAGGACAAGCTGAGGATGGCCCTCGACGCCGTGTCGCTCCTGCCTGAGATCTCGCACCGGAACATCGCCCGAGTCGTCGGCTTCTGCTTCCTTGACCCCGGCACGCGCGCGCTGCTGCTGGTGCACGAGCACTCTGCAGGCGGCACCCTGGAGGACCACCTACGCCGGACGGTCCCCGGCGGCCGCGCCGCCCTCGGCTGGCAAAACCGCGTCAACATCGCGATCGAGCTCGCCAGCGGGCTGGCCTACCTGCAGGCGCTGGACGCCGCGCCGACCTTCCTCCACGACCTGCGATCCAGCGACGTGTTCCTCGACGCCGACCTCACCGCCAAGATCTCCGGCCACAAGATCGTCTCCTCCACGGCGGCCATGACCAACTACTATTACTACTACGGCATCGACGCGACGGCGCGGGAGCAGGACGTGGTGTGCAACTTCGGGCTGCTGCTCATCGAGCTGCTGACGGGGCTGCGGCACCATGACCCGTTCGACTCGGTGGCGCCCAAGGTCCGGGAAGGGAGGCTCCACGAGGTGATAGACCCGACGCTGCTTCTGGCCTCGTCGTCGTCGTCGTCGTCGTCGTCGTCAGGGAAGGGCCATCTGCCGGCTGCGGCGGAGGAGGTCAGGAAGGTGCTGGAGCTGGCGGTGCGGTGCCTGCTGAGCGCGGAGAACGGGATGGGGATGGTGGCGGCGGCACGGGAACTGGTGCACGCCGTCAGGGGCGACGACATGGGGAGCAGCAGCAAGATCGAGATCTCGCTGGACGAAACCTTCTCCAGCTCCAGCCTGCTGCAGATGATCTCCATGTCGCCGGAAACGCTCCAACGCCACCTCCCATGAATGCCTCACGACGATCATCCGAAGATGATCGCGCATATACATCGCTGTGTGCTTGTAAATATTCAGAGCAGAGTGAAGATTCGGTGTACACCTGTTCTTTCCTCAGAGCAGAGCATGGATGAGACACTCTGTTTTCATAAGTATTTTGCCCAAGATAGTACTCCGAGTCCGAGAGCAGCATTTTTGTTTCCCGGGCACCACATACTCAATTTTTTAAAATATTAAAAAAACATACCTCTGTCCAAAAATAACTGACTTGGGTTTATCTAGATTCGCTAGATACATTCGAATCTAGACAAATCCAAATCAGTTATTTCTACACGGAGGGAGTATTTAAAATCTAAAATAACTTACAAAATAGCAACATGTAGTAAAAGATTTATTCTGCCTGTGTGTAATTTTCAATATGGAATACCATATACTTCACCCGAAGGTTGGAATCTCATAAAATTTGTCTGATTTGTCATTTCTTTTGCCAAAAATACGACATAATTTACTCTGAATATTTTCAACATCGTAGTGTACATAGTTCACTGCATCCAAATATTATTTACCGATTTTTTTGAAACATAGAAATCAAGTTATCAGAATATTGAAAAAGGGCTCCATGTAGCCCGGGGTTCCACAAAGACTTTTTTGATGTACTCCTGCATTTTAGAAAGCAAAAGCCTCCCGTAATTTTGTTTGTTACTCCGTCCGTAACATAATTCTTGTCTTGGTTTAGTTCAAATTCTAACTAAAATAGTTCAAAAGGATTTGCTTTTATTTCTTTTTACTCCGTTGCTTGCATTAAATGGGTAAACCGAGTCATAAGAAAGAACAAGAAAACTACATCATCATTTTCCCATTTTTCCTCTGAATCAAAAAAGGAAAAAAAAAAAGAAGGTAAACTTTGAAGTTGTGATGCCAATGCTTGCGTGGCTGATAGAGTCAGCAAATGCCTTGGTGCAATTATAGAGGTGCACTGTGAATCCGTGATGCCTCCTTGAGATGCAGCTTTCACATGATAGAAATATGTGATTCCCAATGACGTCCCTAGAAATCCTCGAGCGACTCTGTGATGGTATACACATCTCTTGGTGCAGAGCAATAAATTTCTTGGAGAAGGCAGCTTGTTGCACATCTGCAAACAACAAGTTCATGAACTTGCGGTACTCATCAGGGGAATAGGGCAAAGACAAACATATGCACAAGTATCCAGAGCATACACTAGACAAAAGTGAGCTCAATTTCGGGTCTTGAGAATTTGACACCGGCACAGTTCAGATCTGATCATGTAGTGCTGCCAAATTAATTGTTTTGTTCTTCAACTGCTACTATCTCCATTTCAAAATGTAAGACGTTCTACTGTGCAAATTGAACTGCTAGAATGTCTTACATTTTAAACAGAGGTAGTACCATTTTCCTAAGAAAAGGACGCACTTTATTCATAGGTTAGGAAGGAATTACTTTTCAACATGAAGGGAGGTGGACCACCATCCGATAACACTATATTATTAGACTCAAAATCTACTCTAGCTAAATTGTGCGCCACCTTATTCTTCTCCTTTAGACAATGTTGAAATTATATCGACTGAATGTGATGTGCAATTGGGCAACAATCAGCAAGAAACGCCATGTAAGCACTTCATGGCGCTATAATTCCCATGTAAAAATTTATCGTCTCCTTTCCCGCCGACCAAACCAAGAAAGTGAAGTTCTTTAGTTTGTCTACTTTCCAAGTTTGGACTGACTGGAATTTGCCGAACTCGCTGAACTTCAGTCAGATTGAAAATATCACCGATGGTTACCTCATCCCATTGGCATGTCAATGGATCGGTCAAGTCATCCACCATCCACAAAATAACTTAGCCTATCAAAGGATCGATTTTCGTTGATTCATTACCCGGGACCTAATAATAAGCACACAGGGTGTCTAAGTTATTGATTAATCTCCAAGCTCTATATTGAAAGAATGCAATTCTCTAAAATCCATGCCATCCTTTTTTTGGGTATGTACTCTCTCCGTTTCAAAATATAAGATGTTTAGGTTTGTGAAGAAAATGTATTCAGACTTCTTTTAGTGTGTAGATTTACTCCAAATCCGACTGAACCTACGTATTAAAAGAAGTCTGGATACATTTATCTAAAACATTGCTTTATAAATCTAAAACATCTTATACTCATACTCTATCCGTTACAAAATAAGTGACGCGACTTTGTCTAGATACATATATTTAAATAAAGTCATGTCATTTATTTTAGGACGATGGAATATTTAGAAACGGAGGGATTAAATTCTCCATCAAGCACACCAACGCATTCTCTTATGTTATTCTGTATACCCCACCAGAAAGAAAAAACTAGATCATAGCTTTCAATATAATCTCTTACCATGGCACGGAGACCAACATATCTTTTCGAGGGAGCTTCTGACATGGTATCTTAAATAAAATCGCCTTAGAGGCTTAAGGAAAACACAACACCGAATTATGCCAAGTCTCATACTAGCCAACTTTTCGGACAGTTTCCCCAAATTTCCCGACAATGTATGACGTGCAGAATCTCAGTACCTATGTTGTGACGGATATTTTGCCAAGAACTCAAGCGGCATGCCTATATATAAACGGTTTGCTATTTCTCAGTCGACTTAGATTTTCTTAAGTCTCAATCATTCAAAAAAGTACAATCGGCTGTTCAAAAAAATGTAACCGGAACGAGTTGCTTTTTTTAAACTATGGTTGCACTTTTCTCAGGTGATTGAGACTTACGAAATTCTCAAATGACTGAGACATAAACAAACCCATATATAAATCCAAACATGAATGAATATGTCGCTTAGAACCCTTTTCGTCCTTAGGAAAGAAGTTTTGTACTATTTGTTTTTTTGGAACTTGACCGCATTTATTCTGTGGGCCTCGTCCACAGCACAAAAGCAGCGAGCGACCGACAAAAAAAAAGTATTATCCGCGCTTAACGCGAGAGGGATTGTGCTCGGCCCACGTGGGAGCGAACTGGGCCGCGGCCGTTAGCACAAAAGCAGCCATTTTTCTACGCGGGTTTTTATGCTTTTTCATGGTTTTTTGCGTGGTATTCTATGTTTTTAGTTTTTTTACTGGTTTTTTTTTCTCTTTTTTTTGTTTTCTCAATTTGGAACGTTTTTAAACCTTAAGGATTTTCATACTATAATTTTTTTTATAAATCTGAATATTTTCCTAATTTAAATAAATTTCAAATCAGAACTTTTTTTAACCTGAACAATTTAGAAATCTGAACATCTACAGAACATTTTTCAAATCTAAAACCGTGGCCCATATAAACTCGTGCCATCCAACGAAGCCAACCTGAAGGCCATATCCTACTCAACGGAAACAGAACTCATGTAAAAAAAAACCCGGAAACAGAACTAGGAGCCCTGGGAGCCCCTGGGTGCATGCGTTCTCATCTTATTGGACATGGAGATAAAGAAGGGCAGCCCTCCCCGTGCGTCTATGTTCATCGTGTATGTTGTAGCTGCCACTGAGCTGGGAGCTGGGACTGTGTTTATGTCTGTGTTTAACTGTTCATCGGTCATGGTGGTGGCTCACTGTTCAAGTTTAGATCTGGGTATATCCAAGACAATACGGATGCAAGCACCATTTAGCAAGTGAACCGTTACTCCCTCCGTCCAGAAATAACTGACTTAGTTCTATGTATATTCAAATGTATCTATACACTAAAATAAGTCTAGATACATTTGTATATGGAGAAACTAAGTCGGTTATTTCTGGATAGAGGGAGTACTATTTTTACTTATGTTCTAGGGTCCTGTTTGTAAAGTTTATGGACTATGTTGTATTTGCCTAGTATTATTTTAGGATCCTCTTTGTACTAGTATTAACTCTATCTCGTGTATGTGAACATGTTATCATGACAACATATTGTGTTGCTAACCTGGACATGGTGCTGGCGTCATGAAGGTCGACGGGGACATGCTGCAGCATCAAGCGACGAGAATACATGTGCGACCATGTTGGTTGTCGACGAGGTGACTACGTGCAGCTATGACATGCACGCGATGGAGGTGAGCACGCTCGCGTGGACAGAGATCAAAGGGCGAGCGCCTGCCGCTGGACGTTGGAGAGCCGGAGAGGAACCGACAACGAGCAAGGCAATCTTGGAGGTGATGCTGAAGCACTAGAGCTGCTCTAGAACACGAGGAAACAGGAGCATCTCTGGGATGGCACACACGTTTGCGGGATTTGCCAGGAAGTGAGCTCGAGAGGGAGACGATCCCGAGAGACGGAGAAGAAAGCGAGGTGCGGCAGCGGAAGGGCTGTTGGGCCATGTAGGGATAAATAAAAACTTTTCCCTACGTGGTTCTCTCAAGATCTAGTCGAGGTAGAAGGCCAAGGGGATTACTACTAGACGCGCATGTGCAGATTATCGATTAAGCGCATCAGTTGATGCAGTGTTGTCCCACAATCGTCAAAGCGCTGAAGGTATAAAACCTCCGCCGGTATCCACACGTGCGAGTAGGAGCTCTGACGGCGGACTGCTAGGTATGGTAGGTGACTGTACTGAATGGGACTAGGGTTTCCAACATATCGAATGGTCTAACCGTGCCCTTTGGGAAGCCTGCACCCCTCTCTATAGCCAGTGATAGTGGGCTTCACAATACTTGTGGCCCATTACTGTTATTCTAGTCGCTGCAACTCCAAATCACGGACTTAGTCCATGTATGGTTCGGGTCCACCCCAAACGATATACTTCTCAGTCGGATTCTAATCCGGCTTACTTCCGCTCTTAACTGTGTGACCCCGCAGGCTCATGATGACTTGGATACGATTTGAGTCCGACTCACAATCGATTAATTGGTACCGGCTCCTAGTAGAACGTGCCGACTCCAAGTGCTATATAGTCACGAGGAAATATTATAATAAAATAAAAGACAATCTATATAGACACGTCACTTATTTTATTTTTCCTGGACGGAGGGAGTAGTACAAAATATTTAACCAGATCCATCGAAAGCTACATGCTCCGACGACCGTTTCTTCGAAAGGTGATGCTCATGGCCAAGGAAATGCGGACGCTAAAGCATTGTCCGTCTTGGAGCAAGGGCTCATGGCTGTGGCGTTCTTGGAGCTATTGGAAGAGGGAGGGCCAGCGTATCGAAAAAGCCAGGAAATTTCGAATAAGATAGGTCATTTTGTGAAGGTTTTTTGAGACATAATTAATATACCAAGGTTTATATTTTTCCTTACAACTATATCACATAATATGACACCACACGAAGGTTTCACATTGTTTGGATCGTTTTTAATTTTTTTATGCCCATTTCAAACTATCGTCATACTTTGTCGAACGGCGGACATGAAGATTCTTAGCTCGGGGCCGAGCCTCACTAAACTTGAAGTAGATCTCCGATGAAATAGTATACTGTGAACCTAAAAATCATTTTTGTAAAAAATCATTAGCATCAGATCATGTACTTGTAGTTCATATCTGACCTACTTCCTACCGATTCGGTAGAAATTTGTCTTTTTCACCAGGAATGGACAGAAAGGTTTGAGATCCCCTGGTAGGACATTGTCCATGTAAGGTGGTCTAGTATTTTTAAAAAATAGGGTGGTAGTATTTTGAATTAGCAATTTGGTGGTTGCTTCAGAAAACCCCCCGTTTTTTGCACTTGGAAAATAGAAAATGACTTTTTGGTGCGACGAAAAGGAAAACTTTCTTCTGTAGCATTGTTCGCTATCCCATGATGCACATTCATTCACAGTATGGGCACATTATCACAAACTATGCCTTGATTCTAGCCATAACATTGGTCATTTGACCCGGAAGACAGGAAACCTCGAATGAGATAGATCATTTTGTGAATTTTTTTGAGACATAATTAATATACCAAATTTTATATTTTTCCTTGCAACTATATCACATAATATGACACCACGCGAAGGTTTCGAATTGTTTTTGAATTTCTTATGCCCGTTTCAAACTATATGTAATGTTTTATGTTTCACTTAATTTTTATTTACATATGTGTAATATTTGAGTGTAGATAGATAGATCTTATTTTTCTGCAAATGCTGATATATATTATTTGTATTTTTTGAAATTAGAATGATTTAGTTATGAGTTTTCAAAGATTAATGAGGTAAAAAGAAAAATAGCTATGCCGAAAAAGTGTCGGCGTAGGCTACGCCGAGGACAGCCGTCGGCGTAGCTATGTTACGCCGAGGGCAATTCTACGCCGACAGCTGCTTGGAGGGGCTGGTCTGGTCGCGGTCTACGCCGACGGCCCCGACGTTTGGCCGTCGGCATAGCGCCCGGCCGTCGGTGTAGACCGCCATTCCTGTAGTGCAACTATTACTCAATGATCGAGTATATGCTTCCTATATGCTTCTGTGTCTTGTACATATTATCCGGCATCATAATTATGACAAACATTAGGCACAAAACAAATGACGCGTAGTTGAGCTATAGGACGCATCGCCTATAACTACTTATTAATGCCATAGTAGTCAACTACTCATACTTACGAATACCCCTAGGGTTTATGTCCTCCCCCAGGCGACTGGCGGCGAGTCCTTGACGATCTTGTTTTCTTCCCCAATCTGGGTCGTCGTCCGTCTTAGTCTCCATCCCGTGAGTCATCAACAGCGACTCCAGGAAACGTGGGATCTGTTCGTTTGGAGTTTGGCTAAAGTGTCAGCACTAGGTTCCCTACAGTGGTATCAGTGCTAGATCTATGCGTAGTACTGCTAGTATGGGTAGAACACAGGAGATGTAGCGTGTGGGTGTTGATCTTTTAGTTGTTACCCTGCCATGTGTACTTATGTATACCGCAGTAATGCTTGATGAAGTGGCGCCCAACCGACTTTACGCGTTCATTCGCGAGACTGGTCCATGCTTGACATACGTCTTGTACTGTATAAAGTGGCTTTGAGGGGTGTCTGTCTCTCTCGCATTAGTTGGTATGCCATTTGCAATGGAGGGCCCGGAAAAGAGTGTAGTATAAACAACTACTTGATCAGTATTGTGGTGAAAGTTCGTAGGTAAGAACGGTTCTTGTGCGAAAGCCCATTCAGCCATGTAAAATATGCAAAGATAAAGTAGAGGCGTCTAACTTTGTTTCGCAGGGGGCGTTGCTTTGTGATATGGTTGTGGCAAAGTTAAAGTGATTACCTTATGTTACGTAGTAGTAGATAGTCACGGAGGTGATGGACTATCATGCTAGAAAGACACCGGTACCCTGGTGTCTACGGCGCCGGAACCCTGGCGCCGAAATCCGGTGACGACGGATGGAGATCACGACGTGAAGGACCATATCACATTGCATACATTCAATGTTATTGTTTGTATATCTTATTGTGTGCTAGTATTAGATACTCGACGGTAGCCTAATAAGATGATCCCTGTTAAAAATTACCAATGCTTGTGTTCTCCCTTAGTGTGCACCACCAAGAAAGTTCTTCGGTATGAGGTAGGCCGTGATGATCGGGTGTCAGACATATCTATGTTTGCATACAGTGGGTGTAAGCCATGCTGCATAGCGAATACACTAAGGTTGAGTTGGCAAGCCTAGTATGTGTAGACATGGCCTCGGAACACGGATGGTCGAAAGATCGAGCACACGTCGCATGAATAATGTGACCGATGTTTAGCATCCACCCTATAACCCACATTGATGGCCGTGACGATCGGGGGAGATGTGGGGAAAAGGGGTCGTGTTATCGCTAGAACCCTTCAGGGGATAGGTGTTTTTGAGTGGAGCTATTATTAACTCATTTAATTCTAAACTTAGTCTAAATTCCTTTTGCAATTATAAATGTAGAAAAGGTTCTCCCCGATGCCACCTTTCCTGTTGACGATTGATTTGTTAGAAGGAGAGAAGCTCAGGCTAGACGGATCAAACTTCTCTATGTGGGTTGCGCGTCTAGGCGCGTGTTGCCGCGCCAGTCTATTAGGAATATATAATATTAGGAAATGATATAAATCTATTTAGTGTCATGTTAATAACTATTATGAGGTATACAGAAAATTTTCCAAGTCACCATCTTCAGGCGTTAGAGCTCCCCTTTTAGGATGTGTCAACTGCAACAAGAGTATGATCGGAAAAAAACTGCAACAGGAGCAAAATGTCTTTAGTTTTCAAACCACGTTGTCAATGGTTCAGTTCAGATCCAATCCACGGAAATATTAAGAGAATGCATGAAATTACCAAGAAGGATATATCAGTGCAAAATCATTGAAATGGTAATGGTTCATGATAAAATCTCCATTTGTTTCTTTACATGAGATACCACCACCTCAAAATGAATAAGATCCAATTTTAATCAACTTCTCTCGCATACTTACCATCTACTGGTCTTTCATGTAGTGCAAATAATCTTGGCAAAATGAATGAAGTGAAATACATAAAGAACACTAAGTAAAATAAAAAATTACCCTCTCTTGTAAGGCTGCTCCACGTGCTGCAGGAGCATCTCCAGTTCAGTATTCTATGTAGGAATTTCAGTCGTGTGAGTTTACTTGTTGCTCCATGTACTGCAGGGGCAGACGCGATGCCAAGCTATCACCCTTTTATCTCCCAATCCCGAGCACCATAGCTGTGAGGGAAGCCATAGCCGATGCGCGAACAGAGGATGTAGATGAAGCGGCGATCAGACTTAGGATTGACATTGGGGAAGTGGGTCACGGGAAGGGGAGGTGGATATGCATCTCTCGTATCCCTTGTTGATCCATAGGGCCAAGAGCACGTCGAGGGGAGAGGCCAGGCGTGCTGGCGGAACATCCTCTCTAGTCCCATGTCGTCGACTTTCACAGGCATCGCGGCATAGGAGAGAGAGAGAGTAGGCGACGGCATCCTAATCGAGACACAATCCGCCATCGCTGTCTCTGATAGGGTTAGGTAGTACGAGAGGGGAAGGGGAAGGTGGTGTGGCGTGGGACGAAGAGCTCGGGAATTTCCTGATGATATGAATGGGCTCAGTGCACAAGCCGAACTAACAAGAGTGGGCTGCTACAATAGTTTTGGTCCAATTCACCAGAGAATGCCAATTTGATGTATAGAGACCCATCCCCTAGGGATAACTAGGCCAATTCGCGAGCATAAGTAGCACAAGTAAATCGGACGGCTAAAACTGGTTTCATGAGACGATCGGACGGTCAAAAACATACAAGTCGTGAGGGAGCTCCCTTTTGTCCCAGTTATAATATCCCTAATAATTATGACAAACATTAGGCACAAAACAAATGACGCGTAGTTGAGCTATAGGACGCATCGCCTATAACTACTTATTAATTCCATAGTAGTCAACTACTCATACTTACGAATACCCCTAGGGTTTATGTCCTCCCCCAGGCGACTGGCGGCGAGTCCTTGACGATCTTGTTTTCTTCCCCAATCTGGGTCGTAGTCCGTCTTAGTCTCCATCCCGTGAGTCATCAACAGCGACTCCAGGAAACGTGGGATCTGTTCGTTTGGAGTTTGGCTAAAGTGTCAGCGCTAGGTTTCTAAATCCATGGCGGAACCAAGCAACTCGCTACCGGCGACGACGGGGAAGGTGGATAAAAACATAAAGGGCACGGGCGATGGTGGTGTTCTAGAGGAGGACCTGGCCGGTGATAAGTCGGCAACTCAGTCAAATCAATCTGGTAAGGAAATCGACTTCCTGTTTGATCAGTTAGAGATTGGTTAGGATGAGTTCAATGATTTAGTTCTGGAGGATGGCGATCCCGTTCTAGCAGAGAGTACTCGATGGCTTGCTGTAGCTAGAGTCCACACAATGAAGAGCTTCAGTCATGAGACGTTGTTTCAGCAGATGTATGTGGCATGGAATTCTGCACAGGAGGTCACGATGAGGGCGGTTGGTAGGAACTGGTTTGTGATTCAGTGTTCGTGCTTGGGAGATTGGGAGAAAATCATGGACCGAGGGCCCTGGTTATTTCGTGATTGGCCCTTGATCATGGCTACCTACGACGGTTTCTCTACCCTGAATCTGTGGAGCTTGAATTTATGCCGATTTGGATTCAAGTGCATAAACTGCCGGTTGCATATCATAATATTGACCTCATCAAGGCAATTGTTGCCCGCACTGCAGGTGAGGTAATTGCTACAGAGATGAATCCGGTGGGAGCTTTTCGTGGTGATTTTGTTAGGCTTCGCATCAAACATGATATGAGGAAGCCTCTGACGCGTATGGTATCTATTGTACTGAGTGGTAAGAGATACTTGTACTCAGTTAAATACGAGAAACTTCGACAGGTTTGTTATGCGTGTGGTCTTGTTGGACATGATGTGAAGGAGTGTGGTAATGGGGTTCATGATGAGAAGAAGCTGAAACTTGGTGATTATATTTATGCCAACCCTGGTGGTAGAGGTGGTGATGTCTCCCGTGGTGGCATGCGTGGAGCACCTAGTAACGGTCGTGGGGTGTTTGCTGATGGAGGCCTTGCTAGAGGCTGTGGAGGTTTTGCCAGTACACCTGGCCGTGGGCGTGGAGGACATGTGGACGGGAGGGAGCACACGGAAAGGAAGGGGGCAATTGGGGGTGTTGTGATTGATAAGGAGCTAGCAGATTCTGCCACAAGTCCTTTAAAGCCATGTGATATAAAGATGTCTGAAGTTGACAAACTTGCTAAGAGGGGCCTTTACCTCTCGGTCGAGGATGCTTCTCTGAAAACCAAAAACGTGGTGGACATGGTTGTTGATGGAGTTAGAGATGGTGTTGGATCTGGTGCTGAAATTTCTGAGGCTAGCTTACCAAAGAGGCCAAGGAAAGAAGGTGGATCTTCTGCTTCAAGTGCTAATGATGTATCGGCGACATCCCTCGAGGATGACCGCCATTCACAATGAATTGTCTAAGCCTGAATTGTCGCGGATGCGGGAATGCTGCGACAATTCGAGAGGTGAGTGTCTTAGTTAAGACACATATTCCCAAGCTGGTATTTTTGTGTGAAATGAGACAGAAAAGTGTGAAAGTGCAAAGATTGTGTACACGACTGGGGTTAAAAGGGTTTGTCGGCTTTGACAGTGACGGTTTAAGTGGAGGATTGGCTCTGTTTTGGGATGGAAGTTTGGAGGTTGAGGTGCAGCAAGTTACTGGTCGTTTTATTGACGTCCTTATTAGAGCTACACGAGCCGATCCACAATGGCATGCAACTTTTGTCTATGGTGAGCCGTGTGTGGAAAACCGCCATCGCATGTGGAGCGTTGTGTGTGACCTTAAAGCCACCTCAGCGCTTCCTTGGTTTGTTGTAGGTGACTTCAATGAATGTCTATGGCAGTATGAACACTTCTCGAGCTGCCCCCGAGCTGAAAACCAGATGGCTGTCTTCAAAGACACACTGTTAACATGTGGTCTAAAAGATTTGGGTTTCAGTGGACTACCTTACACTTACGATAATAGGAGAAGTGGGTGTGATAATGTCCGGGTTCGCTTGGACCGGGCATTAGTGGACGATAGATGGAGGGATATTTACACGGATGCTAGCGTCATGCACCTAGTCACTCCATGTTCAGACCATTGTCCAGTCCTTGTTCAGCTAGAGAAGGAGACTAGACCCCCAGCCCAGTGGTTCCTAAGGTATGAGATTTTTTGGGAGAGGGATGGTGCACTACCGGAGGTGATTAAAAATGCCTGGACAGCAGCAGGGTCGAAGTCTGATATGGGGGAAATTCAAACAACCTTGGCAGATGTAATGAAAGCCTTGCATAATTGGGGAGGCCGTAAATTTGGAAATGTGATGAGAGAAATTACTCGATTGAGAAGGAAGGTGGAGACCTTATTAGCCGATGATGCTCCCAGGTCAGAAATTCGTGATGCTACTGACGCTATGAATGAATTATTGTATAAGGAAGAAATGCTTTGGCTCCAACGGTTGCGTATTGCCTGGTTAAAGGAAGGCGATCGAAACACGCGATTCTTCCATAATAAGGCTATATGGCGAGCAAGAAAAAATAGGATTAAAAGCCTGAAAGATCAGGATGGTGTGGTGCATGACATGCCAAATGACATGGAACGTATGACTCGGTCGTACTTTCAGTCTGTGTACACTCATGATCCTACATTGGATGCATCAGTGGTTGTGAATCTATTTGAGCAATCTATCTCAGATGATGTGAATGCTGACCTGTGTAGGGCTTTTACGGGGGAGGAGATCTCGGATGCTTTGTTCCAAATCGGACCGCTTAAAGCCCCGGGGCCGGATGGTTTCCCGGCCCGATTTTTTCAGCGGAATTGGGATGTGCTAAAAAAAGGAAATAAGTGAGGCGGTGTTGTTATTTTTTGAAACAGGGGAGATGCCATTGGGAGTGAATGACACAAACCAAAAATGGACAACCCTACTGAACTAAAGGATTTTCGGCCAATCAGTTTATGTAATGTTGTGTATAAGATTATTTCTAAATGTCTTGTGAACAGGTTGAGACCATTATTGGAAGGTATAATCTCAGAAAATCAGAGTGCTTTTGTTCCCGGGCGTCTGATAACGGATAATGCGTTGCTGGCTTTTGAGTGTTTGCATTATTTGGAACATGGTACAACAACAAACAATTCATATTGTGCTTACAAACTGGATCTATCAAAGGCATATGATAGGGTGGACTGGACTTTTCTTGAGGAAGTGTTGCATAAGATGGGATTTTCTCACCGATGGGTGCATTGGATAATGGGGTGCACTGGATAATGGTGTGCGTGACCACGGTGAGGTATTCTGTAAAATTAAATGGAGCCTTATTGGAAGTATTTTCCCCGATGAGAGGTCTTCGACAGGGTGATCCTTTGTCCCCTTTCCTATTTTTGTTTGTCGCTGATGGGTTATCTGCTTTATTGCATGCGGAGGTTAGTGCGGGTGGTATCTCGCCCGTCAAAATTTGTCGAAGGGCCCCTGGTGTCTCCCATCTC
This sequence comes from Avena eriantha, assembly GCA_910589775.1. Lineage (NCBI taxonomy): Eukaryota > Viridiplantae > Streptophyta > Magnoliopsida > Poales > Poaceae > Avena > Avena eriantha. The sequence goes on from OU342746.1 coordinate 445,258,737, forward strand.
CTCTTTGCGGATGACACATTGCTCTTCTTCAAGGCGGTGGCAATACAGGTTGAGCGTGTCAAGAAAGTAATTGACACATATGCATCTAGCACGGGGCAATTGATCAACCCTGCTAAATGTTCTATCCGTTTTAGCTCATTGTGTCCGTTTGCGGTGCAACAATCTATCCAGGACATATTGTTGATCGAGAGGGATTGTTTTGAGGATAGATACCTCGGGCTATCAACCCTGGATGGCAGGATGACACGTGGAAGATTTGAAACGTTACAAGCTATTTTATGTAAAAAGATACTACAATGGGGAGATCTCTCTCAAGGAGGAAAAGAAATAATGATAAAGTCTGTGGCCCAGGCTGTCATTACCTATATTATGGGAGTCTTTAAATTGCCGTTCTCTACCTGCGATGAACTCTCTAAGATAATCAGAGATTTTTGGTGGGGAGCGGATAGAGGAAGACGAAAATTGCACTGGATGAACTGGGAGACTATGCTGCGACCGAAGGGAGATGGTGGAATTGAATTCAGAGATATATGAATATTCAATCAGGCTTTATTGGCGAGGCAAGCTTGGCGGTTAATTCAGAAGCCGAGCAGTTTATGTGCTCGTGTACTCCGAGCTAAGTATTATCCACAAGGGAATATTATGGATACTGTTTTTTCTGGTAATCCATCATCAACTTGGACAGCTATAATGTATGGGTTGGAATTATTGAAAAAATGCCTCATTTGGCGCGTTGGTAATGGTGCATCAATCCGAATTTGGAGAGATAATTGGCTGCCACGTGAGTACAATCTTAAAGTTATTGGTACTAAAGGACGATCTAGACTGAATAGAGTATCTAGCTTATTAGATGAGCAAGGTGCTTGGAAGGAAGCGATGGTGAGAAAATCATTCCCACCGGTTGATGTAGATGTTATCCTGTCAATCAAAACATCACAGAGAATGCAGGAGGACTTTCTGGCGTGGCAACCAGAGAAAATGGGTGTATTCACAGTTAAGAGCGCATATAAACTTGGTCTTGCACTGGTAGAGCAAGGAAGAGATAGGCAATCATCGAGTGATGCTCCAACAGGTAATAGACCGATCTGGAAAATAATATGGAGAAGTAATGTACCAGAGTAAATCCGGATTTTTTCATGGAGAGCGCTCCATAACGCGTTGGCTACAGAAGTTAACAAGGTGTCCCGGCGAATCCCCGTCTCAGGTATTTGTTGTGTGTGTGGGCAAGAAATGGAAGATGTGGCACATATGGTCTTCCATTGCACTCATGCTAAGCAGTTGTGGCAGGCAATGAGTGAGGTTTGGAATTTACCGAAGATGGATAACCTGGTCGGTCCACGTGAGAAGTGGCTGGAGGAAATGTTGTTGCCAGTTGATAACAAAGTGTGTGACAAAATTATGATGATCATTTGGAGGATCTGGTATGTCCGGAATGAAATCACACATGACAAACCGATGCCTGCTATTGAGGGATCAAGGCGATTCCTGTGCAGTTACCTGAAATCATTACAAAATGAGCAGAAGCATTCGGTGGAGGAAATAACTAAGGGGAAGATGCCATTATGTGCCCAACCATCGGCAGAACTAAGGGGTTTATGTGTCACAGCTGACGTGGCCAGCTCCTGGACAAGGCCCTCTGATGGTTTTGTTAAGCTAAATACAGATGGTTCGTTCATGCAAAAAGATGGCACTGCTGGAGCGGGGATGATTCTACGATGACATGACGGCTCTATTATTTTGACGTCATGCAGATCTCTCCGTAAGTGTGGGTCAGCTCTTGAGGCGGAATTGTAGGCATTCATGGAAGAAACTACTTTGGCGATGAAGTGGTGTCAGGAACAAATATTAATTGAGACCGATAGCTCCTTGCTTGTAAGCATGTTAAAGAATAGGGAACATGACCGATCTCCTTTTGGGCATCTGATCATGGAACCGAGAGAGCTCCTTTCGAATAGGATAGCTGAGATTGCTAAAGTTCCTAGGTCGCAGAATATTTCTAGTGATTTGTTAGCAAAATTTGGTAGATTGAATGACCGTACTGCTGTATGGTTAGGGTCAGGGCCAGAGGATATTCTGGATTCCCTCGTTAGGGATTGTAACACCGCTCTTATTGTTTAATACAATTCCTTTACCCCGCAAAAAAAAAACTACTCATACTTACACGGCCAGGTTTATAGTTGTGTGGTGGACAAAGTTAGATTAGACGTACCCATTGACGCTTAGCACAACACAATGGCGGGAGAGAAGGAATGAGTGTATTAGGAGAAAGAGGGCCAAGAATTTTTTTTGTTCACCTTAGCAAATTTAAATTGGGCTATTAGTTTGACCCGGCCCGTTCATATTGTTGCCAATCTATTTGTGATTCATTTTTATTTCTACACGCTATGAAAATCGAGATCGACGGATGCAAGACTGCTTTAGTGCCCGGTCTTTGTTTGTAGTAACTCGACACGGACGTTCGACTTCGATTAAAAAGGCTCTTTAATACTGAAGGTTGAGACACATGCATGTGCACCCTAAAATCCTAACCTCTTACGTTCTCTGTTCCATAACGTAGTGTGTTTGTAGCAACTAAATTAGTTTACCAAAACATACTGCAGTATATTAAAACACTTAATCGAAAAAATATATTACTCCCTCCGTCCTACAAATAATGTCTTGAATTTATCAAAAGAGGTATCAAAATCAGAGAACTACAACCGAGGACATGCATAATCACACGAGATTTCTATGTCTAAGAGAGAGGAGTAGTACGCATGTCTAATCGTTCAAACGGTCCTATCATACGGTACTCCGCTCTGTCATAATCAATCGTATGTTCAGAGGTACAAACAAGGTTGGTTGTCAGTCACATTGATCGAGCATTGGTTTGTCGGATGATCGACGTGTGTCACAGTGGCTCAGTGTTGTAGCACGAGATGCATAAGTCGACTATCCAATATTCGAATCAATCGTACGTACGTGTAACAGTGGTACTGCTCCAAGCGAGACGAGTCGCCGTTTTGTGTGGCTTCCTTTTGCCCTCTTACCACATTTTGCTCATGTCGTCCGTGGATGAGGAGGACGCATCGGCCACGGGGAAAACTTAAGCACATTCAAAAGAAAAATGCTTACTTTTTTTCTACTCCCTCTATTTCAAAATATACTATGTTTTAGTTTTGTGAAGAAGTGTATCTACACCACTTTTAGTATGTAGATTCTTGCATGTTTTAAATGAACCTATATACTAAAAGATGTCTAAATATTTTTTTTTTATAAAGCTAAAATATCTTATATTTTGAAACAGAGAGTACTTATCCAATTGGCTTTGTCTAGGAACTTCCGGGAAAACAAAAACAAATCATAAAACAAACAGTTGTATCGTGTGTTATTTATTTATAAAGCAGGACTAAAGCATATTTCGAGAAAAAAACCGCAAGGACAGCCACAAGACCCCTCGACTGTTGAAGCATATCTTCTGCACGTGTATATCTGTACCGTTGTAATTGTACAATATCTGTAACTACCTGCTCTAGTCGTTGGGATAGAATCAGGCTAGATTAGATCCGGTTTATGTGCCCTCGTTCTCCACGTCGAAGACTCCCTCTGTACTATATATGTAACACAACGAGATTAATAGATGTGTGGTGAATCCTGTAATTCAGCTTGGTATCGGAGCCTCTACCTTCCCCCTCCGAATCTGCTTCCCTCATGGCCACCGAATCTGCTTCCCACTCCGAAGTTCTTCCCCTCTCTGAGCAGCTAGCCAACACCTCAATCCAACTCGTCCCCTCCCCACCTTCCACCGATGGCGTAGACATCACCAAGTACATCAAGTTCAAGCTCAACGCCGCCGCCGGGAACTTCCACAAGTGGCGCAACCTCATGCTTGTCGTCCTCTCCAAGTACAACGCCCGCGATCACGTCGAGGAGGAGACCTCGCCGTATCTCGCCACCGAGGGGTGGCGCTCCACGGACGTCGACGTCGTCCTGGGGATCTACAACACCATCTCCGACGAGCTTCAAGACATCATCCTGGTCGAGGACTCCACCGCCTACACCGCCTGGCAGACTCTACATCACTTCTTCACTGAGAACGCGGAAGGACGCGAGATCCACCTTGACAAGGAGTTCAACAAGGCCACGCAGGGCGACCTGTCCATCGTCGCCTACTGTCGAAAACTCAAGGGCATCGCCGACCAGCTGGGCGACGTGGGGGCACCCGTCTCCGACAAGAAGCTCACGATGCGCCTCATCGACGGCCTCGACGAACGCTTCAAGGTACAACAGGAACTGCTCGAATCCTTGAAGCCCTTCCCCTCCTTCGCGCAGGCCCAGTCCCGTCTGCAACTGGCCGAGATCAAGCAGCACTCCAAGCCCAAGTCGAGCCCCCAAGTTCTCCACGTCAACGGCCCCGCCCCTCGTGGCGGCGGAAACTGCTACACCTGCGGCGAACCGGGCCACATCGCTCGGAACTGCCCCAACGGCGGTGGGCACAACGGCTACCAGCAGCAGCAAGGCCGTGGTGGCGGCTTCCAGTAGGGCCCCTACCACGGGTACAACCGTGGGGGCTACAATGGTGGTGGCGATCATGGTCGCAACGGCCGCGGACGTGGCCGTGGGCGCGGTGACTATGGTGGCCGCGGCGGCGGCTACCACCAAGGCTACGGGCACCAGCCCCAGCCGCAGCAGTACCACGGCGGGTACAACCCCCAGCAGCAGGGGTATGGCGGTGCACCACCCTAGCCACGCCCGCACTGGATTCCCCCGAACGCCTTCGGCGTGCTCGGGCAACGCTCGGGTGGCTAGACGCAGGCCTAACCGCTGATGTCCTCCACACCGACGATGCCGTAGCCTCCTGTCTTCGCGCCGCCGCCTCACCAGTCGTTCGACTACTCGACTATGTTCCAGAGTGCGCCTAGCTACAACGCCAAACCCGCCGGACCGGAGTGGATCATAGACTCCGGAGCGACCACACACGTCACCAACAACCCAGGTACCTTGACCTCGTTTCAATCCCCTTCACTCATTAAATCTGATAGCATTGTTGTGGGCAACGGATCTACTCTCCCCATTTCCTCTGTCGGCTCAACCACCCTCACTCGCCATCCCTTTCACCTCAACCATGTTCTTGTCTCTCCTTCTGTTATTAAAAACTTGATATCTGTTCGCAAATTTACCAGAGATAACTCTTGTTCTATTGAATTTGATCAATTTGGCTTCACTGTGAAGGATTTGGCAACACGACAAACTCTTCTGAGGTCCAGTAGCCGCGGCGAGCTCTACCCTTTCTTCGGCGACCTCACGACTTCTGCCGCCGCTCTCAACGTCTCCACCACTCGCGACATTTGGCATCGACGGCTCGGGCATCCCACTGGAGACAGCCTCGCAAAGATCTCCGCTTCTCTCTCCCCCTTTTGTAATAAATCTAGTGTGTCCTCCCCTATTTGTGAGGCGTGTCAATTAGGCAAACAACCTAGACTTCCCTTTTCTACCTCTTCTAGCTTTACAACCGCACCCTTTCAAATTGTGCACTGTGACCTCTGGACGTCACCCGTTTCTAGCTTTACTGGTTATGATTATTACCTTGTTGTCCTAGACGATTTCTCTCACTACTCATGGACTTTTCCACTCCGAAATAAATCCGACACATCCTCCACCCTGCAACGCTTCCTTGCCTACATTAAAACCAATTCAACGTGGTCATTAAATGTGTCCAAAGTGACAATTGGGGGGGGGGGGAATTCCTCAACCAAGATCTCTGCTCATTCTTCTCCACCAACGGGATCATTTTTCGTTTATCTTGCCCTCACACGTCCCCGCACACTAGTAGAAAATGGGCCTTTGGTTCGGGCCATTAGTCCCGACCGTGGCTGGGGCCGGGACTAATGGTCCGAACCAGACGACCCGAGGAGGCCGAGGCACTATGTCTCGGTCCGTAAGGAACCATTAGTCCCGGTTTGAGATACAAACCGGGACAAATGGGTCTGGGCCGGCGCGCGTGCTCCTGGCAGAACCTTTAGTCCCGGTTTGTATCTCAAACCGGGACTAATGGCCTGGCCCTATATATATGCACCCAACCCTCCACTCTCTCCTGTTTTTTTCCTATGTGAGAGGTGGGTATAACTTTGTGCTAACTTTTTTTCTTCATATGCACTAGAGGTGTTCAGTGAAATGCCTATTAGAGCGATGCCACTTGAGTTCACACAAGACAAAATATGATATGAGGTGCCAGAGCGACACTTAAGGTTTCTCCTCTTTGTTTTGAAGTGTCCTAAAAGGTTAGCAACTATTTTCTCGTTTTGACTGCGCGGTACTAATTTAAGCATCGTGATTGTGTTTGATATATATGCATGGTTGTATGATGCAGATGAGCCACCCATGGATGTACGGTGACCAACGCTCTGACGCTTACAGAGAAGGCGTGTGTTCTTTTCGCCTTGTGGCCGAGGCGAACAAGCGGCGGGATGGTTTTATGTGTTGTCCATGTGTTGAATGTCGGAATGAGCAGGCTCACACTTCCTCAAGAGTCATTCAGAGCCACCTGCTTCGGTTTGGTTTCATGTCTGGCTATAATGTTTGGACCAAGCACGGAGAAAGAGGGGTTATGATGGAAGACGGCGATGAAGAAGAGAACGATGATGACACCTACCAATCTATGTTCCCTGAATACGATGATACCGCAGTTGAAGATAATGAAAAAGAAGGGGTGAAGAACGGGAACCAGATGAGCCTGTTGATGATTTTGGTCGGGTCATTAGTGATGCAAGGCGAGACTGCGACACAGAAAAGGAGAGGTTGCAGTTCGAGCAGATGTTACAGGACCACAACACATTGCTGTATCCAACTTGTGAAGATGGCCAGAAGAAGCTGGGTAGCACACTGGAATTGTTGAAGTAGAAGGCAGAGACCGGTATGACTGACTCGGGATTTGAAAAGTTGCTAGTAATAATGAAGAAGATGCTTCCAAGAAATAACCAATTGCCCTCCAGTACGTACGAAGCAAAGGAACTTGTCTGCCCTCTAGGATTAGACGTGCAGAAGATACATGCATGCCCTAATGACTGCATCCTCTACCGCGGTGAGAAGTACGAGAATATGGATAAATGCTCGGTATGCACTGCATTGCGGTATAAGATCAGAAAAGATGACCCTGGTGATGTTGAGGGCGAGCAACCCGGGAAGAGGGTTCCTGCCAAGGTGATGTGGTATGCTCCTATAATACCACGGTTGAAACGTTTGTTCAGAAATAAAGAGCATGCCAAGTTGTTGCGATGGCACATGGAAGACCGTAAGAAAGACGGGATGTTGAGGCACCCTGCTGATGGTCGGCAGTGGAGAAAAATCGAGAGAGACTACCCAGACTTTGCTGGTGACGCAATGAACTTATGGTTTGGTCTAAGTACCGATGGCATGAATCCTTTTGGGGAGCAGAACTGCAGTCACAGCACCTGGCCCGTGACTATGTATCTACAACCTTCCTCCTTGGTTGTGCATGAAGCAGAAGTTCATTATGATGCCAGTGCTCATCCAAGGCCCGAAGCAACCCGGCTACGACATTGATGTGTACCTAAGGCCATTAGTTGATGAACTTCTACAGTTGTGGGCCAAACCAGGTGTACGTGTGTGGGATGAGAACGAACAGCAGGAATTTGACCTACAAGCGTTGCTGTTCGTAACCATCAATGATTGGCCTGCTCTTAGTAACATTTCAGGACAGATGAACAAAGGATACAATGCATGCATGCACTGTTTAGATGAGACTGAAAGTATATATCTGGATAAATGTAGAAAGAATGTATACCCGTACAATCGTCGTTTTCTTCCGCCCAGTCATCCCTTAAAGAAGAAAGACAAGCATTTCAATGGCAAGGCAGAAACCCGGACGAAGCCTGTCCCCCGTAGTGGTGCTGATGTATTTAGTATGGTCAAGGATTTGGATGTAATCTTTGGAAAGGGTCCTGGAGGACAACCTGTTTCGAAAGATCCCATTACCGGACACGCACCCATGTGGAAGAAGAAATCTATATTTTGGGAGCTACCCTATTGGAAAGTGCATGAGGTCCGCTCTGCAATCGACGTGATGCACCTGACGAAGAATCTTTGCGTGAATAGTCTAGGCTTCCTGCGCTTGTATGGGAAGTCAAAAGATACCCCGGGAGCACGGGAGGACCAGCAACATCATAAAGGACGAGACGGCAAGCATCCAGGGCAGTTTCAAGGGCTTGCCAGCTACGCTCTTACCAAAGAAGAGAAGGAAATCTTTTTTGAAGTCCTTTTCAGTATCAAGGTCCCATCTGGCTTCTCGTCGAATATAAAGGGAATAGTAAATATGAAAGAGAAAAAATTTCAAAACCTAAAGTCTCATGACTGCCATGTGCTTATGACGCAATTGCTTCCGGTTGCATTGAGGGGAATTCTCCCAGAAAATGTTCGACTAGCCATTGTGAAGGTATGTGCATTCCTCAATGCAATTTCTCAGAAGCTAATCGATCGAGAAAGTCTATCAGGGTTACAGATTGATGTGGTCCAATGTCTGGTCAACTTCGAGTTGTTGTTCCCGCCATCCTTCTTCAATATTATGATGCACCTCCTAGTTCACCTAGTCGAAGAGATTAGAATTCTCGGTCCTGTGTTTCTACACAATATGTTCCCCTTCGAGAGGTTCATGGGAGTCTTAAAGAAATATGTTCATAACCGTGCTAGGCCAGAAGGAAGCATCTCCAAGGGCTATGGAACAGAGGAGGTCATTGAGTTTTGTGTTGACTTTCTTCCTGACCTTAAGCCGATTGGTGTTCCTGAATATCGGTATGAGGGGAGGATGACTGGAAAAGTCACACTAGGAAGGAAATCAATGGTATGTAGGGACGGGCATTCTTTCACTCAAGCACACTACACAGTTCTACACAATTCCACCGTGGTGGCTCCGTATATCGAGAAACACAAGAATATTCTACGCTCCGAAAACCCGGGGAAGCCTGAAACCTTGATTAAAGGGGAACACGAGAAGTATTTTGGCAATTGGTTGCAGACACATCTCATGAATAACACCACTGTTGGAGATGAGTTGTACTCGTTGGCCAGGTTACCATCTTCGACTATATGTACTTTCCAAGGGTACGAGATAAATGGGAATACATTTTACACGATCGCCCAAGATAAAAAGAGCACCAACCAAAACAGTGGTGTCCGCTTTGATGCAACAGATGACAATGGGCAGATTGACACATATTATGGTTACATAGAGGAGATATGGGAACTTGACTATGGACCTACTTTTAAGGTCCCTTTGTTTCGGTGCAAATGGGTCAAGCTGACAGGAGGCAGGGTACATGTAGACGAAAAGTACGGCATGACAACAGTGGATCTTTGCGTACATGGATGAACCATTCGTCCTAGCCAACGATGTGGCTCAGGTTTTCTATGTGAAGGACATGTCTACCAAACCGAGAAAAAGGAAAGATAAGCAAAAGAGTACAGAATACGATGAGCCAAAGCGCCACATAGTTCTTTCAGGGAAAAGAAACATCGTGGGAGTGGATGATAAGACAGACATGTCAGAAGATTACAATAAGTTTCATGAAATTCCGCCCTTCAAAGTGAAAACTGACCCAAGCATCCTGTTAAATGATGAAGATTCTCCATGGCTACGGTGCAGAAGAAAACCACAACACTAGATGTTGGTGATGTGTAATAATGTATTAAACCTTTTATTTGAGACATAAATCTATGTAATTAAACCTTTTATTTGAGACATAAATCTATGTAATGTATTAAACCTTTTATTTGAGACATAAAGGTCCCCTTTCATGTAATACATCTTGCTCAATCAAACTAGATGTTCTGAGCCGCGGTAGGTGATCACGCAAAGAGAAGGAACCATCACAAGAGAAGGAACCCACAAACACTAAGGATACATAGCACAACTGAAAATTAAGAAACATGCCTAATGGTTGGAGTGATTCAGTCATGCTCCTGCCTAGCCCTGTAATACGCGCTCACTGTAGTCGTCGTAGTCACCAGCGCCATCGTCGCTGTCGTCGTCGGGGTCTCCGTAGTCGAACCTTGAAGGTTGGGCACGCGTGGTCTGGATTTGAGGGTACCGCAGGCGGGGGTTATTGCCGGTCGTGTTGTAGGCCATGGCACTCTAGAGAGTCCGGCCACGCCACCACAGCCGACGGCCGGCCTCGTTGAAGTTCGAAGGAGGTGGGCCGCCCTCCTCGTGCCTGGCGAGCGCCCTCTCACGCCGATTGATGAAGAAGGCTTCCCAAGTCGGGAAATAGTCGGGATGCCAGTTGGGATTCCTCTGCTGCTCTGGCATGAGCTCGAGGTAGTAGTGGTTCGTGATGGCCATCCGGCGCTCCACACCTAGAGGGACATGAGGGACCGGCATGCCTCCGGCGCTCAGCATCCAGCCTATGGGGACGCGGTAGCCCGGTGGGCAGCGGTAGTTCGAGGCGCAAAGAGCCTCCGCCTCCCGGGTGGTTAGAGATATGATGGAAGCCATGGGAAGAGAATGATGAGTCTAGATGTGATATGTAAATAGAGGCCAAGCTTACATATATATACTGAAAAAATGGCGGGAAGGCAGAGGTGGGAACCGGTGGAAAGCGCGGGAACGTAATGGCGTGGGAAACTTTTATCCCGGGTGGGGGCTCAAACCGGGACAAAAGGTGGGGAGCCTTATCTGGGGGAGGCTTATCTGGGAGGGACTTATCTGGGGGGTGGCTAACCTTTAGTACCGGCTGGTGGGTGCAACCGGGACTAAATGTGGTTTTTGTGTCATCTAACAAAATTGTCGGTGGGATAAGGACGCGTGGGTAACCTTTAGTACCGGGTAGGGGCTCAAACCGGGACTAAAGCTGTCTGTAGGATAAGGACGCGTGGGTGGACGCACTGCTCGATGAGATAAAGCATGTAGCGCACGACGCCCTGTCGGAGGAAGAAGACAAAGTAGAAGCGGCGCCGTGCCTATAAAAGGAGCATCGATACGCCATGGCAAGCAACTCAACAAGCCAACATGGATGGAGAGTTTCATCCCCATGGATGGAGGAAAGGGTTGGGAAATCTCCCGTGGCGGAACTTCTCGAAGATGCCCTTGGTGCACACACCCTATGGCATCTTCGGAAGTTCCGCCTCGGAAAATATAGATATAGTATATATATTAATTTCTTGTATTTTTTATATATTAATTAAGAATTATTACTAGTAATAGATAGAATTATTACTAGTATAGTATATATTAATTTCTAGTGTATTTTTTATATGTTAATAATTATTACTAGTATATATAGATATAGTATATATAAATATGTTTGTGTATAATAGTAATAGATCATATAGATATAGTATATATATATATATTTTTTAATTTCTTGTATCTTTTTTATATTGTAATATTTATTACTAGTATATATATATATGTTTGTGTATAGTAATAGAGTATATAGATATAGTATATATAGTGTAATAATATATATAGTAGTATATTATATAGTATGTAGTATTATAGTATCGATTGAGACAGACAAGCATCAGTGCTAAATAAAGATAAGCTAAAGAAATAACTACCCTAAGTCCGGTAGTGCTCGTGGGCCCCCGGACTTAGGGTTAGGGTGGTAGTGCTCGCGGGCCCCCGGACTTAGGGTTAGGGTGGTAGTGCTCGCGGGCCACCGGACTTAGGGTTAGGGTGGTGGTGCTCGCGGGCCCCCGGACTTAAGCTAAAGAAATAACTACCCTAAGTCCGGTAGTGCTCGCGGGCCCCGGGACTTAGGGTTAGGGTGGTGGTGCTCGCGGGCCACTAGACTTAGGGTTAATGTGATAGTGCTCGCGGACCCCCGGACTTAGGGTTAGGGTGGTAGTGCTCGCGGGCTGCCCGGAGATAGGGTTAGGGTGGTGGTGCTCGCGGGCCCCCGGACTTAGGGTTAGAGTGGTGGTGCTCGTGGGCCCCGGAGATAGGGTTAGGGTGGTGGTGCTTGTGGGCCGCCCGGACTTAGGGTTAGGGCATCACTAGAATTTTGCTATTGTTTAGTATTATTGTAGCAAATTGCATGTTCATATTATTGTTTAGTGTTATTTTATGCAGCAATATTGAATGAAAAATGTTATTGTGTGCATTTTGTAGAAAACTATGGATCCAATCCAGAGAGACCTAGCATAGGAAGAAATTCTCGAGGATATGATCAACGACACCCCCCATGTTGATCCACCCGAATCTCCATCGATTTATCTGAACCCCTCCGGTGAGGGAGAGGAGGTCGACCGAAATGATCAAGGAGAAGCCGACGGCTCCGGTGGTGGAGAAGCTGACGGAGAGGTATATATATGAAGTCTGGTGATCAGTAGATGCATTAACTGAGTTGTATATATATATAAATTGACGAATGTTTCTTCTCTTAGGCCTCCACATCGAGCAAAAAATATTCCAAACGAGGCCTGGCCAAAAAGTTAGACGCATATACAATTACGCGGGTATCACCACGGGGTGAACCGATGGAACCCGAAAAGGCTAAAACTGTATTTAAACAACAATGCGGAGTTATGGTTAGGGATCGCATCCCGATCACCGTTCGAGAGTGGAATAAGACCAAAGGGGCGAAAGAGGGTGAGTATGTCTCCGACAGGTGCAAAGAGGGTCTTTGGAATGACCTCATGACACATTTCACCCTGCCAGAATGTGAGGATGATGCCGACACAGCTGCATTGAGGAAGAAAGTCAAGTAGTGGACTCTTACGAAGATGGCCGAACTATTCAAGAACTGGAAGAAATCATTATGGCAAAAGTATCAGAAGACGAAGAAGACTCCTAAATTTGAATGCTATCTAGCGAAGCAGCAGGCTAACTAGGATGCATTTGTGAAGTACAAGGAGTCACAACCTGCTATGGAAATGTCGGAAAAAACAAGAAAAATGCCGCGATGAAGAAATATCACCATCACCTAGGGCCAGGGGGCTACGCGGCTGCCATGCCAAAGTGGGATGCTAAAGAGAATGAGCTGCTTGCTAAAGGGATCATTCCAGAACCAATACGCGAAGAATGGGATCTGAGGGCAAGGAATTGGTTCCTTGGGCATGGGAGTGAGTATGACGAAAGTACAGGGGACCTTATTTGCAGTGACGGGATTAGGATACCCCGGTATACATGGCAGAAAGTGGTGAAGGAGATTAAAGCGGGGACAACAAAGTTCCGTCCCGATAGAGAGAAAGACTTGCTGACAAAGGTCCTCGGGAATGACGAACTCGGAGGACATGTACGAGGCCTTGGCCCTAGTTATACGTGGGAAATGGGGTTTCCCAAAGACAGAGATACTTATAGGAGCCGAGAGAGAGCAAAGAGGTGACGGCAGGAGGAGGAGGGAGACAAGTTCACCGAGTTGATAGGAACACTTCGAATGCATCAGCAACATATTGACAAACTTCGAGGAGCAGCGCGCCTGCAAGATCCTGTACTCAATATTACCGCCGTCACATCTTAGTGGAAAGCAGCGTGGCTGAATCGGAGGTCCCTTCTGACGATGCATGTATGGTAGATGGCGGCCCCGGCTACCCCGCAGATGGAATCAAGGAGCAGGCATCTTGTGAGCTCCATCAGAAGGTGAAGAACCTATCCATCAAGGTGGTGGTCGGATGTGCTTTACCTTGTCCACCTGGCGCACGCTGGCATGGCCGTGAGATTCCAGCTGGCTATGCTAAAGTTGGTGTGGATGAAATCGCAATGGGATGAGACTCAATGGAGCTTGACATCCCTGGACCTAAAGGTGAGAGGACACTCGGAGAAGTACTGGGTGGTATCATTCTATGGGACGAGAACAACATCAAGCTTCCAGGCAGGACGCCAAAGCCAACACCGCCTCCGAGTGGTCGCATGTCACCTTCACCTCCATCACCTCCAAGAAGCCCACCCCATGACTACGACCACCACAGCCCGAGTCCATCTCGATCTCCGCCGCAGCCTCCGATTAGTACTAAACGACGCAGGAGCCCAAAACAACAAATGTCGCCCCTCCCAAGAGTACCTCATAAGAATCTTCCTATCAGACCTTACGATCGTACTGACGAGGAAACCGACATGATCGTAAAGGCCGAATGTGTTGCGCAGCTTCAAAAGAAGAAACCCGAGCCCGCCCCGGTATACACCGAGAAGCAAAAAGCGTATGCACTTTCTTTTCTGAACACAAAAATGCGATATGACTTGCACCATTAGCCAGATGACTATCGACGCACACTTCAGAAGGAAGTGAAGAAGAGAAAATCAAGTAGAAGTGCAAGCGGGAGCAAATCATCAAGTCAAAGTGCAACCGGGAAAAGAAAGGACGTCCCCCAGCTCGGGGAACAGGCCAAAAAATCGACCCCACCCCTCAAGGTGGTATCCTATGACACTCCCCAGCAGGATATGGAAGAAGCTAAGAAGCTTGCGGCCGCTATGAATGTGACTGTTGAGGAATTGCTAGGTTCCTAGGACGACAAGTTACCCAAGGCTCAGGTAGTCCCTACATATGTCCCAGGGAAGCCTCTGGTCAGCTTTGAGCAGTTCCAACAACTGCCAACACAAATGCAGAGTTTACATAAATGGTACTTGAAAGCCGTAAAGGAGGAGAGAATAATGATCGTGGCGAAAGTCCCACATGACTACTACTTCCGAGAAGAAGAGGTCCATGTTGAGTTTCCAGAACTCTTCCAGTTATACACTTTCGACGCCCTCGACAAAAGTCTCATGAGTTGCTATTGTCTGTAAGTTGTTGAATTCATTGTCTATATATAAGCTGTTCATTTTTTTCAGTTGTTCAGTTCATTGCATGTAATTATCCTAATTATATCCTTTTGTACTCTATTATTATGCAGAATGAAGATCATGGAATGTAAAAGAAGGTCAATCTTCAGTGTTGGGTTCATTGACCCAGATAAAATACATTGTCGGACGCTAAAGGAAAAACCCGAGGACACACAGGAAAACCTTCTAAGGTTTCTAACGGAGCAAAATTTCTGTGACCACATACTGTTTCCTTACAATTTCGCGTGAGTGTCTTACTCTATTGTACACATTCTCTTTTGCTTACTCGATGTTAAGTGTAATTGATGAGTTACTGATGTATATATAAACGTGTAGAGTTTCCACTGGATTCTCATGGACATTCAACTTGATAAGGGAAGATTTGAAGTCATGGACCCATTAAAGAGACCCCTGGAACAGTTTAGTGACATGCATGACATGCTCCAGAGGTAATTTTCGCGCTACAGCGATCTCTTTCGTTGATTTACTGAGATATAACGTAATAAATAACTCATTCATTTTCTTTACCGGGTAGGGTTTGGAACCAGTTCAAGAGTGCGGTTACGGGTGACTTTACTGAGAAGCTGACGTTTAAGCCGGTCTCGGTAAGTAGTAGGCGCGTCTCTTTACTTCTAGTTTCAATAAAATTATGATGCTGGATTATTATTTTGATTGAATTCTATTCTCGTAAAGTGCGCGAGGCAGCCATAGGGGACGAATCTATGTGGATTCTATGTTTGCGAGTTCATTCGCACGTTTACCAGTGAGCTGAATGATTATAGAGTCGATGTAAGCAATACATTCATAACATAATTTTTATTACCGTCACTTTTTGTTATCATGATTGATATTCATATTGATCTCCTTTTCTTATATAGTTCGAGAAAATGCGGGATCAGCTCCTACCATAGCAACGCGTAGTAGCAATTGCTGAAGAACTGACAGGATTCTTGATGAACGAGATGATAGATGACGCCAGAGAATTTAGTGTGAATAAGCGTCGATGATCCCCGACCGTGTAATTGAATAGACGGGCTCTAGTCCCGATAATTGTGATCTCCATGTGTAACTATCATGTATATAATTGTATGCTCGATCTTAAGAGAAGTTATCTTATGTATGCACGAACATGTACGGTATGTGGTAGCGTAGAAAACTATTTTGAAATAAAAAAAGAATACAAATTAAATTCTCTGCCGCGGCAGAGAAAGTGCCTAAAATTCTGCCGCGGCAGAGAACCATTTGTCCCGGTTCGTAATACGAACCGGGACTAATGGGGGGGGCACCCAGCGCCCGCAGAGACAACCACGTGGATGCCCATTGGTCCCGGCTGGTAAGAGGGCCGAGACTAATGGGTGGGCCTTTAGTCCCGCCCCTCTAGTCCCGGTTACTAGGACCGGGACTAAAGCCCCTTACGGACCGAGACTGGAGGCCCGTTTTCCACTAGTGGCAAAATGGAAAGGCCGAACGGGTGCTCCGAACTACAAATGACATCTTACGCACTCTCCTAGTTCAAGCCAACCTTCCTCCTCCCTTTTGGGTTGAAGCACTCCATACTGCCACACACTTACTCAATATTCATCCCTCCCGACTTATCAGCTATGCCACACCTCACTTCCTTCTCTACGGCCAACATCCCACCTACACCCATCTCCGAGTATTCAGTTGTCTATGTTACCCAAATCAATATGCCACCGCACACCACAAACTCCTCCCTAGATCCTCACGATGTGTGTTCATTGGCTACCCACGAGAACACAAGGGCTATCGTTGTTTTGATTTAACCACCCACCGTGTTATCATATCTCGACACATTATTTTTGACGGGGCCACTTTTCCTTATGCTCCTGACCCTGCCACACAAACCACCACATCCACCCATGCCACAACCGATCCGGGGGGACAACCCCCTATCTACTCCGGGATCCGGATATCCCGCACCAGCCTCTCCACGCCCCCACATCGCCCGAATCCCCCTCGGGATCTCCCTAGATCGGATCCTCCTCCGATTCCGTACCCCAATCATTGCCCACAGCAAACGCGTCCCTCGCGGTCCCCTCCACCGAATCCACTCCGTCCACCATGCCAGAGCCTCACCTGAGCCCACCTCCCACCACTCCGCATGCGCCACCTAGCCATCCCCTACCCCCACATGCCCAACCAGTAGAACCACCCCAGAATGCACACAATATGCGCACCCGATCCAAAACGGGCTTTTTCATGCCTCGGCGTCTCCTCAATCTCTCTGTCTCCAGCACCGCCATCTCGCCCATCCCCTCCACATATAAACAAGCGCTTCAAGATCCCAATTGGCATGCAACGATGCTTGATGAATTTAATGCACTGTTACAGAATGACACTTGGTCTTTGGTGCGTTGTCCTGCAGGTGTGAACGTGGTCACGGGGAAGTGGATTTTTCGGCACAAACTGAATCCAGATGGTTCCTTGGCGCGCTATAAGGCGAGGTGGGTGCTGCGTGGATTCACACAACAGGCCGGGGTGGACTATGGCGAAACATTTAGCCCTGTCGTCAAACCCGCAACAATTCGCGTGGTTCTTGCCCTTACAACCTCCCAAGATTGGCCAATTCACCAAATGGACGTCAAAAATGCTTTCCTTCATGGAGATCTCCAAGAAACGGTATACTGCCATCAACCATCAGGTTTCTCTGATCCACAACTCCCTTCTCATGTTTGTCGCCTCAAAAAGTCTCTTTATGGACTTAAACAAGCACCCCGCACATGGTTCCTCAAATTCACTTCGTTTCTCCTAACCCTTGGTTTTGTGGCCTCTAAGTGTGACTCATCCTTGTTCATTCTTCGTCGTGGCACCCATACCGCATATCTACTCCTTTATGTAGATGACATAATCCTCACTGCCAATACCACCGCTCTTCTCAACTCCATTATTTCGTCCCTGGCCACTGAGTTCTCCGTGACAGACTTAGGCGACTTACATCACTTCCTTGGGGTTAATGTACAACGCACACACTCTGGTCTATTCCTGTCCCAACAATAGTATGTTCTTGAGCTCCTAGACCGAGCTAACATGTCCAATTGCAACCCAATTTCCACACCGGTTGACACTCGCTCCAAAATTTCTGCTACCAGCGGCACACCCTTTTCCGACCCATCCTTGTACCACAGCCTCGCCGGAGCCCTCCAATACCTCACCCTTACACCACCTGATATATCCTATTCGGTGCAACAAGTTTGCTTGTTCATGCATGCCCCCATGGCCACTCACTTCCAACTCATTAAACGCATCTTGCGTTATCTTCAGGGCACCTCCCACTTGGGGTTGCAGCTGTATCGCTCGTCCTCTCATCATCTGCTTGCCTATAGTGATGCCGATTGGGCAGGGTGCCCGGACACCCGCAAGTCCACCTCTGGATTTTGTGTATTCTTGCGCAGCAATCTCGTGTCGTGGTCATCTAAAAGGCAACCCACAGTGTCCCGGTCGAGTGCCGAAGCGGAGTACAGAGCTGTCGCAAACTGTGTTGCTGAGTCGTGTTGGCTGCGACAGTTGTTACAGGAACTGCATCATCCGCCCAGCCAAGCCACGGTGGTTTACTGCGACAACGTCAGTGCAATGTAGTTGTCTTCAAATAGCGTACGAAACATGTGGAGATCGATCTCCATATTGTCAGGGACAGAGTGGCACTTGGCGAAGCAAAGGTTCTACATGTTCCCACCTCGTCACAATTTGCAGACATATTTACCAAGGGGTTGTCGTCCTAGGTCTTCGAAGAGTTTCGATGCAGCCTGAACATCTTGCCACCCGATGTTCCGTCTGAGGAGGGGTGTGGAAGCATATCTTCTGCACGTGTATATCTGTACCGTTGTAACTTGTACAATATCTGTAACTACCTGCTCTAGTCGTTGGGATAGAATCAGGCTAGATTAGATCCGGTTTATGTGCCCTCGTTCTCCACGTCGAGGACTCCCTCTGTACTATATATGTAACACAACGAGATTAATAGATGTGTGTTGAATCCTGTAATTCAGCTTTGACCTTACCGCAAGAGGTGTATGAGCGACGGCATTGAGAACTTACACGGGTAGGATTTTCTAAAACAAAAACAATTTCACAGGGAAATATGAGATCTCTTGGCCAGCTCCTTTAATTTGTTTTGTCTGTAGGGTAAACTTGGACATGCAGGTTTTGGTAACCAAAATTCTTTTTCTGGAGTCCGCCGGATTTCCAGTTACCGCGTGATGTGGCCCAGCATGGTGATCTGCCAGCTGCAAGAGTAGGGAAATCGGATGGTATCCACAATGTTTCCGCTGCAGACTTTCATCCACTAGAACGAGCTGTTGATATCACAGTGGATGTGGGGGGCAATCAGGGTCATGTTTGAAACTGATTTCGGTTGCTTGCCATGGCGTCGAACTCCGGCGTGGTCAGGATTTCTCCCACTGTCATATCAATCAATAGATGATCGAAAATACAGCTGCACTCCTGGTTCTCAAGTTGTCAAGTTGCGGAATGCATGTGTGTAGGAAAAACACATGAATTTGACAGGGTAGCAAGTACAAAACAGAGGATTGCAAACAAATGATAAATAGAGGAAATGTGCAGGCTTTAGTCACTTGGATGAAAAACGGGAAAAACACAGGAAAAGTGCCTCAGAGGTGATGCTAATAAAGTTGCCCACTCGGTCAAAAATCCTCAATCGATCTCGGGCTCGTATAAGCTCGTTTTGTGGACCAATTATTACCGTCCAGAGTGTTCATACGCCGCGGCATCCAATGTCGTACATGTGTTGTCGGCACAAAATAAATCGACAGTACCGTGTAGCCAAACTATATGTGTAAAGCTGTAATGAGCCAACTATTACTCAATGATCGACTATATGCTTCCTATATGCTTCTGCGTCTTGTACATATTATCCGGCATCATAATTATTCAGGAACATTCAGAACAAGCTTGTGTTCTGGTAAGGTATATTTCATGTCAACCTGGGTATTAGTCAGGCCGGGATGGGCTTGAAATAGCCCAAGGCTGAGGCTGCTGCCCTGAAAAATCAGGTTTCACCCTAGCAAGGAGCGTGGCCTGGCATGGAGGGCCTGACCTAATCCTGCCTAAAATCGTCTATTTATCGGGCCCAAGCTCAGTCCAGCCCGATGTTTGGGTTAAATTTGCAGGCCCGACCACATGATCTGGCCCGGTCTGCGATTTATGGGTCTGGTTGCCCATGTTCCTGGATATCTGGATAAACATGCAACATTAGTTCTTCACCTGTACTGTAAGAATCAAGAGCCACACTTCTTGTCATTAGTTTCTCTCCAGCGCTCGTCTGTTCATACTCTCTCCGTCCCGCAAATAATTTATTTGGAATTGTCTAAAATTATATATACTCCATCCGTTTCAAAACATAAGATGTTTTATCTTTGTGAAAGGAGTGTATATACATATCTTTTGTGTATGTTCATTTAGGTTTGAAGTGAACCTACACACTAAAAGGGGTCTATACATTTTTTTTTCACAAAGCTGAAACATTTTATGTTTTGAAACGGAGGAAGTATCTACATACGAAAATGCGTCTAAAAATGAGAATATAGATAAATTCAAGCCACTTATTTTTCGATGGAGTCAATACTATATACTTGTTTTACCAGTAGAGGTATGCTCACCGGAAGCTTTGCAACAAGGTTATTTGCTGAAACTTGTGTGTTCTAAATTATATATGAAACAAAACACTCCCACTGATTTATATTAAGTGTCGCTGATTTACTGAAGAGTTATACTAAATTAATGATACTTATTATAAATTGGAGGTAATACTACTTTGTTTGAATCCTAGATGGATAGCTTCATGTTGCTTTTCTTTTTTCGATGGTTGATTTATGTATCAACCTTAGCTGATCCGTGATTGTAATAAATTACTATAACTAAAACTATGCAATAAATGAAATGTTGTATGCATCACTTGATGCAGAGGCCGGGGCTATGCTCCCATTTCAAAAAAATACTACTTTTTTTGTATCGACTCGATATACTTTGACCGAAATGGCTTTTATCGAAGAAAGCAACCGGAGCATGTACGAAAATACAACATGGTTACTGGGGACTGCTGAACCCGTCTAGCACAGTCCCCTAGCCAACCAGATCGCTCTCATGTGCCGATGGGTCCCACCCACGTGGGGGAGCGGTAGTATTAGTTTGCTAAGTTACAACACGCTCGATTAAGTTATATAGTTAAAGTTACCGATACATGACGACTAAGTCAAAAAAAAACGATAGATCCGCTGTGGCCTCCCCGATCGAATCTCCAGCTGACCGACGGGCTGGATCTTGCGTCAGAAGTCGTGGGGTTATGAAAAATCGGGTCCGTAGCGTGCACGTATGTGCATGTTGATGCGTTTTACACAAAAAAACGCTGACGAAATTTGGAAGCAATGAGACTACAAACGACCAACTCATGTGTCATGTGCAAGACCTTTTTTTTAACGGTGAAGGGGTGCAACGCACCAAAAGCTGCATGTTGAAGAAACATGGCAGGTGCAAATCACAAGGAGGCCCAAAACAACACTCGCCCTAAGAAACAAAATATTCGAAGACAAGGCCTCCACAATTGGGAAAAACACCCTAGCACAAGAAGATAAAAAGCAATCAAGTCCTTGGTGTCTATACCACCGTCGCCGACGACCTTGGAGGCGATGCCAGCATGGAGGTCTCAGAAGAGGGCTCGACCAAACTCATCCGGCGAAGACACTCTGCTTCCGGCTACCTCCAAGAATCCGGGGACGAAACCACTTGGAAAAAAGGAGGCATCGAGCTCCGGCGCAGAAAAGGGAGCAACGGTGGAGCGACAGCCCTACTACCGTTGAGTCCGACGCTGATGATGGGCCGACTGCCACCAAAAGAATGTCAGAGAGAAGCTCCACAAACGAACCCGCCGCCAAAGGTCCCGAAACCTGCTCTCCAAACCACTAGCATGGCCGCCAGAACTAGAAGGGGGGAACCCGCTGCGGCTGCGACAAGAACAATACCGTCATCCAGAAGAGGAAGAAGAGCGACGACGCAACACTTCGCAACCCCCTCGCCACCACGGCCGGCCGGGAAGGAGAAACCAACACACCATCCGCCACGATGCCTTTCTGCCCCGCCACCACGACCGGCCAAGAAAGGCATCAAAGCTTCAACTCCCTCACCAGATGCCAGCTCCTAGACCATTTATTTGGAGTCTTCGGCGGTGGATCTACCCTTCCCATATGGGTCCGACCACCGGAGCACCTCGAGAAGGCAGATCACCCCCGGCCTGATTCAGATCACGGTCGGCGACCCTAGAGCCAACTCCAGGAAAAAACGCCCCAAACGGCGGCGAGACCACCGCAAAATCTACCTACTAAACTACCCTAAACTACTCCGGCACCTCCCCTCCACCACCTCCGGCAGGCATCGCCGCTGGAGGGGCTCAGGATCAGCCTGGCAGCTCTCTTTTTCTCCGGGCTACTGTTCACAGGAGAGAGAGGGCGGTGCAGCACACACGAAAGAGTCCCCTCGTCTTGTGCAAGAATGTGACTTGCGCCAGTGGAAGACAAGATGTGGCCTGCTCGTGGTCGTGGTCCAGCCAGCTTACGGCAGGTAGTGAATAGATTGAGACAGACAACGACAATAGTACGTAAAGGACGTGGCTGCATTTTAAAGACTTTTCGTCGAATCCTTTTTCCGAGTATGCACAAGGACGTGGCTGCATTTTAAAGGACGTTGTCATGATGTTTTATCTCTTTGATAAATTTCATGTCGTTCAAAATATTGTTAATCAGGCAAATAGCGTCCCACACGGAGTCTGGGATCGTGAAACAGATTGAAGTTCAGAGATTCAGCTCTAGCCCAAATACTCCATCTCTTTTTCAAAATGTAGTGCAGATATGTTTTTCAAATGTCAAACAATTTAAAGGTCATAGTATGTAGAAAAAAACTTAACATCTATAATACCAAATCAATACCATGCACTGGTTCCTGCGCCGCTGCAGGCCCTTGAACAGAAAACTTTCAGCCGCCGCCTCTTCTCCGCCTCCTCCAGACGGCCTCGCCGGCGTCAGGACAGGTGGGGAACCCGATCTATGAGTGAAGTTTTCAGTAAAATTAGTGTTTCAAGAGGCTAGATTAGAGTTTTGATAGTTATCTTTTTGGCCTCTACGTCAACGAAGATGATATCGTCTACAATAAGTGATTTTCAGCCTTTCACTCGACGACGAGATCTTCTTCCCGGCGTCAATGACAGTGTTATAAGATTACAATTCTATTAGTACGGTTTTTCAGATCTTACTTCGTCAAGTCAATTTTGGAGTTTTTTGCATGGTTACCGCGAGTATTATCCTCGCAATATTTGTCCCGGCTACTACGTCCTCGACAATGGTGGTTCTATCGGTTCTCCAGTGACGTCGACCAGGCTATTCAGTTACTTTGGACTGGAATACTGGTGTTGGTACTCTTGCCGATATTGATTGATTACTCTAATGGTTGTGCGCGTGCACGCAGCCTTGGCACTGCGGCTCAAATTAAAATTATGGGAGTGGTATTTACAGGTTGTGGTTTGGTATCAGTTAGTTCTTGGCCGCCTTCAGAAAAGTTCAAGATGGTGTCTTGGAAGAAGAAAGAGTTTGAAAATCTTAGTGTTTTACTATTTTCTTTTACACTTTATTTTGTAATCGCTGGAGACAGCATATGTATCTCTACCATGTACTATATGCTTCTATAAATATATCGTGGTATTGATTGTGAAAAAAAAATCAATACCATGCACTAGTAGATAAAGGGCCTCTAGAACCGGGTGGGAAACGGGCTCTAGTCCTGGTTTCCCAACCGGGACTAAAAATCTCGTCCTTTAGTTCCAGTTGACCATAAACCAGGACTAAAGGCCATCCACGTGATTGCAGTCGAGCTTTGTGGCTGGATGACCTTTAATCCCGATTGGAGTTACATTATGATGTATACTTTGGAATGATATACATTTGCTCTTATAGATATAGATAATTTTATCAATAAACTTGGTCAAACTTGATGATGTTTCAAAAAAATGCACTATACTTTTGCAAGGAGAGAGTAATAATTTCATATAAAATAAAAAACACGGATACACACAGCCAAAAAAATAAATACGAATTAAGAAAAGAAGAAGTCCGGCCGCTAGGGCGATCTACCGCTGGTTGCAGTACTGGTCCAAGCGAGACGAGTCGCCGTCCTTTTGCCCTCTCACCACATTTTGCTCATGTCCGTGGACGAGGACGCATCGGTTAGCTGCTAAAAAACGACCATAGTATGGATATCTCTAGCCCATCAAAAACGGCTAGCTGCTTATAATTTTAACAAACCTGCACCTAACACAGTAGTACAGATTGAGCTTATTAAGGGCTCCCGTCGCACACAGAAAACCTTTTCTGTGACGCTGCAAAAACTCAACCGTTTGTCCACGGCTAATAGAGTTATACTAAATCAATAACACTTATTATAAATCAGAGGTAGTACTACTTTGTTTGTATCAACTCGATTTACTTTGACAGAAATGGCTTTTATTGAAGAAAGGGACCGGAGCATGTATGTATGTGCATGCTGATTCGTTTCTCGCAAAAACACTGAGACTTTGTTTGGTATTAGAGTTTTTGTGGTGATTAGTAGGGATAATTCCCTACAGTATTGGTTGAAACCTCTACCTTCACCCAATCCCCTAAAACCTTACCCACAATCCACTAGGTATGGGTAGAATATTGGGGATTGAGAAAAATACACTAAAATTTAGAGAAAAGTGGGAATACGCGGAGATTAAACTCGTTCAATATCCTAGTACCAAATATATTTCTAAAAGTAAGTGGGGGTTTGGGGTTTGATGGAAATTGTCCCCACTAGTCCCGCAAAAACTCTAGTACGCCTGACGAGATTTGGAAGCAATGAAACTATAAACGAGCAAGTCATGTGTCATGTGTAAGATGTGGCTTGCGCCAGTGGAAGACAAGAGAGGAGAAAAGAAAGGGACAACACCTCCTGCTCCTGGAGCCTGGTCCATCCAGCTTACGGCGGGTAGTGAATAGATTGATACAGACAACGACGATAGTATGTGAAGGATGTGGCTGCATTTTAAAGACTTTTCTTCCAAGCCTTTTCCGAGTATGCACAAGGAAAAATGTATGCTGAGTGTACAAGGTTCAAATGAGCGTTGTCATAATGTATGCGTTGATCCCTGCCGCTACTTAGGTCTGAGCATTTACATTGTAAAAACTCTTTTTTTTCTACCGATGCATCGGAACGCAAAGTTTTTTGCCTTTTCGTGATTTTTTTTCCATAAAAACATGCAAGAAAGAAACATGTATACCCGTAATCCCAATGAAATTTTCAAGTATCATAGAAAAATGATTTGAAACTAGTATAACCAGAAGATTGAAGAAAACTCACAAATTCGATGTGTTTTTATCTATTTATTTCTGAATCATTTGTGATTTGTCATGAATTTCCTAAATTTCTCCAAATATCCATTTTGTAGTTGCTCTACAAAAGGTTCAATTTTTTTATTTTCCTGGTAATAATTATGTTATTATCTTTTCTTGATTCATTTTATTTCAACTTTCTTTAATATGTAGATCCTTTTTAGTTCATTTTTCTATTTTGTATGCTAAAAAGACTTCCACATGTATGCTAATAATTTGTAACATCGGTCTTGCCGCTTTGAGTATGACATGCAAAATAGGAGAAAGGGTAATTGACTGCTAGTAAGAATGGTCACTAGAGACTAGTAAGAATGGTCTAATCATACGGTTTGCTCGCTGTGCTTACGTTGTCATTGTCCCGAGGGGGCATCACATGCTGGGCAGAGTGATTAAAACGAGGTAAGTATGCATCATACGCTTGCACTAGTGCGCGTGGAGCGTGAAGGAGATGGACAGGTTGCCACACACAACTTAGGGCATCTCAGGTGCGCCGATCCATTTGGGACAAGGAAGGTGTCCAAAATGGTCTGTTTGGATAGGCCAACAGACGAAACATAGTGTCTGTCCGGTCTGGTCTAGGTTTCGATGGGGTCACTACTAGAGAAATGCCTACCGTCGGCACACCAAAAATGGCTACCACCAGCGCACGGCGCTGGGCCGGCAACCATCACGCCGGTGGTAGTGGCTTACCGCCCACATACGCCAGTGTGTCGGGGCTATCTTCTGTACCACTGGCGAACATTTCTGTGTGCCGGGGCTAACTTCTGTCCCCCTGGCGCATAAGCCCAGTGCGCCAGGGTTATTGCTTTTATTCAGTGTCTATAGTGATCTGATTCATGTAGAAAGGGTCCATTATCGCGATGTTCAGGGTTTTCTCCAAGATGACATTGTGCGCCATGCTGAGCGATACTAGGAGGACCAAGCTTTAGTAGAGCCGTCCCAAGTGGAAAACCCAGAAGATGTCTTCAAATCTAATGAAGAGCAGATCTGCGGGATTTGTATCCACAAAGCCCATGTCAATGGGAACCTTTGGCACATGTAGCGGGTACGAGGGATGTCTAACTCCAAGAAGTTAATTCTCCAGATATAGAATAGTGTCATGCACACTCCTCATTTCCGTAGTCATTTCTTTGACAATCTTTGACGACAAGATCGGTGCACCTAGGTGATAAAACTTCATCCATGGGGTCTCCATCCCGTCGAGAAATCAATCCATTGGATGGCTTGCGGAGGTAGAGCCACTACCTTTTTTCACTAGCCTCTTTCGCTCATATCCTTCTTCTTCAAGCACGGGGGAGTGCCTATTTGTTTCAACGCCTCCATGGTCGCAACTAGGAGTGTCCTCGGGGTAACCAACGCTTGTTGTAGAGAGGTGAATGTTGCAACTTCTTCATCGGGAGTTTATGGAGAACTGAACGACTTATTCTTCAGGAGATCATGACGATGATCGGGTAAATAACGAGGAGCCCTGTCAGTCTCGAAATCAGCGATGAATTCATCATTGGGATCCTGATCAATATCCAAAGCGTTAACGTGATGTGTCTCGCGCTCGGGAGGATCATCGGCCGGTTGAGTGACGCTGTCTTAGCTTGCCGCCAACAGAAATGGTGGAGTGACCCCGCCTTGGCTCATCACCTATGCAACCGATGGAGTGAACCTGCCTTGGCTTTCCGCCAACCCTTAGGTAGTATTCATCCAAATTAGGGATTTCAGCCATAGAAGGATATGACTCCTGAGTTTTCTGACATTCAACTCGCCTATCAACATCCGGGGGTTGATTAGGAGGATACAAATATCCACATCTCGGGAACGGCCAATCCACGCAAACCCAATGCACGCTATGTGGCATATCAGTGAAGTGGAACTTGCGGTTGAGTCGTAAAAGGATGCCTCCCCTTGCAGCATACTTCAATTTGCCGTGGGAGCTTGCAAAAACATATAGGTCAGATAGGGGTGGTGATGTAGTAATTAACCTACAGAAGCTTTGAGACGCTCAATGTATTACCATGATGGCATCGAGCTCGGCTATTGTTTACGGACCGGGGGCAGGCGTGCAAGTGATGGAGGGGCTGCTAGTTGCCCCCACAACCGTCGAATCATCCCTACTACCTGCATTGATCTAGGCCATGGTCACCAACATAATGGGTGCATCATCTCGTGGTGCACTTTCATCCCGTGGCGCCATGTTGTCAGAGTTGCTGTCGCCTAAGCTGATCGTCGGGAGCGGCTCCTTTTCTCCTGTGGCAAAATAAGTAGCAATCTGCTGCCCCACGGAAGGCATGAGTTCATTGACCCTATCATCGAACCGCTTGTCCATGGTTGCTTCCAAGTTCACAAACTTGTCCCTTAGGATCTCTGTCTCCCGGATCTCCCAGTTCTTCTTCTCCTATCATGACTACTTAGTGTTGGGCTCAGCCAAGCCATAGTGGACATTCTTGCGACCTCCTCTACCACCGATGACACAGCCTAAGTGTAGACTTTTCAATGTTGGTTGGTTTTACGATGTTCATACCCATGACGAAAGGCTTGAACCACATGAATTTGGCCGTCGTAATCTTTCTCTTCAGCGACTCCATCCATTCTGACGACATCTCTTTTGCCTCTCCTTACTACAACACGGCTAGGCCTGAATGGTCAATTATGAAGAAGCATTTCTCCACATGCTTAGCCAGTACCCATGGCTCGTTTTGCGTTGTGGGGTTCTTGGTATTGGATTTGTTGGCTTTAGGTATACATATGGTGGTCAAATGTTTGTGTTATTTTATGCCATTTGTAGCCCATCTGTCACGAAACATCAGTAGCTTCTCCTCAACATAGTGGAGATCCTAGATTTCCTAGATCCTTCTATAGTATATTTTTTCTCTTCACCCGTGTAAGAATCCATCGTTACACACGAGTTCTGATAATCTCTACTTTTATCTCTTTCCTCTATGTAGAATGTGTACCCGTTTGTGTCGTATGCTTGATAAGTCATGAGGTTGGATGCGGGGCCATATGACAAGGCTAATAAAAAATATTAGAGAGGGATTGGGATCAATCTGGTCTTTGAACCAGCGTGCAAAACAAGAGTTCCACACTCTGAATATCTCTTCTTCCATCATCGACTTGCCATCACTATTCTTGATAATGGTTTTGTTCTATTCCACCCAAGGTTTGACATCATCCATGTGCTATAGAGCTACTAAATGGGCCCTTTTAAAGTTGGCCCTCAAACCAGAGAAGTCCGCGTCCATTTCCCTCTTGCTAGTTTTGTGGACTACTCCCTCGAACCTGCCAAGGTGATTGTTTGTGGGTAAACCAACTAGTGGATTCTCCTCATTTAGATAATTCTTGCAGAAAGAGATATAGTTTTTGGTGAGAAAGCCCTGGATGATGCTTCCATCCGGATGTGCCTTGTTACGAACATATGCTTTGATGATCCCGTTCATTCTTTCTAATGCCATCATGTTGTGCAGGAATGTGGGCACGAGATTGCTGATATCATCCACTATATGGACCAACAGATGGACCATGTCAAAGAATGTGGACGGGAAGTACATCTCAAGATCACAGATGATGATGTCGTTGTCTTCCTACATCCTTCTAAGTTTCTTCACGCTTATAGACATTCGAGTGATGACGTCAAAAAAGTTACAAAGGCTAGTCAGCATTTCACGGATGTGTAGATACATTAGCCCTCGGATTGTAGCTGGAAGTATCTACATCATCATGACGTGACAGTCATGAGACTTCATCCAGCTAAAGATTTTTTTATTTGGGTCCAAGTATCTTCTTATTAGACCCGCGTAGCCTAAGGGAAATTTGAATCCTAGCAGGCACTTGAAATTTTTTTCAAGTTCGTTAGGACTTAGAGTGAAGCAGGAGGGGGAGGGCAGTGAGTTTAGTGTTGCTTAGCCTTTTTCCCGTGTGATCGTCCATCTCCTCCTCCGGCTTCTTAGTCCTTTTGCGCTTGCGATCGTTAATCTCCTCATGTGGCTTCTTATCCCTAGAAGGAGGTAAGTGAAGCTCTCCCTTGACATTCTAGGCCATCATGTCATTTCTTGCTTTCGTCCCATCTTTGGTCCTATCCGTCATGTTGAACAAAGTGCAAAGCAAGATCTCGCACACATTCTTCATGATATGCATGACATCAAGGCTATGAGGCATACCAAGGATCTTCCAGTACGCCAAGTCAAGAAACATGAACCTCCTTTTCCATACCCCCATGTGCAGTCCTAGTGCCTTTTTCTTCTACTCTCCTTGCTTCCTCTTCTTTATCTTTCTCGGTGGAGGGAACTCTTTCCATTTTTTCAATAAAATATCGATCTTTGTGCCGCTCCTCTTAGGTGGATGTCCTTTGAGTTCATCTCTACCATTGAACATATCTCCACGCTTTCTACACGGGTCGTCCTCGTCTAGCCTCATTCGATGCCTCATGTAGACGATTTTTTAAGACCCAGGATCCTTACCCAGCTGTAGAAACGATGTCAATTCCATGCACCCGACACAAGCCCTGTGTCCATGGCACACATGGCATGCAATATATATGTAGCTGAGATAGTCCTACATCGTCGCGATCAGTGCGGCTCCCATACAGAAAGGTTGTTCTCCGCAGGCATCCTATGTTTCTACCCCTTCCTCCCACAACATTTCTAGCTCCTCCTTCAATAGCTCGAGATACAGATTGATACCGCTCATGGTCTGTGTCAGCCCCTGAATTAGCATACTCAGGTGTACATACTTATTGTTCAGGCACAAGCAGGGGAGGTTGTACATCAATACAAACACGATCTAGTTGCTCTGCTTGCTTCTATGGTTGCCAAACAGATATAGTCCGTCGATTCTCGCACCGTGCCTGATGTTCCTAGGATCTTTCCTTAAATCTACGTACTCATCGTCTGATGCTTTCCACTTGCTTGCAGTCGAAGGGTGTGTCACGCTAGGTTTTCAACCCGTTCTAGATCACTCAGCACCGCCTGCTTTCTTTCTGCGTAATAGTGCATGAGATTTCTTCAACATGTGCTCGTCTTCTACATGTTATTCACCATGTTACCCTTCTTCACACTACTATGAAAAAGCCTATAGGAGACATGCTTATAAGAGGCGCATCCCAAAAAATGCGCTTCCACTAAATATACAAGACGCATGTCTAAACGGTGCGCCTTCTATATATTAATACTAGAGGTGCATACTTGGGGATGTGTCTCCTATATCGCATGTGCGGACTAGATCTGGCTGCCCCCACTTACTCAAGGCGCATCCTCCATATGCGCCTCGAGTAGTTCAACTACTTGAGATGCATATGGAACAGATGTGCCTCGAGTAAGGTGGGTGGGCCCGGTGGTTGTAGGTGCCCCAATATAGGAGGCACACCATATAATATGCGCCTCGAGTATTTTTCAATATTGGAGGCGCATCACTGTTAGATGCGCCACGACTAACTGAGTTGGGCCCAGGGGTGGCAGGCGCCAGATACTCGAGGCGCATCCCCTACAAGATGCGTGATACATTGCAAATGCATCTATAATTTTTGATGTTACATGCTTGGTTATATCCACTTTCTTGTGTTTTGTCCACACTTTGGAGTACTTTTCATATGATTTCTTGGACTAACCTATTAACAAGAGCCACAGTGCCAGCTGCCTGTTTTCTACTGATTTTGGTTCCAAGAAAGTCAGAAAATGAATATTCTCGGAATTGGACGGGACAAAAGCCAAAGTGTCTATTTTTCCGGAAGACATCTAGAGCTAGAATACAAGACGGAGATGAGCCAGGGGGCTACCACACCACCTGGCCATGCCAGGGGGTGGTGTGGCCAGCCCAGGCACCCCCTCGGCCTCTCCTTCCGCCTATATATTGCCTCCGATACCAAAACCCTAAGTACCCAATCAAAAATCCACGAAAGAGTCTGTAGCCGCCGTCATCTCCATCCCTAGATCGGGAGGGATCTGAAGCTCTTCTCGGCACCCTGCCGGAGAGGGGAATTCACCCTGGAGGCCTTCTTCATCACCATGCAAGCCTCCGGTGTGATGCGTGAGTAGTTCATCCTTGGACTACAGATCCATGTAGTAGCTAGATGGCTGGTTCTCCTCCTTTGTGCTTTCATGTCTAGATCTTGTGAGCCCCGTTCATGATCAAGATCATCTATTTGTAATTCTGCATGTTGTGTTTGCGGGGATCCGATGGATATTGAGATGCTAATTCAGATTGATTATTGATTCTATCATGTCTTTGTTATTTGTGATCTTGCATGCTTTCCGTTGTTAGTAGCTATCTTGGCCAAGTAGATGCTAGCAACTCCAAAAGTTAGTATTTATGCTCGATAGTGGGTTCATGCCTCTAGTAATCTAGGGAAGTGACAGAAATCTCTAAGGTACTAGATGTGTTGTTGCTACTAGGGAGAAAACAACAATCCTTTGTTCATAGAACAATCGTATTGTTTACATTACACGCAATTCGTAAAGCAATAATCTATTGCTTGCAACTTAATACTAGAGGGTGTTCGGATGATAACCCGAAGGTGGATTATTAGTCTTAGATGCAATTGGATGGCGGTCTATGTATAATGTAATGCCCAATAAAGTTCCAAAGGAGTCAAGATGATTAGTATATGCATGTATTCCTTTCTCGATGTTTTTCAATTGCCTCGCTGTAATTTGTTCACCCAGCATGTTATCTATCTTAAGGAGAGGCACCTCTAGTGAACTATGGATCTCGGTCCTCTTCTTTACATACAATCTGTAAACTATTTACTGCTTTGTGTTTACTTTCTACAAACTATTACTTCCTTCCATTCGATACGTTTAATCTTTTGTTTTCAGCAAAACATGGTGAGATTGACAACCTCATCGCAAGTTGGGGACAGAGTTCTGTGGTTGTGTTGTGCAGGTCTCCACGTTGCTACTAGCACTGGTAGTGCGCCCTGCCAAGGCTCAGCTAGCAACACCTTGGGGTGTTTCCTTGCTCCTACTGGTTTGATTAAACCTTGGTTTCATAACTAAGGGAAACTTGCTGCTGCGCTCATCATACCTTCCTCTTGGGGTTCCCCAACGAGCTTGTTAATACATGAGCCATCAATGCGCCTCGGGTAATTTAGTTATACAAGGAGCATATTGTATGGGATGCGCCTTGAGTATTCTGGCACCACCTTTTTCACTTTTTATCACATGGACCCACCTAGGACCACTCACTTCTCTCCACCTTTTGGGTGGGATCCTAAATTCGAATCTGTCTAGCCACCTACCCTTCTCCTTTTCCCTTCCATTCTTATCCTTCTCCTCCCATTCTCCTCCTTCTCCTCCTTCTCCTCCTTCTCCTCTATCTCTGTCCTCCTTGCGCCGGCCAACTCCTCCTCCTCCTTGAAGTGATAACGATGACAATCTCTTCTTCTGGCCGCCACATCCTCCTCCGGCCGCCACCTACTCCTCCTCCTCCCGGCACCACCTCCTCCTCCGGGCGCCACCTCCTCTTCCTCGGACCGACACCTCCCACTCGAGAACTAGCGCTGCCACGTCCTCCTGCACCTCCCCACGGTGGTAGGTTGTGTCCACAGCCACGCCCACCATGCTCCATCGAGGCGACACGACGGCAGCGATGCGCAGACTCGATTGCTTTTGCAATTCAAAATGAGGGTGTTTTTTGCATTTTGCATATCCCATACATTTGAAATTCGAAAATGCTATTCGAGGCGCATCTATAAAGCTATTATAGGTACATATTTCAGACATACTCGAGAAACATCTTTCAGACATACTCGAGGCGCATCTGATATGTGCCTCGTATACACTAGATATGCGAGGCGCATATAGATAGATATGTGCCTCGTAGAATATACGAGGCACATATATATCGATATGCGCCTCACATATCTAGGGTATACAAGGCGCATATCAAATGCGCCTCGTGTAAATAATACTAGTAGCGCAAGCCTTGAGGTGCATCCCATATGCGCCTCAAATAGCCTTGATGGTGCACCTCGAGTAGGGTTTTCCCTAGTAGTGTCATCATCGCCGTGTGTTGTATCCTCTTTGAAAGGGAAATGGACGTCGCCTAGAGGGGGGGTGAATAGGCGTTTTAAAATTATTACGGTTTAGGCTCTAATAAATGCGGAATAAAACTTAACGTTTAATTTATCAAGCCAAAACCTATATCCACTAGTTTCGCTAAGTGCACCAACAACCTATGCTAAGCAAGACTAGCAACAAGGTGATAGCAAGATATAGTACTTCAAGCACGAAGGCTATCACAATGTAAATTGCATAGGTAAAGGGATCGGTTGAGAGATAACCGATGGACGTGGAGACGATGATTTGTTTCCCGAAGTTCACTTCCAAAAAAGCTACGTCTCCGTTGGAGAGGTGCGGGGGCGCAATGAACTTCGAATGCCACAAATGGCTCACCTCGAGGTGTGGTGGCTCGATGCTCACCCAACGCCACACAAGGCCTCACCAAGGATGCGAAGCCACGCAACTCACCGACGCCACAAAAGGCTCACCCTATTCTCCCGTGAGCTTGCCACAAAGGCCTACTCACGTTCCACTATGGGACACTTGAGGGCGGTCACCGAACCCGTACAAGGCTTGGGGCAATCTCCACAACTCAATTGGAGGGCTCCCAAGAAACGCCACAAAGGCTCCACAATGCCACAAAAGGCCAACAAGCTTGGGGAACCTCCACAACTCAATTGGAGCCCCAAGAACAATGCCACAAAGGCTACAAAGCCACAAAAGGCAACAAGGCCACAAAAGGCTACAAGACCACAAAAGGTCAACAATCCAACCACATGACCGTCTAGGGTTCCAAGAACCCAAGAGAAACAAGCCCAAGGGCTTGAACTCGCCGAATCTCCGAGGAGAACTCAAACCTATGCACCAAATGCAAGAGGAAAGTCCTTCACTCTCAAATTCCACCAAAGCTACAAAAGCTATTGGGGGAATAAGGGAGGAAGAACACAAGAGGAGAACACAAAACTCTCCAAGATCTAGATCCCAAGGATTCCTTCACAAAGAAGGGATTTTGCTTGGTGGGGCTTGTAGATCTAGATCTCCTCTCTCAAATCCTTCAAAAAGATGCAAGAATCATAGGAGGGGAAAGGGGAGAGGGAAAGCTCTTCAAGGTCAACAATGGAGGAGAGAGAGAGAGAGCAAGAACCAAGAAAGAGCAAAAATTAAGGGCGAAGGGGAAAGGGGAGCTCCTTTTAAAGGGCTCCCCGATCTGCCTGTTACCCACAGAATCGCGCACGGCCGGTAGTACCGGTGGGTGGCCGGTACTACCGGTGGCACCCAGCCAACGGTCAAAAAACAGCGAGGCAAAGAACAAAAACGTGAGCCTGGCCAGTACTACCGCCGCTTCGCTGGAACTACCGGTGGCAAGAATTTCCTAGCGGTACTACCGCCTGAAGATCTGATCCAATTTCTGACAAATAGCGCAGACCAGGCAGAGAGCATACTGAACCGAAAACGGGGTTACCGGAAATTGGGCCGGAATTAACACCGGTACTACCGGCGGCATTTCTGCCCGAGCGGTACTTCCGGCGTCTGGCCGGTACTTCCGGTCAGATAAACTTCAGAACCAGAACTGCCACAACTTTTGCATCCGAACTCCAAACGAGATGAAACCAATTTTGTTGGAAAGATAACGACGCGTAGAATCCAACAAAATATGTGAGATACCTCCCAAGGTGTGGAGCCGGAAAACCCGCAAGATCAAAAACGCAATGAGATATGCAAGGGAAATCTGTTTTTGATGAACTAGAGCACGTTATGAAGATAACCACAAGCTCTAGATCCTCACATGTTCAAGAACCAAACAACAACCAAGAAAGATGATGCTATGTATGCAAAGGTTTGAGCTCTCACCGAAAGATACGAACGAGTCACCCACTCGAGAGCCCCTCTTGATAGTACGGTTATATATCCTAAACCCGGTCTCCCAACACTACAAGAACACTACAAGAGACCGGTAAAAAGGAAACCCTATCAATACCATACCTTTGCCTTGAGCATCCCACTTGAGCTTGATGTAGATGATCTTGTCACCTTCAAGATGGAACACCTTTCTTGATTGCACTTGTTCGCACTTGCTTGATGAAGTCTGGAGATATGCTCCCCCATACACCATGGGGAAGCATCTTCTTCGAACTTGTCTTCATCATGCTCTTGAGCTTGCACAACAATTCTTGACGATGTCTTGAAGATAGCCATGAGGAACTCCATCTTCTTCTTCTTCTTCAAGACATACTTGATCTTCTTCTTCTACTTGTTTCCAATAGGCACAAAGCCCTTGGACGATGCTTCTTCTTTTTCATCCTTGAAACCAACACATGGTCCAAGCGATGCCAATGGACAAACCTACAAGTGAAAATCAATTTGCACATTAGTCCATAGGGATTATCATTAATTACCAAAACCACACATGGGGGCATACATGCCCTTTCACTCTTCCTCATCTTCATTGTCATGTTCCCCGTCTTCCTCATTTTCATATGTCACCGCCCTATCATCATTGACCACGTCATGATCATCATCACTCATCCACTAAATGTGGACCTCCATGAAACTATGCCTGAGCAGGCGCACCTTCACTGTGTTTGAAGAGGGGTTTAACATGGACACTAGTTTTCATATTCGAAATACATGCAGTAATTTCGATACATGTCAGCCATCACGTGTTGCACATATCTATCCATGAAGCTTTCCCTCATCGCGATGACCATTATCTCCTGCATGACAAGAAAATTGATTAGATCCATCGTCTCGTTTTTAGGGAAAATTACGACATGACCTTTGATAAGAAAGGTCATGCGAAGAACCATAAATTTATCGCAACGGAAATGAATCAACATTCTGGCAAAAAAAGGAAACCCATTCTCATGTCATCACATCTTTTGGTCGAAAACACAATGCAATGGTCCATATATGTGTGAAGCCGGTTTCACCATCACAAATGACATAGCCACGATTTCTTCCACCAATGAGTCACCTATTAGATCGATAAGTGCAAATGCGAGCTCGAAGAGCACCGGAGATGAAACATCGACCAGAGAGAGAGTATGGTGTAGGACTCTTATGTTCTATATTTAGATCTAGAAGTGGTGCATGTGGGGGAAATAGATCTTTAGTATATCCTGATCTATCTAGAAGGTTGGTGCTCGTGGGGAAGAGAAATTTTCTAAAATATATGAAACATGGTTGGTTAAATTAGCTAAAATGGTGGGAGGGAAGTAGGGGAATGAGTTGGGAAGAGTTGATGGTCGAGTTTGGATGGGGAATGAGTGAGTGAGGATGGATATGGGTGGTGTTAGGTGGATATGAGCTGATGTAATGTTCCAGGTTACAACCGACACACAGGAAAGAGGGTGGTCATGCGGTAATGTGGGGGGGAGGAGGTAGGTGAAACGAGATACCCCTGGCGCATGTGCATGTGGTGCACCGACGGTAAATAAAATAGTCCCGACACACCACATGCGTGTGCGCCGGGGTTATCTTGCCGGCCCTTTCAGTGGACCTAACACAACTTAGCACCGGCGCACAACATCTAAATTCGCCTGCGGTAAGTGTAATACTAGCATGTGCGCCTGCGATATGGAGCGGACTCTCTCGGTGGCCCCGGCAGACGTTATCACCGGCGGTTGGGGTCCTAGTGCGCCAGTGAAACATGTGGTAGAACCATCACATAGCTAAGGTAGTGCACGGGTGGTAAATAGCGTCGGCGCACCTATTATCTTGTACGATGATGGTAGGGTATGCTGCTATAAGCATTACTCTAGTAGTGGGTGCCCCAGCGGCTCGACCCATTTCAACACTCACCCAGTCTGGCCACAATTTGGACCAATTGCCAACATATGGATGAAAACGACAACAAAATACTCTACACTAGGAAATAAAGTACATAAATTAGAAAATCGAGTGCACATTCCACAATACCAAATCATAGTGAAAATTAAGACAAGTTTCATAGGAAATGCACAAAAGAGATAGTGCACGGATGAAATCATGCTTGGCGGTCGTGGATGGCATTTTTCTTCTTCTCAAACCAAGCCCTTTGAGCTGGCTCCATGATGGTCAAGTCCATCATCATGAGCTTGGTCTCCTCGGCCTCAATGGATATTGGCTTGGCATTGTCCTCTTCGACCTCAAGGGCCCTCGTTGTGATCAATGAAGCATCCAATGGTGGCCTCATTTTCTTTGTGTCGCATGGTATCCTCTCATTCTCTACAACCAACCCCTTTAATATCTTTTAATTTGCAACACAAGTGATGTGGATTGGAGGTTGAGATCTTGCATGTGGAGCCTTGTGGCCCCTTGGCCGAACGGCACGGCCATTGTGCATGCTACCCGTGCTTGGTCCATCATCCTTAAGATCGATGACCGATTCATCACCCGCATGCTTGTTTGAGCCTTCGACACACTTTTGGAAGCTCATTTTCCACTTTGGACATTTCTTGATCATCATGCAACAATTTCGATCACTTTTTGGACATGCTCGTAGGCACCAAAAAATTTGTTGCACTCTGCATTGATGAAAACCCATCTCTTTGAAAGAGAGACATCATTTTGATTACTATGGATCCGGCAGGGGTTGAACTTCTTACACTTATGGTAGTCCTTGGAGATTCTTTGGCAATATACCAATCCATTTTTCTCGGCATCGAGAATTGGATCTTATCCAATTACCATCCATGCCTCACAAAGGATCTTGTCCTCCTTCACGGTGTAGCTTCCTATCCTTTGGATCTTTTTTTGTTGAACCATCAGTTAGCTCGGCACCGTCCCTACCATCGACATCTGCACCATCTAGAACGATCATGTCCCATTCATCATTGTCGGTAGGATCGACATCATATGCCCAAACAATGGCTCTCCATTGATATAGACATCAGTTTGTTCAACATCCTTGTAAGAGTTGTCTTCCATGGCTATCGCCTTAGTGATATGATATGGAGCAGCATGGCCTCGTCGTCCTCCTCCCTAGTGGACACCAGGCAAGGCAAATCATCAAACAAGAAGCGGTACGCAGGCATGTTTGCCGCTGAGATCATGTGTGGTCTCTTCCCACGTTTTTGCGTCAGTTCATCTAGCCCTCTTGTGCGGTTGAGGTTGATGGAGGTCTCCTCCGGTATCGCCGCCACATCCGGCGACGTTGATTGGGAGTCACTGAGCCGGGGGAACACTTGGCATGTGCGATGGGAGCGCATGGACCCTCCCTGATGCGGCAAATGACTATCGATGAAGAGGCGGCCGGGCGATGGCCGAGGAAACCGAGCTAGTGGCAGATGCACCTGCCGCATTACTGGCACCAACCAGGGCGAATGCTTCATTGAGTGCATCTGGTTTAATGATAAGAAGTGCCTACTAGGCGAGCCCTTTGGTAGCGATGTCCTCAGCGGCCTTAGTATCTAGGGCGGCGATGAGGTCAGCCTGTTTGGCTTCTTCCATGGTGGTTTTCGCTTTGAAATGGGTCTTCGCAGAACGGTTTCGGACGCTCAGTCCGTTTGGGTTGCATTGCTGGGCCCTGTCCCCTGTCCAAAATTGCCAGTTCGGACAGTTGATGGACGAATGGTTTGTCTTGGTAGAGTTTCTCTTAAGTAGGGATGCATAGTTGTAACACCCTGGCCACCCTGGGCCAACGGTATGTGACCTGTGGAAGCTCTATAGGATCTCTAAATTGACACCACAAACCAACACTAGTATTTTCTGCATACTTTGTCCTTGCTCATGCGCACCGGAAATAATTTCCTGACCGGTCACCAATCCTCAAATTACACTAGGCCAAGAACATTTATCCCGGAGTTCCTTTGAAGATGAGCCCCTTGTTGATATGGGTATCCTATAAATCCTATTAATTCATACGTCAGGATCACAAATACACCCACCCTTAGAAGATCGATGACCTCGTCGATTAACCCAAATCCAGGAACGCTCCCTCTTGGCACACGTCTGTGCTTCTAGTGCCGCCACATGTGCCATGTCGTGTGCCACTATGGGCCACACTTGTCATGCACTACATGTATGTGCTCCTGACCCGCACACGCACATGTAACCGCGAGGATCGACTCTAATACCACTTGTAACACCTCGGCCACCCTGGGTCTGGCGGTATGCCACCCCTGACAGCTCTATAGGATGTCTAGATCGATCCCACGGACAACACTATCTTTTATGTGCATTTTGTCCTTACTCATGCATATCCGGAAACAATTTCCCGGTCGGTCACCCATCCTTAAATTGCTTCAGGCCAACTTATTTTTCCTTCCAACTTTTTTTGCATAGATCACATATGAAAACATATTTGGATATAATTTTGATCATCCACGCTAGACTTGCACCTTGTAACTCGTAGATTTTTCATAAATTTTGTAAATCTAAAAATAACTTTTCAAACTTTCTTAAAGAGATCCCTGGAGATCGGGAGCTTCAAGTGAATTTTGCATTTTCACGTCTAGTTTCTTTGGGTGATAAAATTCCGTCTGTTATGTGTATTTCAGAAATATCCATAAGTGATGACTTCTATAGTGGACGATTGTAGATCAGGTTTATGCATGGACCGACAGAATAGTTTCAGACAAGCTGACCAATTGCGGCCTAGCTCCCCGGCAGTCCAATAAATACCCTTAGAATTAAGCAAAGAGAGATGCACCAAGAAAAGCGTGCTATCCCCAATACTTTCCATCTCTCCTACTTGAAACAACATCCTCTGCACAAGCAACATGGCTCTTACTACTACCCTCATCCTTTTGCTAGTGTGTTTGCTCTTGCCTGTCATATGGCAGCAATGTAAGCAACACCGACGGCTGCCCCCAGGGCCTCCCACATTGCCCATCATCGGCAATATGCTCCAGATGGTCTGGAACAAGCCCGCGGTATTCAGGTGGATTCATCGCCTGCTTGAGGAGATGAACACAGACATTATGTGCCTTTTGGTTCCCTTTCGATTCCTCCGAACGACTTCGGAACTTTTCCGGAATGATTTCGGTTCTCTCACGGAACTTTTCCGGTTTCCTTTTCTCTTTCATATGGTGATTCCAACTAGTAGAGGATCTCTAGCTCATCGTACCCTTAAGTGTATTTCCCCACGGCTCGGGAATAGCACAGACATGATCTCCATCAATGATCAATAGCAGGACCGGGATGCCCATATTGATCCCTGTGCATTCCACGATGATAATGTCGTTTGAACCGTAAACAGTCGTTTCCCATTCCCTTTGCCACTTGATACCTAGTTCACCCGAGAATTGATCTACGGTATCTCCATACCTTTGTTCGATATTGTTACCGATGAACTTGCTTTCTCGTTTCCGTGTTATTGCATTTCGTGACCCAGTCACACGCTTGCAAGCTTCGTTAATGCAACATCACCGAGATGGCCACATATGTATCTATCCGTTACATGGATTGGCAAATCCTGGTCTTGATATGTACTCCTCTATGCGCCCCTTTGGGAAACCTGAGTAGCACCTTTTCAATCACCCTATCATGGTGTGATACTTGATAACTATCTAAGCTCCCTCCAGAACGGTGATTTCTATTATCTCACAGTCTAAGGATCCAGTTGCGAGGTTTTCTTAGTTTATCATTAATGGTGAACTTTGTAACTAGATCTCATTAAGATACAACTGGTTGGGTTGTTTGTCTATCACATCATTCAACTAATGACGTGACATCTTTGTCAATTGGCATAAATGCCCATGATCTCGAAACCCTAGATCATACTCATGACCAATGAACTAGTTCGCTAGAGGTAACTAGAGACTTGGTTTGTTTACATACCACACCTATATTAATCTTTCATATTAATACAGTTATAACACAGTATGAAACCATTACAAAATAATTGAGATATGACAATAAAACCTGCTTATTATTTGCCTCTAGGGCATATCTCCTTTAAACACCAGAACTCCATGGGTGTTAGATTTATCACTATCTAACTAGATTATTTTCTCTAGTGCAAGTGGGAGACTAAAGGGAATATGTCTTGAGAGGCAATAATAAAGTTGTTATTATGTGTATTCCAAGTATATGATAGATGTTTATTTTTCATGCTATAATTGTATTAATATGGAAACGTTAATACATGTATGTTTCATAAACAAATAGAAAGTTCCTAGTTATGCCTCTCTTTAAACTAGCTCGTTGATTAACAAGATGATCAAAGTTTTCTGATCGTGGACATTGGATGTCGTTGATAACGAGGTCACAACATTTGTGAAATGGTGTGATGAACATTCATCCGAAGTATAGCATTACGATCAAAGTCAATGATTTTATATTGCTATAACATCATACGAAGTAATCCTAGTTCTTAGACCATGAGATCATGTTAATCAGTAACACCGAATGAGTAACTTGATAACATCAAATGTCACACCGTAAAAGGGTGACTATAAAGGTGGTTGAGTGCTACGAAGGTGTTATGTAGAGGCTCATAAATCAAGTGTGGGATTTGTCCATCCGGATGACATATAGATATACTCTGGGCTCTCTCGGTGATATCACATTGAGAATGGCTTGCAAGCAAGTGATGTGATCACTAGAATATTATATCACGGGAACGAGAAAAGAGTGCATGTCGGTAACGAGATCAAACTAGGTATTTGGATACCGATGATATAATCTCGGACATGTAATATATCGCGAGACAAAAGGATTAACTTACTAGCGTTAAAAGGCTCTCACGATCACACAAGTTATCGTTGAATGTGTAGGAGTCGGAATGGATCTTCAGGTCCCGCTTCTGAGGAGTCTCGATCATGTATGCATTATTCGCGAACCGTAGGGTGACACACTTAAGGGTTGCCAAACACTGCTTGGAGCATGTATGTTTCAGACGAAAGAATTGCAAAGCGCTGGAATCATTTCGATGGAAGCCAAAATTATTTCGGGTGAAATTGCAGAAACTGGTTCTCCATGTGATATTGAAATGTTGCAGGGGTTTTATGTGAAACTTTGTTAATTAAAGTAATTAACAAAATTCTGAATAAAATAAATAAAGAGTTTTATTAAATGAGAGTTGCATTAAATTTGGTGTAAATTTAATGCATGTGAGTTGAACTTTGAGTGAAGACAAAATTGATGTGAATGGAGCATCCACCACATGTTAGACTCTTGACCCATCTATATTTTATACTCCCTATATCTGGAAATTAGTGACTCATATTGTCTAATTCGCATGTGTCTAGACCCATTTTAGTATATATATACATACGAATTTAGAAAAAACCAAGTTACTTATTTTTGAAAAGGTAAAAACATAGTTATGATAAATTGTTGGACCTACGTAATAAAAGACTACTAAAAATACACAAACAAGTTTTGCAGCGGGCCCCCTACCGCACAGGGGCCCGGGGCAAGCGCCCCTCTGCCCCGCCGTGTGGGCAGTATGCATCATACACTAGCACTAGTATGTCCCTACTAGGGAGGAGGATGCTCCGGACATGAAGGAGTTTCTAATAAAATAATGAACAATATAATCTTCTTACATCTAGACATAAGTTTTTTCAATCTTCGTCAAACATTAAAAAAATTAAAATTAGTATTTTAAAAAGCATAAATAATTTTAATCAAATTACGTGGATATATATACACATGATAACTACATATCTGCAAAGTTTTGAAAGAGAATACGTTGTATTGTAGACTACACAAAATAGTGGCTCCGAAAATGCAAACAAAAAAACTTATGTTTCCCTTCCAACTGTTTTTTTGCATAGATCACATGGAAAAACATATTTCAAAATATTTTTTATGGTACCTGCTAGACTTGTACATTGTAACTTGTAGATTTTTTAGAAATTTTATAAATCTAAAAATAAATTTTCGATTTTTATGAAAGATATCACTGGAGGTCGGGAGCTTCCACTGTTTTTTGTAATTTCCCGTCCAGTTTCCTTCGGGGATAAAATTCCGTGTGTTATGTGTATTTCAGAAATCTCCATCAATGATGACTTCTACCGTGGACGGTTGGGAATCAGGTTTATGCATAGCTGACCAATTGCGGCCTAGCTCCCCGTCAGTCGTAAAAATACCCTTTGAATTAAGCAAATTAATTTTTTTTCGGAAATGAGCATATATTAATATCACACGGATACCAATGACACCTAGCCTCTGCAACAACGCATATCCTATTGGTAATACGGATGCACACAGCCAAAAAAAAGGAAGAAGAATTTTAAAAAAGAAAAGTTCCGCTACAGTGATTAGATCCTTAGTAGCAACGACATTAATCCCACCAGAACAACACCAGAAGTCCAACATCTCCAATAGTGACGCCTTTAAGAAGGAAACATAGCACAAGCACCGTCATCACCTGATCAAAGGTTATGGTTTTTACCCTGGAGAAAGTCTTCGCTCACAAAACAATGTCTTCAACAAGATCATTGCCAGGCACAACCAATTAAGGCCAGACCTTGGATTTTCACCCTGCAAGATAAGACTGTGAACTCCTCCTGTGCTGCCGCCCCCACTTTCCGATGCCGCTTCTACAATTCACGAATCACCAAGCCAATTCCTCATCACCACCAGGACTCGAGCCACCATAGCTAGTCCACCAATCTTGGCTTCTATGACATTCTTCGCACACTGACTTCACCATGGAACTAAAGACATGTTCTATGATGGCAACAGACTGCAGAGCTTCGCCTCGCTCCCTCTGAAACCAAACGGTCAGAAAAACGACGGTTGCGCGTGACCGAATCTCATCCGTTCCAGCAATCTCCAGGCATGAATCGCCCATGGGAGTTCGCCGGCGGAGCCTTCCAGAACACGACACTGCCACCAGATCTATGGAAACAGGCTGAAGGCAGATCTTCGTCTTGGCATGAGAGAAATCCTAGGACCGAGCCTCTGCCAGCAGATGCGACCCGCGCCACCATCGGTCGAGGAAGAACCGCCATCAAATCCCGAGGCCGCCGCCCCGGCTTCCAAACCCCGCCGCCATCAGATTGCCGTCGAGGCGACAACCATCGAGCGCCCAATGGGCTTCCTGCGGGGGAGAGGCCACCACACGAGGAAGCAGCCCCGCCGCCACCGTCGACCGGCCAGGCTTAGCCCGCCGGCGTCCTCAGGTGGCAGCGGAGGAGGAGCGGGAGGAGAAGTCAGGGGCGGCGGCGGCTTAGGGTTCCGCCCGTGCCGCCCCTCCCGAGAGCAGCGCGTGCGGCTGTTCTGGTACTCTAGGTCTGGGCGTGTGTACGTGCGTCTAAAGTGTGCTAAGCAAATTAGATACACCAAGCAAGAGTGCTATCTCCAATACTTTAGAAGAACTTCTGCTTGTTTCCATTTACCTCACGCATCACACGGGATTTCTGTGCTCAGCATCCAGAGAATCATAGTACGCATGTCCAATCGTTAAATTGTCCAAGCATCAAATGCACAGTGCATGCTGAGCAGGGAGCGATTAAAACGTGGTAACTTGTCAATGTCCGGGCGGGGCATCACATGCTGGGCAGATGAGTGATCAAAATTAGGCATGCATATATCCATCATATGCTAGTTCTGGTCTGTGCGGAGGAGAATGCATCACATGCTGGGGGATATCGACAGGCTGCCACATGCATGGCCAAGTGCTGCAGCGGGTATCTCTTGGCCAAGGATGCTTAAGAGTAAGCTCACCAATTTTTTGCTCCTATAAATACCCTTAGAAGTAAGTAAGCCAATTATATACTCAGAGCAAGAGTGCTTACTCCAATCCC
This sequence comes from Avena eriantha, assembly GCA_910589775.1. Lineage (NCBI taxonomy): Eukaryota > Viridiplantae > Streptophyta > Magnoliopsida > Poales > Poaceae > Avena > Avena eriantha. The sequence goes on from OU342746.1 coordinate 445,303,582, forward strand.
AATACTTTCCAGCTATCCTACATCCTCGGCACAAGCAACATGGCTCTTCCTACCCTTGTCCTCTTGCTAGTGTGTTTGCTCTTGCCTGTCATATGGCAGCAATGTAAGCAACACCAGCGGCTGCCCCCAGGACCTCCCGCATTGCCCATCATCGGCAATATGCACCAGATGATCTGGAACAAGCCCGCGGTATTCCGGTGGATCCATCGCCTGCTTGAGGAGATGAACACAGACATTATGTGCCTTCGTCTCAGGGCGACTCACGTCATCGTTGTGAAGTGCCCAAAGATAGCCTGTGAGGTGCTGCGGAAGAATGATGAAGTTCTCGCCTCCCGTCCCGCCACGTTCGCCTCGGGAACGTTCAGCTTCGGGTACAAGGGCTCCATCTTATCTCCATATGGGGAGCAGTGGAAGAAGATGAGGCAGGTCCTCACCTGCGAGATCCTAACTTCGTCTATGGAGAAAACGCTCCAAATCCTCCGGAAGGAGGAGTACAACTACCTTGCGAGGTACATAAATAACATGGCACGTCCACACAACTTGGTCGATGTGCGCCATGTTGCCCAGCATTTCTGCTGTAATATCATAAGAAGGCTAGTGTTTGGTAAGAGATACTTCAGCGACGACATACCGGCTTCGTCGACTAGTGGGCCCGGACATGATGAGGTGGCACATGTTGCTGCTCTCTTCAGGGCCCTCAACCATCTCTACAACTTCTGTGTGTCAGACTACATCCCGAGCCTTGTAGGCCTTGATTTGGAGGGCCATGAAATGGTTTCCAAGAATGTCATGGGAGTACTCAACCGGTGCATGCTACCCGTGCTTGGTCCATCATCCTTAAGATCGATGACCGATTCATCACCCGCATGCTTGTTTGAGCCTTCGACACACTTTTGGAAGCTCATTTTCCACTTTGGACATTTCTTGATCATCATGCAACAATTTCGATCACTTTTTGGACATGCTCGTAGGCACCAAAAAATTTGTTGCACTCTGCATTGATGAAAACCCATCTCTTTGAAAGAGAGACATCATTTTGATTACTATGGATCCGGCAGGGGTTGAACTTCTTACACTTATGGTAGTCCTTGGAGATTCTTTGGCAATATACCAATCCATTTTTCTCGGCATCGAGAATTGGATCTTATCCAATTACCATCCATGCCTCACAAAGGATCTTGTCCTCCTTCACGGTGTAGCTTCCTATCCTTTGGATCTTTTTTTGTTGAACCATCAGTTAGCTCGGCACCGTCCCTACCATCGACATCTGCACCATCTAGAACGATCATGTCCCATTCATCATTGTCGGTAGGATCGACATCATATGCCCAAACAATGGCTCTCCATTGATATAGACATCAGTTTGTTCAACATCCTTGTAAGAGTTGTCTTCCATGGCTATCGCCTTAGTGATATGATATGGAGCAGCATGGCCTCGTCGTCCTCCTCCCTAGTGGACACCAGGCAAGGCAAATCATCAAACAAGAAGCGGTACGCAGGCATGTTTGCCGCTGAGATCATGTGTGGTCTCTTCCCACATTTTTGCGTCAGTTCATCTAGCCCTCTTGTGCGGTTGAGGTTGATGGAGGTCTCCTCCGGTATCGCCGCCACATCCGGCGACGTTGATTGGGAGTCACCGAGCCGGGGGAACACTTGGCATGTGCGATGGGAGCGCATGGACCCTCCCTGATGCGGCAAATGACTATCGATGAAGAGGCGGCCGGGCGATGGCCGAGGAAACCGAGCTAGTGGCAGATGCACCTGCCGCATTACTGGCACCAACCAGGGCGAATGCTTCATTGAGTGCATCTGGTTTAATGATAAGAAGTGCCTACTAGGCGAGCCCTTTGGTAGCGATGTCCTCAGCGGCCTTAGTATCTAGGGCGGCGATGAGGTCAGCCTGTTTGGCTTCTTCCATGGTGGTTTTCGCTTTGAAATGGGTCTTCGCAGAACGGTTTCGGACGCTCAGTCCGTTTGGGTTGCATTGCTGGGCCCTGTCCCCTGTCCAAAATTGCCAGTTCGGACAGTTGATGGACGAATGGGTTGTCTTGGTAGAGTTTCTCTTAAGTAGGGATGCATAGTTGTAACACCCTGGCCACCCTGGGCCATCGGTATGTGACCTGTGGAAGCTCTATAGGATCTCTAAATTGACACCACAAACCAACACTAGTATTTTCTGCATACTTTGTCCTTGCTCATGCGCACCGGAAATAATTTCCTGACCGGTCACCAATCCTCAAATTACACTAGGCCAAGAACATTTATCCCGGAGTTCCTTTGAAGATGAGCCCCTTGTTGATATGGGTATCCTATAAATCCTATTAATTCATACGTCAGGATCACAAATACACCCACCCTTAGAAGATCGATGACCTCGTCGATTAACCCAAATCCAGGAACGCTCCCTCTTGGCACACGTCTGTGCTTCTAGTGCCGCCACATGTGCCATGTCGTGTGCCACTATGGGCCACACTTGTCATGCACTACATGTATGTGCTCCTGACCCGCACACGCACATGTAACCGCGAGGATCGACTCTAATACCACTTGTAACACCTCGGCCACCCTGGGTCTGGCGGTATGCCACCCCTGACAGCTCTATAGGATGTCTAGATCGATCCCACGGACAACACTATCTTTTATGTGCATTTTGTCCTTACTCATGCATATCCGGAAACAATTTCCCAGTCGGTCACCCATCCTTAAATTGCTTCAGGCCAACTTATTTTTCCTTCCAACTTTTTTTGCATAGATCACATATGAAAACATATTTGGATATAATTTTGATCATCCACGCTAGACTTGCACCTTGTAACTCGTAGATTTTTCATAAATTTTGTAAATCTAAAAATAACTTTTCAAACTTTCTTAAAGAGATCCCTGGAGATCGGGAGCTTCAAGTGAATTTTGCATTTTCACGTCCAGTTTCTTTGGGTGAAAAAATTCCGTCTGTTATGTGTATTTCAGAAATCTCCATAAGTGATGAATTCTATAGTGGACGATTGTAGATCAGGTTTATGCATGGACCGACAGAATAGTTTCAGACAAGCTGACCAATTGCGGCCTAGCTCCCCGGCAGTCCAATAAATACCCTTAGAATTAAGCAAAGAGAGATGCACCAAGAAAAGCGTGCTATCCCCAATATTTTCCATCTCTCCTACTTGAAACAACATCCTCTGCACAAGCAACATGGCTCTTACTACTACCCTCATCCTTTTGCTAGTGTGTTTGCTCTTGCCTGTCATATGGCAGCAATGTAAGCAACACCGACGGCTGCCCCCAGGGCCTCCCACATTGCCCATCATCGGCAATATGCTCCAGATGGTCTGGAACAAGCCCGCGGTATTCAGGTGGATTCATCGCCTGCTTGAGGAGATGAACACAGACATTATGTGCCTTTTGGTTCCCTTTCGATTCCTCCGAACGACTTCGGAACTTTTCCGGAATGATTTCGGTTCTCTCACGGAACTTTTCCGGTTTCCTTTTCTCTTTCATATGGTGATTCCAACTAGTAGAGGATCTCTAGCTCATCGTACCCTTAAGTGTATTTCCCCACGGCTCGGGAATAGCACAGACATGATCTCCATCAATGATCAATAGCAGGACCGGGATGCCCATATTGATCCCTGTGCATTCCACGATGATAATGTCGTTTGAACCGTAAACAGTCGTTTCCCATTCCCTTTGCCACTTGATACCTAGTTCACCCGAGAATTGATCTACGGTATCTCCATACCTTTGTTCGATATTGTTACCGATGAACTTGCTTTCTCGTTTCCGTGTTATTGCATTTCGTGACCCAGTCACACGCTTGCAAGCTTCGTTAATGCAACATCACCGAGATGGCCACATATGTATCTATCCGTTACATGGATTGGCAAATCCTGGTCTTGATATGTACTCCTCTATGCGCCCCTTTGGGAAACCTGAGTAGCACCTTTTCAATCACCCTATCATGGTGTGATACTTGATAACTATCTAAGCTCCCTCCAGAACGGTGATTTCTATTATCTCACAGTCTAAGGATCCAGTTGCGAGGTTTTCTTAGTTTATCATTAATGGTGAACTTTGTAACTAGATCTCATTAAGATACAACTGGTTGGGTTGTTTGTCTATCACATCATTCAACTAATGACGTGACATCTTTGTCAATTGGCATAAATGCCCATGATCTCGAAACCCTAGATCATACTCATGACCAATGAACTAGTTCGCTAGAGGTAACTAGAGACTTGGTTTGTTTACATACCACACCTATATTAATCTTTCATATTAATACAGTTATAACACAGTATGAAACCATTACAAAATAATTGAGATATGACAATAAAACCTGCTTATTATTTGCCTCTAGGGCATATCTCCTTTAAACACCAGAACTCCATGGGTGTTAGATTTATCACTATCTAACTAGATTATTTTCTCTAGTGCAAGTGGGAGACTAAAGGGAATATGTCTTGAGAGGCAATAATAAAGTTGTTATTATGTGTATTCCAAGTATATGATAGATGTTTATTTTTCATGCTATAATTGTATTAATATGGAAACGTTAATACATGTATGTTTCATAAACAAATAGAAAGTTCCTAGTTATGCCTCTCTTTAAACTAGCTCGTTGATTAACAAGATGATCAAAGTTTTCTGATCGTGGACATTGGATGTCGTTGATAACGAGGTCACAACATTTGTGAAATGGTGTGATGAACATTCATCCGAAGTATAGCATTACGATCAAAGTCAATGATTTTATATTGCTATAACATCATACGAAGTAATCCTAGTTCTTAGACCATGAGATCATGTTAATCAGTAACACCGAATGAGTAACTTGATAACATCAAATGTCACACCGTAAAAGGGTGACTATAAAGGTGGTTGAGTGCTACGAAGGTGTTATGTAGAGGCTCATAAATCAAGTGTGGGATTTGTCCATCCGGATGACATATAGATATACTCTGGGCTCTCTCGGTGATATCACATTGAGAATGGCTTGCAAGCAAGTGATGTGATCACTAGAATATTATATCACGGGAACGAGAAAAGAGTGCATGTCGGTAACGAGATCAAACTAGGTATTTGGATACCGATGATATAATCTCGGACATGTAATATATCGCGAGACAAAAGGATTAACTTACTAGCGTTAAAAGGCTCTCACGATCACACAAGTTATCGTTGAATGTGTAGGAGTCGGAATGGATCTTCAGGTCCCGCTTCTGAGGAGTCTCGATCATGTATGCATTATTCGCGAACCGTAGGGTGACACACTTAAGGGTTGCCAAACACTGCTTGGAGCATGTATGTTTCAGACGAAAGAATTGCAAAGCGCTGGAATCATTTCGATGGAAGCCAAAATTATTTCGGGTGAAATTGCAGAAACTGGTTCTCCATGTGATATTGAAATGTTGCAGGGGTTTTATGTGAAACTTTGTTAATTAAAGTAATTAACAAAATTCTGAATAAAATAAATAAAGAGTTTTATTAAATGAGAGTTGCATTAAATTTGGTGTAAATTTAATGCATGTGAGTTGAACTTTGAGTGAAGACAAAATTGATGTGAATGGAGCATCCACCACATGTTAGACTCTTGACCCATCTATATTTTATACTCCCTATATCTGGAAATTAGTGACTCATATTGTGTAATTCGCATGTGTCTAGACCCATTTTAGTATATATATACATACGAATTTAGAAAAAACCAAGTTACTTATTTTTGAAAAGGTAAAAACATAGTTATGATAAATTGTTGGACCTACGTAATAAAAGACTACTAAAAATACACAAACAAGTTTTGCAGCGGGCCCCCTACCGCACAGGGGCCCGGGGCAAGCGCCCCTCTGCCCCGCCGTGTGGGCAGTATGCATCATACACTAGCACTAGTATGTCCCTACTAGGGAGGAGGATGCTCCGGACATGAAGGAGTTTCTAATAAAATAATGAACAATATAATCTTCTTACATCTAGACATAAGTTTTTTCAATCTTCGTCAAACATTAAAAAAATTAAAATTAGTATTTTAAAAAGCATAAATAATTTTAATCAAATTACGTGGATATATATACACATGATAACTACATATCTGCAAAGTTTTGAAAGAGAATACGTTGTATTGTAGACTACACAAAATAGTGGCTCCGAAAATGCAAACAAAAAAACTTATGTTTCCCTTCCAACTGTTTTTTTGCATAGATCACATGGAAAAACATATTTCAAAATATTTTTTATGGTACCTGCTAGACTTGTACATTGTAACTTGTAGATTTTTTAGAAATTTTATAAATCTAAAAATAAATTTTCGATTTTTATGAAAGATATCACTGGAGGTCGGGAGCTTCCACTGTTTTTTGTAATTTCCCGTCCAGTTTCCTTCGGGGATAAAATTCCGTGTGTTATGTGTATTTCAGAAATCTCCATCAATGATGACTTCTACCGTGGACGGTTGGGAATCAGGTTTATGCATAGCTGACCAATTGCGGCCTAGCTCCCCGTCAGTCGTAAAAATACCCTTTGAATTAAGCAAATTAATTTTTTTTCGGAAATGAGCATATATTAATATCACACGGATACCAATGACACCTAGCCTCTGCAACAACGCATATCCTATTGGTAATACGGATGCACACAGCCAAAAAAAAGGAAGAAGAATTTTAAAAAAGAAAAGTTCCGCTACAGTGATTAGATCCTTAGTAGCAACGACATTAATCCCACCAGAACAACACCAGAAGTCCAACATCTCCAATAGTGACGCCTTTAAGAAGGAAACATAGCACAAGCACCGTCATCACCTGATCAAAGGTTATGGTTTTTACCCTGGAGAAAGTCTTCGCTCACAAAACAATGTCTTCAACAAGATCATTGCCAGGCACAACCAATTAAGGCCAGACCTTGGATTTTCACCCTGCAAGATAAGACTGTGAACTCCTCCTGTGCTGCCGCCCCCACTTTCCGATGCCGCTTCTACAATTCACGAATCACCAAGCCAATTCCTCATCACCACCAGGACTCGAGCCACCATAGCTAGTCCACCAATCTTGGCTTCTATGACATTCTTCGCACACTGACTTCACCATGGAACTAAAGACACGTTCTATGATGGCAACAGACTGCAGAGCTTCGCCTCGCTCCCTCTGAAACCAAACGGTCAGAAAAACGACGGTTGCGCGTGACCGAATCTCATCCGTTCCAGCAATCTCCAGGCATGAATCGCCCATGGGAGTTCGCCGGCGGAGCCTTCCAGAACACGACACTGCCACCAGATCTATGGAAACAGGCTGAAGGCAGATCTTCGTCTTGGCATGAGAGAAATCTTAGGACCGAGCCTCTGCCAGCAGATGCGACCCGCGCCACCATCGGTCGAGGAAGAACCGCCATCAAATCCCGAGGCCGCCGCCCCGGCTTCCAAACCCCGCCGCCATCAGATTGCCGTCGAGGCGACAACCATCGAGCGCCCAATGGGCTTCCTGCGGGGGAGAGGCCACCACACGAGGAAGCAGCCCCGCCGCCACCGTCGACCGGCCAGGCTTAGCCCGCCGGCGTCCTCAGGTGGCAGCGGAGGAGGAGCGGGAGGAGAAGTCAGGGGCGGCGGCGGCTTAGGGTTCCGCCCGTGCCGCCCCTCCCGAGAGCAGCGCGTGCGGCTGTTCTGGTACTCTAGGTCTGGGCGTGTGTACGTGCGTCTAAAGTGTGCTAAGCAAATTAGATACACCAAGCAAGAGTGCTATCTCCAATACTTTAGAAGAACTTCTGCTTGTTTCCATTTACCTCACGCATCACACGGGATTTCTGTGCTCAGCATCCAGAGAATCATAGTACGCATGTCCAATCGTTAAATTGTCCAAGCATCAAATGCACAGTGCATGCTGAGCAGGGAGCGATTAAAACGTGGTAACTTGTCAATGTCCGGGCGGGGCATCACATGCTGGGCAGATGAGTGATCAAAATTAGGCATGCATATATCCATCATATGCTAGTTCTGGTCTGTGCGGAGGAGAATGCATCACATGCTGGGGGATATCGACAGGCTGCCACATGCATGGCCAAGTGCTGCAGCGGGTATCTCTTGGCCAAGGATGCTTAAGAGTAAGCTCACCAATTTTTTGCTCCTATAAATACCCTTAGAAGTAAGTAAGCCAATTATATACTCAGAGCAAGAGTGCTTACTCCAATCCCAATACTTTCCAGCTATCCTACATCCTCGGCACAAGCAACATGGCTCTTCCTACCCTTGTCCTCTTGCTAGTGTGTTTGCTCTTGCCTGTCATATGGCAGCAATGTAAGCAACACCAGCGGCTGCCCCCAGGACCTCCCGCATTGCCCATCATCGGCAATATGCACCAGATGATCTGGAACAAGCCCGCGGTATTCCGGTGGATCCATCGCCTGCTTGAGGAGATGAACACAGACATTATGTGCCTTCGTCTCAGGGCGACTCACGTCATCGTTGTGAAGTGCCCAAAGATAGCCTGTGAGGTGCTGCGGAAGAATGATGAAGTTCTCGCCTCCCGTCCCGCCACGTTCGCCTCGGGAACGTTCAGCTTCGGGTACAAGGGCTCCATCTTATCTCCATATGGGGAGCAGTGGAAGAAGATGAGGCAGGTCCTCACCTGCGAGATCCTAACTTCGTCTATGGAGAAAACGCTCCAAATCCTCCGGAAGGAGGAGTACAACTACCTTGCGAGGTACATAAATAACATGGCACGTCCACACAACTTGGTCGATGTGCGCCATGTTGCCCAGCATTTCTGCTGTAATATCATAAGAAGGCTAGTGTTTGGTAAGAGATACTTCAGCGACGACATACCGGCTTCTTCGACTAGTGGGCCCGGACATGATGAGGTGGCACATGTTGCTGCTCTCTTCAGGGCCCTCAACCATCTCTACAACTTCTGTGTGTCAGACTACATCCCGAGCCTTGTAGGCCTTGATTTGGAGGGCCATGAAATGGTTTCCAAGAATGTCATGGGAGTACTCAACCGGTGCATGCTACCCGTGCTTGGTCCATCATCCTTAAGATCGATGACCGATTCATCACCCGCATGCTTGTTTGAGCCTTCGACACACTTTTGGAAGCTCATTTTCCACTTTGGACATTTCTTGATCATCATGCAACAATTTCGATCACTTTTGGACATGCTCGTAGGCACCAAAAAATTTGTTGCACTCTGCATTGATGAAAACCCATCTCTTTGAAAGAGAGACATCATTTTGATTACTATGGATCCGGCAGGGGTTGAACTTCTTACACTTATGGTAGTCCTTGGAGATTCTTTGGCAATATACCAATCCATTTTTCTCGGCATCGAGAATTGGATCTTATCCAATTACCATCCATGCCTCACAAAGGATCTTGTCCTCCTTCACGGTGTAGCTTCCTATCCTTTGGATCTTTTTTTTGTTGAACCATCAGTTAGCTCGGCACCGTCCCTACCATCGACATCTGCACCATCTAGAACGATCATGTCCCATTCATCATTGTCGGTAGGATCGACATCATATGCCCAAACAATGGCTCTCCATTGATATAGACATCAGTTTGTTCAACATCCTTGTAAGAGTTGTCTTCCATGGCTATCGCCTTAGTGATATGATATGGAGCAGCATGGCCTCGTCGTCCTCCTCCCTAGTGGACACCAGGCAAGGCAAATCATCAAACAAGAAGCGGTACGCAGGCATGTTTGCCGCTGAGATCATGTGTGGTCTCTTCCCACGTTTTTGCGTCAGTTCATCTAGCCCTCTTGTGCGGTTGAGGTTGATGGAGGTCTCCTCCGGTATCGCCGCCACATCCGGCGACGTTGATTGGGAGTCACCGAGCCGGGGGAACACTTGGCATGTGCGATGGGAGCGCATGGACCCTCCCTGATGCGGCAAATGACTATCGATGAAGAGGCGGCCGGGCGATGGCCGAGGAAACCGAGCTAGTGGCAGATGCACCTGCCGCATTACTGGCACCAACCAGGGCGAATGCTTCATTGAGTGCATCTGGTTTAATGATAAGAAGTGCCTACTAGGCGAGCCCTTTGGTAGCGATGTCCTCAGCGGCCTTAGTATCTAGGGCGGCGATGAGGTCAGCCTGTTTGGCTTCTTCCATGGTGGTTTTCGCTTTGAAATGGGTCTTCGCAGAACGGTTTCGGACGCTCAGTCCGTTTGGGTTGCATTGCTGGGCCCTGTCCCCTGTCCAAAATTGCCAGTTCGGACAGTTGATGGACGAATGGGTTGTCTTGGTAGAGTTTCTCTTAAGTAGGGATGCATAGTTGTAACACCCTGGCCACCCTGGGCCAACGGTATGTGACCTGTGGAAGCTCTATAGGATCTCTAAATTGACACCACAAACCAACACTAGTATTTTCTGCATACTTTGTCCTTGCTCATGCGCACCGGAAATAATTTCCTGACCGGTCACCAATCCTCAAATTACACTAGGCCAAGAACATTTATCCCGGAGTTCCTTTGAAGATGAGCCCCTTGTTGATATGGGTATCCTATAAATCCTATTAATTCATACGTCAGGATCACAAATACACCCACCCTTAGAAGATCGATGACCTCGTCGATTAACCCAAATCCAGGAACGCTCCCTCTTGGCACACGTCTGTGCTTCTAGTGCCGCCACATGTGCCATGTCGTGTGCCACTATGGGCCACACTTGTCATGCACTACATGTATGTGCTCCTGACCCGCACACGCACATGTAACCGCGAGGATCGACTCTAATACCACTTGTAACACCTCGGCCACCCTGGGTCTGGCGGTATGCCACCCCTGACAGCTCTATAGGATGTCTAGATCGATCCCACGGACAACACTATCTTTTATGTGCATTTTGTCCTTACTCATGCATATCCGGAAACAATTTCCCAGTCGGTCACCCATCCTTAAATTGCTTCAGGCCAACTTATTTTTCCTTCCAACTTTTTTTGCATAGATCACATATGAAAACATATTTGGATATAATTTTGATCATCCACGCTAGACTTGCACCTTGTAACTCGTAGATTTTTCATAAATTTTGTAAATCTAAAAATAACTTTTCAAACTTTCTTAAAGAGATCCCTGGAGATCGGGAGCTTCAAGTGAATTTTGCATTTTCACGTCCAGTTTCTTTGGGTGAAAAAATTCCGTCTGTTATGTGTATTTCAGAAATCTCCATAAGTGATGAATTCTATAGTGGACGATTGTAGATCAGGTTTATGCATGGACCGACAGAATAGTTTCAGACAAGCTGACCAATTGCGGCCTAGCTCCCCGGCAGTCCAATAAATACCCTTAGAATTAAGCAAAGAGAGATGCACCAAGAAAAGCGTGCTATCCCCAATACTTTCCATCTCTCCTACTTGAAACAACATCCTCTGCACAAGCAACATGGCTCTTACTACTACCCTCATCCTTTTGCTAGTGTGTTTGCTCTTGCCTGTCATATGGCAGCAATGTAAGCAACACCGACGGCTGCCCCCAGGGCCTCCCACATTGCCCATCATCGGCAATATGCTCCAGATGGTCTGGAACAAGCCCGCGGTATTCAGGTGGATTCATCGCCTGCTTGAGGAGATGAACACAGACATTATGTGCCTTTTGGTTCCCTTTCGATTCCTCCGAACGACTTCGGAACTTTTCCGGAATGATTTCGGTTCTCTCACGGAACTTTTCCGGTTTCCTTTTCTCTTTCATATGGTGATTCCAACTAGTAGAGGATCTCTAGCTCATCGTACCCTTAAGTGTATTTCCCCACGGCTCGGGAATAGCACAGACATGATCTCCATCAATGATCAATAGCAGGACCGGGATGCCCATATTGATCCCTGTGCATTCCACGATGATAATGTCGTTTGAACCGTAAACAGTCGTTTCCCATTCCCTTTGCCACTTGATACCTAGTTCACCCGAGAATTGATCTACGGTATCTCCATACCTTTGTTCGATATTGTTACCGATGAACTTGCTTTCTCGTTTCCGTGTTATTGCATTTCGTGACCCAGTCACACGCTTGCAAGCTTCGTTAATGCAACATCACCGAGATGGCCACATATGTATCTATCCTTACATGGATTGGCAAATCCTGGTCTTGATATGTACTCCTCTATGCGCCCCTTTGGGAAACCTGAGTAGCACCTTTTCAATCACCCTATCATGGTGTGATACTTGATAACTATCTAAGCTCCCTCCAGAACGGTGATTTCTATTATCTCACAGTCTAAGGATCCAGTTGCGAGGTTTTCTTAGTTTATCATTAATGGTGAACTTTGTAACTAGATCTCATTAAGATACAACTGGTTGGGTTGTTTGTCTATCACATCATTCAACTAATGACGTGACATCTTTGTCAATTGGCATAAATGCCCATGATCTCGAAACCCTAGATCATACTCATGACCAATGAACTAGTTCGCTAGAGGTAACTAGAGACTTGGTTTGTTTACATACCACACCTATATTAATCTTTCATATTAATACAGTTATAACACAGTATGAAACCATTACAAAATAATTGAGATATGACAATAAAACCTGCTTATTATTTGCCTCTAGGGCATATCTCCTTTAAACACCAGAACTCCATGGGTGTTAGATTTATCACTATCTAACTAGATTATTTTCTCTAGTGCAAGTGGGAGACTAAAGGGAATATGTCTTGAGAGGCAATAATAAAGTTGTTATTATGTGTATTCCAAGTATATGATAGATGTTTATTTTTCATGCTATAATTGTATTAATATGGAAACGTTAATACATGTATGTTTCATAAACAAATAGAAAGTTCCTAGTTATGCCTCTCTTTAAACTAGCTCGTTGATTAACAAGATGATCAAAGTTTTCTGATCGTGGACATTGGATGTCATTGATAACGAGGTCACAACATTTGTGAAATGGTGTGATGAACATTCATCCGAAGTATAGCATTACGATCAAAGTCAATGATTTTATATTGCTATAACATCATACGAAGTAATCCTAGTTCTTAGACCATGAGATCATGTTAATCAGTAACACCGAATGAGTAACTTGATAACATCAAATGTCACACCGTAAAAGGGTGACTGTAAAGGTGGTTGAGTGCTACGAAGGTGTTATGTAGAGGCTCATAAATCAAGTGTGGGATTTGTCCATCCGGATGACATATAGATATACTCAGGGCTCTCTCGGTGATATCACATTGAGAATGGCTTGCAAGCAAGTGATGTGATCACTAGAATATTATATCACGGGAACGAGAAAAGAGTGCATGTCGGTAACGAGATCAAACTAGGTATTTGGATACCGATGATATAATCTCAGACATGTAATATATCGCGAGACAAAAGGATTAACTTACTAGCGTTAAAAGGCTCTCACGATCACACAAGTTATCGTTGAATGTGTAGGAGTCGGAATGGATCTTCAGGTCCCGCTTCTGAGGAGTCTCGATCATGTATGCATTATTCGCGAACCGTAGGGTGACACACTTAAGGGTTGCCAAACACTGCTTGGAGCATGTATGTTTCAGACGAAAGAATTGCAAAGCGCTGGAATCATTTCGATGGAAGCCAAAATTATTTCGGGTGAAATTGCAGAAACTGGTTCTCCATGTGATATTGAAATGTTGCAGGGGTTTTATGTGAAACTTTGTTAATTAAAGTAATTAACAAAATTCTGAATAAAATAAATAAAGAGTTTTATTAAATGAGAGTTGCATTAAATTTGGTGTAAATTTAATGCATGTGAGTTGAACTTTGAGTGAAGACAAAATTGATGTGAATGGAGCATCCACCACATGTTAGACTCTTGACCCATCTATATTTTATACTCCCTATATCTGGAAATTAGTGACTCATATTGTCTAATTCGCATGTGTCTAGACCCATTTTAGTATATATATACATACGAATTTAGAAAAAACCAAGTTACTTATTTTTGAAAAGGTAAAAACATAGTTATGATAAATTGTTGGACCTACGTAATAAAAGACTACTAAAAATACACAAACAAGTTTTGCAGCGGGCCCCCTACCGCACAGGGGCCCGGGGCAAGCGCCCCTCTGCCCCGCCGTGTGGGCAGTATGCATCATACACTAGCACTAGTATGTCCCTACTAGGGAGGAGGATGCTCCGGACATGAAGGAGTTTCTAATAAAATAATGAACAATATAATCTTCTTACATCTAGACATAAGTTTTTTCAATCTTCGTCAAACATTAAAAAAATTAAAATTAGTATTTTAAAAAGCATAAATAATTTTAATCAAATTACGTGGATATATATACACATGATAACTACATATCTGCAAAGTTTTGAAAGAGAATACGTTGTATTGTAGACTACACAAAATAGTGGCTCCGAAAATGCAAACAAAAAAACTTATGTTTCCCTTCCAACTGTTTTTTTGCATAGATCACATGGAAAAACATATTTCAAAATATTTTTTATGGTACCTGCTAGACTTGTACATTGTAACTTGTAGATTTTTTAGAAATTTTATAAATCTAAAAATAAATTTTCGATTTTTATGAAAGATATCACTGGAGGTCGGGAGCTTCCACTGTTTTTTGTAATTTCCCGTCCAGTTTCCTTCGGGGATAAAATTCCGTGTGTTATGTGTATTTCAGAAATCTCCATCAATGATGACTTCTACCGTGGACGGTTGGGAATCAGGTTTATGCATAGCTGACCAATTGCGGCCTAGCTCCCCGTCAGTCGTAAAAATACCCTTTGAATTAAGCAAATTAATTTTTTTTCGGAAATGAGCATATATTAATATCACACGGATACCAATGACACCTAGCCTCTGCAACAACGCATATCCTATTGGTAATACGGATGCACACAGCCAAAAAAAAGGAAGAAGAATTTTAAAAAAGAAAAGTTCCGCTACAGTGATTAGATCCTTAGTAGCCACGACATTAATCCCACCAGAACAACACCAGAAGTCCAACATCTCCAATAGTGACGCCTTTAAGAAGGAAACATAGCACAAGCACCGTCATCACCTGATCAAAGGTTATGGTTTTTACCCTGGAGAAAGTCTTCGCTCACAAAACAATGTCTTCAACAAGATCATTGCCAGGCACAACCAATTAAGGCCAGACCTTGGATTTTCACCCTGCAAGATAAGACTGTGAACTCCTCCTGTGCTGCCGCCCCCACTTTCCGATGCCGCTTCTACAATTCACGAATCACCAAGCCAATTCCTCATCACCACCAGGACTCGAGCCACCATAGCTAGTCCACCAATCTTGGCTTCTATGACATTCTTCGCACACTGACTTCACCATGGAACTAAAGACACGTTCTATGATGGCAACAGACTGCAGAGCTTCGCCTCGCTCCCTCTGAAACCAAACGGTCAGAAAAACGACGGTTGCGCGTGACCGAATCTCATCCGTTCCAGCAATCTCCAGGCATGAATCGCCCATGGGAGTTCGCCGGCGGAGCCTTCCAGAACACGACACTGCCACCAGATCTATGGAAACAGGCTGAAGGCAGATCTTCGTCTTGGCATGAGAGAAATCTTAGGACCGAGCCTCTGCCAGCAGATGCGACCCGCGCCACCATCGGTCGAGGAAGAACCGCCATCAAATCCCGAGGCCGCCGCCCCGGCTTCCAAACCCCGCCGCCATCAGATTGCCGTCGAGGCGACAACCATCGAGCGCCCAATGGGCTTCCTGCGGGGGAGAGGCCACCACACGAGGAAGCAGCCCCGCCGCCACCGTCGACCGGCCAGGCTTAGCCCGCCGGCGTCCTCAGGTGGCAGCGGAGGAGGAGCGGGAGGAGAAGTCAGGGGCGGCGGCGGCTTAGGGTTCCGCCCGTGCCGCCCCTCCCGAGAGCAGCGCGTGCGGCTGTTCTGGTACTCTAGGTCTGGGCGTGTGTACGTGCGTCTAAAGTGTGCTAAGCAAATTAGATACACCAAGCAAGAGTGCTATCTCCAATACTTTAGAAGAACTTCTGCTTGTTTCCATTTACCTCACGCATCACACGGGATTTCTGTGCTCAGCATCCAGAGAATCATAGTACGCATGTCCAATCGTTAAATTGTCCAAGCATCAAATGCACAGTGCATGCTGAGCAGGGAGCGATTAAAACGTGGTAACTTGTCAATGTCCGGGCGGGGCATCACATGCTGGGCAGATGAGTGATCAAAATTAGGCATGCATATATCCATCATATGCTAGTTCTGGTCTGTGCGGAGGAGAATGCATCACATGCTGGGGGATATCGACAGGCTGCCACATGCATGGCCAAGTGCTGCAGCGGGTATCTCTTGGCCAAGGATGCTTAAGAGTAAGCTCACCAATTTTTTGCTCCTATAAATACCCTTAGAAGTAAGTAAGCGAATTATATACTCAGAGCAAGAGTGCTTACTCCAATCCCAATACTTTCCAGCTATCCTACATCCTCGGCACAAGCAACATGGCTCTTCCTACCCTTGTCCTCTTGCTAGTGTGTTTGCTCTTGCCTGTCATATGGCAGCAATGTAAGCAACACCAGCGGCTGCCCCCAGGACCTCCCGCATTGCCCATCATCGGCAATATGCACCAGATGATCTGGAACAAGCCCGCGGTATTCCGGTGGATCCATCGCCTGCTTGAGGAGATGAACACAGACATTATGTGCCTTCGTCTCAGGGCGACTCACGTCATCGTTGTGAAGTGCCCAAAGATAGCCTGTGAGGTGCTGCGGAAGAATGATGAAGTTCTCGCCTCCCGTCCCGCCACGTTCGCCTCGGGAACGTTCAGCTTCGGGTACAAGGGCTCCATCTTATCTCCATATGGGGAGCAGTGGAAGAAGATGAGGCAGGTCCTCACCTGCGAGATCCTAACTTCGTCTATGGAGAAAACGCTCCAAATCCTCCGGAAGGAGGAGTACAACTACCTTGCGAGGTACATAAATAACATGGCACGTCCACACAACTTGGTCGATGTGCGCCATGTTGCCCAGCATTTCTGCTGTAATATCATAAGAAGGCTAGTGTTTGGTAAGAGATACTTCAGCGACGACATACCGGCTTCGTCGACTAGTGGGCCCGGACATGATGAGGTGGCACATGTTGCTGCTCTCTTCAGGGCCCTCAACCATCTCTACAACTTCTGTGTGTCAGACTACATCCCGAGCCTTGTAGGCCTTGATTTGGAGGGCCATGAAATGGTTTCCAAGAATGTCATGGGAGTACTCAACCGGTTACATGATCCCATCATAGAGGAGAGGATCCGTGAAAGGTCCGTTAAACTTGAGAAAGGTGGTGAAAAGAAAGAGGCCAGAGACTTTTTGGATGTCCTTGTTTATCTTGAAGGTGCAGATGGGCAACCATTGTTGTCCCTACAAGAGATCAGAGCACAAACAATGGTTAGTACCGTGACTCAGCCTCTCTCAAATAACTCATTGATCGTTTCTATCTTCTCATATTGTATATTTATTAGCTTCGTGAATGTGGAAAATAAAACTTATCGTATTGTTTTTCTGTCACCGGATGATATGTAGGAATTGATGTTTGCAACAGTCGACAATCCGTCAAATGCTGTTGAGTGGGCGCTCGCTGAGATGATGAACAAGCCAGAGATCATGCAGAAAGCAATCGATGAACTTGATGCTGTCGTGGGTAAGGAGAGACTAGTCGAGGAATCTGACATTCCCCGGCTAAACTATCTTAAATCATGTATCCGGGAGGCTTTCCGCATACATCCATACCATGCTCTTAACGTACCCCATGTCGCCATGGCGGATACCACAGTCGCCGGCTACACCATTCCTAAGGATAGCCATGTTATTTTAAGCCGCCTAGGTCTTGGTCAGAATCCCAAGATATGGCACAAACCACTCGAGTTTCGACCCAATAGGCATTTGAACACCGCAAATGTACTTCTCACGGAGCCAGGCCTACGTTTCCTTTCATTTAGCAGTGGGAGAAGGGGATGTCCTGGGATCTCACTGGGTACATCTGTCACAATGATGCTGTTTGCAAGGATGTTGCAGGGATTCACATGGACAAAGCCTCCTGGTGTTGAGAGCACCAGTCTTCAGGAAGGCAATGCAAGCCTTGCCCTTGCTGAACCCCTGGTTTTGCAAGCAGAACCACGGCTGGCTGCTCATCTCTATATATGAGCAAATGAATTAGAGTGCATCATATAATACTCAGATGTGTATTGGTAATATGTATCCAGAATATGTGTATTTCTACATGATGTACCAGACAGTTCATGTGTGTACAATAAAGCAACGATGATCGATGTTATTAATATTGTAATGGTGTACTATTATCACAAAGGATGTCTGTACTTATCGTAATGATGTACCATGCAGATATATAATAATCCATGCGGGGGTATATTAAGTTTACTATTTTTAATTCGTGCACTGGTGGAAAAATGGCCTCTAGTCCTGGTTCATAAGGACCATTGGTCCCGGTTGGGGTGGATCATTGGTCCCGGTTCTTGGCACGAACCGGGATCGTTGGTCTCTGTGCCGCGGCAGGATTTTCGGGCTATTTTTCTGCCGCAGCAGGGTTTTCTGCCGCGGCAGGGTTTTGTGACTTGGCAGGATTTCGGGCTATTTTTCTGCCACGGTAGGATTTTTTTATAAATTTAATGGTACTACATATAGACAGCAATAATGAAACCACGATATATATATTACACATCAGGCATGATCACAAATACATACACCGTCTCATCCGTCTTCTTGGTCGAAACATATTATAATTACAAACGATACTCTCACACGAATTTGATCTAATTTACACTTCTTTTATACACTTCACCCTTCCAATGAAGTGGGTAATAGTATTCTCCTTTCGGATCTATGACTTGTTCTAACAAGAATCCGACAATTTCCTCTTGAACTGCTTGGACGCGTTCTTGTGATAGAAGACCGTTCCGCATATAAAGAAGGGATCAATATATATGAATGAAACTAAACACAATTGGTGGTAATAAAATAAAGTTGTGATTATTGTTTATCGTACTTCAAGTTTTTTGATGTTCCGGTCTGCCTCCTTCTCTTTGGTCGTCTGGCGAATGAACTCGCAGACATAGTATCCACATAAGTTATTCCCGGCTTCCTGCCTCAAGCACTTTACGACAACGGAGTTCAATCAAAATAATAATCAAGCATAATAATGGTGGTATTGAAACTAGAATCAAAGAGATGCGTGGATCTTTGTCGAAGGCGTTTTGTTGGTAAAACTGAAATAATTCTGGAAATTCAATCAGTATGAAGCCATCTCCATGACCGTAATGGTGGTGTTTATATGTAGCATAGATCCAGTTTTTGGAATCAGCACAGGCTTGGATGTACCATTTATGCAATCTTCGCATTTTTTTGGTAGATCTTTGACTAACTCGGGTTTGACGAGAGGAGCCCCGTACTGGTACACATATGCTGTTTCTTGGTACCCCCTCGAACTCATGCATATGGCTCATGTACTCAGTAATAGACAGTCCATATAATTGGGCTTTTTCTCCGTACAGTCGAACAAACTCCGGATCAATGTTCGGATCATGCCGCTCCTGGATCATCCACTCATTCGTATCATACACTTTGAGCGGTTCGATCGATTGATTTTTCTGTTGTCCGAGCTGGGCAACTTATTTCGCGACTCTCCGCTCTTTTTCCTCAGCCGACTTGGTAATAGAGCGAGTATAGTCTGATGTGAGCGCTATTGGTTGGTGAAGCTGAATCTTAAGCGCGGCTGCTTTGGCTTTATCTTCTGCGATGACCGGGAAAATGCCTCTATCGGTTTTTTCTTGTTAGCCATGTCAATCTTCCACTTTTCATAATGGGCAGTTGCGGCTGTATCAGTTTCCTCATCTGTCTTCTCGCAAGGTAGCTTCTTCATATTCTGATGAGGTACTCTTGGGAGGGGCGATTGCTTACGTTTCGGTGATCGGAACGTGCTCTTGTTGTTGCTGGTGGTGCTGCCCCCCTTAGTATACTTCCGCTTTTGTCTCTGAGGCTCAGGGGACGGAGACGGCTGACGCGACGGTGGAGACGGCTGAGGCGGCGATGGAGACGGTTGCGCTGAGCGGTGAGGCGGTGAAGGCGACGGTTGCGCTGGAGAACGGTGAGGTGGCGGCGAAGGTGGATTGCTGCTCTAAGGATTGGGTGGCCTTGGCGGCACATAATTTGGAAGCATGATGCGCTCCTTTAGCCATAGAATAGTCCCCCCTTTGGCTTCTCCTAGTTGAGTCAGCTCCATATCTTCCCCTGCAGGGTGGTCTAGCTTCAGCTCCTCAAAATCTTCCTTCACCTCATCCACCGTGACGACGGCGTACCCTTTTGGAACCGGTCTGCAATGCCTAGTTGGGTTAGGCCCAATTGGTATCACCATGCCGATCGCCGCCGTCACCCTTAAGTTCATAACCTGCACCTTTAGCTCACAAGTTGTTGTCTCCGTGATATCATCCACTGGGTAGCGTTTAGGAGGAGATGTCGTCGGTGCATCATCATCAACATCATGGAGCTGCGTGGAAGCGACGCTGCTTTTCTTATTCGATGGGGCGCCGGTACCCTTGAATGGAGCTTCTACCACGTGCCGCTGAGATTGGACGCTAGTACCTTGCTGGCTAAGTATGTCGAGTTGATCCTGGTGCCGCTTTAATGCTTCTTCTACATTACGCAGCCGGTCTGCAGCGGCCGCTTTCTCAGCTGCCTCCCTTTCCTTTCTCCTCTGATGGCTTTTATCGGGATATCTCTTCATTTCCAGGGGGAAGGCAACCTTTCACGGCTTGGAGCCTGGTGTGCCTCGTGCTCGTCCGTCGTGTTCAGGATTTTTAAGGGCCCGTGTGAGCTCGTCGTTCTCTCTATCGGGAACGAACCGTCCCGCTGCAACATCATCTACAACATTTCTAATATCGTCGATGGGCAGTAGGGGATCATCTTTGTGTTTCTGATTATATATTGCCATCCCTTCATTGTCCAACGTGCCCCCATGGCCGTAAAACCAGTTTCTCGCCCGTGGTGTCCATGTTGCGGGCTTTGGTCTGATCCCGGCAGTTATGTAATTGACCTCAAGTGCATCCTACTTAGGCATGCAACCGGCGTAGCTAGCAGGCCCCATGTTATGATGGTACAGTTTCTTAGAAGCGTTCTCCGTATTTATCCTAGACCTTTCCTTAGCTTTCTCCGATGTCTTGTAGTTCACAAAATCCTCCCACTGGTGTCTTAACTTAGCATAGCCGGCTTCATCGAAATTCGGAGTCTTCTCTACCTTGACAAAGTTATGGTACAGTTTCTTCTTCTAGTTCTTGAATGCATCGGCCATCTTGCTGAGAGTAAACTTCTTGACTCTTTGCACAAGCTCCCTTCTTGCTCTCTCCTCCTCATCTGGAGTCACATCTGGTTCCGGCAGGAGGAAATTAGTCATGAGCTTGTCAAAAAGCTTATCTTTGGCATTGTCGCCGACATACGGGACTCCACCGCCGATTGGCCGATTCCATTCTTGAACGGTGATCGGGATGTAGTCCCTCACAAGAACTCCGCATTGCTTGACAAATTTTCTTGCGACATCGACGGGAGCTTGCGGTTCGCCATCTACACCGACCACGTCGATCCTATACCTCACAGTGTCATCCAACTTTTTGGTGGGCCTCGTTTCGTTCTTACGGAAGAAGTTCTTGATCCAGAGGGCTAAAAGAAGAAAGAGTGTTAATATATGCAGGTATATATAGAAAGCAGCATTTTAATTACAAAAATACATATATACACATCGCCGGTGTTTGCGAGATTTAAGGTTCCGCCGGAGCCGTCGCCTTCTTCCTTATCGGCTTCTCCCCTGTCCCAGGCTTCGGCTTCTACCTCACCGGAGCCGTCTCCTCGGTTGAGAGACTCAACTCCCTGACCGGAATCGTTCAGAAACTCACTCGTGACATCGATATCGATATCTTCATTTTTGCAGATCATCCCTTGGAGGATGTTTTCCTAATTTGTTGGATCCATAGTATCTGCAAGTTAAACAATCAACACATGGCAAGTTAAACATAGTTGAAATTTAACCCTAAGGCATGCTTGGCAATTTAAGTGAGATCCGAAGGGTCCAAACCCTAGTACAGGAGAGACCCCGAAATCACCTACGAGGGGTTGATTTCATTCTCTTATTAAACTTGTAATTAAAGTTGTTGAACAATGCATGATTATGAGTCTATTGTGTAGATCTCATTTTTCTGAACATTTTGATATATTATACATATTTTTCTGACTTAGAAATATTTAGTTATTGAATTTATAAGATTAAACTCTTTTCTGAAATTATTTAAACATTTATTAAACTTTTATTGCGTCAGCATAGGTAAAGGCTGACGTCACCTAAGGACGGGAACCTTTTCTCACAGATGCATTGTCTACCCACAGTGACTGGCTAGTGGGGCCAGGGCCACGTCGGGCTGCCATGCTGGCAGAGCTTACTCGACGCCCACGTCAGGGCGCCACATGAGCACCACCTTGGCGCCACATGGGCTCGCCGGAGGGCACGTCGGCCGGCGGTGGTTAGCGGCACTAGAGTGCTTGCTGGAACATGCAGAAGGTCGGGTTCGAATGAGCGCGTCGTGAGGAAGCTAACGGTGGTCGCGCCGCCCCTTATTGGCCATCGGAGCGTCGTCTGTGACGGCGGCGGACAGTGGCGCTCGGCGACAGACGGTGGTGGAGCGAGAGAGAGAGAAACGAGAGGTCCTGGAGGGCTAGCGGCTCACCACGAAGACAATGGACAGGTCGACGAGGCCGGTGGATCTCGGAAGCAGCGGCAACTGCGACGGCCGGAGTCGGAGCAGACGGTGACCGTGGCGTCGATTTCCAGCGTGCGCGGTCGATTCCTCAGATGGTGGTGGTGCGGCGGCGGCGGGCGTTGACGGCGTGAAGCGGCCGCTCTGGATTTGGGCAGCCTGCAGGCGTGATTTTGCTCCGCCGCAAATTTTCCTTAGCCGCGTGTCGATGTGCTCTGTGAATTGGGGGAGTTGGGGAGGAGGAAGGCCGGGGCTGTTAACTATACAGACCACTGGTCCCGGGTCATCCCAATAACCGGGACCAAAGGACCAACGGTCCCGGTTCGTGCCACCAACCGGGACCAAAGGTCTGGGGCACGAGCGTTGCTGTGCTGCCACGTGCACGGCCGTTGGTCCCGGTTAGTCCTACCACCCGGGACCAAAGGATCAACGGTCCCGGTTCGTGCCAACAACCGGGACCAAAGGCGTGTTAATGGCAGCGCGCGCATTCAGGGATCATCGGTCCCGATTCGTGGGACGAACCGGGCTCGTTGACCTGTTTTTTCAGATTTTGGCAAACCTTTTGGTCTTCCTGCCATTTTCAAATTTGTTTCTTCTTTAATTAATAAGATGTTTCAATTTAAGATGATTATTTATTTGGAATTTTGAAAAACTTTTAACAAGAAAAGTGCTTCAATTTAAATAACTAATCAAAAACCATTTTCTGTTTCAAATATTTTTATTTGAACTATACAATTGTACTATTTACAATTAAAATTGCATTAACAAAATATTTATTGCATAATTTGGAATTTTAAAAAACTTTTAACAGGAAAAGTGCTTCTTGTGTCACAGTTGCAAGGAAAAATATTGAACTTGAAAAATTGCAAACATCATAAAAAATCCTTCACAAAATGACCTATCATGTTTGAGGTTTCATGGCATCTAGGTCAAACCACCAATGTTATGGCTAGAATCAGGGCATAGTTTGTGATAATGTGCCCATATTGTGCACGCATGTGCATCTTGGGATGGCTTACGATGTTGCAGGAGGAAGTTTTCCCTTTCGACACACGAAAAAGCCAATTTCCATTTTTGAGGTGCCGAAATCGGGGTGTTCTGTGAAGCAACCACCAAATTAAAGTTTGGCATTGGTACCAACCCATTTTTAAAAAATACTATACCACCTTATATGGACAATTTCCCAACCGGTGTATCTGGAACCTTTCTGCCCATCCCTCATGAAAAAGACAAATTCCTGCCGAATCGGTAGGAGGTTGCCAAGATTTGAACTACAAGTACATGATATAATGCTTGTGAATTTTTTTAAAAATCATTTATAGGTTCGCAACATGCTACTTCATCAGAGATCCACTTCAAGTTCAACGAGGCTCAGCCCCGGGCTAAGAAGCTTCATGCCCGCCGTTTTGAATATAGTTTGAAACTGGTGGGTGCAACCGAGACTAAAAATGCCGGTGGGATAAGGACGCGTGGGTAACCTTTAGTCCCGGCTGGTGGGTGCAACCGAGACTAAAGATGCCGGTGGGATAAGGACGCGTGGGTAACCTTTAGTCCCGGCTGGTGGGTGCAACCGAGACTAAAGATGCCAGTGGGATAAGGACGCGTGGATAACCTTTAGTCCCGACTGGTGGGTGCAACCGAGACTAAAGCTGCCGGTGGGATAAGGACGCGTGGGTAACCTTTAGTCCCGGCTGGTGGGTGCAACCGAGACTAAAGCTGTCGGTGGGACAAGGACGCGTGGGTAACCTTTAGTCCCGGCTGGTGGGTGCAACCGAGACTAAAGTTGTCGGCGGGATAAGGACGTGTGGGTGGACGCACTGCTCGATGAGATAAAGCATGTAGCGCACGACGCCCTGTCGGAGGAACAAGACAAAATAGAAGCGGCGCCGTGCCTATAAAAGGACCATCGATACGCCATGGCAAGCAGCTCAACAAGCCAACATAGGTAGAGAGAGTTTCATCCCCATGGATGGAGGGTTGGGAAATCTCCCGTGGCGGAGCTTCTCGAAGATGTCGTTGGTGCACACGCCCTACGGCATCTTCGGAAGCTCCGCCTCGGAAAAATTTCCCTGCAAGCCCGTGAAAGACTCCATCTCCTCTAACATTGTTGGGGAAAGGGTTGAGAAATCTCCCGTGGTGGAGCTTCTCGAAGATGTCGTTGGTGCACACGCCCTGCGGCATCTTCGGAAGCTCCGCCTCAGAAAAATTTCCCTGCAAGCCCGTGAAAGACTCCATCTCCTCTAACAGTGTTGGGGAAAGGGTTGAGAAATCTCCCGTGGCGGAGCTTCTCGAAGATGTCGTTGGTGCACACGCCCTACGGCATCTTTGGAAGCTCCGCCTCGGAAAAATTTCCCTGCAAGCCCGTGAAAGACTCCATCTCCTCTAACATTGTTGGGGAAAGGGTTGAGAAATCTCCCGTGGCGGAGCTTCTCAAAGATGTCGTTGGTGCACACGCCCTACGGCATCTTCGGAAGCTCCGCCTCGGAAAAATTTCCCTGCAAGCCCGTGAAAGACTCCATCTCCTCTAATAGTGTTGGGGAAAGGGTTGAGAAATCTCCCATGGCGGAGCTTCTCGAAGATGTCATTGGTGCACACGCCCTACGGCATCTTCGGAAGCTCCACCTCGGAAAAATTTCCCTGCAATCCCGTGAAAGACTCCATTACATAAAGTTTCGATACATCACATAAAGTTTCCATACATTATATAGATTTACATAGGGTTTTGGGTTTAGGATATGAATCCTTCGTTGCGTATGTCGATCCCTTGCCTATGATCGCTTCTTAGGCCGTAACCATGGAGCATCTTCTTTGCTTAACGGGATGCTTGGGTCAGTTTTCACGGTGAAGGGCGGAATTTCATCAAACTTATCATAATCTGCTGACATGTCTGTCTTGTCCTCGACTCCCGCGATGTTTCTTTTCCTTGAAAGAACTATGTGACGCCGGGGCTCATCGTCTGATGTATTCGTTTCCTTATTTTTTCTTTTTTGCGGTCTAGAGGACATGTCCTTCACATAAAAAACCTGAGCCACATCATTGGCTAGGACTAATGGTTCGTCTATGTAACCAAGATTCTTGAGATCCACTGTTGTCATTCCGTACAGCTGGTCTACCTTTACCCCTTCTCCATTCATGTTGAGCCAACTGCACCGAAACAATGGGACCTTAAAAGTAGGTCCATAGTCAAGTTCCCATATCTCCTCTATGTAACCATAGTATGTGTCCTTTTCCCCATTCTCGCATGTTGCATCAAAGAGGACACCACTATTTTGGTTGGTGCTCTTTTTATCTTGGGCAATCGTGTAAAATATATTCCCATTTATCTCGTACCCTTGGAAAGTCAATACAGTCGCAGATGGTGTCGCGGCCAACAAGTAGAGCTGATCTCCAATAGTGGTGTCATTCATGAGATGTAATTGCAACCAAGTGCCGAAAGTCTCCATGTGATTTTTTTAAATCCAGTAGTCATCCTTCCCCGGGAACTTGGAGCGTACAACATTCATGTGTTCCTCGATATACGAAGCCACGAAGGTAGAACTTTGGAGAACTATGTAGTGTGCTTGATTCAAAGAATGTCCGTCCCTAAATATCATTGCTTTCTTTCCTAGCGTGTCTTTTCCACTCAGTCTCCCCTCATACCGTGATTCAGGAACACCAATCGACTTAAGGTCAGGAAGAAAGTCTACACAGAACCCAATGACCTCCTCTGTTCCATAGCCCTTGGAGATGCTTCCTTCTGGCCTAGCACGGTTACGAACATATTTCTTTAAGACTCTCATGAACCTTTCGAAGGGGAACATATTGTGCAAAAATACAGGACCGAGAATGTAAATCTCATCGACTAGGTGAACTAAGAGATGCGTCATAATATTGAAGAAGGACGGGGGGAACACCAACTCAAAACTGACAAGACATTGGACCACATCCTTCTGTATCCTTTCCAGACTTTCTCGATCGATTACCTTCTGAGATATTGCATTGAGGAATGCACATAGCCACAATGGCTAATCGAACATTTTCCGGTAGAAGCCCTCTCAATGCAACCAGAAGCAACTGTGTCATAATCACGTGGCAATCATGAGACTTCAGGTTCTCAAATTTTTTCTCAGCCATATTTATTATTCCCTTTATATTTGACGAGAAGCCAGCCGGGACCTTGATACTGTAAAGGACATCAAAAAAGATTTCATTCTCTGCTTTGGTAAGAGCGTAGCTACTTAAGTATTTACGTCCTTTATCAGTATGCCTGTTGTGTGGGTATTTCAAACGTTGCTGGTCCTCCCGTGCTTCTGGTGTATCTTTTGTCTTCCCATACACGCCCAGGAAGCCTAGCAGGTTCACGCAAAGATTCTTCGTCACGTGCATCACGTTGATTGAAGAACGGACCTCTAGGTCTTTCCAATACTCAAGCTCCCAAAATATAGATTTCTTTTTCCACATGGCCGTGTGTCCGGTAATGGGGTCTTTCGGAACAGATTGACCGCCTGGACCCTTTCCAAAGATTACTTCTAGGTCCTTCACCATACCAAATACATCAGCACCTTTAGGGAGCTTAGGCTTCTTCTGGTAATCTGCCTCACCGTTAAAATTCTTGCCTTTCTTTCTTACTTGATGATTGGTCGGAAGAAATTTACGACATCCCAGGTACACAACCTTCTTACATTTATCCAAATATGTACCTTTAGTATTATCTAAACAGTGCGTGCATGCATTGTATCCCTTGTTTGACTGTCCTGAAATGTTACTAAGAGCAGGCCAATCATTGATGGTTACGAACAACAACGCCCGTAGGTCAAATGGCTCCTGTTTGTTCTCATCCCACACCTTTACACCTGGTTCTGCCCACAACTACAAAAGTTCATCGACTAATGGCCTTAGGTACACATCAATGTCGTTGTCGGGTTGCTTCGGTCCTTGGATGAGCACTGGCATCATAATGAACTTCCGCTTCATGCACAACCAAGGAGGAAGGTTGTAGATACATAGAGTCACTGGCCAGGTGCTGTGACTACAGCTCTGCTCCCCAAAAGGATTCATGCCGTCTGTACTTAGACCAAACCATAAGTTTCTCGCGTCACCTGCAAAGTTCGAGTACTTTCTCTCGATGTTTCTCCACTGCGACCCATCGGCAGGGTGTCTCAGTTTCCCGTCTTTCTTACGCTCTTTTTTGTGGCATCGCAACAACCTAGCATGCTCTTTATTTCTGAACAGACGTTTCAACCGTCGTATTATAGGAGCATACCACATAACCTTAGCAGGAACCCTCTTCCTAGAGGGCTCGTCATCGCCCTCAACATCACCAGGGTCATCTTGTATGATCTTGTATCGACATGCATTGCATACCGGGCATTTATCCATATTCTCGTACTTCTCACCGCGGTACAGGATGTAGTCATTAATGCATGCATGTATCTTCTTCACATCTAATCCTAGAGGGCAGATAGTCTTCTTTTCTTCGTACGTTGTCTCGGGCAGCTTGTTATCCTTTGGAAGCTTTGGCTTCATTATTTTCAGTAACTTCTCAAATCCCTTGTTAGATAAGCCAGTCTCTGCCTTCCATTTCAGCAGTTCAAGTGTGGTACCGAGCTTTGTACTGCCATCTTCGCAATTTGGGTACAAAAACTTTTTGTGATCCTTTTGCATGGCCTCCAACTTAAGCTTCTCCCTTTCTGTATCACATTGTTGCTTTGCATCAGAAATGACCCGACCAAGACCATCAGCGGGCTCATCTGATGCCCGTTATTCTTCTTGATTGCTGCCTCCCTCTTCTTCATTGTCTTCCATTGCAGTATCACTGTATTCTTCGGGGGACATAGGATAGCTGTCATCATCCTCCTCTTCTTCATTTTCTTCCAGCCTAACCCCTCTTTCTCCGTGCATGGCCCAACAATAATATCCGGGCATGAAACCTCTCCGAAGCAGATGGCATTGAAGGATTCTCGGGGCAGAGTGCTCCGCCACGTTCCGACAGTCGACGTAGGGACAAGGCATAAAATTATCCACTTTGTTTGCCTTAGCCAAATCGATAAATTTATGGAGGCCTGCAATCAAATCGGAATGGCGTCGGTCGCCATACATCCATCGCATCCGTGCATCGATCTGCGTCATAATAATTAACCATTACAATAACATCGTGAATAGTAAAATAACCACCCTACATGGACAGATGCAATATTTTCGTATCAGTTACAGATAAAGAAGATAAGGTTGCTAACCTCAGCCGAGGATACCGTTTGTGCGAACTAAAGTGTGGCTCGGACATTTCGTCGAACACCTTGTGTGCAATCAAAGAAAAAAAAGCTAGCACCCACTCCTCACACACAATCCAGCAAAATTTGGTGGGCAAAGGGCTGGGCTTATATATAGCCAAGGGAGGGTTTTTGGTCTCGGTTATTGCCACGACACTGGACCAAAGCCCCTCCCGCGTGACACGTGGCGGCCCAGCAGCGCACCCCCCACCGAAGTCATTGGCTTTGGTCCAGAGTCGTGGCAATAACCGGGACCAATGCCTCCGTCGCTTCGTCGACCCCGTGCATAAATATGACGCCACAGCGCTCGCTTTCGCCATCGCCTCTGCCTCTCTGCAGTCCCTCTCCACCCCACCACTTTGCCTCTCCACCGCGCCGTCGTTTCGCCTCCCCTCCCTCTCCAATCTCCACCGCGCCGTCATGGAGGTGCCCACGCTCAACCACTACGAGACGGCGCAGTTTGCGATCTACGGCATCCTCGCGCCGCCGCGCGCGACCCTTCCCGCCGGATTTCGCATCAGCGAGGGGGTGTGCCGGTGGCTCCGCTCCTCAACTCCCGCAGATATGAGATGGAGTACATCATCACGGAGCGTCGCCGCCAACTGCCCGCGTGCATTAGGGCATTGCCCCGGTACTCGGCGGGCAGCGAGTATTGGCCCCGGCTGTTCAAGAAGGAGCGGAAGGCCAAGCTTGGCAACCGTTTTATGGACGGGCGTCTGGTGCACCCGGATCGCCGCAACCAAGAAGGGCAGGAGTTATTCTGGTCCGTCCCTGGACGGACCATCTACACCGCCATCGACGCCGCTATGCGCGCAGACGAGCTTCGTCTCCCGAACAACGAAATCGTGGATATTTCGTCTGACGACAACGAGGAAGCCGGCGGCACGGAGGACAATGGCTCGGAGGACAGCGGCAGCGGAAGTGTTGTCGACTAGAAATTTATAAAGTCGCATCTTTATTTGTATGGAAAAATTTGTGGTCGAATAATAAAATGTCTCAATTTAGACCTTTGTCTCGATTAATTCGTGAAAGATTTGTTCAAAAACAGTGATCAATTCAATTTCTACCTCGAATTAATTTCTGCCTCGAATTAATTTCTGCGCCGAATTAATTTACATTAATTCCTTACCTGCAAAAAAAACATTTACATTAAATCCTGGACTGCTGACCGTCGCGGGGTTTTTGGTCCCGGTTCTTGGTAGAACCGGGACCAATGCCTCGCAGAGAGCCACGTGTGCGTCGCAGGGTCATTGGTCCCGGTTCGTGCCACAAACCGGGACCAATGCCCTGGCGGCGTGAACCGAGACCGGTGCCTGGCATTGGTCCCTATTAAGAAAACTAACCGGGACCAATAGAATTTGGGCGCTGGACCAAAGGCCCTCTTTCTACTAGTGGTGCGTGGGTTTTCTTATCAAATGATCGCCTCTTCACTTCACATGTGTTACAATTAAGCTTGACACAAACATATCCATCTAGCAAAATTTTAATCCGTACTTATTGTATTTAACTTTTTGTCATCTCTTTCTTCTCCGGCCATCAAATTTCTCTAGGTTATTCGGTTTAATTAAGCCCACGTTGCTTTATATGCATTCTTTTGCTTGTTTTTCATTTAAAATGAATTTTTTTGTGCGCCTTGTTAGCCCCTAGCAGAAAATGTATCCTACGTACTATAGAAAATAATATAATCTGAAAATATATTTCATTATGATTCTAGTAACATTCACTAGTGGAAACGAGGCCTTTGGTTGATCCTGGAAATGGGCTTTAACACCGGTTCGTCTACGAACCGGTGTTAAAGGGGGGCATGTACCAGCGTGGCCCGTGCAGCAAAAAGGAGCCCCCCCTTTAACACCGGTTCGTGGCATGAACCGGTGTTAAAGGCCCCTACACCAGTGGCCCGCGCAGCCCCCCCCCCCTTTAACACCGGTTCGTGGCTTGAACCGGTGTTAAAGGGGGGGCTATATAAGACACCGCAGCCCACACCCCACTCTTCCATTTTTTCACTATCTCATTTTGGAGCCTAGCAAGAGGGTGTGAAGTGTGCTAGTTTGTGTTTTTTTGTATGCACAAGAGGTGTTCGGTGAAATGCCCGAGAGCTCAAAATAAGTTTTCTCGTTGCTCTTTCCTTCTCGGTCGAGGTCGGCAACTATCCTTTCATGTGTAATTGATGTAGTATATATATAAATGGTCATCTCCCTATTATTTTTTGATATATACTATATATTAATGCAGATGAACCGGCAATGGATGTACGGTGACCGCCGCACTTCCGAGTACATTACGGGCCTCCAAAATTTCATCGTTGTGGCTAATGCAAACCGTGGTCACAATGGTTTTATGTGCTGTCCGTGTGTTCACTGTCAGAACAAGAAAGACTACTCAAATAACAGAACCATTCACGCCCACCTGCTTCGATCCGGTTTCATGCCCAGCTATAATTGTTGGACCAAGCACGGAGAAAAAGGGGTTGTGATGGAAGACAACGAAGAAGAAGAGGATGATGACAACTATCGTAATATGTATCATGAATATGATGATACTGCAACGGGGGTAGATAATGAAGATCAAGAGGCAGCAGATGGGCCCGCTGATGACGATCTTGGTCGGGCCATTACTGATGCAAAGGAAGAATGTGAAACTGAAAAGGAGAAGCTGGAGCAGATGTTAAAGGATCACAAAACATTGGTGTACCCAACTTGCGAAGATGGCCACAAAAAGCTAGGTACCACACTGGATTTGCTGCAATGGAAGGCAGAGAACGGTGTGACTGACAGCGCATTTTCAAAGTTGTTGGTAAAAATGAAGAATCTTCTTCCAAGAAATAATGAGTTGCCTGACAGTACATACCAAGCAAAGAAGGTTGTCTGCCCTCTAGGATTAGACGTGCAGAAGATACATGCCTGCATTAATGACTGCATCCTCTACCGTGGTGAGAAGTACGAGAATTTGGATGCATGCCCGGTATGCACTGCACTGCGGTATAAGATCATACGAGACGATCCTGGCGATGTTGAGGGCGAGGCCCTTAGGAAGAAGGTTCCTGCCAAGGTTATGTGGTATGCTCCTATAATACCACGGTTAAAACGTCTCTTCAGAAATAAAGAGCATGCCAAGTTGTTGCGATGGCACATGGAAGACCGTAAGAAAGACGCGATGTTGAGACACCCCGCTGATGGGTCACAGTGGAGAAAAGTCGAGCGAGAGTACCCGGACTTCGCACGTGACGCAAGGAACTTAAGGTTTGGTCTAAGTACAGATGGCATGAATCCTTTTGGTGAGCAGAGCTGCAGTCACAGCACCTGGCCTGTGACTCTATGTATCTATAACCTTCCTCCTTGGTTGTGTATGAAGAGGAAGTTCATTATGATTCCAGTGCTCATCCAAGGCCCGAGGCAACCCGGCAACGACATTGATGTGTACCTAAGGCCATTAGTTGAAGAACTTTTACAGCTGTGGGCCAAACTAGGTGTACGTATGTGGGATGAGCACAAAGGGGAGCCATTTGACCTACGAGCATTGCTTTTCGTAACCACCAATGATTGGCTTGCTCTTAGTAACATTTCAGGGCAGACAAATAAGGGATACAATGCATGCACACACTGTTTAGATGATACTGAAAGTGTATATCTGGATAAATGTAAGAAGGTTGTGTACCTAGGGTATCGTCGATTTCTTCTGAACCTGCATCTAGTAAGAAAGAAAGGCAAACATTTCAAACGTCTAGCAGAACCCCGGAGGAAGCCTGTCCTCTGTACCGGTGAGGAGGTATTTGGTATGGTCAAGGACCTAGAAGTAATCTTTGGAAAAGGTCCTGGCAGTCTATCTGTTCCGAATGACGATGCCGGACACGCGCCCATGTGGAAGAAGCAATCTATATTTTGGGACCTACCCTATTGGAAAGTCTTAGAGGTCCGCTCTTCAATCGACGTGATGCACGTGACGAAGAATGTTTGTGTGAACCTGCTAGGCTTCCTAGGAGTGTATGGGAAGACAAAAGATACATCGGAAGCACGGCAGGACCAGCAACGTCTGAAAGACCCTGAAGAGCCTATGCATCCTGAGAACGAGAAGGGTAAACGATGCCACTTAACTCCTGCCAGCTACGCTCTTACCAAAGCAGAGAAGGAAATCTTTTTTGAGTGCCTGAGCAGTATCAAGGTCCCGTCTGGCTTCTCGTCGAATATAAAAGGAATAATAAATATGGCAGAGAAAAAATTCCAAAACCTGAAGTCTCATGACTGCCACGTGATTATGACACAATTGCTTCCGATTGCATTGAGGGGGCTTCTACCTGAAAATGTTCGAGTACCCATTGTGAAGCTATGTGCATTCCTCAATGCAATATCTCAGAAGATAATCAATCCAGAAAGCCTACCAGGGTTACAGACAGATGTGGCCCAATGTCTTGTCAGCTTTGAGTTGGTGTTCCCACCATCCTTCTTCAATATTATGTACTTTCCAAGGGTACGAGATAAATGGGAATACATTTTACACGATAGGCCAAGATAAAAAGAGCACCAACCAAAATAGTGGTGTCCGCTTCGATGCAGCAGAAGACAATGGGCAAAAGACCACGTATTATGGGTTCATAGAGGAGATATGGGAACTTGACTATGGACCTAATTTTAAGGTCCCCTTGTTTCGATGCAAATGGGTCAAGCTAAGAGGAGGGGGGTTGAGGTAGACAAGAAGTACGGAATGACAACGGCGGATCTCAACAATCTTATGAAGGTAGACAAGAACTTAGACGAACCATTCGTCTTAGCCAATGATGTGGCTCAGGTTTTCTATGTGAAGGACATGTCTACCAAACCGAAAAAAAGAAAAAATAAGCAAACAGATACATCACACGATGAGCCAAAGCGTCACATAGTTCTTTCAGGGAAAAGAAACATCGTGGGAGTGGAGGACAAGACAGACATGTCAGAAGATTATAATAAGTTTGATGAAATTCCGCCCTTCAGAGTGAAGACTGACCCAACCATCCTGTTAAACGGTGTTGATACTCCATGGTTATAGCCGACGCGATCATAAGATTGACTATATGTATTAATTGAGCCATTTTTGGCACACATATGTATCTCAACATGGAAATCAATGTCATATTTCTTCTGTTAACAGTATATGTATTAAATGAGCCATTTTTCTTCCTTCTATTTCTTCCCTCCATTTTTCTTCCCGCCATTTTTCTTCCCGCCATTTTTTCCCGCCATTTTTCCTGCCATTTTTCTTCCCGCCATTTTTTCCCGCCAGTTCTTCCCGCCAGTTCTTCCCTCCAGTTCTTCCCGCCAGTTCTTCACTATATATATATGTAGGGTTGGCCTCCATTGTCATTGCACATCTCTAGACTCATATCTCCAACCTCATCACTCTTTCCCATGGCTTCCACCCTAGCACTAACCCCCAGGGAGGCGGAGGCGCTTTGCGCCTCGAACTACCCCTGCCCGCCGGGCTACTCTGTCCCCGTCGGCTGGATGCTGAGCGCCGGAGGCGTGCCGGTTCCTCCTGTCCCTCTAGGTGTGGCGCTCCGGATGGCCATCACGAACCACTACTACTTTGAGCTCACGCCGGAGCAGCGGAGGAATCCCAGATGGCATCCCGACTATTTCCCTACTTGGGAAGCCTTCTTCGTGGATCGGCGTGAGAGGGCGCTCGCCAGGAACGAGGAGGACGGCCCACCTCCTCCGAACTTCAACGAGGCCGACCGTCGGCTATGGTGGCGCGGTCGGACTCTCCAGAGCGTCATGGCCTATGACACTGCTGCCGACTCTAACCCTCGTCTGCGCTACCCTCAAGTCCAGCCCACACGTACTCAGCTTTCAAGGTTCAATTATGGCGACCCCGACGATGACAGCTATGACGGCGGCGGCGAGTACGACGACTACAGTGGCGAGTATTACAGGTGTAGGCAGGAGCATGACTGATTCACTCCAACATTCCGAAACAAGTTCGGCAGATTGTTACTTAATCTGGCCATGTATCTTAATTTTCAGTTCTTTTATGTATCTTAATTTTCAGTCGTGCTTTATGTAACTTACTATTACTTGCATTCTGTATTTTAATTCCAGTTCTATCTCCTTCACAAAATGACCTATCTCATTCGAGGTTTCTTGGCTTTCGGGTCAAATGACCAATGTTATGGCTAGAATCAAGGCATAGTTTGTGATAATATGGCCATATTGTGCATACATGTGCATCATGGCATGGCAAACAATGTTGCAAGAGGAAGTTTTCCTTTTTATCGCACCAAAAAGGCATTTTCCATTTTCCGAGCATAAAAAACGGACGGTTTTGTGAAGCAACCACCAAATGGCTAATTCAAAAAACCACCACCACATTTTACAAAAATACTAGACCACCTTATATGGACAATGTACCAACAGGGGGATCTGAAACCTTTCCGTCCACCTCTGGTGAAAAAGACAAATTCCTGCCAAATCGGTAGGAAGTGGGTCAGATATGAACTACAGGTACATGATACGATGCTCATGATTTTTTTAAAAATCATTTTTAGGTTCACAATATGCTATTTTATCAAAAATCCAATGCAAGTTGAGCGAGGCTTTGTCAGATTCAAGTGTATACAAAAGATGCGGCATTTAAATATCCAATCAATTCAAAAATGTTAATACAAAATAAAATATGATTTGCTCTAATAAAGTAGGGTTAGATTCCTTTTTAGATGCTTAATCTTTCTTATGTTCAAAGTTTTAGGATTTGACAATTTATTTTTGTTTGAATTGAATAATCAAAATTTATATGTAAGTGTTTTAATCATTTTGAAAATTTTCATCTAAAGTAAATATAAAATGTTTTTACATGAATGGATAGATATTATTTTTGTGAAAATTATAATATATTATTCATATTTTTTGAGTTGAAATGAATAAGATATGAATTTTCTAAATTCATATCCTATTTTTTGAATTATAAATGCCCCCACCCCTTTAATGCATGAAATAAATGCCCCCCCTTTAACACCGGTTCCAGCCACGAACCGGTGTTAAAGGGGGGCGCATTTGTTTCGTTTCGTGCGCGCACACCCCCCCTTTAACACCGGTTCGTGGCTGGAACCGGTGTTAAAGGGGGGGTGCGGGCGCGAAATGAATTCCCCCCCCCTTTAACACCGGTTCCAGCCACGAACCGGTGTTAAAGGGGGGGTTATAACGCGCGCCTTCCCCTTCCTTCTTCCCCCCAGCCAGATCGAAAGCGCGCGTGCAGAGAAAACCAGAGGAGAGCCGGCGCCGTCCAGCCGTCGCCGTCCAGCCCTCGCCGTCACTGTCCAGCCGTCGCCGTCCAGCCCTCGCCGTCGCCATCTCGCCGTCGCCGCCCTCGCCGTCGCCATCCCGCGCCTCGCCCTCGCCGTCTAGCCGTCGTCGTCCAGCGTATATATTGTATATAATGTTGTATATATTGTTGCATATATGTATATAATTATTTATTAGTATTTTATAAGTGTGTAGTTTAGTGTGTATTATCAGTAGTTTAGTGTTAGTATTAGTTTAGGGTTTATTTAGTTTAGGGTTATTAGTTTAGTTTAGGGTTATTAGTTTAGTTTAGGGTTATTTAGTTTAGGGTTATTTATTTAGTGTAGTTTAGTGTATTTAGTTTAGGGTTATTTAGTGTATTTTAGGGTCTGGACCGGTATTTAGGGTTATTTAGTGTATTTTAGGGTTATTTAGTGTTATTTAGTTTGGACTGCTGGTCGTCGTCGTTAATGTCGCTCCGGTGACCCCTAGGTAGTGGCGCCGCCCGTTTTAGATAGGTCGCATCACGCTGAGGCGAACCCGCTACCTCGCGCGCCCTAGGTCGCTCTCCAGCGCCACCAGCCGCCGCTTTCTGGAGCATCCTCCGGTCAGCCACTATAGCTAGCCCCTCTCATATGCATCCGGGATTTCTCCGAATTAGGGTTTGGACCCCTCGGAACTCGTTTAAAATGATCAAGCATCCTGAGGGTTTTAATTTCATTTGTGTATTTATTTGTGTATTTTTGTATGAATAATATGTATATTTGTGTATGAATCGAAGTCCACTTGAATGTTTACTCTCTTACTCTAGATAATATTATTGTTTTAGAAACTATGGATCCACTTAGTAGAAACCTTGAAGAAGAAGAAATAATGGAGAACATTATCGATGAGGACACCTCACAATATCTGAACTTGGAGGGACATGATGACAGCTCAAGTAGTCATGGAGAAGATGAAGACTCCGGTGAATGCAATTTAGTGATTACAAAGTCCGGCGAGGTATATGCATTGATTAAGCCTCTGCTGACTTCCACCAACAATCTTCTTCTACATGTATTAATTAACGCTTCTTTCTTCTTTTAGCCCTCTGGATCGACCAGCCAGCAACCATCTTCTTCTACGAAAAAGAGCAAGCAAGGCGCGAGCCATCGGTTTAAAGATCGTGCAAAGTTCACGATCAAAGCAGTCCGTGTTGATGGCAGGCCGATGGAGCCCAAGAAGGTCGTAGACAAATTTGTACGTCAGGCTGGAGTTCTTGTTAGGGACCAAATCCCAATCATAATTGAATATTGGAATAAGCCAAAGAAGGGCGACGGTACCTTTGTCGATCAAAGATCCAAAGAAACGCTTTGGAATTTGATGTTGGTAAATTTCACCCTTCTGCCAGAGGAGGGTGAAAACAAACCGGTTATAAAGGAAAAGGTCAAAGAGTGGACTCTAAAGAAGATGGCTGACGCTTTCCGCAACTGGAAGACAAAATTGAACAAATTTGTCAAAGCTCGCGAGACTCCAGATTTCGAAGACGCATATTATGCGAAGATAAGACCTCACTGGCGCGAATTTGTGGCATACAAGAAAGGTGCTATAGCTACAAAGAGGTCAGAAACCAATACGCTAAATGCCCAGAAGGAATATCACCAAAGGACAGGGTCAGGTGGCTACATATCTCAGAGGCCTAAGTGGGAGGAAGCTGAGAAGGCCCTGCGCGACAGAGGGATCACACCCCAGACACATGGGTGGGACCTATGTGCAAAGACTTGGTTCTACGGAATCGGGGCAAGGTTGGACCCAGAAACAGGATTGTGTATCTTCCCAACCCTCCTTGCCAAACCCGTCACTGAACTCATCACGGCATACGAGGAAATAGCCGCCAGGACCTTCCATCCCGACAGAGAGAATGACCAGATCACACGCGCCATCGGTAAAAAAGAACACCCTGGACATGCACGAGGCACAGGGGGTATGACGTGGAAGGATGGGTTTGCCGAGTGGAGCGACTCTTACAGATGGCGCGGCAGAAAAGAAAAAGAGCGTACAGAGCGGATGACACAGATAGAACATGCACTTGTGGCGCTGCAGGCGCAAGTGAATGCACAATAGAGCCATCAAGCTACCGGCCCATCTCAGCGGCACGAAGAGCCTGCATTGGAATCTGCCGGCGGCCCAGACTCTGCGCGGAAAAGCAGCGTGGCTTCCACGGAGAACGTGCAGCCCACGCTTGAAATGGCGGGTCCTCGATACCCCGTGGATGAGATCACGGAGAACGAACACGCTGAGCTGCATGTGAGATTAATGGGCTTATCCATTAAGGTGGTTGTCGGCTATGCCTTACCTCCTGTAGCTGGTGGAACTTACCACTGCCGACCGATTCTAGATGGCTATGCTATTGTCGGGGTGGATGAGGTTGTGAAGGAATATGAGGAAGCACAGCTTGACCATGCTACAGGTGAAGGGGAAACTCAACTCAAATTTGTAGTGAAAACAACCATTCTTTGGAAGAAGGAACACATCGTGCTTCCAAATTGGAGGCCACTGGCACCCCCGCCGTCTCCGCGGCGTCAAGAGTCTGAGCCGCTTCAGCCATCTCCTGCGCGCCAGCCATCTTCGGCGCTTCAGCCATCTCCTGCACGGCAGCCATCTCCGGCGCGCCAGCCATCTCCTGCCCGTCAGCCATCTCCGGCGCTTCAGCCATCTCCTCAGCGTAAGCGGAAGAGCACTGCCATGAAGAGCATCACTAGCACTGCCACAAAGAAATCCGCAGGAAACCGTATGCCAAAGAGTTCAAAATACTACGTCCCGCAGCCTTTCGCCAAGCCATTGCCGGTTTTACCGTGGAATCGCAGTGACGAGGAGACCAATAGGATCTCGGAAGAAGAGGTCAAGAAATTCTTTGCACCTAGACGGGCCGAGCCAAAGGAGAAAATAGATCCGGCGGTGGTGGAGAAGTTTTACAAAAATCTTTTGAAACCTGAAACCCCACTTGTGCCGGACTACGAGCGCCAGATTTTGAAGGCGGATGCAAGGCGTCGTAGGGAGACTGAAAGTAGCAGTCGTGCGGCACCCCAGAAAACAGTTCCCATGCTCGGAGAGCAGGAAAACCAATCATGCGCCCTGCTCCAAGTGTTCGACACACGGGACGCTCCTCCCGTAAATGATTACGAGGCAGAGCTACAAAGAAAGGCCAATGAGATGGGAATGACTTACATTGCATACTTGAACATCATGGGAGACAACTTGCCCAAATGCGATGCCAACCCCATACAGCCATGGAAGTATGGGAAGAATCTCGTCAAGAAAGAGGAGCTCAAGAATCTACCAACAAAGATGCGAAGATTGCACAAGTGGTACCTTGATTTCTGCAAGACGAGAAAGGAAGAATGGATCACGGCGCATATAAGAGATGAGATTTTCTTGTGCGGAGACGACGAGATCGACTTCAACATTCAAGACTTGCATTTTCTATTCAATCAGAAGGAACTCGACAAAGCTGCCATCAGCCTTTATTGTGTGTAAGTACTATTTCTGTATTTTCTATCTCATCTCATTCACTTCATTAATTGCATATATATATATATGCTCACCATATATGTATATACTATTATGCAGGAAAAAGGTTATGGAATGCATGAAAGGAGGACCTTTTGACATTGGGTTCGTTGACCCAAATAGAGTTCATGAAGAACTGGTAAGAACCAAACCCGGGCAAATAGAAGATTTATTGCTAAGGTCTTTACTGAGACAACAAACCAAAAGGGAAATACTATTGCCTTACAACTTCTCGTGAGTACTGTTACCCTCTCTTGTACACATTCTGTTTCGGCTTACTCGATGTTAAGTGTAACTGATGATGAGTTATGCGTGCGTAGGTTCCACTTTATTCTACTAGTCATTCAACCTGACTCAGGAAAAGTCCTTGTCATGGACTCGTTACGAAAAGAAAAAGAGCTATGGGCAGACTTTAGAGAGATGCTCCAGAGGTAATTTCAATCATATTATCGCACTAGATCGGCAACTTTCGTGACAACAAGTAATTAATTACTCCTTTATCCATTTTCTTTGCCAGACAGGATTTGGAAAAGGTTCACGGGCAGGGCCGTGGGTGAATGGTCAGAAGAACTAAAATTTGTAGACCAAAATGTAAGTAATACTAGCTAGCTAGGTCTGCGTATCTCTTTGATTCTGCTTCCAATTCCAATATATCATGCTTTATTGATTATTATTTTGATTGAACTCTCTATTCTCGTAAAGTGCGCACATCAGGGACACGGCAATAACTTATGTGGATACTATGTTTGCGAGTTCATTTGCAACACGATATGTGCGACGGGCCAAGCCGCACTAGAACAACTTAGAGTAAGTAAACAAAGTACACAACATTATTTTATTACCATCAATTGTGTTGAGTTTTATTCTTATATATATTGACCCCATTCTTCATATATATTCAGATCGAATGGATGCGGGACCAACTCCTACCATTTGACCGCATACGAGCCATTCAAGAGGAATTGGCGGGGTTCATACTTGATGAGGTCGTCACGCCTGGCGGAGAACTCTTTAGATATCCACCAAAATGAACGTTGTATATATGCTTGAACGTGTTTGTCTTGTACTTGATGCTTCAACGTTTATGGAGAATACCACACAATGACGATGTTGTGTATAATAATAGTTGCTTAATTATTCATGTACTCGTATGTACCGATGACGATGTATGTGTATACCGCTCCCGATCGATTCCCCCTCCCCCCCCCCCTCCCCGTCCCCGCCGCGCCGTAGAAATACGCCCAGAATGGGGCAGGGGCAGAACTCTGCCGCGGCAGAGATTTAGGTCGTTTTCCTGCCGCGGCAAAACTCTGCCGCGGCAGAGATTTATCTCTTTTTCCTGCCGCGGCAACCGGTGTTAAAGGGGGGGCCTGAGCCCTGCGGCAGCCCCACGTGCGCCACCCTTTAACACCGGTTCGTATAAGAACCGGTGTTAAAGGGGGGGCCCCTCTAACACCGAACCCTCAACAGCGGTTCTACAACCGCTGTTAGAGGGCCCTCCAAACCGGTGTTAGAGGGGGGTGCACTAGTGATTGATACAATGTAGTAGATGTTTTTTCGATGTATCAATTTATACTTTATAAAATGAGACTTAATTAATTAAGAGAGAGTTTTTCGCAAAAAAAAAACTAAGTGAGAGTTTGAGGGAGCGCATGAGTATTTTTTGTGAGGTTATAAGGCATTCGATGTGTGCCATCAGATTAGATAGAGAAAATAACAGGTTTTATATACAAGGCAGAAAATCAAAAAAGAAAAGTACAAGGACAAAAGCATGCGTCCTTGAAGAGAGCTAGCCAGTCATCTTCTACCTTGAAAAGGAGTCTTGTCTGATGTGATTATTATCACATAGAGCTAGCTAGCTAGCGTGAAATCGTACGTGTATGTGTTCCGATGCGCGCGCGTACCATCATCGATCCCATCACGTGAACCGCGTTGAATTGTGGTACGTACAGTACGAGGTTGTCGCATCGATCGTCCAGGAGACCACTCTGTCCT
Source organism: Avena eriantha (assembly GCA_910589775.1). Taxonomy (NCBI): domain Eukaryota; kingdom Viridiplantae; phylum Streptophyta; class Magnoliopsida; order Poales; family Poaceae; genus Avena; species Avena eriantha. Next base: position 445,345,296 of record OU342746.1, read on the forward strand.
GCAGCAAGTTAATTATATATCATGTGTTTCTTGTCAACAAAAAAGCGTAACATCTGGTGGTGATGTGCTAGCTGGCGTGATGTGGCTTGCCCCACCAAATTGTATGTATGGGCTAGCATCGCCAATACATACTTCCTTCGTCGCCGAAAGTACGTACGTGTGCATCAATTGTCATTTTCGGTAACGGAAGCATTTTACACATGTTCAGAAATTCTTGGGTCCACACAAAGTCCAAGAAGAAACCGACGGGCCTCTGAAACCCCATCTGTTGAGATCCTGCATCGGGAGACGGACCTCTGAAACCCCATATGTTGAGATCCTGCATCGGGAGACGGGCGATAAGGTTTTGGGGAGCATCTCGGCGTGACTGCTCGCCTCAGTTCCTGTGTTCTTCTTCAGCAACCGACGACCTCAACAACACCATGGAAGACAACAACAAGGTCCAAGGTGCTGCTGCGGTGACGACCTTCGGTCAACCTGTATGTGATATTCCTCTCTTTGTATGCACTAGTTCTTACTAGATTTTCAGATCAACTAGATTTAGTTGTTTTGCTGCATGTGTTTAGATCTGCTAGTGCTTACATAATGTTGATTTCAGTAATTAATGTCATGGAGATTGCCTAATACTCCAACAATCCAAAAACCTTATTTATTTAGGCAATTTTCATCATCTAGGTTTGCTGCTTCACTGGAACCATGCCCATTTAAAGGTGCTAATTTTAAGAGATGGCACGGAAAAACCCTCTTGTGGATCACTGCAATGGGCATAGAAAAAGTTGCAGATGACACTCCCAGAGGTCCGCTTACTCTCGAAGAAGAGAGCGTTCAGGGAGGCCAATATACTTTTTGTGGGCTCTATACTCAGTGTGCTTGGAGACAAGTTGGTTGATGCATATTTGCATATTCGTGATGCAAGGAACCGTGGGATGCGCTCGACGCTAAGTTCGGTGCTGCTAATGCCGGTGGTGAACTGTATGCTATGGAGCAGTTCAATGAATACAAGATGGTTGAAAATCGATCTATTGTAGAACAGGCTCATGAGCTACAGATCATGGTAAAGGAACTCGAACTCCTCAAGCGTGTGCTTCCGGACAAGTTTGTTGTGAGATGCATTGTCGCTAAGCTTCCCCTTCATGGAGAAACTTTGCCACTTCTCTGAAACATTAGAGGCATGAGCTCTCTGTTGAGTACATCATTGGCTCTCTGGATGTTGAAGAGAAGCCAAGGGCAAAAGACAAACACACTAGTGGAACCAAGGGCCATTCTGCCGCCAATATGGTGCAGAAAAATGCCCACAAGTTCAAAGGAAATAACAAAGTCTGCCAGACTACCAACTTCAAGAAGAAGAAGGGGCAGAACAAGGAAAAGAAAGAACCTTGTTGGGTATGTGGCGAGATTGGCCATTGGGCTCATCGTTGTCCAGATAAGAAAGGCAAGAAGGGTCAGGCTAGACAAAGTCCTAAATCTATCAACATGGTCATTGGCAATACTGATGCAGGAACTTCAGGTTCTAGGTATGGTAATTTATTACCTACTGTTCTTTCAGTGTTTCAACCCACATAATGGTGGGTTGATACGGGTGCCAATGTTCATGTGTGTGCTGACATTTCCATGTTCACCTCTTATCAGGCTCGATATTCCTCGGTCATGATGGGAATGGGTTACATGCTATTGTTCTTGGTGCTGGCACGGTAGATCTGAAGTTTACTTTGGGCAAGATCGTGCAATTGAAGAACATGCAACATGTCCCTTCTATCAAGAAAAAACTCGTTAGTGGTTCCCGTCTTCTGAAAGATGGGTTTAACTTGGTATTTGAGTACAATAAAGTTGTACTATCTAAGTATGGAACCTTTGTTGGAAAAGGCTATGAATGCGGAGGCATGTTCCGTTTTACATTGGTAGACTTCTATGATGATGTAGTGAACCATGTTTGCACTACTAGTAAAGAAAACTAATGTTTGGCATTCACGACTTTGTCATATTAATTTCGGCCGGATGTCGTGACTTGCTGGTATGAGATTAATTCCGAAATTTACTATTGTTAAAGGCTCTAAGTGCCATGCTTGTGTACAAGAAAAGCAGCCTCACAAGCCTGCAGAGGAGAGAAACCTAGCACCTCTTGAGCTCATACATTCAGATCTATGTGAGATGAATGGTGTGTTGACAATTAGTGGAAAGAAATATTTCATGACATTGATTGATGATTCTACTAGGTATTGTTATGTGTATCTCTTGAAAACTAAAGACGAGGCTTTAGATTTCTTTAAAATCTATAAGGCAGAAGTTGAAAATCAACTTGAAAGAAAGATCAAAAGAATTAGGTATGATCGTGGTGGAGAGTACTTTTCTAATGAGTTCAATTTATTCTATTCGGAACAGGGTAGTATACATGAGAGGACGCATCCCAATTCCCCTCAATCCAATGGGATTGCTGAGAGGAAAAACCAGACTCTAACAGATTTGGTTAACGCCATGTTAGACACTGCCAATTTTATCCAAGGAATGGTGGGGGAAGGCTATATTGACTTCATGTCATGTCCTAAACCATGTTCCAACTAAGAATAAAGAGATTACTCCATTTGAATAATGGTAAAAAAAGGTTGACACTCTCTTACTTACGCACTTGGGGTTGTTTGTCAAAGGTCAACGTGCCAATCAACAAGAAGCGTAAGCTTGGACCGAAAACTGTGGATGGTATCTTTCCTGGCTATTCTTCTCACAGCATTGCTTACAGATTTCTTGTGGTGAAATCTGAAGTGGACGACATGAGTGTCGGTACCATTTTTTAATCAATAGATGGTACATTCTTTAAGGATATATTTCCTATGAGAGATATGCCTAGCATATCTAATAAGGAATATGATCCAGTTTCTGAACTTGAAACTCCCATGGAGACTGATGAATAATTAAATGATGAGAGTTCTGATTCGGATGAGGATGACAATGAAGCTCCCACAAGGAGCAAGAGACAAAGGATCGCAAGATCTTTTGGTAATGATTTCCTTGTGTACCTAGTGGATGACAGTCCCACTACTATTTCAAAAGCTTTTGCATCTCTGGATATAGACTACTAGAAAGAAGCAGTCCAAAGCGAGATGGATTCCATCTTGGCTAATGGAACGTGGGAGATATCTGAACGTTCGTATGGGTGTAAACCCGTAGGATGTAAATGGGTATTTAAAAAGAAGCTTAGGGTTGATGGTACTATTGAAAAGTACAAAGCTTGGCTTGTGGCTAAAGGCTATACCCAAAAGGAAGGAGAAGATTTCTTTGATACTTATTCACCTGTGGCTAGATTGACCACAATTCAAGTACTACTATGAGTGCGTCACACGGTCTTCTCGTTCATCAAATGGACGTTAAGATGGCTTTCCTAAATGGAGAGTTGGATGAGGAAATTTACATGGAATGGCCTGATGGTTTTGTACTAGAAGGTCAAGAAAGAAAGTTGTGTAAATTGAATAAATCTTTGTATGGCCCCCAACAAGCTCCCAAGCAATGGCATGAGAAGTTTGAAAGAACTTTGGCATTTGTGGTCTTTGTTGTAAATGAAGCCGACAAATGTATATACTATCGCCATGGTGGGGGCGAGGGAGTTGTCCTATGTTTGTATGTTGATGACATATTAATTTTGGGAGAAGTCTCAAAGTGATTAATGAGGTCAAAACCTTCTTGTCTCAATGTTTTGAGATGAAGGATCTTGGAGAAGCAGATGTTATCCTAAACATCAAGCTACTGAGAGATGAGAATAATGGGATTACACTTGTGCAATCACATTATGTGGAGAAGGTGTTGAGAAGATTTGGATATGATGATTGCAAATCCTCTCCCACACCTTATGATCCTAGTGTTTTGCTTCGAAAGAATCAAAAGGCAGCAAGAGATGAATTGAGATACTCTCAGATTATTGGCTCACTTATATATTTAGCTTGCGCTACAAGGCCTGACATCTCGTTTACTGTTATCAAACTCAGCTAGTTTGTGGCCAACCCGGGAGATGATCACTGGCATGCTCTAGAGAGAGTAATGCGCTATCTAAAGAGAACAGTGAGCTATGGAATGTTGGGGATCGGTGTGGAAAACAAAAAAAATCCTACGATGTAACCCTAGAACTGCCTAGGATCTATCTATGTAGTAATGCGGTAACGGACGGAGCGTATAGAATACATACCCTTGTAGACCGTACGCGGTTAACGTTCCGCGGGGAACGTGGTTGAAGTAGTTGTACTCGTAGCCGACCTCAAGGTCGCGAAGCTCCTCGCAAGTCACCCCTTGCTCCTTCTTCATCTTCATCGTGCAACAGCTCCGGCTCACGACATTCAAGCGCCCCAAGTGTTGCGCCTCGTGTCTTCGTACACATCCGGTGCACGATGAGACATCTGGCTCCCTAATCCTGCCGGGAGTGTGGAATTTAATATCCGACTAGGAATCCCTGCAGCGCAACGGCGTACTGCAGGTGTGCCTTGATCGCACAGCCCAGACTTGGGGCCATGGTCACGAGGTATAAAGAGAGGGAGGGAGAAAGTCTACTAAAAGACTTCTCTAATTGTGTGTTTAATCCCACCCATGGGCACCCCTTTATATAGGCGGAGGGGGTGTGCCCTCCCCATTGGGTTAGCCATGTTGGACTATTAGTTAAAGGAAAATAACAGCTATTTACGTCCTGGCCGAATGGGCCAAAAGTTAGCCCAATAGCCAAAACAGAAAAACAACTAATAAAAGAAAAAGGGGACCGTAGGCGGGTGGGCCGACCAGCCCCACCGTGGCCCAGTGCAGCTGGCAGCAGCCAGCGCTGCAGCGGCCGGGTGGGCCGGCGCCCGCCCCCGCGGCCCAACACCCCGCCCCTGGCGCCAACTCCTCATGCGCCCCCGTGGGCCGGGTCGAGCAAGCCCAGGTGGCGGCTAGAAGCTGCGGCCCACCTCCGCGTGGCGCGCTTTATCCGCCGCCTGCTGGCGAGCGTGGCCCAGCTATTTGCCGCCCAGTGCGGCGGCTCTTATCTGCCGCCCACTTGGGCTGGCTGTTTTCCTTTTTTCCCTTTTATTTTTCTGCAGTTTTTATTCTAGACTATTTCCCTCCGGGATTTAGCCTAATATAAAAGTTGCCTTTATAAATCTTAATCTAAATATCATCTATAATATATTAATTCATAAATACCATAAAATAAATATATATTTAAATTCCCATTTATTCGAAAACACTTTTCCGGTCTTTTCCTTTATTCTGTCTCTGAACAACTTCGGATCTCTCCACGGAACGATTCCGGCTTTCTCTCTTTCTCTACTGTGATTCTGTCTTACGAATGATCACTCTCATCGTACCCTTAAGTGTATCCTCTCACGGCTCGGGAATGCTTTAGACATGATCTGTATCAATGATCAATAGAGGGACCAGGGATGTCCATGTGACCCCTACGCATTCCTGATGACAATGTCGTTTGAACCGTCTAAATGTAGCATCCTCTTCCTTTTGTTTCTCGATACAACTTGTCCAAGATCCGATCATTGGTATCCCATACCTTGTTCAATCTCGTTCACAACAAGTTCGGTTTTCTTGTTACCGTGATATTACATCCCCGTGACCTAGTCACATGTTGCAACATTTATGGATGTAATCTCACCAAGCCGGCCGTATGTATCTTTACCCATCGTGTGGGTGAACAAATCCCGGTCTTGCAGTCACATGTCATCTACTGTTCCTTGGGAATACCCAACGTACACCTTTATGGCCACCGTATTACTAGATGACGGTTGATGCAGTCTAAGCAGTCTAGGGAAACAGTGATTAATATGAGCTCACGGTCTAAGGAGAAGGAGTCTAGGTATAGCTGTTGCAACAATGAACTATATGACTTGATCGTGTTGCAATCCTTCGAGGAATGTCCAATCACATCATTCTCCAATGATATGCTCTCGTTGTCAGTCGGCATAAATGCCCATGATCTTGAAACCCAGATCATCTTCGTGACCAACGAACTAGTATGAATAGAGGCTACTAGGTACTTTGTTGTTTCATACCACACCTGTACCAATGTTTCTACTTGGCACAGTTATAGCACAATATGAAACTATTATAAACTAATTGAGATATGACAATAAAAACCAATTTATTATTTGCCTCTAGGGCATATCTCCTCCAGTCTCCCACTTGCACTAGAGTACAAATAAACTAGCTTGCATTTTACTCATATAAACCATATACCATATGCGTTTACAGATCATGCATGCTCATGGGAAACGTCATGTCCATGTTCTGTTTTACCAGAACATTGTGTCTTTTGCAAATCATTAATGTCTTCCTAATTTTGACATTCACTCCATTATCTTATAATGGGTCGAAGTATTTGTATGGCGACAAAGTGAGACTTTGTTTCTAGTGTTTATAATGACGGTCGTTTTCACCGTTGTCATCTAAACTTCGAAACACACTTTGTTGACCTTTGTGTATATACTATAGTCATGGCAGCAAAACGAGACCGAATTCCAGGAGCTTACAGTGACGTTAGATCAACCTCGAGGGCTTTCTCATGGGCACTGGACCCTAGGACACATCATTCTACGTTAAAAGCGAACTAGCCCCACCATAACATTATACACCACATCAGATGGAGCTTTTATACTTCTATATCTATGTAGATCCTAGTGCATGAAATGCAACTATGCCACTTATATTGCTTCTTGCCATTTAAGTACAAACTTAATTCTGGTTCAGTGATCAACTCAGGAATCACTTAAATACATGTTCTTATAGTTAAGAGCTAGTCCTTCCAACCAGAACCTTGGGTCACATTATGTCGAGTATACAACATGGTTATATGGAAGAACCTATGACTGAGGCATAGGAGATGCAATGCATCTCTTTCTTTCAACCATAGTTGCAATACTCAATTCTTCATACAGTAAGAACTACTTTCTTACCTTGTTCTATTCTGAGCTTCTTTAGAATCTTGCTTAGGACATTCTGAACATCTTTCAGAATCAAGTCCAGGAAGCATTCGACATTCAGTGTTTATTAGACTCACCAATCTATCTCGATAGATCTCTCTGTTTAATAACTTCAACTTCATCCTAACTTAAACACCAATCACATCATTCACATATGTCGTCCACATATCACAAAATGATTTCACGCTCCCACTCAAATGTGACATTCATATTTGAGATCTAGGGATTTCACTTAGCTCCCACTCAAAATATGTTAGCTACACATTATGAATTAGCCAAGCTGATTTGCTCCCACTCAAATCTACGTCCTCTCAATAATCTTGGACATTCCAAAATTCTTTGATCATCATCAAATCGAGAATTCCACTAACGAGATTTCAATGACCACTGATTTCTCGTACTTAGGTCCATCACGCTTCTTTGTAATTCGTAGGTATGTCTTGTTCAAAACAAGACAAGTGAATCAACAATATAATTCCACAAACTTGCAGAATATATAGTTGAATCCTACTTTCTCTAGCAAAAGTATTCACTGAAACTTTATGATCATTATCAATAGTTTCTCCTCTATTTGTAGAGTTTGGATTCACAAAACAAATTCTGCTGCGCCACTCAAAAATCCGGAGGTAAGGTCAAATACCTTGTTTTGATCTTTTACTTACTTCCACATGTATCTTCATCAAGACACATCAACTTAAGACAACAGCAGGTTTGCCCCTTGTGGATGATGCATTCATAGCTTCCTAAGAATGCTCTACAAAGACTTGTTTATTCGCCACGACTTCGACTTATAGAAATCTCCAAAAACTCGAACATGCCATAACACTTATGGTGTTGTTTCCATGAATCTTTAGATGTTCCTTTGTATTTCAAGTGAGTGTTTGCTTGTTTTGATCTCTAGCTCTAAACAATAACTATAACCCCTATAAGAGATAATACTATACCATATGTATCTTAATGATGATTATGATGTTTAGACACTTCAACACAGTTTGAATTCATCCAATTATCATAATTTGTGAAACATCTTTCACAAGTTCCTTTTATGCTAAACTTAACTTGAATACCTTAGTCATGTCGATCAAATCGAAAAGCCTTCGTATTCTTGTTAATTTCAATATCCCATTTAGTTATGAACTCATTTGAACAATTCAAATCATTTCAAACTTCATGTTTCATTAAGTAAATACACTTATTCACTTAAGTCCATAATAATTAACTATTGATTTCCACTATTTGTTGAAAATGTGATACATCACTATGTATAAGATTCAACATTTCTTCGCATATCACCATTTTACCAGAATGCGGAGTTTTAGTCATTCTGCCCGAGAGGCATGGTTTTGCAAAGTCTCTAGATTAAGCATCTAGGACCCCGATCTTTCATAAAGAACCTGCAATAACCAAAACTGTAGTGTCATTTCATTATTAAATTTTGGATATTTTTTAGCATTCTAATCCTTTATAAATGTTTAAACCATTATAATTAACATAGTGATGAGAATAACTTATTTATAATCATAATATGACCATAAGGTATTGTTCATAAGAATAGTACAAACTAGTTTGTAACTTGTTCATATGAATAATCGTCTTGCCAAAAGCAAGACACACAAACAAGGATTACAAAATTATATTCAAGTCCACTAATCCAAATGACAAACTTTGAGGAAAGTGGTGATGTCGGCCATCAACTGTTTTGCTTGTCGTCATCAAGCCACGTTGCCTCAAAACCAGCAATTCTCAAGCAGATCATCCTGTTTTCACAAAACGGGACAAGTATCAAATATTTGCAAACTGCAATGAGTTTTGCAAGAATCACATTTATAATTTGTGTATCTTACATATACCTTTTCATCCATGACCTCCATTGCAATCAAGTCCTTCTAAGAGTTCTCAAATCTAATGCAAGATTGCTAAGTGTTTTTCCAAACATTCCGGAGTCATCGAATTATCTCCTAATGGTTATTGTATCAAGAAGAGAAGATCACCTTTTACGAGGATATCCCTCAGGCGTGGGTATTAATCTATGAAGTTGGACCCTTTTGCTAAGTTCCATATTAAGCAATATATTCCCATGGTCACAAAGGACCTCAATGGGAAAGGCCAAGGTCTATTAAGATATTTTCAAATAGACATCTAGACTAAGTTTATAATAAGAGATCAATTTATAATTGATCTCCACAAAAATTGTCATCCCCTGGACGATTTTAGTGATCGCATGATCCCTATCCTCTGCACCTCCCCCGATCGTCACGGCCATCAGTGCAGTATCAAAGGTAGACATTCACTAATGCCAATCACATCATCCATGTGACTCATGCTCGATCTTTCGATCTCTTGTGTTTCGAGGCCATGTCTGCACATGCTAGGCTCGCCAAATATAACGTGTGTGTATTCGTTGTGCAACATGGCTTACACCCACTATATGCGAACATAGATATGTCTGACACCCAGGCCTGTACCCTGGATCGCCTCATACCGAAGAACTTTCTTGGTGGTGCACACACAAGGGGAACACGGAACATTGGAATTAAATAGGGATTATCTTATTTGCTACCATTGAGTATCTCAATACTAGCACACAATAAGATGTAAAAGAGGTATCAACATCATATGTATAATGTGATATGATATGGTCTTTCTTGCGCCTTGATCTCCATCGAGCGCTCCGGCATGATCTCCATCTTTCCCTTGGTTTCACACCAAGTCCACGATGCCTCCACCAGGTGGTTCATCGGAATGATGACTATCACTATACTACTTAGTAACAGAAAAGTAAACTACTTTACGTTCGCAACGACCAATGCCATATCATAATCACATGCCCTCTGCAAAATAAAGTTAGACACCTCTACTTTATCTATTGCAAGTTTTACGTGGTTGTTAGGGCTTTCGCACTAGAACCGTTTCTAAACCACAAACTTTCCAACCACAACATAGATCCGACAGTTGTCTCTACTACACCCCTTTTGGGGCCCTCCGTTGTAAATGCTATATCAACTATCGAATGAGAGACAGACACCCGCTAGCCACTTATACGGTACAAGCCGTCTGTTGAGCGTGGAACCAGTCTCGCGTACGAATATGTGTAAGGTCGGTCCGGGCCGCTTCATCAAACAATACTGCGATATAAACAAGTACACGTTAGAGGGTAACAACTAAGGGATCAATGCCCGCACAATACTTGTGCGTACTGGCCATACAGCACTCCTACGCATGGATCGGCTCTGATACCACTTTTGGGGATCGATGCGGAAAACAAAAAAAATTCTACGATGTAACCCCAGAACTGCCTAGGATCTATCTATGTAGTAATGCGGTAACGGCCGGAGCATAGAGAATACATACCCTTGTAGACCGTACGCGGTTAACATTCCGCGGGGAACAAGGTTGAAGTAGTCGTACTCATACCCAGATCATCTTCGTGACCAACGAACTAGTATGAATAGAGGCTACTAGGGACTTTGTTGTTTCATACCACACATGTACCAATGTTTCTACTTGGCACAGTTATAGCACAATATGAAACTATTATAAACTAATTGAGATATGACAATAAAAACCTATTTATTATTTGCCTCTAGGGCATATCTCCTTCATGGAATTCATTATACCGGGTATCCAAGAGTACTTGAAGGGTATAATGATTCAAATTGGATATCATATGCTGATGAGATAAAGGCCACAAGTGGAGATATATTCACTCTTGGTGGTGGCGCTGTTTCATGGAATTCTTGCAAGCACACTATCTTAACAAGGTCAACTATGGAAGGAGAACTAACAACATTAAATACTGCGACTGTCGAAGCAGAATGGCTTCGTGAAATCTTAACATATTTGCTTATGGTTGAAAAACCAATACCAGCAATCCTTATGAACTGTGACAACCAAACTGTGATTGTCAAAGTGAACAGTTCTAAGGACAATATGAAGAGTTCAAGACATGTCAAGAGAAGACTGAAGTCTGTCAGAAAGCTAAGAAACTCCGGAGTTATAGCATTGGATTAAGTCCAAACGGCTAAGAATCTAGCAGGTCCTTTTACGAAAGGACTATCAAGAAATTTGATAGAAAATGCATCGAGGGAGATGGGTTTGAGCCCCACGTGAGTTAACAAGGGGTAATTGATACGTCCAAAACATATCTACTTTCCCGGACACTTTTGCTATTGTTTCTCCTCTAAACTTGTGTGATTTGAATACAACTAACGCGGATTGACGCTGTTTTCAACAGAATTGCCTTGGTATCTACTTTTTGTGCAGAAAATCAACTATCAGGAAAAATCCCAGAAAATATGCCAAAAATCCTATTTCACCCGAAGACCCCAGGAGCCAGAATACGAGACGGAGAAGAGCCAGGGGGTGGCCACACCACCTGGTGGCGTGGGCCAGGCCAGGCCGCGCCAGGGGGTGGTGTGGGCCCACCTGGCACCCTCTCGGCCTCCCTCTTCACCTATAAGAAGCCTTCTGACCTAAAAACTCCGGGGGGGTCGATGTTTTCCAGAAGGAGTTCCGCTCCGCCGCCACCACCAGATTCCACGAAACAGCACCAGAAACTCCATTCTGGCACACTACCGGGACGGGGAATTGGAGGAGATCATCACCATCATCATCAGTTCATCACCATCGCTTCTCCATCGACCATCCATGTTTCCCCCATCTATGAGTGAGTAATCCCCCACTATAGGCCATGGGGATGGTAGGGATTGGATGAGATCATTCATGTAATGGCATCAAATTGTTAGGGCATGGTGTCTAGTATCTTTTATTAGTGCTTTATGACTTTGTTGCAACTTGTTGTGCTTAATGCTTGTCACTAGGGCCCGAGTGCCATGATTTTAGATCTGAACATGTTATTGATTCATTATGATAGTATTGTTTATGATCTTATCTGCAAGTTGTATACACACATTGTTGTCCGGAACCAATGGCCCCGAAGTGACAGAAATCAGGATAATCGGAGGGAATGGCTTTTATGTGAGGATCACATGTGTTCACGGAGTGTTAATGCTTTGCTCCGGTGCTCTATTAAAAGGAGCGCCTTAATTGTTAGTAGTTCCCTTGAGGCCCCGCTGCAAACGGGCTGGCAGGACAAAAGATGTTGTGCAAGTTCTCATTGCGAGCACGTATGACTATATATGGAACACATGCCTAGGATTATCTAGTACTTGGATGTTTTATCTTATTTATCTACAATTGCCCTATGTTCTGATTGCTATGTGAATTGTCTTGTCCATGCAAGGCCCGTCCATCCATCCCTATGCCTACCGCACTCGAATCATATTGTTTACTGCTATTGTTACTACTGTCTTTACTATACTGCTGCTACTTTACTATTCCTACTACAAAACTGTTGCTACTGATAAACTGCTGTGAGCAAGATTGTTTCCAGGTGCAGCTGAATTGATAACTCAGTTGTTAAGGCTTATAAATATTCTTTGGCTCCCCATGTGTCGAATCAATAAATTGGGTTTCACTCCCCTCAAAAATACTGCGATATACCCCCTATACTTGTGGGTCATCAAGACTATTTTTGGCGCCATTGCCGAGGAGCATAGCTTTATTTATCAAGTTCACTTGGATTCTCTATTGTTTGCTGCTATCTATCCATCATGGGTAAGTCTCGTGATGGCAAGTTTCCTATTTTACCATCCACTACAAGAAGAGGTACGATTCTGAACACCTCTGCTGCTCTTAATTCACCGGCTGTTATAAGTAAGCTCATTACACCACCACATACACATGCTACACACACTGCTACTACTGCTGAATCTGAAACTTCTGATGCTTGTGATGCTGCTTCTACTGTGCTTGATAAAAGTGGTTCATTAGGTCCTTTCCTAGATGCTACGATTGCTAGAACTATAGCTGGAAATACCGAAACTCCTAATGAAGACACTACCACACCTGTTAGTTCACCTGAGTCTAGTGAAAGTTATGATATTGAAGATGGTTATGTTGAGATGACCGATGAATTTATTAAAGAATGTAAAAACACCCATGATAGGAGCGTTGCTAAGAGTCTCCTTGAGAGGCGTACTATTAGACCCAAATTGTCTCCTATTGCTAAGTTTGCTGCTTCTCCCATAAACATTATAGATAAAGATTATGATTTCTCTCTCGATCTATCTTACATAGCTATTGTTGAGAAAGAACCTTGTTGTGGGACTAAGAATGAAAGTGCGGTGGCACATATGAATGAACTTTCTACCATGAGTGGCTTGTTTTCTGATGATGTTAAGATGCGTACTTACTTTGTTGCTAAAATTTTCCCCTTTTCACTGAAATGAGAAGCTAAAACTTGGTTTAGTAATTTACCTCTTGGATCTATTGATAGCCCTGAGTGCTTGATTAGTACTTTCCTGCAGAAATATTTTCCTCCTAGTGCTAGACATGCTATTTTGCAGGAACTTTTTGATTTTAAACAGGGAGAAAAAGAGGTATTGCCCGAATCTTGGGCAAGGTTTTGTGCTTTGATTCATGCACAGGCTGGAAGTCCATTACCTAAGAATGAGCTTCTTGATATATTTTATAATGGACTAACCGAAGAATCTAGGACATACCTAGATAGTTGTGCTGATTGTGTTTTCAGGAATAGGACTCCCAAGGAAGCTGAGGATTAATGGCTAAAATAAGCAAGAACTACGAAGATTGGAATCCTCCTGAACAAGCTATACCTGAAGTAATTGTACCTGAACCTACTATACCAGTGCCTATTCGAACATCAAATAAGGGGGGAGTTATTGAATTAAATGATGAAGTGATGAAGGAAGCTAAGAAATGTCTTAAGGAGAAGGGAATTAAAGCTGCAGATGTCAAGAATTTACCTCCTATTGAAGAATTATGTAAGCCTATTCCCTACTCATCCACTATCGAGGTACACTCTCTCCAACACTTTGATGAAGGTGATATCCCTTACTCTAAACCTCCTGATCAATGCTTAGAAAAATTCAATATCTTTATTGTGAAGCAAGATAATTTTAATAAAAGGGTGCAAAATCATCTAATGGAAAACACTAGAGCTATTGTTGAGTTGAAAGATGTTGTGGAAAGAACCTCTAATGATGTTAAAATGATTGTTAAACACTTTCAAATGGTTCAAACTCAAATAGATCAACTTGTTAAAGTGCAAAACGACTTGCTAGTTAATGCTGCTAAAGAAAAACATGCTTATGAAATTAGAACTAGAAGTGGAGCTGCTACCCAGGATCCTCTATATCCTGAGGGGCATCCCAAAAGAATTGAGCAGGATTCTCAACAAGCTGAAAATAGTGGTTCTACTCGTAAGAAAAGGAAAAGGAAACATAAAACTGTTGTAGAACCCTCTGAACCTGCTTTAGATCCTAATAGTATATCTATCTCTGATGCTGAAACTGAAAGTGGCAATGAAGAAAATGAAGCTCCTAATGAGGAAAAAGTTGAAGAAGAACCTGAAAACCACACTAAGAATACTAAATACACTAAAGAAGATTTTATTGCTAAGAAACATGGTAGTGAAAGAGAACCTTGGGTCCAAAAACCTATGCCTTTCCCTGATAAGAAACATAGGTCAAAGAAAGATGAACACTATAATAAGTTTTGTGAGTGGATGAAACCTTTATGCCTCCAAATTCCTTTGACTGATGCTATTAAATTGCCTCCTTACTCAAAGTATATGAAGGATATTGTCTCGAATAAAAGGAAGATCCCTAATGAAGAAATTTCTACTTTGCTTGCTAATTATTCCTTTAATGGTAAGGTTCCAAAGAAACTTGGAGACCCAGGGATTCCAACTATCCCTTGCTCTATTCAGAATAGTTACGTTAGAACTGCGTTGTGTGATTTGGGAGCTGGAGTTAGTGTTATGCCTTTCTCTCTCTATAAGAGGCTTCAACTAGAAAAATTAATACCAACTGATATATCTTTGCAAATGGCTGATAAATCTACCACTATTCATGTTGGTATATGTGAGGATGTACCTATTCAAGTGGCTCATAATTGCTTGATATTAACTGATTTTGTTGTGCTTGATATTAACTGATTTTTTTGTGCTTGAAATGCCTGAAGATGATAATATGTCTATTATTCTTGGGAGACCTTTTCTTAATACTACAGGAGCTGTTATTAGTTGTAATCAAGGAAAGGTTACTTTCAATGTGAATGACAAGGAACATACTGTCTATTTCCCCAAGAAGATTGAAAGGACTTATGGTTTGAATTCAATTGAACATGTTGAGGGCATTCAAGTTGGAGAAATATATTGTCCCATACCAAAAGAAAAATTTGAAACTATTATGATTGGGACCATTGCTATCAAGGTTGAGGTAACATAATCATTAGTGGAATACAAAGTTTTGTCTCATATGAAATTGTTTTGGTAGCAAGACCTGATCAACCTTGTTAACAAAAGGATTTCATTGAACAAAACAATGTTTTCACTATGATTATTTCCGTTTACTTCTATTCTATCCATTTTAGTTTTGTTTTCGTTTAGTTTTCTTCTTGTTGTTAGTTGCTTGCATGTTAGAGTGTCAGAGAACTTCTGTAGTTCTAGCTTTGTTTTGTCCTTGCATCATGTTTCCAAAAAAAATCTGTCTATCAGAAAATCATTCTTCTCTACCTAAAAAATGCCCAAAAAATAAAGTGTCTCGAAAAATTCTAGAAAATTCATATTAAATTTTTACGTGAAAAAGGGGCAGAGGAGTACCTGGGAGGTACTAGGGGGACCCACCAGGCAGGCACACCACCTGGTGGCGCGGCCTGCCCTGGGTGGCGCCATGCCCTGGTGTGGGCCACCCCTGGCCCCCACTAACTCTCTCACCTGCCACTTTCTTCTCTCTCCCGAGTAAGCTCTAGTCCATTGCTCAAAATCGCGTTCGTGTTGTGCTTGCTCTCGATTTTTTCGATCTCCTTGCTCAGCCCATCTTTCTTGCTGAAATTTGGGGCAATTGTTCCTTGGTATGTGACTCCTCCCCTTGTCCAAATAGATTTGTGTTTAGTGGATTATATCTTGAGTATTTTGCTACTATAGGTGACAGGTTATGAGATCTTGTAAGCTTGTTTGATGCTTAGAGATATAGTTTTGATGCATGTTTATGCCTCTTACAAGTCCCTACGAGTAGAATCCTTCATTATATTTACTTTGTAATCACTTCTTTAATAGGTGTTTAAATTTCAGAATACCAAGCATGAACAACCATACCTTTGGAGAGATATTTGAGAGTGATGCACCTAGGAGGTCGAGGCCCTCAAGGTCGGCCTCTCAGTTTAGGCCATCATACAACGAAGATCTCATTGCAACTCGTATTGGTAATGAAAGGGATGATGGGGATGATCACCCATCCACTTTTCCTTGTTTTACTTTCCTACAAGCTGCAGGTATTCTTGATGATTTATTTCTACTGATTGAGAGGGTTGGTTTGACCTCATACATGCAAGATGAGAGTGAGAAATACGCTATGCTCACCAAAATCTTTGTTGAGAGCTTCACGTTTACTAACACGTCCTATCAGTCGACTGTCTCTTTGAAAATTTATAATCTGCCCTTCACCATGCCTTTGGAGAGATTTTGTAGTATTGTAGGTGTACGCATGATAGGGACCGTGAAGAAAATTCAAGGACGACCCGCTGATTTGTTGGAGCTTTACCGAGGAGTTACCAATGATGATGATCGTGTGGCGCAGCGCGGAAAGATAAGAAACATTCAACTCCTCGCTCTCAGATACTTTGCATATTATCTTGCTACTAGCATACTGGGTAGGGAGAACACAAGTAATATCTCCAACTATCATTTAGCATTCCTTGTTGCTGCACTTAACAATGATACTCGGTACAGCCTTGGCTCGCTTATTGCTCGTCGCCTAGCTGCTAGGGGGCCTATCTATGGGGGCATCATTGCCTCGCGTATAGTCAATGCATTAGGTCTTTTAGTGGATCCCAATGATACTATACTGGCACCACAGAGGCTTGAACTTGTTGCTATGAAAACTCATCACTTTGTCACTGATATTTCTGATTTGAACAGTCTAGTATATGATGCTTTTCACTGACGGGGATGAAAGGGAGATCCTTTTGCTACAGCCTTCTTTGTTTAGTGTTCACAGGAGACCGTTGTCGCGCTCCAAGGAGGAGGTGGACGAGCAGCACCAGGAGGATGTGCCCTCCTATGATTGCTCCGCACCAGGACGAGGGGACCTCTTCGTCGTACCACGGTGACACTTCATCCTGGCCAGCTTGGGATTGATACCCACTTAGGCCAAAAGCCTAAGCTTGGGGGGAGTTACGCCGGCATCGCACTCATCTCTCTATCATGTTGCATCGGTACTTTGTATATTCATGTTTAGTTCTCTTTTTAGTTTTCGTTCTTTCTTTGCTTTTGCTTTCTAAAACACAAAAAGACCAAAAATATTTCTGTTGTTTCTCTTGCTTCTTCTTCTTTTTGCCTTGGTTTGTTTTTCCTTTTTGCTTTGTTTGAACTATTCGAAAAACCCAAAAAGATTTTGCTTTGCTTGTTTTTCCTTTTTGGTCCTTGTTTTAAAAATCGAAAACAACAAAAATATTTGTCGTTCTTCTTTGGATTTGTGAGTTTGTTGCAGGGTTCATCAGTCCTCAGTGGGATTCGGTTTCATATTATTATTATTCAAGCCACACAAGTGAAGAGCAATAATGAGGATTAATGACAACTTGAGGCGTGGAAAGAGGCTGGCAACAAACTCTATTTGTTTTTATTTTTGTACATATACTCATCACTGTGAGCATGCTTAGTCTGTTCGTGTAAGGTGTATGTTATCTTTGTATGCTTAGTAGTTCTTGCTTTCTTATGATTAGCTCCAGCTTGCTAATAGTTTGTAGCATGTCTTATGAATGTTTGCTTGCATTATTATATTCATAACTTGGTATGACACCGTGGTATCCTCCTTTGAATGTTTCATTTGAATTGACTTGGCACATGCTCACGCATGCATATGACTGAAATAATCAGTTAAGCCTCGATGAATTATTTTGCCTTGAGGATCTTGAATCACTTTCATGCCATGATTAGTCCTGTTTTGTTGCAAGCATGATTATGACAGCTATTGCTCTCTCGTTTGTTGCTCCCTTACTATTGCTAGCCTTCACTTTCACTTAGTATGTTTTCCTCATGTTTCCAACTCCCCAAAACCAAACATTGACAAAGTGTCCACCATATCTACCTATTAGCATCATTTTCTATTTCCGTGCATATTCAATATGCCTTGTTTTCCTCCGAACAAAATGTTTGCTTGTTATGAGAAAGTTAGTTAGTAAAGCTCTCAAGAACTTGATGGCACACTTTATTTTCTGTACTTAATAAACCTGAACCATTGTGACTGTCCATGGAAGTTATATGGTTGCAAATTATAGGCTGGGGATTAGCAGAACCATGCTGTCACGGGGAACGCTTTCAACACTTGTAAATATATACCCAGTTGATACCATGCTCTTTTGTTTGCGGATGTCGTCAGTGTGAAATAAAAGGGGAGCTTGTAAATCCGTGGAGTTATGTATGTGTGTTAGAGAAACGCCTGGGCCGCTGGCCTAATCCATGCTGACATGGTGGAAACCTGCAGCGTAACCATAATGATATCTATGAAGCATTCTTCTTATAAAAAAAGAGATAGCTATTGATAAAAGAAAGAAAAAAAAGAGATTTATGAAAAGAGGAAAGAGATAAAAAGCACCATTTTCCCATGGTAAATAAGAAGATTGCTGAGATACTCATTGTCTGCTTGCCTTGTCATTTTGATATGGGGATTCTTCCGTATCATCGGGCAAGGGGTACCCCGTTGGCGGTTCTCTATGATACACACATATTTACGATGACAAGAACTTACCGGTAACTAAAGTTGAGTAGCATCAGGAGCGGCCCTCGTACTCAAGGGACATGGGATTTTCAGTTTATAGTCTGTCAAGCATATAACTCAGATTGGACCTCATTTTCACCATAACCACATTAAAGATGCTTATGATAGGGGCAATGAGAGCTCAAAGCTAATGAGTATCATACTTTCAGCATTTGGAAGCCTTTCAAATTATTCAAAATCTTTTCCTTTACTTGTTGAGTCTCCACATATTCTTTGAGCACCTTCTTGAGAGCATAGTTGTCATTCTTTGTGCTTGCCTCATTACTTGATTATTTGTGTTATGACTTTGATGCTTGTATCTTTGATATCTTTACTTCTAGTCATCACTTGAACTTCAGAGGTGCCTTGACATTCATAATCAAAGGCAAGCGAGATACCACTCTATCATACCTTTTTATGAGCATTGTAATGTTGCTTATGTTTATGCTTCATGCTACTTATTATTTTTGAGTTGGAATCTCTTCATAGCTTGCAATGCCTGTTAAGTAAACTTAGTTGCATACTCTTTCTTATGAATTGTCTAAGTAGTTGATCACATGCTGAGAATATATACATCATATGAAGCAAATGTATTCGTGAAAGTTCTTTTATTGCACTCAGTTTTCAACTGAATTGCTTGAGGACAAGCAATAAGCTAAGCTTGGGGGAGTTGATACATCCAAAACATATCTACTTTTCTGAACACTTTTGCTATTGTTTCTCCTCTAAACTTGTGTGATTTGAATACAACTAACACGGACTGACGTTGTTTTTAGCAGAATTGCCTTGGTGTCTACTTTTTGTGTAGAAAATCAACTATCTGGAAAAATCCCAGAAAATATGCCAAAAATCCTATTTCACCCGAAGACCCTAGGAGCCAGAATACGAGATGGAGAAGAGCCAGGGGTAGCCACACCACCTGGTGGCACGGGCCAGGCCGCACCAGGGGGTGGTGTGGGCCCACCTGGCACCCTCTCGGCCTCCCTCTTCACCTATAAGAAGCCTTCTGACCTAAAAACTCCAGGGGGGGTCGATGTTTTTCCAGAAGGAGTTCCGCTCCGCCGCCACCACCAGATTCCACGAAACAGCACCAGAAACTCCGTTCTAGCACCCTGCCGGGATGGGGAATTGGAGGAGATCATCGGCATCATCATCACCATCGCTTCTCCATCGACCATCCATGTTTCCCCCATCTATGAGTGAGTAGTCCCTCGCTATAGGCCATGGGGATGGTAGGGATTAGATGAGATCATTCATGTAATGGCATCAGATTGTTAGGGCATGGTGCCTAGTATCTTTTATTAGTGCTTTATGACTTTGTTGCGACTTGTTGTGCTTAATGCTTGTCACTAGGGCCCGAGTGCCATGATTTCAGATCTGACATGTTATTGATTCGTTATGATAGTATTGTTTATGATCTTATCTGCAAGTTGTATACACACGTTGTTGTCCGGAACCAATGGCCCCGAAGTGACAGAAATCGGGATAACCGGAGGGAATGGCTTTGATGTGAGGATCACATATGTGCACGGAGTGTTAATGCTTTGCTCCGGTGCTCTATTAAAAGGAGCGCCTTAATTGTTAGTAGTTCCCTTGAGGCCCCGCTGCAAACGGGCTGGCAGGACAAAAGATGTTGTGCAAGTTCTCATTGCGAGCACGTGTGACTATATATGGAACACATGCCTAGGATTATCTAGTACTTGGATGCTTTATCTTATTTATCTGCAATTGCCCTATGTTCTGATTGCTATGTGAATTGTCTTGTTCATGCAACACCCGTCCATCCATCCCTATGCCTACCGCACTCGAATCCTATTGTTTACTGCTATTGTTACTACTGTCTTTACTATACTGCTACTACTTTACTATTCCTACTACAAAACTGTTGCTACTGATAAACTGATGTGAGCAAGATTGTTTCCAGGTGCAGCTGAATTGATAACTCAGTTGTTAAGGCTTATAAATATTCTTTGGCTCCCCATGTGTCGAATCAATAAATTGGGTTTCACTTCCCTTGAAAATACTGTGATATACCCCCTATACTTGTGGTTCATCAGTAATCCAACCTATGTGATCGGAGATCCCATGAATTAGGACCTGCGAAAAAATAGAAACAATTGAGTTAAGAGAAACTCTCAAAACTCCAACTCCACTGCAGATGTAATTCTCTCATAGCATATTGTAAGGAAGGTAGATTACATCTTAATGTGTTATGTATGTCTCCTTGGGAGCAAAGACGTAGTCCTACAGAGCGATCTTCAAAGAACACACCTATATGAGCTACATTGTTGGTCATAGTCTATGAGATTTGGGTGAATCTTTAGGAAGCTCATGGAAGGCCGATAAGTATGACTTATAAGCTCCACTCGAGAGGTAGCCTATGGCAGCCAAGTACCGATAACGGCATTGAGTGAAACTTGCTATGCAAGACTGGCAATTCAAGGCATAGTCCATTGTTCAGTTGTAGTAAGCATATCTCTTTGTCTAGGTGGAAGTTCAACTTAACAGTCTCCACTAAACTGCAGGTATATTAAACAGTGATTAGAACTAATGATCCATATGATGTGCCTCTAAGATCTGGTGGGGGATTGTTAGATTTATATGGGTTGTGGCCCATGTAGGCAGCCCATCTTGTTTAATAAATCATGAAATCTCAAGGCCCATCTCCTATGGCAGCTTGGGAGCTCTGTGGGAGACAAAGTTTAGTCCCACATTGCTAGTTGGGAGAGAGTTGGACTAGCTTATAAAGTGAGTTGTTTCACTCCCACTAAGTAAGTGAGAGAAGAAGGAGTCCACGTGCACTCCTCCACCGCCGCCCGCCTCGCCTCACCCGCACGCGCATTTCGTTTCGTGAATCGAGTTTGAGTGAGAAACTTGTTTTTTGGAAGACTAAATTTTTTCTTGGTGCACCAGCTAATGGGTACGTGTCAACATTCGTGTGCATTTTGAGGTTTGTCCTTGTCTTCCACCGCGTGGCAACTCGGTCGGCTCACCTCCCAGGCTATAGAGCAAGAGACAGACAGATCTAGATGCATCTTGTTCTTTCTCTATCTCGCTCTATGTGTTTCTCTTGCTGCGCTGCTCTCAAGGCTTCCCCATCCCAGCGGCTGCGTGCATGGCTGTCTGGGAGAGCAGGCCTCCGAAACCCCGTCCGTTGAGATCCTGCACCGGGAGACGGGCGATAAGGTTTTTGGGGAGCATCTTGGCGTGACTGCTCGCCTCTGCTCGTGTGTTCTTCTTGAGCAACCGACAACCTCATCGGCACCATGGACAATAACAACAAGGACCAAGGTGTTGCTGCAGTGACGACCTTCCCAGTCAACCTATACGTGTTATTTCTCTCTTTGTATGCACTAGTTCTTTCTAGATTTTCAGATCTACTAGATGTGGTTGTTTGGCTGCATGTGTTTAGATCTGCTAGTGCTTACATAATGTTGATTTCGGTAATTAATCTCATGGGAAAATTTCCTAATAATCCAACACATGGTAGATCCTTGACTCAGAAATTCTCATCAAGACGATACAAATAAAGACGATCACTAGTGGAAAACGGGCATTTAGTCCCGGTTTGTAAGGGTCTTTAGTCCCGGTTTCCCAACCGGGACTATGAAAGCGGGACTACAGGTCCTCACGAGGCTGCATCGAGCGTGCGGGACTTTTAGTCCTACGAACCGGGACTAAAGATTTTTTTTCAATTTTTTTCCAATTTTTTTTTAATTTTTTTTCAATTTTTTCTTGAACTTTTGAATTATCACACTCGTTAATCTCTCACATCTCTTATTTTTAACACTAACAATACTCAATCTTAGGTCAAATTACACTTATGGTCAAACTTTCCGGTCGGTTACCCATCCTAGCACAACTCCACCCCTATCACGCTTAACTTCCCAATTTCATCTCTCCCACCTCGCACGAAGGACCCTTATACCTTGTTGTCAAGACTAGTATATCAACTCATATCAATATGTCAATCGTCTTTATTTTTTAAAATTATGAACAACTATTTAAGTAAATAACAATAAATAAGTAATAATAATATTTTTATTCTAATAAAAATAAAAAACTAATTAAATTAATATTTTATTCATTTTTTGCCATTTATTCATTTAATATGACATAAATAATACCTTCAAATCTGTAAATCGAAATTCGACAAATAATATATCCATTATTATCATAAAAATGTGAGGAATTCAAATCTGACATAAAAAATTACTATTTTTTTAATTTTTGAAATAACTTTTTTTCGAATTTTAAGAATCTAAAAGAATCCAAAACGGGCTAAGGCCATTGAAATTAAATAGAAATTTTTTCTGCACGTTTTGATAGGTCGTATGTTTTTTCAGCCATCGTATGCAAAAGTTATGGCCATTTGAATTTTTCATGACATTTTTTTTGCAAATAATCTCGAAATTAATGTTTGTTAATTTTCATAACAACTAAATCACTTTATATAACCACAGTTCGAAGGATTTTATTTTTGGAACTTTTTATAATTTTTTAGCATGATTTTGAAACTAGAAAAGGCGATCTCCTACCACCAGGAGGTGGAGAGCCGTTCTCCTGCCACGGTAGGGTTTGTGCCTGTTTTCCTGCCGCGGCAGAACTTGAGAAAAAAAATTCTGTTTTCTTTAGTCCCCGTTGGTAATACGAACCGGGACTAAAGGTGTAGCCGTTCTCCTGCCATGGTAGGGTTTGTGCCTGTTTTCCTGCCACGGCAGAACTTGAGAAAAAAAAATTCCCGTTTGCTTTAGTCCCCGTTGGTAATACGAATCGGGACTAAAGGTCACACCTTTAGTCACGGTTGGTGATACGAACCGGAACTAAAGGGGTTGGCACCGGCCACAACCTGCCGCAACCCCTTTAGTCCCGGTTGGTGTCTCCAACCGGGACTAAAGGTCCCGTTTGACCTCGAGACTAAAGATTGTTCCGTTGGAACCGAGACTAATGTGAGCACGTAGCTTAACCGGGACTAATGCTCCGAACTGGAGTGGACAAAAGGCTCTTTTTCTACTAGTGGATACAAATAAAATAGTTACAGACGATCTCTACGTAACAAAATGCACGTAGCTCAAACAA
Source organism: Avena eriantha (assembly GCA_910589775.1). Classification (NCBI taxonomy): domain Eukaryota; kingdom Viridiplantae; phylum Streptophyta; class Magnoliopsida; order Poales; family Poaceae; genus Avena; species Avena eriantha. The sequence continues at coordinate 445,369,156 of OU342746.1, forward strand.
ATCAAGGCTAAGCACGGACCCAAATTTGTCTATATACGGATGTATCTAGCACTAAAACTTGACTAGATACATTCTTATCTAGATGAATCTAAGTCAACTAATATGTATCAGAGGGAGTACATTAATTAAAATACAACATCTAATTATGAGATTTTACAATCTCTTTTCCTATGGATCTAATCCCCTCATCCCTTATTTTAGGATGGAGGGTTATACAACAGCCATGCTTTCATGGATTCCTTGACGAGGCACCCATCCGTCTAAGAGATGCGGTTCTGACCACCATCATCTTCGAGCCATGCACTGTTGAGACTTCACCGACGATCTAGCCACCATTATCGTCCTGGCAGGCGCTAGTGACCTCGCCAACAATCAGCGCGCCAGGCATCTTGGTCGCGGATCTGAAACAGAAATGAATGATATATTAGCAAAAGGGGAATGAAGAAATCAGAGAAATGCACTTTGAAGAAGGGACAACGAACATTGAAATGACCGGTGGAGGACATCACTGAGAGTTGAGCAGATCGGGCAACTTGACCGACTGTCGACTTCTTGGGCACATATGTGTTCGGAGTGGACATAAGGGAAAGCCCTAATGAGACCTAGGGGTCGGAGTGGAAAGAGGGAGACCACATGAGATGTAGTTTTCGGAGAGGAAAGAGGAAGAGGCTGAGATCTAGGGTTAGAAGTGGAGTACGGCGGCGTGGAGGCAGAGGATGTAGTCCTCAATTATATAGGATAGGCTTGGCGGAGGTCGACATGGTTAGTTTTATGGGCTCTATGGACCTTACTTGCGGACCAATCGGTGCACAAACGAAGAATTTAGCAAAAAATGTCTTTCCATTATTGGTGAAAAAAGGGCAACACAATAGGGCCGCCGGGCTCTGCCCATGTGGTGCTAGAAGCGACATGTTCATCCTCGCGCCGGGCGGCGGGTCGGGGTCAACCCTCTCGGCGGCGGTACCCCTAGGGCGGTGGAGTTCAGCACGACCTGGGGCTAGACGACGCAGCGGCGTGGCGGCGAGTGTCGGGGCAGCGCGGTGCCGTGGCGGCAGGGTGGGCAGGGGAAAGGCGGCGCCATGGCACACGGCGGCCCAGATCGGGCCCTTTTGGGCCCCATATGGCTAGTGCGGGCCGGCCAATTCTTCTCAGCCCGCTTTGTAAATCGCGGTGGGTAGGCTAGATAGGATCTGCGGCGACCTCGGTCGGCCTGTTGCAGCACAGCCGCAGACATACGGGCCCGTCGAGGCCCAGCCGGACCACCATGAGACCGGTATGCCTCCACAGAGGCTTTACGGGTCCGCTGGGCCCGACCGGACTAATGGAGGTCTGGTGTGTTTGTGGCCGCGTCCGATCGACTACCGCCTGTGGTGGAGGCTGTTCCCTCCTGCGCGGCCCTGTTTCAGCTCTACCGTGTCTCGATATTGCAGACCTCGCGACGGCGTGCTCGGTGAGACGATGATGGAGGATCGGGACCGGAGTGGCACATGGTCGTGGGCGGCAAGTTTGGTGGTGGCGAGGTCTCGCCCTCGCGTGGTTCCTGTGCAATGGATCGCCCGAGGGTTGTGGATGGGTTTTTTTTGGGAGAAATCCTTGTCGGCTCGTCCGACACCATCGCGGTGCCGCCCACGGGTGGCATCTTTCCTTCCTGGAGGGCGGCGTGGCTACCCTTCATCCACTTCCCTCTGTGTGCCGGGGGAAACCCTAGGGCCAGTCTCTGGTTCGGGCAGCAGCGGTCGCTTTCCCTCTTGAGGGTGCTGCTTGGTACTTGACGAGTCGGGGCTAGGAACATGGTGGGCATTTTTCGGTGGCCGCAACGGTTGCGGTCTTCCTCGTTTAGTTGAGCCGACTCCGTCTCCATTTTGTTTTCTTTAGGGCGTGTGTGTGCTGCTACCCCAGCATCTTGTATCGTCTTTCATCTTTCCTTGGGCGTTGTGTTGTCTGGCCCAGCAGTGGTCTCACCTGTGGTTGCTATGAGATTTATATAGCTGGGTGTATGGCTGTATCGTCATACTATGAGATTTTTCTCTTCGTTTGTATTGTGGTAGGTCTAAGGACATGGAAAACACATAAGGAGCCCAAAATTTCAAAATATTCTCTCTTGGCTTCAAAGTGGGTGTTTCTAATAGGAGGGAAAGAGAGTGGATAAAGATAGAAACATAGAGATGGAAAAGCAATCAGAATGGTGGCCTAGATAGAAAATGGAAGTAATAAACAAGAAAATAGAAGTAATGAATAGAAATAAAATTTGTGAAGCAAATCCGTTGTGTAATGATTTTGTGTTTGTGCCGTTTTTTTCCCATAGAGCGAGGGGAAACGTTTTCTAACGCTGCATCGTGTCTGCGTGGGGAGGGGGGGATCATGAGCCAACCAGCTGTTGGTGGAAGGCATGAACCAACCAAAACAGGAGAACATGGTACGTCGAGAGTGTTGTCGCGACGCACGCGGCATCATGTACGTTTCTCTCTGTATAGGGCAGGGGCACATCGCGTCCTATAGTGTGTCGCACGAGATGCTGACGTCGATTGGCGAACTAAACTGTACGAGTGATTATCTATCGTCCAAGCGAGTCGGCCATTTTGTGTGGCCACCTTACTGTACGAGTGATTATAGTCCGATCCCCTCTTGCACATTTTGAACGGTCAACAAAAGCGATGTCCTAGTTTGGACCTGTCTCAGTAAGTCCTAGCGATGGTTCCACATAAGTGGTTGTCCAATTTTGGAGACCATAAGCTTTCCAAATATCCTAAGCTCGGAACAGACCCTATACAAACATGCATGAAAAAAAATAGGTTAATTATATACTCGGAAGTAGAAAATTTCAAACACCATAAGCTCGCAAAAATGTTAAAATATTCTGGAGCTACAATATTGGGAAATTGAAAAAAAAATATTGAAACGTTTAACATACATATGAAGTCATGACCTGTCTGCCCACGATCCGGCCTGTCTGGCCGGCCCGCCCACCAGTGCAACTCAACCTATTCACATTGATCTGTTGGCCGTAGACACACAAAAAATTGAAATTCAAACTAAATATAAAAGCTCCCTAATTATCTTAAATATATACATAGATTCATAGATAATGTACATACGAATACAAAGAAAATAAGATTTCCCTAGCTACGGCCCTTGGCATGCGGCGGTGCCGTGGCCATCTACTCCTCGCCGTCGGAGATGAGATCGAGATCGATGTACGACGGTGGCGCCCAGAGATTCTGGGGCAGTAGCGTAAGCGCCGACACCGATGGCTCGATCACCTGTCGGTCCCACGCTGCGCACTCGGGCTGAGGCGGCGGTGGTAGCGGTGCCACGAGATCGGCCAACTCCACCTGCGTCGGGGAGATACCGGTGGCACCCACGCCGGCAATGACGACGGGGGAGGAGGCAGGGTGGCGTTGGTCTCCGCGACCATCCCTGTCAGCTAGACGACTCCTCCTACTCCAAGGACGCAGTCATGACCTGGTCGAGGATGGCATTCTCGTCGTAGTCTACCACCAGGAGGGCCTAGTACTCCGGGAGAAGTGGCTAGGAACCCGCTTCCTACTGCACAACATGGCCGACGGCCTCGCCCTCGCCATCGTCATCATGCTCATCGTCAGAGGAGGAGAAGGAGGGGTAGTTGGTGACAAAGGGTAACCTCGGCAATGTCCATTCTTATGAACTTGGGTTTTAAATAAAAGGGATGCGTTGGTGATTTCCTCGGCTTATCAGGCAAACAAGGGAGGCGAGATTTATCCAGGTTCAAACCCTTGTAGATGAAACCCTACTCTTGCTTATCTAATCTTTTTTGATGGAGAGTACAAAGTTGCCAGGTTGCCAGATGCGATCTAGCTTATAGCGGGTTGAGAGGCCAGGTCCCAGAGTCCAACATGAGTTAGTTTATAGTTTTAAAGGTGACTATGACTACATCATTTGCACTTTGGGCTTATTCCTTGATCATCACGTATTGTTTCTGGGCGTGCCTCCAGAACCTTTAGCTTCTTATGGGCCTTGTTCTGTATCTGCACCAGGTATACCAACAATGGAAACCCTGAAGCAGATATGCCCTAGAGGCCAATAATAAAAAGTTGTTTTTATTGATATATCTCATAACTACAAAATACCCCCACACCCGACGGATTTTTGGGGCGGCACAAGCGAAAAGTACCAACAGTAGTTGATTGCACAGCGGATGAGGGTTCATGGCGGCTATCGAGGGCGGCAAAAATATTTACGCCGTGGTATTACTGATACTAACATTGCGATCGTTCATTGGACAACAGTTAACAATATCCTCAAGTTTTTTAAATAACTAAGGATATGGTCCTTGTCTTTGGAGGACGTGATGAAGAACTTTCCGTAACTAGTTAAGTGGATGCAAGCTTTAGCACCGATCCAGACGAATCAAAATCTCAAATGGGGTATGTGTTTCTGGCAAACGGTGGTGCGATCAACTGGAGGAGCATAAAGCAATCCTCGGTATCTCAATACAATAGAATCGGAGTACATTGCTGCTTCGGAAGCAGCCAATGAAGCTGTGTGGCTGAGAAAGTTCATCACCAAACTTGGAGTGTTCCCAAGCATGCAAGACCCTAACTTGGAGTGTCCACTCCACTACCAAGAACATACTCCGGTGTTACCATGTAATAAGAGTGTTTGTTAGTGATGGTAACATTAGAGTTTGCAAAGTGCATGCAGATGTGAATGTAGCAGATCCATTCACAAAGCCTCACGAGCTAAGCATGGTCAACACCGGGATGCTATTGGTGTTAGATCATTTCCAAATGTAAACTAGTTTATTTGTACTCTAGTGCAAGTGGAAGACTGAAGGAGATATTGCCCTAGAGGCCAATAATAAAGTTATTTTTATTGATATAATTGTCTGTCATGGGTATATCCGGAAAGTATAACGCCGATCGTGGGAGAGTAATGTGGGTGGAGTTCGTGTTGGCGGTTGGGCTACGCGGGGGCAGTGGGATTTATTTTTCAGTTGAGTGTATTTAACTTTTCATCATGTCTTTCTTTTCCAGCTATCGAATTTCTCTTTGTTATTGGGTTTGTTAAGCCCACATTGATTTCTATGCCTTCTTCGTCTTGCTTTTATTTAAAATGATTTTCATTCTTGTGTGGCTCGTTTGCCCCTAGCAGAAAATATATCTTTATGTACAATACAAAATACATACAATCTGAAAATGTAGTTCTAGTATCATTGATACGATGCAGTAGATGTTTTTTCCATGTGTCAAGTCTTAGTTTATAAAGTATACAGTATATATATTTGACTTGATTAACTAAGAGAGAGAGAGGGATGTATTTGCAAAAAAAAACTTCAAAAAGAGCCTTGTATGGTGTGATTATCACATAGAGCTATCTACCAAGTCGGGTATTCGGCTAACCTAGTATAGTGTCTGCTCCTGTGGACCACGTGAACCAGCAGCCTGGGTTGAATCGTCGTCGACCGACAGCACGTACACGTTCGTACGTGGTTGTCATATCGATCGTCCAGACCAGACTCTCCTGCACTGCACGCCCGGGAGCAACTACTGTATGTATCATGTGTTCCTTGTCACCCAAAAAACGTACAATAGTACTAGTACTTCCTTCAACGGTAGTCATTTTCACGAAGAGAAGCATTTTACACATGTTCAGAATTTTTTGGGTACGGATAAAATCGCATGGAAGAAGACGGAGGAATGGTAGCTAGCTCCCTTGACTCAAAATTTCCCATCAAGAAGATACAAATAAAAAGGTTACATCGGATCTCTTTGTAGCAAAATGCACGCGGCTCGAGTAAATATCTTAAACAGCGATAAATTAGGAAACAATGGCCCAAGATAAATGAGGGCCAATACGTACAAAATAAATAAATAAATAAAAAGTAAGAAACCTTTTTTTGCGGAAAAAAATCAAGAAAGCCTTGATCTTAGAAAAAAATCTTCTAGAGGGAGATTTGGTATGAGAGGCTAAAAATGGTTTTACAGTCAATAAGATTTGCTACAACTTTCTTCATAATTAAAAAAGATGCCCTTCTCATAATGCGTAGAGACACAATCAGAACTCTTGTTGACCTACTGAGATGCCAGAGCCAGCATGCCTTTATCTTGGATCTGGACGGATATAGCAATATTTTCGAGGGTTCGTCATGACTATAGTCTCAATCCACTTGGAAATTGGTACTGTGCTATTACGAATTGGGCAATTGGAGATATGTAATCGGTCGACGCTATTTCATTACGCCCGTGCCCCTGCTTCTGTTTGATGTCAGCCGATGTCTTCCCTGTCTAACTTCTCGGCCATTGTTCTGATAATTAAACCGATGAGCGGACCCCGCCACCTGAGCTATCAACCGTGTGCATCCCAGATTCGAGAATCCGAGCCTGCATTATTCTATAATTTCCCACATTTCCTTTATATGTAGCAATTTTTTCAAACACATGACAACCTAACTAAATGAAAAAAAGAGCAGATAATCTAAAACAATTGTCATGCATTGGGAAAAAAAAGAAAAACAATATCTTACGAGAGCTTCTAGAAGTCTTTCTCTATGGGTTTCAGAAGCCGTGTGTAAGTTCCGAGTCTTCCCCCTTCCATGTACACCTAACAATTTTCACGCGCGCTGGGCGCTCGAGCTCACTACCTAGCTAGCTAGCTTGCCTATAAATTGGCTCATATTCTCGCTACTCTCAAACAAACAGCCAGAGCCAGAGACAGCCGTGCGTTGCTTCCTAGCTCGCTCTCCGCACCAAGCAAAGCAGAAGCTTCTAGATTTTGCAGCGCGCAGAACAATGGCTTGGCAATCACAGCCAACAATGTCCAAGACACCTACATGCTTCCGGACTTCATGGTCCCCTGCGGCAGTGGTACGCTGCTCGTCGTCTCAGCCGCCGGCTCGGCGGTCGGCCAACTACGCTCCGAGCTCCTGGGACTATGACTCCCTCCTCCTGCTTTCGCAGAACCAAGTGCGAGTAGATCAGGTATGTCTCAGCTGAACATATAATTAAAGAGAAGGTGAAAATTCTTATGTATATAGTGCGTACGTTATCTAGGTCGGGTCACGACATGGGAGCTTCGACAAGCTGAAGGCCGGCGTGGGGGAGCGGCTGGCGGCCGCCGTGAACGGAGGCGGCCACGACCAGGCTGCCAAGCTCAGGCTCGTCGATACGGTGCAACGGCTTGGCGTCGCCTACCACTTCGAGGAGGAGATCGCCGCTATCCTCAGCACCGTCCACCGAAATCCCCACCTGTGCAGCCGTGAGGATTTTGCTTCCACGGCGCTAAGGTTCAGACTGCTCAGGGAGAGTGGTTTCCCTGTCTTCTTCCCTCAAGGTATTACTATACGGAGGAACAATAATTGTGCCTGTCCGGCTGCATGCATGGTCCTCCACCGCAACTTGAGAACGTTTCGTGTGGTTATTGTGCAATCGGTGTACCCAATATGAAAAGCTAGGCTCTCTTTAGTAAAGTATAAAATAAAATAAACTAAAAAAAATCTCCGTTTCCACAATATAAGCCTTTTTAGCTACATGTTTTAGGTTGCTAAAAAAAAGACTTACATTGTAGAACAGAGGTAGTAGCTTTTTTAGAAAGCCAGTTCATTTGTTTCAACTACACTAGAATAGAGAGTGCCCTAAAGATTCTATACTTGCATCTGGGAGTGAACTTACGTAATCCACGCACAACGGAACCACTACATAGACCAATAGGGAGGTGCGCATGTGCGGGGTGGATATGAAAAGCTACCTTATAACTTAGTCCCATAGACGTAGTCGGCAGTATATTTAACTTACTCTTGCACCCCCCACATAAGTGGAACCTACCAGCACATGTGTGTCTCCTCATTGGCTGCAGTTTTGGGTTCCGCGGTTCCCCGTCCTATCTATTATTACCGTAGATGTGTGTTGTGTCTATGTCTTACGCTTTGATTAGTCTGATAAGTTTTGGCATGGATCTGACGTTGAGTGCACTAGGCATTCTACAAAATTATTCTGCATGAATATGCAAAGTGGTTTATTTGTACTTTCACTTCTTAGCTTAATATGGTGTGTATACTTATTAACTGACAACGTTTCATGTTGTCGGCATATCTACAGAATCTCTGGAAAATCTCATGCACGAATCAGAGAACTATCTCGCATATGCACCCATAAAGGAATATGTCAAGGAACTCCTCTACCTATACGAGGCCTCGTACCTTGCCTTTGAAGGCGAGGAAACATTGGATGAGGCAAGAGCCTTTTGTACAAATGCTCTCAGAAAATTGTTACCTTCCATGGATCCACACTCACAATGTGGTGTGGGTCATGCTTTGGACCTTCCATTACACTGGAGGTCTACTAGACTAGAGGCAAGATGGTTCATAGATCACTATGCTAGGGACACAAGCACTACCGACCCATTGTTGCTTCGTTTTGCGGCAATGGACTTCAACAATGTGCAAAGTGTGCATCAGCAAGAACTTGCAAGACTGGCCAGGTAATTTAGATTGAAGAAACCTACAATTATATTAACCCTCGGTAATTTCTTCCCATACCATATGGAACCTGTGCATCTTATGATGGAGAGTCGAGGAGATATAAACCTTATGTTGTCTAAAAATCATTCTTTCATATCATCGATATGGACTTGTGTAAAATTATTTTAAGATATTGAAATTGGTTTAACTGTAGGTGGTGGAAGGAGACTGCCCTTGGTGAGAAATTGGGGTTCGCAAGGGACCGTCTCATGGAATGCTTCCATTACGCGAATGGAATCGTGTGGGAGCCAAACCATGGTGATTGTCGTGAAGTTCTTGCAAAAGTCGCCAATCTGATAGTTCACTTGGATGATGTCTATGATGTGTATGGAACTCTTGATGAACTGGTCCTCTTCACGGATGCCATCGGAAGGTAACTATACCTAGTAATCTTATTATCATATAGTAGCATGTGAAAATAAATAGGTAGACAGTTTCACCATCTTTGCTATTATCTAAAATTTTGAAAATAATGTTGTCAGATGGGAAGAAAGTCCGAGCGAAATGCTCCCGGAATACATGCAAGCACTGTACTCTGTCATGTACAACACATCAGGCGAGGTGGCTCAGAGTGTGCTGAGACAACATGGTTGTGACACACGTTCTGTCCTTCGGAAAGCGGTAAGTTCATATGTACAAGTAACTTCCTAATAGGATACATATAGTTTTCACTAAACAGCCTTAATAAATTCTCCATAACTTTGTAATCAAGTATATGCAATTTTCAACAAATTATATAGTATATACACTAAACTTCCTAATAGAGTATAGATGTTTTTCACTCAAGAACCTAAATAAATTCTGCATAGTCAGGTATATGTATTTTTCGCTAACAATGGTACAAATGAACTACATAATATTACAGTGGCACGACATGGCAAAGTCATTCCTGGTGGAGGCAACGTGGCACCATGGAAACCATAGACCAACACTCCATAAGTACCTGGAAAACGGATCAGTTTCCTCCTCTGCTCCACTGCTGCTCCAACATGCGTTTCCCCTCCTCGTCATGGAAGAAAAACTCACCTCACAGTCTCTTGCTAAAGTTGGAAGCTACCCTAGATTAATTAAGTCACCATCGCTGATTCTAAGGCTCTGCAACGACTCTGCAACACACTCCGTAAGTATATCATATTTGTTTTCTTTTAGTATCGTGATGTTTCATCATCAAAACTAAATCTATCTTTGAGTCATGTAATGACTGTATTTTGGGGGAAAAATGTATAACAGGCCGAACTAGAGAGAGGGGATGCACCATCTTCCATAGCTATCCACATGTCAGAGAACAACTCGGATGAGCAAGAGTCTCGCAAAGCCATGGAAAACCTTATCAGTGACACTTGGAAGTCGATTAATGAAGACGCATTCAAATATTGCCAATTTTCTAGACCTTTTTCCAAGACATGCGTAAATTTGGCCCGGATCTCGCATTGTGTTTACAAAGGTGGGGATGGTTTTGGTGCGCCGGATGGTCAGAAGAAAACGCAAATCAGAGAGTTGTTCTTGGATCAAGTTCCTTTGAATACATAGATACTTCATCTGTTCACTAATATAAGATGTTTTCGCAAACTAAGTGAGTGAACAAAGGGAGTAAAAGATAGTATTCCATGTCATAGAAATGTGTTGTAAAGGTGGTCTTTGTTAGAAGATAGCATTCCATCTTATATTATTTCTAGGTATTGATATTGTTGTATACTGAACTATTGAACGAGTATGTCTTTGTTCAATATCGAATTAACGTGTGTTGATAAGCTGAATGACAATATATTTACCGCAACCAGTGTGTTTGTCCTAGGCCGCGGTGAAATCTAACTTGTAGAGGAAAATTGAATATTTGGATTCCCTAGATATAATGCTTGGATAACACAAAATTTAGGACTTTGAGTTCTGGAATGGATGATCGACACCATACACATTATTCGTTCAAAGAGACGCACATATACTGGCTTTACACCTATGGAAGAAGTAGTTAACATTACCATTTAATAGAACATTATTCGTTCAAAGAGACGCACATATACTGGCTTTACACCTATGGAAGAAGTAGTTAACATTACCATTTAATAGAATATTTTGAGCTATACATACTTGTCATTTATTGAGTGAGGGGCTGTATCTGAATTGAACATAAGTGAAGAAATCATTGTTTGATGGACGGTGTGGTGATACCTTCTAGCCTCTAAGCACCATACAACTTTTGCCGAACCTCTGGCTAACTTGGTGGTGCATCGATGCTGAAAATACAGAGCAAAACGAATTAGTTTAGTCTGATAATAATGGGAGATAATGGTACTAAAGTTGGATACATATGCATTGCAACCGTCTGGCCGAAGACAAGTGATATCAAGCTTCAGTCGGCCGAAATGGCTTCACACTTCCGATCTGGCTTGCAGACTAGTTTATGATGTTGTGCGCATGGCAACCATCCTTTTCATACATGCAACTTTGCAACCGTTCACATATTTATTATAGATCTGCCCAGCCGTCGAACTCGATAATGCAAACTTTTTTACTAACCATCGGAACCCTCGGGCGTGTTTCCATATCAAGTTGTCAGCGTTATACTGATAATCAGTGACAAACACGTATGGCACTAGTTTTTGGGACGATCCATCGATATACTTCCTTTGTGTCATCGTCACCGCTAGTCTCTTCAGCCGTTACAGTCGTAAAAGGTTGAATGTCATGGCTTTTTCGGCCCCAGGTCGCCCACAACACAATGATGGAGTTTTTTTTGTCAGCAGTAAGCCTTGTCTTTTTTTTTTTTGCTCGTCGGGTTCATGTTACCATCGGTAGATTTTCATTTTTCCGCCTAAAAGGCCGCTGCGGCGCTAAGCCTTTTTCCAGTAGTGAACCCTCAACGCTAATAAAATATAACCAATATAAACCAATATAATAATTCCGAGTATTAAATTCACTATTATATATGAGGAGGAATTTCATAAATTATTGTGTGCAAAAGTGCACCTAAATAGTCTCCAATGATAGATGACACTTTTTACAAAACCATAGAAACTGGTTTGAATAATTTGAAGCTCAAAATCAAAAGATATGAATTAATTGTGAATAAGTATTTAAGAAGTTTCATTAATGGCCATATGGGCTAATGATCTATATTTAAATCCAGTATGTTTATTTTATATAAAATTGGCTCCAAAGTATTCAATTTTGAATAGGAAACCCTATGTTGATTTATCAAAAAAATACTAAATCTGTTTGATTGAAATTTGAGACCATTTGAAATACAAATGAATAAGTGAAAAAGGAAAAGAAAATGGAAAAAGACAAAGACAAAGAAAAAAGCAAGCTATACCGAACCAAGCTAGCCGGACCAGTCAAGCCAAGCTGAGACAGCCCACTTCATGTCTATGTTTTTCCGTTCTTTCCATTTTTTTCATGGGCCAACATTTTGGGCCCATTAAGACCGAACGACCTGGCTGTCTTATTTCTCCAGGTCACCTAAACAAACTCGAGCATTAACACGCAACCGTCCCTGGATCGCTTTTGTCAACTAGCTTTTTTTTGGACGATAATACCCTCCCACCAAATCTCATATTATGACCAATGCCACCGAATCGTTATTTTTTTCACCTCACAGCGACCGACCGCCTCCAGTTCTCCGCCAAAAGGGCCCACCCAGACAAGGGCACTGGGCCTCTGCCCGAAGGGGAGCACTTCATGGAGCAGAGCATGCGGGTTCATGGACGAACGCTGGCCGACGGAGGCTCTCCTCACATGGATAGAAGCAGAGGTAGGCGCGGGGTCCTGGAGGTCGCAGCGGACGGCGGTCGGCTCGGAAGGCGAGGTCACGGACGAGGGCAGCGTCGGGCGCGCAAGGCGGCGGCGGGGTAGCGGCGAGGAAGGCGACAAACTGGGTGAGGCCGCTAATGGCGAGGACCTGAGCGAGCAGAGGAGGAGCTCAGGCTCTAGGCCAGCGGTGAGCTCAGGATGGAGACGAGAGGCGGGAGGTCAGCGCCGTGCAGACGCGGTGGCAGGGGCGACGGTCGGCTCGGAAGGCGAGGTCACGGAAAAGGGCGGCGGCGCGCGTGCAAGGCGCCGGTGGGGCAGAGGCAAGGAAGGCGACGAACTGGGTGAGGCCTCCGATGGCAAGGACGCGAGCGAGCAGAGGAGGAGCTCGGGCTCTAGGCCGGCGGTGAGCTCGGGATGGAGACGAGAGGCGGGAGGTCGGTGACGTGCAGAAGCGGTCATAGGTGCGGCACCCTGTGCAGGGGCAGAGCTCGATGGCGGCCGCTCGGGCTAGGGAACTCATGGAGGCGCGCGGTGCTGCTGCAAGGCCGAGGGCGGCGCACTCGCGAGGATGAGCTAGGCGGGGAGGATAGGGAGGCGGCCACGGGGATCGAGGCCAGGTTGTAGCACTGCACCAAGATGAAGGAAGAGGAACAGGGACTTGGGGTTGGGGATGGTTTGAATACCAATATGAAGTGCAACACTAAGACTCCATATGTCCATAGATGGGCGCTAAATGATTTGAAAAATATGCAGCAGTGATAGAATGGGTGAAAATCTAAAAAGGGCAATTTCTTCTTTTTCTGCGACAGGTGAAGGAAAACACTCAATAATCACTAACATATTGTAAATTGTTAAGCTCACTCAAGTATATGCCAGCATTTGATGTATGTATTGTAAACACTAAGATATCTGAATGGGAAATTAGTCACCTCGTGTTTCCAAATTTCCATATTAAGGACAATAAAACTGAGCCAAATAGGAGGCTTCTCATGCCATCAGTATTGGAGCCATAGGATCGCTTTTCATGGTAGTTCCTGGCCGTCTGAAGTTCATTAAGCCACCTTCGACCGGATGTCCCAAGGGCAAGTATTAATCTCAAGAATGATTTCAGTAGCACCTTGGTGTTGGATGCAAAATCCTCTTAACAATGGTTTCACAATCATAGACAGCTAACTGAAAAAATTGGTTTTGCCTTGTGTCTTAAGCTGCAAGACGAAGTCAGCACGTGCCGCCATATCATCAACCAAGTGCAAGAAAAATAAGGGGAATGAAGGAACAAAAACAGTGCATACCTAAATGACGAAGCACAAAGACCGGTCGGAGCATGATATCAAGAAATAGTAACACAGCCGATCTACAGGACAATAAGAATGAACAGAAATAGGAAAGATGAACCGACCTCAATCGCACGTGTCAACAAAACGGAGCCATGGCGTGACTCGTTAGTTCAAGAAGGAAGATGTCAGAGAGGGGCGCCCTATCTCTCTCTCCCTCATCTTTTCTCTTTCTCTGTGCGGCGCCAATAACAGCAGTGTCGGTGCACGAAGCCACCGTCCTAGGACGAGCTGAGCTGCCGAGATCGGGATGGGAGGATTAGATTTGCCCCTTCGCTCGGTACAGGTTCCCTATTTATTCCACACCAAGACTATGCCCCAAGTAAACGGGCTTTCCATGAGTTTTTGGCCCAATTAACCAGAGGCATGCGAAACTATGGCTCCAATGTTGATTGCCTGAGAAGCGTCTGACTCAATTTTAATATTCCTAATGATATCTTAACGCTGAACATGTATCCTCCAACAGAAAGGTTGCACGTGACACGTACTTTTTTCGTATTTCTGTTGGGTTAAAGATAAAATCTACAAAACTCATATCTTATGTTCTGTTTATCTGAAATTTATAAATTTGGTATCCTTAGAGTACTTAGAAAAATACAATCCAATGGAACCATTAGTTCCAAGTTTTCAAAATCACAAAATATTTAAATATCAGATGGGAGATATTGAGTTTTTTTGTCATAACTTAAATTCTATAAATATTTTTAAAATGATTCCTTCTGCAAATGATACCTATCTATCTGTACCTGAATAATTTTTCCAACCAATTATAAAACCATGTGAAGAATATGCAATGTTCTATAATTAATTTTAACATAATCTTAAAATGGAAATAACCAAATTTAAATAGAGTTTACCCCTACTAATATAAAGGTTGATTTTTTTTGGCCCTGTGTGGTGATTCGATGTTTTATTTGGAGTTTTTCTACATATTGCCATGTTTTCATGTTCATTGAATATTTCTTTTGGAAATGGCGTGTATGTTTATGTGTGGTGCTTTTTCTTTAACAATAGATTGTTCCGAGTGTTGGGGAGAATTTTATCAAGAAGTTGACCCTTGTTGCTGCTATTATATCAAAGGCAAGTGGCAGTATCATCATTGTCCTAATATTTTTATTATACTTAATGTATTTTGTAGTATGCATGATTGAACTATTATATTATTATGCTATTCTATGCCACCTATGTAGAATAGGAATTGGTAGTTCTACTTGATAGGTAAAACATCGTCAATATAGAAATGCTTAGTCCTTCTTGATAGACAGGGATTGGGAATCCTGATCTTGACTAGTTGATTGTTGGGAAAATGAGTTATATTATGAGTAAGAAAAACAACTTAATTTCAATGAAACACCTGGGTGAAATTGAAGGAGTTATGCCCTAGAGGAAAATAATAAAGTGTATTGTTTGATATATCTCTTATATATTCATAATATGTTTTATACTGTGCTATAACTGTATTAATACGAAAAGTTAATACACGTGTGGTATGTAAACAAACGGTGTCTCTAGTTACCTCTAACGAACTAGTTCATTGGTCATGAAGATGATCTGGGTTTCAAGATCATGGGCATGTATGCCAATTGACAATGAGGTCATGTCATTGGTTGAATGATGTGATAGACAAACATCCGATAGTTGTATCTCAATGAGATCTAGTTACAAAGTTCTCCATTGATGATAAACGCATGAAACCTCGCCACCTAATCCTTAGACTGTGAGATAATGTAAATCACCATTATGGAGGGAGCTTAGATGGTTATCAAGTATCATACCATGACTGGGTGATCGAAAAGGTGCCACTCAGGTTTCCTAAAGGGGCGCGTAGAGGAGTACATATCAATACAAGGATTTGCCAGTCCATGTAACGGATAGATACATATGTGGCCATCTCGGTGATGTTGCATTAACGAAGCTTGCAAGCGTGTGACTAGGTCACGGAATGCAATGACATGGGAACGAGTAAACAAGTTCATCGGTAATGATATCGAACTAAGGTATGTAGATACCAAATATCAAGTCTCGGATGAACTAGGTATCAAGTGGCAAAGGGAATGGGAAACGACTATTCACGGTTCGAGCGATAAGATTCGTGGAATGCACGGGGGTCATCATGGGCATCCAGGTCCCGCTGATGATCATTGATATGAGAGGATTCTCAATCATGTCCAGAGTGTTCCCGAACCGAAGGATGTCACGCTTAAGGGTGGGGACGCTTAGGGTAGATGAGGTATCATAGGAGAAATAGAGAAAGAGAAACTGAAATAGTTCCGGGTAACATCCGATGAAGATCGGAAGGGGTCCGGAAGGTGTTCCGGAGTGAAAGGAATGAGGTAATATGTGTATTTGAATGTTAATTGGAGAATTAATATTAAATATATATTTTATTTTATTATTAAAGGTAGCCCAATACTAATGGGCCTCACCTAAAGGGGAGGCCCAAGAGGCAAGGCGCCTAGGGAGAGGGGGCGGCCGACCTGGGCTCAGTGGGCCACCCCCAATGGGGCCCACCTAGGCTGGCGGCTGCCCCTAGGTGGCCAGTGGGTGTGGGGATTAGTCCCACACCGCCTGGCCCCTGGGTAGTGCGCCCCCTCCCATTATATATAGTGGTCTCCCCTCCCCCTTTGGAATCATCCCATTCTCCCATTCTCTCTCTCCCATCCATTGAGGACTTCTCCGAAATATTGGAGAGGACCTCGTGGGTTGTGAGTTCTCCACCTTCACATCACCGTCATGTGATTAGTGATCTGGCATCTACTTCTTCCGCTGCTCAGCTGGATCAGAGCCCGGGAGACGCCGCCTACACTAGACGTGTGTAGTACTTCTGAGGCACCACACTTGGGGTGCTTGCAGCTACTCGGCTTCAACATTGTCTCCTTCGAGAAGCTATTGACGCCTCTGCACCAATGGTGACTTCATTGACAACTGATTAGTACATATACTGTGATCCGATCTGTTGTCATACTATGGTTGTTTTTGTATTTGCACTATTCTTGTTCGTGCTGATTAATACATCTGGTATGTTAGAGGTTAACATGATCGTAGCCGTTGTAGTCATGATTTATACTCTGGATTTAATTGAGGAAATTATGCCTAATACTCCGACAATCCAAACACCTTATTATAGGGATTTTCCTAAGTTAAAGATGGGACATCTGGCTGATGTTATGAAACTGAAAATGTTTACTGGTGTGCATTTTAAGAGGTGGCAGTATAAGACCACTATGTGGCTACAAGCTCTGAAAATATTCGAGGCTAGTGAGGGTTACCTAAAGGAACTATATTTGAGAAGGATCAAAACAAGTTCAAGGAAGCCAATCGAGCCTTTGTGGGATGTGGTCTGACTGTTCTTAATAACAAGTTGTTTAACATGTATATGCACTTCAAAAACGCAAAAGAGTTACGGGAGGCACTAGACTCTAAGTTCGGTGTAGCAGATATTGGCAATGAACTGTATATCATGGAGAGCTTTCATGACTATAGGATGGTTAACAATCGTTCTGTAGTCGAACAGGCTCATGAGATATAATGCTTTGTTGAGGAGCTTGAAATCCTTAAGTGTATCTTATCCGACAAGTTTGTGGATGGGTGCATTATTGCAAAGTTGCCTTCTTCATGGAGGAACTTCGCCACAACTCTCAAGCATAAGAGGCAAGAGATATCGGTTGAAAACCTGATATCGTCCCCTGATGTTGAGGAGAAGGCTCGGGCCAAGGACACTCTTGAGAAAAGAGAAGAGGGTTAGTCTAGCAACAATATGGTGTAGAAGAAGACCTTCGGCAAGAACAAAGGTAATTGTAAGCCCTCCTTCAAAAATCCTGAAAAGACTACAACCTTCAAGAAGAAGGAGAATTCAAACAAGGCCGAGCTAGGTTTCTTTACCTGTGGAGAGCTTGGACACTTTTCCAAGGACTACCTAGAACGTGCAGATCGCAGAGGGAAAAAGCAGAATATTGTCAACATCGTGACCTCTAGCAATGCTGATGGGTATGGTAATCTATTTACTATTCTTTCAGTTTTCAATCACCATGTTGGTGGATTGATACTTGTGCTAATGTTCATGTGTATGCTGATATTTCTATGTTCACTTCTTATCAGGTAGCTCGAGATTTATCTATCCTAATGAGGAACGGGTCACATGCTTCTGTTTGTGGCGTTAGTATGGTGGATTTGAGTTCACTTCGGGAAAGATCGTGAAGCTGAAGAACGTACAACATGTCCCTTCCATGAAAAAAAATCTCGTTAGCGGCTCTCTTGTATGCAGATATGGGTTTAAGGTTGTTTTTGAGTCTAATGAAGTCATTCTGTCGAGACATGGACAATTTATTGGTAAAGGCTATGCGTGCGGAGGGTTGTTTCACTTTCAGATTGTTGTAGTAAGTCCGTAAACCATATTTGTGGCAGTGTTAATGATGATACCAGTGTTTGGCATTCTCGTTTATATCACATTAATTTTGGTTTGATTTTCAAGTTGTCTATTATGAGTTTAATTCCAAATTTCACTATTGCTAATGGTTTCAAGTACCATAGTTGTGTGCAATCAAAGCAAACCTCGAAAGCCTCACAAGACAGCCGAGGAGAGAAACTCGGGAACTCATACATTCTTATCCTTGTGAGATGAATGGTGTGTTGACAAAAGGTAAAAAGAGATGTTTCATGACAGTGATTGATGATGCGACTATATACTGCTATGTTTATTTGTTGCGCACTAAAGATGAAGGTTTATACTTTTTTAAAATTTATAAAGCCGGAGTTGAAAATCAACTATAGAGAAAGATCAAACATCTTAGGTCGGATCATGGTGGTGAATATTTTTTCAAAATCTTTGACGAATTATGTGAGGAATATGTCATTATTCATGAGAGGACACCTCCCTACTCGCCCTAATTAAACGGGGTTGCCGAGAGGAAAAACTGCATATTGACTGACTTGGTTAATTCCATGTTAGCTACCGCTTGTTTATCTAAGGCATGGTGGGGGAGGCCTTGTTGACAGTATGTCATGTCCTGAATAGAGTTCCTACCAAGAATAAAGATAAAACCACTTACGAGGAGTAGGATGCAGGGGCGAAGCTCCCCTTTGGGCAAGGTATGGCATCTTCCCTACCTTGATTTTCTGCAAAAAATTACATATAAATTCGCATCTGCTCGTTATACATACAATTTTCAGTAAATGTGGCTTGATGTGAAGAAAAACCAAAGGGAAACTTAGAGAACGGACCGCGCTGGAGGGATTTTGGCCATCCTGGGCCTTAGCTGGACCGCGCACAGGGAGAAGCCAAGCCGTACTGTCATGATCTAGCGATGGTTCTTGGCTCCACTCAAAAAAAAGTGATCGTTCCCTGGCCCCCGACCTGTGCGTGTTCGCTTGAGTCTGGCAATCGTCTCTGGCCCCGATCGAAACGCGCAACCGCATGACACTCGATGAACGAGGTGCCCAGGCAGGAGAACTGCGCAGCCGTCTGTCCTCTGATCAGGCGAGCGGCAACTTTCTTCCTCGTCTCGTGACTCCCCCGCCGGCCTGCCGCGCGACTACCCAGCTGCCACAGGTCCGTCCGCCCCTGGACAACACCTTAAAATCTGAATTCTCATTAGGATTTCTCAGTTTTCACGACGGTCCGCCCACCACAGGTCTCACACTCTACAGATGGATAACATTTATTTGTACCATCTAATTCAATTTAAATATGCTTTTGTCACCAATGTATTAAGTATTTATGCTATTATCATTGTGTCGAAACAAGTTTTATTTTTTGCATCTATATTTTTATTTCTTTAGAGTTCGCCCGACCTCAACTTTATTCGTCCTTCGCCACTAGTAGGCTACGAGAAAATCATCACTTTCTTACTTGCGCACTTGCGGGTGTTTGGCTAAGGTCAACATACCAATTCCTAAAAAACACAAACTTGGACCAAAGACAGTGGATTGCATCTTTCTATGATATGCTCCTCGGCGTGTAGGCTATAGATTTTTAGTGGTTAAATCTAAGGTTTCTAATATGCATGTTGATATTATAATGAAATCTTGTAATGCAAGATTCTTTGAAAATATGTTTCCTATGAAATATATGTATAGCACTGCTAGAATTTCTTATAAAATAGTTCTAAATCTAGTCCATCTAGTGAGAATTTTGAGCAACCACACATGGAGGAAGTCCTAGAGAAGGATGATAATGAAGCTCCTACACGGCGTAAGCGATAGAGGGTTGCAAAATCCTTTGGAGATGATTTCATTGTGAACCTTATGGATGATACTCCCACTTTTATTATAGAGGCATATGCATCTCCTGATGCAGATGATTGGAAATAAGTTGTTCATAATGAGATGGACTTGATTCTTTCTAATGGAACTTGGAAACTATCATAACGACCCCATGGTTGTAAGCCTATGGGCTACAAGTGGGTGTTTAAAAAGAAGCTAAGTCCTGATGGTACTATTGAGAAGTACAAGGCACAACTTGTAGCAAAAGCCTACACCTAGAGAGAAGGCAAAGATTACTTCGACACCTATTCACATGTCGCTAGACTGACCACCATTCGAGTACTACTGTCCCTGGCTACCTCTTATGGTCTTATCGTTCATCCATTTGATGTTAAGACAACTTTCCTTGATGGAGAGTTGGAAGAGGAGATCTATATGAATCAACCCGATAGGTTTGTGGTAAAAGGTGAAGAGAGAAAGATGTGCAAGTTGTTAAAATCTTTATATGGCCTAGAGCAAGCACCTAAGAAATGGCATGAGAAATTTGACAGAACATTAATTTTTGTTGGCTTTATCATTAAGGAGGCTGACAAGTGCATTTACTATCGCCTTGGTAGGGGCGAAAGTGTTATATTATGTTTGTACGTGGATGATATCCTTATCTTTGGTACAAACATGAATGTGATAAATGAAGTCAAGTTTTTTCTATCAAAGAGCTTTGATATGAAAAATCTGGAGAAGCTGATGTGATTCTGAACATCGAGCTGATTAAGCACGAGAGTGGGATTACTTTGACGCAATCACACTATGTTGAGAAGATCTTGAGCCGTTTCGGCTTCGTTGATGCCAAGTCTTCCCCAACATCTTATCATTCTAGTGTGATATTACGGAAAAACAAGAAAGAGCCAAAAGAAAATTTGAGATACTCTCAAATTGTTGGCTCACACATGTACTTAGCTAGCGCGGCAAGACCCGACATCTCTTTTGCTGTGAGCAAGTTGAGTAGGTTCATGTCTAACTGATACGTTGCAAACATATCTATAATTTCTATTGTTCCATGCTTGGTTTTATCTACTTTCTTGTGTTTTGTCCACACTTTAGAGTACTTTTCATATGATTTCTTGGACTAACCTATTAACAAGATCCATAGTGCCAGTTGCCTGTTTTATGCTGTTTTTGGTTCCAGGAAAGTCAGAAAATCAATATTCTCGGAATTGGACAGGACAAAAGTCAAAGTCGATATTTTACCGGAAGACTCACGGAGCTAGAAGACGAGACAGAGAGGGGTCATAGGGTGGCCACACCATATGGTGGCGTGGGCTAGCCCTGGCCGCGCCACCGGTGGTGTGGGCCCCCTGGCCTCCCACCGACCTTGCCTCTCCGCCTATAAGATGCCTCCCAATGCAAAAACCCTAAATCGTCAAGCCTCCAGCCACGAAAAGTTCCACAGTGCCGCCGCCACCGAAGGGGAGATTCGGGGGACAGAAAGTCTCCGTTCCAGCACCCTGCTGGGATGGGGAAGTGCCCCCGGAGCCATCTCCATCGATCTCCACCACCATCTCCATCACCATTGTTGATTCCCATGATGAGGAGGGAGTAGTTCTCTCTCGAGGCTAAGGGTTCTACCGGTAGCTATGTGTTCATCTCTCTCTCTATGCATGATCTTATTGAGATCATGAGCTTGTAATCTATAGATCTACCTTGCTACTCAAGTGCTTTAATAGATCTCTGCTCTCCCCATGTGTGTGAAGTTGACAGTGTGCACACCATGGTGGCACTTAGGCTAGAGATTATAAATACTTGTTATGAGTTATATTTGGAGTTAGATGTCTTTATGAAATTGTGGTGTTTGTTTGAACCATCTAGTGCTCAAGGTGACAGTGTGGGGTTTTCTAGATGGGAAAGATGAACTTTGCGGTGTGCTGTTATAGCCCTACCAATGATTAGAGTGTCCAACCGGAGAGTAATTCACCGTAGTATCATAAAGAAGAATATATTTATATGAGAGTGTTCACTAGTGAAAGTATGATCCCTAGGCCTTGTTTCTAAGCACTGAAACACCGTTTGCTATTAGATATATTACATGTTTGTTGGTTCCATCTTTATTTCAGTTTGCCTTTAGTCTCTTCCACGCCATCAAGCTATTTTCTGGCACCGTTGTCTTTTATCCATACCACTTGTATTTCACTATCTCTTCGCCGAACTAGTGCACCTATACACCTGACAAGTGTATTGGGTGTGTTGGAGACACAAGAGACTTCTTGTATCTTGATTGCGGGGTTGCTTGAGAGGGATACCTTTGACCACTTCCTCCCTGAGTTCGATAAACCTTGGGTGATCCACTTAAGGAAAAACTTGCTGCTGTTCTACAAACCTCTGCACTTGGAAGCCCAACAACTATCTACAAGAATAGAAGTGCGTAGACATCAAGCTATTTTCTGGCGTCGTTGCTGGGACTGAAAAAGAAGAAGCTCCAACTTCAACCATGCGCCAGCAAGTATTTACTGGCGCCGTTGATGGGGAGGTAAGGTAAAAGCTACTGACATCCTCTGGTGTGAGTGCTCGAAGTTATTTCCTTTAGATTCTGCAATTTTGTCTTTTTGTTTCTTGTTTTCACTAGTTAGGCTTAATGGAAAACAAAAACAAAAATAGAGAGCTTAATAGTATTTATCTTGAGTTAGGACGTGAAGTGTTTGAAGAGAAAATTAAAAAACCTATGAAACTTTATTTGTATGCTAGTATCAATGTTGTTAGTATGAATTCTTTGGACACTATTATTGCTAATGCTATGGAAAAGTCTAAGCTTGGAGAAGCTAGTTTTTATGAAAATGATCTTTTTATTTCCCTAGCTTTGGAAGATAGCTATTCTATTGCTTATGATGATACCAAACCTCCAATATATGATGATTACAATGATGAATATGATATTTTCAGTCCACCTATCATTGAGGAGAAAATTAATTATGATTACAATATGCCTCCTATATTTGATGATTATGGTGATGAGAATAATAATGATAGCTATTTTGTTGAATTTTCTCCCACCTCAATTAATAAGAATGACTATGCTTATAGGGAGAGTAATAATTATTTTATACATGTGGCTCATGATAAGAATGTTTTATGTGATAGTTATATTGTTAATTTTATTTATGATGCTACTGAAAGTTATTATGAGAGAGGGAAACATTATTTTATGCATCTCAATAATATTAGGTTTCCCCTCTTTATGTTAAAAGTCTTGAAGTTGCACTTGTTTTGCTTTACTATGCTTGTTGCTTTGTGCTTTCATGACTTGTTTATTTACAAGATTCCTATGCATAGGAAGTGGGTTAGACTTAAATGTGCATTGAATTTTCTTCTTGATGCTCTCTTTTACTTCAATTCATATTTCTTATGTGAGCATCTTCTCAAACTATCATGCCTAACTTAAAGGCGTTAAAGAAAAGTACTTATTGGGAGATAACCCAAAAGTTTAGATGAGTCTTGGAAGTTATTACTTCAATAATAATCGCTCCTTATCCTTTTTATTTGCTTTTTGTGCCAAGAGTAACCTCTAATGAGAGAAAAGTAATGATTGGGAAAGTTGCTGTCCCGAAACAGATTTTTGTGCTTCACCCTAAAATTCGTGTTAAATCTCTGTATGTAGTTTTCATGCGTGAATTTTTGTGCTTCTGCCTCAGGTTGTTATCTAACTTTCGTTAGATCAACACTTTTCAATTTGAGCAACAGAAGGTCTTCGAAAAAATTCGTCTTTACCTGCTGGTCTGTTTTGACAGATTTCTGCCATTTTCTGCATTTGCTTCTTGTTGGTTCCTTTTTGAGTTCTTTTGGGGAATTGAGCTTTTTGAGGGAAGTGCTACAGTAGCTAGTGTTTTAATGGAAGTTTTATTGGTGCTGAAACTGAACCTAAAGACTTATTATCTTGAGTGCACTAATGTTGCTAATAAAGATTGTGTGAAGTTTTGTATGAAGGAAAATTTTCTGGTGTCTGGAAGGAACGAGTAATGA
The DNA here is from genome assembly GCA_910589775.1 of Avena eriantha. Lineage (NCBI taxonomy): Eukaryota > Viridiplantae > Streptophyta > Magnoliopsida > Poales > Poaceae > Avena > Avena eriantha. The sequence continues at coordinate 445,392,946 of OU342746.1, forward strand.
GATGAAGGATGGACTAAAGCTCAAGCTTGGGGATACCACGCGTGTCACCCCAAGAAATATCCAAGAAGTACAAGCGTCAAAACTTGGGGATGCCCAAGGCATCCCCCTCTTCATCAATAAAAATCCCAGGTTTCTTCCAAACGCTTCATTTTTATTGTTTCATGCACAGTTGTGTTGTTCTTGGAGCGTCTTCTTTTTCGTTTTTGTTTTGCTTTTTCATTTGCTTGGTTTGCTTAGTATGATGAATAAATTGGTTGGACCCCCTCTTTCATACATTGGTTTTCAAATAGTTTGGTTTGGTTTGGAAAAGAGTAGGAAAGCTCATGCTTAAGTGGTAAAATGAGCTTGTTTTTGACTGTAGCCTATGCTTTGTCATGCCATGCTTGATATTGTTTTGGCTTTATGCTTAGTATTCTTTGCTGTAGCATGACTTGTTATAAACAATTGAGATTGCTTAATGTGCCTTGGATGAATCATGCGTTGTTTTAGCATATTAAAGCATAGTATTGTGGTATCCTCCTTTGATGCTTTATTTGGGTTGACTTGGCGCATGCTCACACCATGTTATGACTATCCCAAGTCACCATATCCTTTATGATCCTTTAGTTTTCGACTTGTAATATCACTTTATGCTTTAATCAATGATGTTTTGTCGCTTTGCACGATTATGGCCATTATTGCTCTCTTAGTTGTTCGCTCCTAGTCTTTTGCTAGCCTCCATAACCAAGTATGAGTTCCACTCATGCATCCAACTCCTAAAACTAAGTTATTCCAAAGAGTCCACCATACCTACCTATTAGCATATGCTATTCCAAGTATATTCATGTTTTTATCTACCTTCCGAATTAAACTTGTTATGAGAAAACTAGTGGCTAAAGCTCTCACGAACTTGATGGCACACTTTACTTTTCTTGCCCTTAATAAACTTGAACCATTGTGTCGTCTATGTTGTATATGCTTGCACTTATTTGTTGGGGATTAGCAGAACCATGCTGTCATAGGGAACGCTTTCAACATTGCACTTGTACTTTGTACCTAGTTGATATCATGCTCTTTTGTCTATGGATGTCGTCGGTGTGAAATGAAAGGGGAGCTTGTAAGTCCATGGAGTTATGTATATGTGTTAGAGAAATGCCTGGGCCACTCGTCTAATCCATGCTGTCATGGAGGAAACCTGCAGCGTAACCATAATGAGCTGTCTATGAAGCATTGTTCTTATAAAAAAAGAGTCAGATATTAATAAAAAAGAGAAAAAATAAAAAAGAGATATGAGAAAAGAGGAAAGTGAGAAAAAAGCACCATATTCCCATGGTAAATAAGAAGATTGCTGAGATGCTCGTTGTCTGCTTGCCTTGTCATTTTGATATGGAGATTCTTCCGTATCATCGGGCAAGGGGTACCCCGAGGCGGTTCTCTATGATACACATGTACTTACGATGACAATAACTTACCGGTGACTAAACTTGAGTAGCATGAGGAGCGTCCCTCGTATTCAAGGGACTTGAGATTTCCAACTTATACTTTGTCAAGCATATACTCCATAGTTTGTTCACTTTAACCTTAATCACTTCAAGATGCTTATGATAGGGGCAATGAGAGCTGAAAGCTATAAGTCCCATAATTTTTGGAAGCTCTTTATGAAACTTGAATCCCTACTTCCTTTTATAAAGGCCTTTCTTCCACCATTATATTGAGTCTCCACCTTCTACCTTTATGCACCTACTTTGAGAGCATAGTGGCCATTCTTAGTTCTATGTGCATTGTCCCAAGACTAGTTGATTGATGCATAACTTGATATTGCTTGTTTTAAACTATTTGTATCTAGTCACTCTTATGAACTTTGAAGGTGTCCTATGCATTTATATTTGCTACTCTATGAGGGACAAGCTGAATACTATTATGCTATGTTTTCTTTATGTGAAACAAACAAACGTCTTGCAAAGCATTGTTATTCATGAATCTTTGTTTGTACCTTTTCATGTTGCAACATAGTTGCTATGTCTTATTGTTAGAACTTTATCTTTCATGTTATGTTGAAGTACTATGATCCCAGTTATCCATGTTTTACAAATACTTTGATCAAGTTTATGATGGTGCATGTCACCTCAAAAATTATTCTTTCTTTTTATCACTTACCTACTCGAGGACGAGCAGGAGTTAAGCTTGGGGATGTTGATACATTGCAAATGTATCTATAATTTTTGATGTTACATGCTTGGTTTTATCTACTTTCTTGTGTTTTGTTCCAACTTTGGAGTACTTTTCATATGATTTCTTGGACTAACCTATTAACAAGAGCCACAGTGCCAGTTGCCTGTTTTCTGCTGTTTTTGGTTCTAGGAAAGTCAGAAAATGAATATTCTCGGAATTGGACGGGACAAAATCCAAAGTTCCTATTTTATCGGAAGATTCACGGAGCAAGAAGACGAGACGGAGAGGGGCCATAGGGTGGCCACACCATGTGGTGGCGCGGGCTAGCCCTGGCGGCGCCACCAGGTGGTGTGGGCCCCCTGGACGTCCATCGACCTTGCCTCTTCGCCTATAAGATGCCTCCCGATGCAAAAACCCTAAATAGTCAAGCCTCTAGCCACGAAAAGTTCTGTAGTGCCGCCGCCACCGAAGGGGAGATTCGGGGGACAGAAAGTCTCTGTTCCGGCACCCTGCCAGGACGGGGAAGTGCCCCCGGAGCCATCTCCATCGATCTCCACCACCATCTCAAGTGCTTTAATAGATCTCTGCTCTCCCCATGTGTGTGAAAGTGATAGCGTGCACACCATGGTGGCACTTAGGCTAGAGATTACAAATACTTGTTATGAGTTATATTTGGAGTTGGATGTCTTTATGAAATTGTGGTGTTTGTTGGAACCATCTAGTGCTCAAGGTGACAGTGTGGGGTTTTCTAGATGGGAAAGGCTTACTTTGAGGTGTGCTGTTATAGCCCTACCATCGATTAGAGTGTCCAACCGTAGAGTAGTTAAGAGTAGTATCATGAAGAGAAGATATTTATATGAGAGTGTTCACTAGTGAAAGTATGATCCCTAGGCCTTGTTTCTAAGCACTGAAACGCTGTTTGCAAATAGATCTGTTACATGTTTGCTTGCTTCTATCTTTATTTCAGTTTTACTTTAGTCTTTTCCACGCCATCAAGCTATCTTCTATCACCCTTACCACTTATAATTATCCATACCACTTGTATTTCACTATCTCTTCGCCAAACTAGTGCACCTATACACCTGACAAGTGTATTGGGTGTGTTGAGGACAGAAGAGACTTCTTGTATCTTGATTGCAGGGTTGCTTGAGAGGAGATACCTTTGACCACTTCCTCCCTGAGTTCGATAAACCTTGGGTGATCCACTTAATGAAAAACTTGCTGCTGTTCTACAAACCTCTGCACTTGGAGGCCCAACAACTGTCTACAAGAATAGAAGTGCGTAGACATCACTTACCGGTGACTAAACTTGAGTAGCATGAGGAGCGACCCTCGTATTCCAGGGACATGAGATTTCCAATTTATACTTTGTCAAGCATATACTCCATAGTTTGTTCACTTTAACCTTAATCACTTCAAGATGCTTATGATAGGGGCAATGAGAGCTGAAAGCTAAAAAGTACCATAATTTTTGGAAGCTCTTTATGAAACGAGAATCCCTACTTCCTTCTATGAAGGCCTTTCTTTTACTTTTATGTTGCGTCTCCACCTTCTATCTTTATGCACCTCCTTTCAGAGCATAGTGGCCATTCTTAATTCTATGTGCATTGTCCCAAGACTTGTTGATTGATGCATAGCTTTGATATTGCTTGTTTTAAACTATTTGTATCTAGTCACTCTTATGAACTTTGAAGGTGTCCTATGCATTTATATTTCCTACTCTATGAGGGACAAGCTGAATGCCACTATGCTATGTTTTCTTTATGTGAAAAAAACAAACGTCTTGCAAAGCATTGTTATTCATGAATCTTTTGTTTGTGCCTTTTCATGTTGCAACACAGTTGCTTTGTCTCATTGCTAGAACTTTGTCTTTCATGTTATGATTGAAGTACTATGATCCCAGCTATCAATGTTTTACAAATACTTTGATCAAGTTAATGATGGTGCATGTCACCTCAAAAATTATTATTTCTTTTTATCACTTACCTACTCGAGGACGAGCAGGAGTTAAGCTTGGGGATGTTGATACGTTGCAAACGTATCTATAATTTTTGATGTCCCATGCTTGGTTTTTATCTACTTTCTTATGTTTTGTCCACACTTTGGAGTATTTTTATACACTTTCTGGGACTAACCTATTAACAAGAGCCACATTGCCAGTTGCCTATTTTCTGCTGTTTTTGGTTCCAGAAAGTCAGAAAATGAATATTCTCATAATTGGACCAGAGAAAAGCCAAATTTGTTATTTTCCCGGAAGATTCACGCAGCCAGAAGGACAGACGAAGGGGGGGCACTGGGTGGCTAAACCACCTCTAGGCGCGGGTCCCCCCCCCCCCAAGACGCGCCAGGGCATGGTGTGGGCCCCCTGGCTGGCCACCGACCTCGCCCCTTCACCTATATATTCCTCCTTATTCAAAAACCCTAAATGGTCAAGCCTCTAGCCACGGAAAGTTCTGCAGCACCGCTGCCACCTAAGGGGAGATTCGGGGGACAGAAAGTCTCTGTTCCGGCATCCTGCTGATGTCTACGCACTTCTATTCTTGTAGACAGTTATTGGCCCTCCAAGTGCAGAGGTTTGTAGAACAGCAGCAAGTTTTCCCTTAAGTGGATCACCCAAGGTTTATCGAACTCAGGGAGGAAGTGGTCAAAGGTATTCCCTCTCAAGCAATCCTGCAATCAAGATACAAGAAGTCTCTTGTGTCCCCAACACATCCAATACACTTGTCAGGTGTATAGGTGCACTAGTTCGGCGAAGAGATAGTGAAATACAAGTGGTATAGATATAAGACAATTGTGCCAAAAAATAGCTTGATGGCGTGGAAGATACTAAAGTAAAACTGAAATAAAGATAGAAGCAATCAAACATGTAATAGATCTAATAGCAAACGGTGTTTCAGTGCTTAGAAACAAGGCCTAGGGATCAGACTTTCACTAGTGAACACTCTCATATAAATATATTCTTCTTTATGATACTACGCTGAACTACTCTCAGGTTGGACACTCTAATCCATGGTAGGGCTATAACAGCACGCCTCAAAGTAAGCCTTTCCCATCTAGATAACCCCACACTGTTACCTTGAGCACTAGATGGTTCAAACAAACACCACAATTTCATAAAGACATCCAACTCCAAATATAACTCATAACAAGTATTGAAATCTCTAACTTAAGTGCCACCATGGTGTGCACACTGTCAACTTTCACACACATGGCGAGAGCAGAGATCTATTAAAGCACTGGAGTAGCAAGGTAGTTCTATAGATTACAAGCTCATGATCTCAATAAGATCATGCATAGAGAGAGAGATAAACACATAGCTACCGGTAGAACCCTTAGCCTCGAGAGAGAACTACTCCCTCCTCATCATGGGAATCAGCAATGGTGATGGAGATGGTGGTGGAGATCGATGGAGATGGCTCCGGGGGCACTTCCCCGTCCCGGCAGGGTGCCGGAACAGAGACTTTATGTCCCCCGAATCTCCCCTTTGGTGGCGGCGGCGCTGCGGAACTTTTCGTGGATTTCTGATTGAGTATTTAGGGTTTTTGTCCTAGGGGCTTCTTAAAGGCGAAGGGGCAAGGTCGGTGGGCAGCCAGGGGGCCCACACCATGCCCTGGCGCGGCCTGGGGGGACCCGCGCCTAGGGGTGGTTATGCAACCCTGTGGCCCCCCTTCGTCTCTCCTTCTGGCTCCGTGAATCTTCAGGGAAAATAACAACTTTGGCTTTTGTCCAATCGAATTCCGAGAATATTCATTTTCTGACTTTCTGGAACAAAAAACAGGAGGAAAGAGGCAACTGGCACTATGGCTCTTATTAAATAGGTTAGTCCAGGAAATCATATTAAAAGTACTCCAAAGTGTGGACAAAACATAAGAAAGTAGATAAAACCAAGCATGGAACATCAAAAATTATGGATACGTTTGCAACGTATCAACATCCCCAAGCTTAACTCCTGCTCGTCCTCGAGTAGGTAAGTGATAAAAGGAAAGAATAATTTTTTAGGTGACATGCACCATCATAAACTTGATCAAAGTATTTGTAAAACATTGATAGCTGGGATCATAGTACTTCAACATAGCATGAAAGACAAAGTTCTAGCAATAAGACAAAGAAACTATGTTGCAACATGAAAAGGCACAAACAAAATATTAATGGATAACAATGTTTTGCAAGACGTTTGTTTGTTTCACATAAAGAAAACATAGCATAGTGGCATTCAACTTGTCCCTCATAGAGTAGCAAACATAAATGCATAGGACACCTTCAAAGTTCATAAGAGTGACTAGATACAAACAGTTTCAAACAAGCAATATCAAAGCTATGCATCAATCAACAAGTCTTGGGACAATGCACATAGAATTAAGAATGGCCACTATGCTCTCAAAATAGGTGCATAAAGATAGAAGGTGGAGACGCAACATAAAAGTAGATGAAAGGCCCTTCATAGAAGGAAGCAGGGATTCAAGTTTCATAAAGAGCTTCCAAAAATTATGGTACTTTTTAGCTTTCAGCTCTCATTGCCCCTATCATAAGCATCTTGAAGTGATTAAGGTTAAAGTGAACAAACTATGGAGTATATGCTTGACAAAATATAAGTTGGAAATCTCATGTCCCTTGAATACGAGGGCCGCTCCTCATGCTACTCAAGTTTAGTCACCGGTAAGTTATTGTCATCGTAAGTACATGTGTATCATAGAGAACCGCCAACGGGGTACCCCTTGCCCGATGATACAGAAGAATCCCCATATAAAAATGACAAGGCAAGTAGACATAGAGCATCTCAGCAATCTTCTTATTTACCATGGGAATATGGTGCTTTTTTCTCACTTTCCTCTTTTCTCATATCTCTTTTTTCTTTTTTCTCTTTTTTCTTAATATCTGACTCTTTTTTTATAAGAAGAATGCTTCATAGATAGCTCATTATGGTTACGCTGCAGGTTTCCACCATGACAACATGGATTAGACCAGCGGCCCAGGCGTTTCTCTAACACATATACATAACTCCATGGACTTACAAGCTCCCCTTTCATTTCACACCGACAACATCCATAGACAAAAGAGCATGATATCAACTAGGTACAAAGTACAAGTGCAATATTGAAAGCGTTCCCCATGACAGCATGGTTCTGCTAATCCCCAACAAATAAGTGCAAGCATATACAACATAGACGACACAATGGTTTAAGTTTATTAAGGGCAAGAAAAGTAAAGTGTGCCATCAAGTTCGTGAGAGCTTTAGTCACTAGTTTTCTCATAACAAGTTTAATTCGGAAGGTAGATAAAAACATGAATATACTTGGAATAGCATATGCTAATAGGTAGGTATCGTGGACTCTTTGGAATAGCTTGGTTTTAGGAGTTGGATGCATGAGTGGAACTCATACTTGGTTATGGAGCCTAGCAAAAGACTAGGAGCGAACAACTAAGAGAGCAATAATGTCCATAATCGTGCAAAGCGACAAAACATCATTGATTAAAGCATAAAGTGATATTACAAGTCGAAAACTAAAGGATCATAAAGGCTATGGTGACTTGGGATAGTCATAACATGGTGTGAGCATGTGCCAAGTCAACCCAAATAAAGCATCAAAGGAGAATACCACAATACTATGCTTTAATATGCTATAACAACGCATGATTCTTCAAAGGCACATTAAGCAATCTCAATTGTTTATAACATGTCATGCTACAGCAAAGAATACTAAGCATAAAGCCAAATCAATATCAAGCATGGCATGACAAAGCATAGGCCACAGTAAAAAACAAGCTCTCTTTACCACTTAAGCATGAACTTTCCTACTCTTTTCCAATCCAAACCAAACTGTTTGAAAACCAATGTATGAAAGAGGGGGTCCAACCAATTTATTCAGAAAACTAAATAAACCAGGCAAATGAAAAACCAAAACGAAAAAGAAAAAGAAGACGCTCCAAGTGTTGGGGATCGGTGCGGAAAACAAAAAATTTCCTACGATGGAACCAGAAACTGCCTAGGATCTATCTATGTACTAATACGGTAACGGCCAATGCGTATAGAATACATACCCTTGTAGCCCGTACGCGGTTAACGTTCCGCGGGGAACATGGTTGAAGTAGTCGTACTCGTAGCCGAACTCAAGGTCGCGAAGCTCCTCGCAGGTCACCCCTTGCACCTTCGTCATCTTCATCGTGCAACAGCTCCGCCTCACGACATTTAAGCGCCCTAAGTGTTGCGCCTCATGTCTTCGTACTCATCTGGTGCACGATGAGACCTCTGGCTCCCTGATCCCGCCGGGAGTGCGGAAGTTGATATCCGGCTAGGAATCCCTGCAGCGCAACGGCATACTGTAGGTGTGCCTCGATCGCATAGCCCATCCTTGGGCCATGGTCACAAGGTGTAGAGAGAGAGAGGGAGAAATTCAACCAAAGGACTTCTCTAATTGTATGTTTAATCCCACCCATGGGCACCCCTTTATATAGGCGGAGGGGTGTGCCCTCCCTATTGGGTTAGCCATGTGGGATTAATTGATAAAGAAAAATATCAGGTATTTTCGTCTTGGCCGGATGGGCCAAAAGCCAGCCCAATAGCCAAAACAGAAAACAGCTAATAAAAGGAAAAAGGGGAAGGCAGCCGGGTGGGTCGGCGACCCCCACCGCAGCCCAGAGCAGATGCCTGTGCTGGCAGCCAGCAGCAGCGGTCGAGCAGGCCCCGGGTGGGCCAGCTCCCGCGTGCACGCGGCCCAGCACGGCCGGCAGCCCCTAGCGCCCGGGTGGGCCAGCCCAGCGTGGCGGCCCGCGAAAGCCAGCAGAGGGGCGAGCCCGGGTGGGCCGGCACCGCCCCCGCGGCCCAGCATGCTCAGCGCCCTGCACGGCAGCTGGCGGCTGGCGCCCAGGTGGGCCGGCTCGAGCGGCCGCGGCCCCGTTGCACGCTGTTGTTTTTCTTTTTCTTTTTCCTTTTTCATTTTCTGCAGTTTTATTTCTAGGCTATTTCCCTCTGAGGATTTGGCCTAATATAAGATTTGCTTTTATAAATCTTAATTTAAATATTATTTAGAATATATTAATTCACAATTAATATATAATAAATATATATTTAAATTCCCATTTATCCGACAACACTTTTCCGGTCTTTTCCTTTATTCTTTCTCCGAACAACTTCGGATCTCTCTGCGGAACGATTCCGGCTTTCTCTCTTTCTCTACTGTGATTCTGTCTTACGAATGATCGCTCTCATCGTACCCTTAAGTGTATCCTCTCATGGCTCGGGAATGCTCTAGACATGATCTATATCAATGATCAACAGAGGGACCAGAGATGTCCATGTGACCCCTATGCATTCCTAATGACAATGTCGTTTGAACCGTCTAAATGTAGCATCCTCTTCCTTTTGTTTCTCTATACAACTTGTCCGAGATCCGATCATTGGTATCTCATACCTTGTTCAATCTCGTTCACAACAAGTTCTGTTTTCTTGTTACCATGATATTACATCCTCGTGACCTAGTCACATGTTGCAACATTTATGGATGTAATCTCACCAAGCCGGCCGTATGTATATTTACCCGTTATGTGGGTGAACAAATCCCACTCTTGACATATATTGCCTCTACAGTTACTCCGAGTACCTGTACACACCTTTATAACCACTATATTACCAAGTGGCACATGATGCTATCTAAGCACTCTCGGGAGACTGTGATTGATATCATCTCACGGTCTAAGGAGAAGGAGTCTAGGTATAGCTGTTGCAACAATGAACTGTATGACTTGATCGTGTTGCAATCCGTGGAGGAATGTCCAATCACATCATTCTCCAATGATATGATCCCGTTGTCACTCGGCATAAATAAATGCCCATGATCTTGAAACCCAGATCATCTTCGTGACTAACAAACTAGTATGAATAGAGGCTACTAGGGACTTGGTTGTTTCATACCACACCTGTACCAATGTTTCTACTTGGCACAGTTATAGCACAATATGAAACTATTATAAACTAATTGCGATATGACAATAAAAACCTATTTATTATTTGCCTCTAGGGCATATGTCCTTCAGTCTCCCACTTTCACTAGAGGACAAATAACCTATCTTGCATTTTACTCATATAAACCATATACCATATGCGTTTACAGATCATGCATGCTCATGGGAAACATCATGTCCATGTTCTGTTTTACCAGATCATTATGTCTTTTGCAAATAGTTAATGTCTTCTTAATTTTGACATTCACACCATTATCTTATAGTGGGTCGAAGTATTTGTTTAGCAACAAAGTGAGACTTTATTTCTAGTGTTTATGATGATGGTCGTTTTCACCATTGTCATCTAAACTTCAAAACACACTTTGCTATCCTTTGTGTATATACTATAGTCATGGCAACAGAACGAGGCAAGATTCCAAGAGCTTACAGTGACTTTAGATCAACCTCGAGGGCTTTCTCATGGGCACTGGGCCCTGGGACACATCATTCTACGTTAAAAGCGAACTAGCCCCGCCACAACGTTATACATCACATCAGATGGAGCTTTTATACTTCTATATCTATGTAGATCCTAGTGCATGAAATGCAACTATGCCACTTACTTTGCTTCTTGCCATTTATGTACAAACTTAACTATGGTTCAGTGATCAGCTCAGGGATCACTTAAAGACATGTTCTTATAGTTAAGAGCTAGTCCTTCCAACCAGAACCTTGGGTCAAATTATGTCGAGTATACAACATGGTTATATGGAAGAACCTATGACTGAGGCATAGGAGATGCAACACATCTCTTTCTTTCAACCATAGTTGCAATACTCAATTCAATGCTTCATATAGTAAGAACTACTTTCTCACCTTGATCCATTCTGAGCTTCTTCAGAATCTTATCTTAGGACATTCTGAACATCTTTCAGAATCAAGTCCGGGAAGCATTCGACATTCAGTGCTTATTAAACTCACCAATCTATCTCGGTAGATATTATTGTTTAATAACTTTAACTTCATCCTTATTTATCTAACTTAAATATTATTAACACCAATCTCATCATTCGCATATGTCGTCCACATATCCTAGAGTGATTTCACGCTCCCACTCAAATATGACATTCATGTTTGAGATCCAGGGATTTCATTTAGCTCCCACTCAAAATATGTCAGCTACATATTATGAATTAGCCAAGCAGATTTGCTCCCACTCAAATCCAGGTCCTCTCGATAATCTTGGACATTCCAAAATTCCTTGATCATGATCAAATCGAGAATTCCACTAACGAGATTTCAATGACCATTCATTTCTCGTACTTAGTTCCATCATGCTTCTTTGTAATTTGTAGGTATGTCTTGTTCAAAACATGACAAGTGAATCACAAATATAATTCCACAAACCTGTAGAATATATAGTTGAATCCTACTTTCTTTTAGTAAAAGTATTTACTTGAAACTTTATGATCATTATCATTGGTTTCTCCTCTATTTGCAGAGTTTGGATTCACGGAACAATTTCTGCTGCGCCACTCAACAATTTGGAGGTAAGGTCAAATACCTTGTTTTGATCTTTTACTTTCTTCCACATGTATCTTCATCAAGACACATCAAATTAGGACAACAGTAGGTTTGCCCCTTTGTGGAAGATGCATTCATAGCTTCCTAAGAATGCTCTACAAAGACTTGTTTATTCACCACGATTTCGACTTACCGAAATCTCCAGAAACTCGAACTTGCCATAACACTTATTTTGTTGTTTCCACGAATCTTTAGATGTTCCTTTGTATTTCAAATGAGTGTGTGCTTATTTTGATCTTTTTAACTCTAAACGATAACTATAACCCCGATAAGAGATAATATTATACCATATGTATCTAATACATAATGATTATGATGTTTAGACATTTCAACATAGTTTGAATTCGTCCAATTACCATAATTTGTGAAACATCTTTCACAAGTCCCTTTTATGCTAAACTTAACTTGAATACTTTAGTCGTGTCGATCAAATCGAAGAGACTTGTTAATTCAGTTAATTCAATATCCCATTTAGCTATGAACTCATTTGAACAATTCAAATCATTTCAAACTTCATGTTTCATTAAGTAAATACACTTATTCACTTAAGTCCACAATAAATGATTTCCACTACTTGTTGAAAATATGATACATCACTATGTATAAGATTCAACATTTCTTCGCATATCACCGTTTTACCAGAATGCGGAGTTTTAGTCATTCTGCCCGAGAGGCATGGTTTTGCAAAGTCTCTAGATTAAGCATCTAGGACCCCGATCTTTCATAAAGAACATGCAATAACCAAACTGACTTAAACTGTAGTGTCTTTTCATTATTAAGCTTTGGATATCTTTTAGCATTCTAATCCTTTATAAATGTTTAAACTATTATCATTAACATAGTGATGAGAATAACTTATTTGTAATCGTAATGTGACCATAAGGCATTGTTCATAAGAATATTACAAAATGGTTTGTAACTTATATGAATAATCGTCTCGCCATAAGCAAGACACACAGACATGGATTACAAATTTATATACAAGTCCACTAATCCAAATGATAAACTTTGAGGAAAGAGGTCATGCCGGCCATCAACTGCTTTGCTTGCCGTCATCAAGTCACGTTGCCTCAAATCCAGCAATTCTCAAGCAGGCATTATGTTTTCACAAAGCGGGACAAGTATCAAATACTTTGTAAACTGCAACGAGTTTTGCAAGAACCACATTTATAATTTTGTATATCTAACATATACCATTTTTTCATCCATGACCTCCATTGCAATCAAGCCCTTCTAAGAGTTCTTAACTCTAATGCAAGATCACTAAGTGTTTTTGCAAACAATCCGGAGTCATCGAATTATCTCCTAATGGTTTTTGTATCAAGAAGGGAAGATTACCTTTTACGAGGATATCCCTCAGGCGTGGGTATTAATCTATGAAGTTGGACCGTTTTGCTAAGTACCAAATTATGCAATATATTCCCATGGTCGCAAAGGACCTCAATGGGATAGGCTAAGATCTACTAAGATATTTGCAAACAGACATCTAGACTAAGTTCATAATAAGAGATCAATTTATAATTGGTCTCCACTAAAATTGTCATCCCCTGGACGATTTCAGTGATCGCATGATCCCTATCCTCTGCACCTCCCCGTGTTACACCGACATCAGTGTATTATCAAAGGTAGACATTCACTAATGCCAATCACATCATCCATGTGACTCATGCTCGATCTTTCGCTCTCTTGTGTTCCGAGGCCACGCTTCTATAGTGTGCTAGGCTCGCCAAATCTAACTTGTGTGTATTCGCTGTGCAACATGGCTTATGCACACTGTATGCGAACATAGATATGTCTGACACCTAGGCCTGTAACCCTGGATCGCCTCATACCGAAGAATTTCTTGGTGGTGCACACATAAGGGGAACACGGAACATTGGAATTAAATAGGGATTATCTTATTTGCTACCGTTGAGTATCTAAATACTAGCACACAATAAGATGTAAAAACTGATATCAACATCATATGTATAATGTGATATGATATGGTATTTCTTGCGCCTTGATCTCCATCGAGCGCTCTGGCATGATCTCCATCTTGCCCTTGGTTTGACGCCAAGTCCACGACGCCTCCACCAGGTCGTTCATCGGAACGATGACTATTACTATACTACTTAGTAACAAAAAAGTAAACTACTTTACCTTTGCAACGACCAATGCCATATCATAATCATATTCCCCCTGCAAAATAAAGTTAGACGCCTCTACTTTATGTATTGCAAGTTTTACATGGTTGTTAGGGATTTCGCACTAGAACCGTTTCTAAACTACGAACTTTCCAACCACAACATGGATCCGATAGTTGTCTCTACTACACCCCTTTCGCGGCCCTCTGTTGTAAATGCTATATCAACTATTGAATGAGAGACAGACACCCGCTAGCCACTTATACGGTACAAGCCGTATGTTGAGCGTGGAACCAGTCTCACGTACGAATACGCATAAGGTCGGTCCGGGACGCTTCATCAAACAATACCGCGATATAAACAAGTACACGTTAGAGGGTAACAACTAAGGGATCAATGCCCGCACAAAACTTGTACGTACTGGCCGTACAACACTCCTACGCATAGATCAGCTCTGATACCACTGTTGGGGATCGGTGCGAAAAACAAAAAATTCCTACAATGGAACCCCAGAAACTGCCTAGGATCTATCTATATAGTAATGCGGTAATGACCAATGCGTATAGAATACTTACCCTTGTAGACCGTACGCGGTTAACGTTCCGCGGGGAACGTGGTTGAAGTAGTCTTACTCGTAGCCGACCTCAAGGTCGCGAAGCTCCTCGCAGGTCACCCCTTGCTCCTTCGTCATCTTCATCGTGCAACAGCTCCGGCACATGACATTTAAGTGCCCCAAGTGTTGTGCCTCGTGTCTTCGTACACATCCAGTGCACGATGAGACCTCCGGCTCCTCGATCCCGCCAGGAGTGTGGAAGTTGATATCCGGCTAGGAATCCCTGCAGCGCAATGGCATACTGCAGGTGTGCCTCGATCGCACAACCCAGACTTGGGGCCATGGTCACAAGGTGTAGAGAGAGGGAGGGAGAAAGTCAACCAAAGGACTTCTCTAATTGTATGTTTAATCCCACCCATGGGCACCCCTTTATATAGGCGGAGGGGATGTGCCCTTCCCATTGGGTTAGCCATGTGGGACTAATTGATAAAGGGAAATATCAGGTATTTTTGTCCTGGCCGGATGGGCCAAAAGCCAGCCCAATAGCCAAAACAGAAAACAACTAATAAAAGGAAAAAGGGGAAGGCAGCCGGGTGGGACGGTGACCCCCACCGTGGCCCAGAGCAGCTGCCTGTGCTGGTAGCCAGCAGCAGCGGTCGAGCAGGCCCTGGGTGGGCCAGCTCCCGCGTGCACGCGGCCCAGCATGGCCGGCAGCCCCTGGCGCCCGGGTGGGCCAGCCTGGCGTGGCGGCCCGCGAAAGCCAGCAGAGGGGCGAGCCCGGGTGGGCCGGCACCGCCCCCGCAGCCCAGCATGCTTAGCGCCCTGCACGGCAGCTGGCGGCTGGCGCCCAGGTAGGCCGGCTCGAGCGGCCGTGGCTCAGTTGCACGCTTAAGTGTATCCTCTCACGGCTCAGGAATGCTCTAGACATGATCTATATCAATGATCAACAGAGGGACCAGGGATGTCCATGTGACCCCTATGCATTCCTGATGACAATGTCGTTTGAACCGTCTAAATGTAGCATCCTCTTCCTTTTATTTCTCGATACAACTTGTCTGAGTTCCGATCATTGGTATCCCATACCTTGTTCAATCTCGTTCACAACAAGTTCTGTTTTCTTGTTACCGTGATATTACATCCTCGTGACCTAGTCACATGTTGCAACATTTATGGATGTAATCTCACCAAGCCGGCCGTATGTATATTTACCCGTTATGTGGGTGAACAAATCCCGCTCTTGACATATATTGCCTCTACAGTTACTCCGAGTACCTGTACACACCTTTATAACCACTATATTACCAAGTGGCACATGATGCTATCTAAGCACTCTCGAGAGACTGTGATTGATATCATCTCACGGTCTAAGGAGAAGGAGTCTAGGTATAGCTGTTGCAACAATGAACTATATAACTTGATCGTGTTGCAATCTTTCGAGGAATGTCCAATCACATCATTCTCCAATGATATGATCCCGTTGTCAGTCGGCATAAATGCCCATGATCTTGAAACCCAGATCATCTTCGTGACCAACGAACTAGTATGAATAGAGGCTATTAGGGACTTGGTTGTTTCATACCACACCTGTACCAATGTTTCTACTTGGCATAGTTATAGCACAATATGAAACTATTATAAACTAATTGAGATATGACAATAAAAACCTATTTATTATTTGCCTCTAGGGCATATCTCCTTCACCAAGAACAACACAGAAACAATAAAAATGAAGTGTTTGGAAGAAACCTAGAATTTTTATTGATGAAGAAGGGGATGCCTTGGGCATCCCCAAGCTTTCACGCTTGTACTTCTTGGATATTTTTTGGGGGGGACATGCGTGGCATCCCCAAGCTTGAGCTTTAGTCCACATAAACAGAGTCATTCTTATTGATTATAGTGGGAGCAAATTCAACAAAATAGCTATCATTATTATTTTCATCACCATAATCATCAAATATAGGAGGCATATTGTAATCATAATTAATTTCCTCCTCAATAGTAGGTGGACTGAAAATATCATAATCATCATTGCAATCATCATATATTGGTGGTATAGTATCATCATCAGCAATAGAACAGTTATCTTCTAAAGTGTGTTCATTTGTAAACATGTCATCATTGGAAGGATCATGGATAACACTAATAGTATAGCAATTATTAATATCATCATTTTCAGAATTGGTACCGAAGAGATTTTCAATATCAAAGGTAGTGTGCTTTTCCCAATCATGATCACTACTATAGGTAATAGGCATAGGAACATCATCGAGTTTAGACTCATCAAAAACTATAATAGGAGCAACATGCTTAGGGGAAAATACCGTTTCCTCTCTTCTTTTACTCCTCCTCTTCTTCTTTTTCTTCCTCTCTTTAGGAGGGAGAGGCTTGAAAGGAAGCTTCTCCATATACACTGGTTCATTGTTATAGACAATAGAAGAAACTTTGGAGGATTCCTCCTTTTCATTAATAAGAACAAAACACATATTAGTCCTGTCATATTTTGGTAAAACCTCATCTTTTATAATATTTTGTATGTAAGTATTTGTGTGGTAATTATCATCACAAAAGCACCCATATCTACCAAAGAGGGTTTTCTTGATAACTCTTCACATCCCAAAAATAATGTAAGTTCATCATGCTGATTAGGAGTGATCATGTCATCACAATACAAACTTGCAGTACTCATTGGATTAGAAGGGTTATTATTATGGCATGAGCATTGAAAATTGAAATGACCCACTTCAAAGCAAAGTTCATAAATAAAAGGATAGAGGGCACAAACTTTTTTACCAAGATCATTTAAAGCCCTATACCACATTCGAGTTTTTTCATTCTTGTGGGTGATACAATATTCTTCTTCAATTTGATTATTCTCACAAGGTCTATGTATTCCACAAAAATTAACATTCTTATAAAAAGTAGTACCTTCAGAGGTTTGAGCATGTTTATTGCTATCATTAATAATAATTTCATTTTCCATGCAAGTATCTTTAAAAGGCTCATGATACATGTCCCATTTTTCTTTAGGAGAATTAATATGAGAAGCAAAGGATCTAAAACAATCAATAAGAATTTGAGGATCAAGACCATATTTAGCACTAAGCTCTTGAAAATCAGTAGTTTCAGCGAAAGACTTAATGCAATCATACTCATAGTTTATACCTGGTTCTTTACCTTTGTTGTTATCCCAATCTTCGGTATTGCTTTGAATTGTTTCAAGAAGACCCCACTTAGCTTTGACATCCTTACTTGTGAAGGATCCCTCTAAACAAGTATCTAGATAGTCCTTGTCATGTCCTGAAAGCCTTGCATAGAAATTATTAATAACAATATTACTGGAGAGCTCATAAATGGGACATTTGAGCATTAGTGACTTCAATCTCCCCCATGCTTGGGCAATACTTTCTCCATCATGTGGATGAAAATTATAAATGCAATTCCTATCTTTATGAATTTCATGAGGAGGATAAAATTTAGAGTAAAAGAGAGATTCAGGTTCCTTCCACTCCAAATGATGAGGTTCATCTAGTAGCTCATACACTCCCTTGCTTTGCCCTTCAGTGACAAAAGGAATAGCTCCCTCTTAACTTGGTTCATTGAAATACCTGCACACTTGAACAACTCGCACAATTCATGTATAAAGACTAAATGATCACCAGGATGGACAATTCCATCTCCCAAATAACAGTTGTTCATAACACGTTCAACAATTTTTATAGGTATTTTAAAAGAGATGCTTTCAGTATGTGGATTTAAAATATCACAAGTATCATTAGAATTACCACATATGGGAGATAAAGTATCATCAACCTTTAAAGCTGGGGAACTAAAAAGATCATTTTCATAAAAACTAACTTCCCCAAGCTTAGACGTTTCCATAGCATTAGTAACAAAGGTGTTCAAAAGATTCATACTAAGAACATTGCTATTAGCATGCAAAGAAAGTTCCATGGGTTTTTTAATTTTCTTTTCAGACAATTCATGTTCTATATTAGGAAAAATACTAAAAAGCTCTCTATTTTTTGTTGTTTTCCATTAAGCCTAACTAGTTAAAACAAGAAACAAAAAGGCAAAATTGCAGAATCTAAAGGAAATAACTTCGAGCACTCACACCGGAGGATGTGAGTACCTTTTACCTTACCTCCCCGGCAACAGTGCCAGAAAATACTTTGCTGGCGCATGGTTAACGTGGGAGCTTTTTCTTCAGTCCTCGGCAACAGCGCCAGAAAATAGCTTGATGTATACACACTTCTATTCTTGTAGACAGTTGTTGGGCCTCCAAGTGCAGAGGTTTGTAGAACAGCAGCAAGTTTTCCCTTAAGTGGATCACCCAAGGTTTATCGAACTCAGGGAGGAAGTGGCCAAAGGTATTCCCTCTCAAGCAATCCTGCAATCAAGATACAAGAAGTCTCTTGTGTCCCCAACACACCCAATACACTTGTTAGGTGTATAGGTGCACTAGTTCGGCGAAGAGATAGTGAAATACAAGTGGTATAGATATAAGACAATGGTGCCAGAAAATAGCTTGATGGCGTGGAAGAGACTAAAGTAAAACTGAAATAAAGATAGAAGCAAGCAAACATGTAATAGATCTAATAGCAAACGGTGTTTCAGTGCTTAGAAACAAGGCATAGGGATCATACTTTCACTAGTGAACACTCTCATATAAATATATTCTTCTTTATGATACTACGCTGAACTACTCTCCGGTTGGACACTCTAATCCATGGCAGGGCTATAACAGCACACCTCAAAGTAAGCCTTTCCCATCTAGATAACCCCACACTGTCACCTTGAGCACTAGATGGTTCAAACGAACACCACAATTTCATAAAGACATCCAACTCCAAACATAACTCATAACAAGTATTTGAAATCTCTAACCTAAGTGCCACCATGGTGTGCACATTGTCAACTTCACACACATGGGGAGAGCAGAGATCTATTAAAGCACTTGAGTAGCAAGGTAGATCTATAGATTACAAGCTCATGATCTCAATAAGATCATGCATAGAGAGAGATGAACACATAGCTACTGATAGAACCCTTAGCCTCGAGAGAGAACTACTCCCTCCTCATCATGGGAATAAGCAATGGTGATGGAGATGGTGGTGTAGATCGATGGAGATGGCTCCGGGGGCACTTCTCCGTCCCGGCAGGGTGCTAGAACAGAGACTTTCTGTCCCCCGAATCTCCCCTTCGGTGGCGGCGGCGCTGTGGAACTTTTCGTGGACTTCTGATTGACTATTTAGGGTTTTCGTCCCACGAGCTTCTTATAGGCGAAGGGGCAAGTTCGGTGGGCAGCCAGGGGGCCCACACCATGCCCTGGCGTGGCCTGGGGGACCCGTGCCTAGGGGTAGTTTGGCCACCCTGTGGCCCCCCTTCGTCTCTCCTTCTGGCTCCATGAATCTTCTGGGAAAATAACGACTTTGGCTTTTGTCCGGTCCAATTCCGAGAATATTCATTTTCTGACTTTCTGGAACCAAAAACAGCAGAAAACAGGCAACTGGCATTGTGGCTCTTGTTACTAGGTTAGTCCAAGAAATCATATGAAAAGTACTCCAAAGTGTGGAGAAAACATAAGAAAGTAGATAAAACCAAGCATGGAACATCAAAAATTATGGATATGTTTGCAACGTATCACCTGCCGGGACGGGGAAGTGCCCCCGGAGCCATCTCCATCGATCTCCACCACCATCTCCATCACCATTGCTGATTCCCATGATGAGGAGGGAGTAGATCTCTCTCGAGGCTAAGGGTTCTACCTGTAGCTATGTGTTCATCTCTCTATGCATGATCTTATTGAGATCATGAGCTTGTAATATATAGATCTACCTTGCTACTCAAGTGTTTTAATAGACCTCTGCTCTCCCCATGTGTGTGAAGTTGACAGTGTGCACACCATGGTGGCACTTAGGCTAGAGATTACAACTACTTGTTATGAGTTATATTTGGAGTTGGATGTCTTTATGAAATTGTGGTGTTTGTTTGAACTATCTAGTGCTCAAGGTGACAGTGTGGGGTTTTCTAGATGGGAAAGATGAACTTTGAGGTGTGCTGTTATAGCCCTACCAATGATTAGAGTGTCCAACCGGAGAGTAGTTAAGAGTAGTATCATAAAGAGAAGATATTTATATGAGAGTGTTCACTAGTGAAAGTATGATCCCTAGGCCTTGTTTCTAAGCACTGAAACACCGTTTGCTATTAGATCTATTACATGTTTGCTTGCTTCTATCTTTATTTCAGTGTTACTTTAGTCTTTTCCATGCCATCAAGCTATTTTCTATCACCATTACCACTTATAATTATCTATACCACTTGTATTTCACTATCTCTTCGCCGAACTAGTGCACCTATACAACTGACAAATGTATTGGGTGTGTTGGGGACACAAGAGACTTCTTGTATCTTGATTGCAGGGTTGCTTGAGAGGGGATACCTTTGACCACTTCCTCCCTGAGTTCGATAAACCTTGGGTGATCCACTTAAGGAAAAACTTGCTGCTGTTCTACAAACCTCTGCACTTGGAGGCCCAACAACTGTCTACAAGAATAGAAGTGCGTAGACATCAGTACCCCATTGGCGGTTCTCTATGATAGACATGTACTTACGATGAAAAGAACTTACCGGTGACTAAACTTGAGTAGCATGAGGAACGGCCCTCATATTCAAGGGACATGAGATTTCCAACTTATACTTCATCAAGCATATACTCCATAGTTTGTTCACTTTAACCTTAATCACTTCAAGATGCTTATGATAGGGGCATGAGAGCTGAAAGCTATTAAGTACCATAATTTTTGGAAGCTCTTTATGAAACTTGAATCCCTACTTCCTTCTATGAAGGCCTTTCTTTTACTTTCATGTTGAGTGTCCATCTTCTATCTTTATGCACCTACTTTGAGAGCATAGTGGTCATTCTTAGTTCTATGTGCGTTGTCCCAAGACTTGTTGATTGATGCACAACTTTGATATTGATTGTTTTAAACTATTTGTATCTAGTCACTCTTATGAACTTTGAAGGTGTCCTATGCATTTATGTTTGCTACTCTATGAGGGACAAGCTGAATGCCACTATGCTATGTTTTCTTTACGTGAAACAAACAAACGTCTTGCAAAGCATTGTTATTCATTAATCTTTTGTTTGTGCCTTTTCTTGTTGCAACACAGTTTCTTTGTCTTTCATGTTATGATTGAAGTACTATGATCCCAACTTTGAATGTTTTACAGATACTTTGATCAAGTTTATGATGGTGCATGCCACCTCAAAAATTATTCTTTCTTTTTATCACTTACCTACTCGAGGACGAGCAGGAGTTAAGCTTGGGGATGTTGATACGTTGCAAACGTATCTATAATTTTTGTTGTTCCATGCTTGGTTTTATCTACTTTCTTATGTTTTGTCCACACTTTGGAGTACTTTTCATATAATTTCTTGGACTAACCTATTAACAAGAGCCACAGTGCCAGTTGCCTGTTTTCTGCTGTTTTTGGTTTCAGGAAAGTTAGAAAATCAATATTCTCGGAATTGGACCAGACAAAAGCCAAAGTCGATATTTTACCGGAAGACTCACGGAGCCAGAAGACGAGACGGAGAGGGGCCACAGGGTGGCCACACCATATGGTGGCGCGGGCTAGCCCTGGCCACGCCACCAGGTGGTGTGGGACCCCTGGCCGCCCACCGACCTTGCCTCTCCGCTTATAAGAGGCCTCCCGATGCAAAAACCCTAAATCATTAAGCCTCCAGCCATGAAAAGTTCCGCAGCGCCGCCGCCACCGAAGGGGAGATTCGGGGGACAGAAAGTCTCTATTCCGGCACCCTGCCGGGACGGGGAAGTGCCCCAGGAGCCATCTCCATCGATCTCCACCACCATCTCCATCACCATTGCTGATTCCCATGATGAAGAGGGAGTAGTTCTCTCGAGACTAAGGGTTCTACCGGTAGCTATGTGTTCATCTCTCTCTCTATGCATGATCTTATTGAGATCATGAGCTGGTAATCTATCTACCTTTCTACTCAAGTGGTTTAATAGATCTCTGCTCTCCCCATGTGTGTGAAGTTGACAGTGTGCACACCATGGTGGCACTTAGGCTAGAGATTACAAATACTTGTTATAAGTTATATTTGGAGTTGGATGTCTTTATGAAATTGTGGTGTTTGTTTGAACCATCTAGTGCTCAAGGTGACAGTGTGGGGTTTTCTAGATGGGAAAGATGAACTTTGAGGTGTGCTGTTATAGCCCTACCAATGATTAGAGTGTCCAACCGGAGAGTAGTTCAACGTAGTATCATAAAGAAGAATATATTTATATGGGAGTGTTCACTAGTGAAAGTATGATCCCTAGGCCTTGTTTCTAAGCACTGAAACACCATTTCCTATTAGATCTATTACATGTTTGTTGGTTCCATCTTTATTTCAGTTTGCCTTTAGTCTCTTCCACGCCATCAAGCTATTTTCTGGCACCATTGTCTTTTATCCATACCACTTGTATTTCACTATCTCTTCGCCGCACTAGTGCACCTATACACCTGACAAGTGTATTTGGTGTGTTGGGGACACAAGAGACATCTTGTAACTTGATTGTAGGGTTGCTTGAGAGGGATACCTTTGACCACTTCCTCCCTGAGTTTGATAACCCTTGGGTGATCCACTTAAGGGAAAACTTGTTGCTGTTCTACAAACCTCTGCACTTGGAGGCCCAACAACTGTCTACAAGAATAGAGGTGCGTAGACATCACTAACCCTGGTATTGAATATTGGTGTGCACTTGAAAGGGTCATGCGCTATCTATGTGGTACAATGAGTTATTGGATTCACTATTCGGGGCATCCAACGGTGCTTTAACGTATAGTGATGCGAACCGGATCTCGAATGTAGATGAACTCTACACCAATTGCGGGTATGTATTTACCTTTGGAGGTGGCGCAGTATCATGAAGATCTTGCAAACAAACCATATTGACAAGGTCAACTATGGAAGCAAAACTTGCTACTTTAGACAGAACCACTATAGAGTCAGAATGGTTGCGTGAACTCTTGATGGACTTGCCTGTGGTTGAAAAACCTATACCAGACATCCTCTTGAATTGTGATAATCAAATTGTTATTGCCAAAGTGAAAAATTCTAAGGATAACGCAAACATACCAAGACACATCAAGAGACGTTTGAAGTCTGTTAGGAAATTGAGAAACTCCGAAGTAATTACTTTTACGTATATTCAAACTGATAAAAACCTGACAAATCCCTTTACGAAGGAACTATCACGAAACGCGATAGAGAGTGCATCAAGAGAGATGGGTTTGAGACCCATGGATGTTACACAGTAGTGGTAATCCAACTTTTGTGATCATAGATCCCGTGAATTAGGACCTGGGAAGAACAAACTAGTGGTATGACAGAGGAGAGTATTAGATAACCCTCTCTATGTGAAAATGCACAGCTCTCTATAGCTGTAAGGCAGGTTGGCAACATGCCTTAATGTGTTTTTGTTTGCTATGATTAGCAAAGATGTTGTCCTACAGAGCTATGATTGTAAACATCGCAATCTATGAGATTTGAGTAATCTTTAGTAAACTCATGAAGAGACAAAGTAGTATGACGCATATGCTACACCCACGGGGTAGGCTACTAGCAGCCATGTACTAGTTATGATTTTATGTGGAATCTAAAAATACCAAACTTACAATTTAAGGTTTGTCCATTGTTCAAGTTGCTGATAGACATAGCTCAAGATTCTAGGCGGAAGTTCAACTAAACAGTCTCTGCTGAAACACTGGTATATAAACAAGTAGCGACGTTTGGCAAAATCTGGTGAGAGATTGTTAGAAATAATGGGCTAAACTAAATAGCCATGTAGATTTTAGATTTTCCCTAAATCTTAATGCCCATGTTTGTGGCAGCTCACATGTGTTTGGGCCCATATTTGGAGCAACTCACATGGGAGTGGAGTGGGAGCTAAAGTTTAGTCCCACATGGAAAGTTGGAGGAGAGTTACACGATCTTATAAGGTGGAGTGTCTCACCACCTAGTAAAGTGAGTGAGAAGAGTAGAGATACGCACGCGCTCCTCATTCGATGATGTCGCCGCTTGCACGCACCGCCCGTCTCGTCACGACGCGCACGCCCCGCAGGTTGCGGGAATCTCGCCAAGCCGAGCTTATTTTGCTGCTCAGGAAAATTGTAAGGGTTTGATAGACATGTCAACAGTTAGTCTTTTCGGATCGCTCCTGGATCATGGAATACTGTAACCAACCCGAACATGCGCAACGTGGACTCAGTCACGTTCGCTTCCATTAGGGTTTCCTGAGCCGCTCTATATAAAGTTATGCACGGCTACCGCCATGTAACACCGAAAAATCAATCTAGGGTTTTTGCCAACCTCTCTGCTTGCACCGTCACCGTATCTACTCCATCCCGTGCGTCCGCGTGCACCGACGAATGGGAGAGCAGGTCTCCGAAATCACTCATCCTTGTGATCCTGTACGGGAGAGGGCGAATAAGGTTTTTGGAAAGCGCTTTGCGCGACTGCTTAATCGTCATCACGACGCGTCTCCGGGCGATCTCCTGTTCCACGGGCGACTCGTCTTCAACGTCGTCTCCTTCGAGAAGTTGCCGCCGCCTATGCACCAACGATGACTTCATTGATAACTGATCAGTACGTATACCGTGATCCCATCTATTGTCATACTATGGCTGTTGTTGCTATTCGTGTTGATTAATACATCTAGTATGTTGGAGGTTAACATAATCGTAGATGTTGTAGTCATGATTTATACTCTGAATTTAATTGTGAAAATTATGTCTAATACTCCAACAATATAAAGTGGACACAAGATGTATTCGACCTACTTTCCTCAAAGTAGCTCACTTAATATCTTCTACAAGAACAGGTGGCACGAATGACAATTTTTATTCCAATTTTAAGTATTAATAATTTATATAGGAAAAATAAAAAACAACTAGGTTGATCAAGAAATGACAAATCAAAGTCATATTCTTCCCCAATTAATGATATTGACCTTGGGGGCAAGCACATGCTCCATAATACAGCTAGGTGTATAATGCCAAATGTGGCAACTTGCTGAAATGCATTAGCTATACCTTTATCAATATTCATTACAATACACGTTAATATAGCTCAGATCTAGAACAAGCGCCGCCAATGATTAATGCATATCAAATATAGAGGGGACACCAGCGGTAAAATGTCCTACCACATTCAATCACTTCTAAAAAAATGGCGCGAAACACACGATTCTCTTTTATTCAAAAAATAAACATGCCTTCTTTTGTTGGACACCCTACCTTGGCCTTACCCAACCCTCTCACCAACATCCTTCCAACTCCAATACAAACAGGGCACCAACAATATTTGTCCTCGCAGACTTAACCACTTCTCAAGAAACAAATGGCGCGAACCACAATTTCTTTATTCAAAATAACCGTTTCACACCCTAACTCCGCCCGCGTCCAAGCCCTATCACCAACACCCTCCCAGGGTCAATACCGGGTTGCCCATATCCTACTCATGTCCAAAAATCGGCTATAAGAAGATCCTAAAGCCAATGAACCAAATATACGCTAACTTCCCTAGCACATAGTCCATAGCTCCTCCAGTTCATACTCTTGCTAGGCCTGCCCCAACCCCGGCTAATGTACCTCGAGCCGGGTCTCGCATACCCATGTGTGCGTCCAACCAGGATCCCAATTCTAACCAACATCAACCAAGATCCCCAAGCTACTACACCACATAATTGAGAGTGCATGTTTTAAATTCACGATGCATAATCAATACATGTATGGAACAAGTGGCATGCTGTACTTCATCCATATCCATTACAACAAGTTAATATGCCTCACAATTATAACTATCACCGTAAATACAACGATGTATATGTCCTAGCAAATTAAGAAAAGTCAGGCGTGGATCCCAATTCTCTTTATTCAAAAAAATAAAATAAACACGAACTCCCAATGTTTCGCACCTTAACTTGGCCTGCCCGGCCCTAGTACCAACATAACCCTGGTTCTGATAACAAGCGAGAGTCGGGTTCTAATAGAAAGACCATGTGCTCTAAGAGCATGTATAATGAGAGGTGCTTAGAGGGGTGCTTACAAAAATAAACCAACTATTTTGCTAAGCATTGGTGCTTATTTCTATAGGAGAGGTGCCTAGTTAAGTATCTACCTAGTATAAATAAGCACCGGTGCTTAAAAAAAACTGATTTATTTTTCTAAGCACCTTGCATTGTACCTGCTCTAATCTAGAGGGAAGCCCTGCCCGGCCCGCCGCTCAAAAACCAGGCCAGCCCGCCCATAGCCCACGGGTGCCCAACCACTCGCCCAAATCTAACCAGCATCTACGAAGATCCCACATTAATTGAGAGGGTGAGTTTTAAATTCACGGATAGCCGGTGGAGGATTAGGATTTCCTTGGTTTGTTGTTCACACTCCATCCGTCCACACTCCCCCGCCACCGATCGTGGCCATCCGACGGCCAGGATCATTCCACGCCGACAGCCTTTGTCCGTGGGCTCGGCTCACTTTCTCCCCCACACACACAGACCCACCCCAAAAAACGCCGCAACCCACCCCCATCACCCTCTCCCCCCCTATTTTCCTCCTCGAGCCACGCGACGCGCAGGCCAGCAGCACCGGACGGGAGGAACCAGGCGGCCCTCCCCTCCCCTCCCCTCGTCCTCCCCCGCCGCCGATCGGCGTGGGCCCGGTCGATCGGTGCGCCGGGCCACCGGAGGAAGGAAGGCACGAAGGGAGCCGATCGGGAGGAGCGCCGGCCGCACGGACGGTTATCTCTCCGTACGTTTCTTGCTTCCTGCTTCTCCTGCTTTTGATTTAGAGGGTGGTGTGGTGGGGTGAGGGGTGGTAGGCAGGGACTGGGTTCTTGAAGGAAGGGGCTGGACTGGGGGCGGATGAGGTCGATTTTGGGGGCGAGGCTTGCGGGCTGCTGAGATCTGCTTGGGGCAGATCTGGAGGCGGCCATTTCCCAGGGGTTCGTGGGTGGATTGGCCGGAATTTTGCCGATTTGTTGGTATTCGGAGGTTTGGGGAACGATTCTTCTGTGGTAAAAGATTGAATCTTTGGCCGGGCTAGACAGGATAAGGTGTTGAATAGTCATGTTTTTCTTCTTAGATAGAAGACCACATGTTATGCTTATTCTTTGATGGCCGTGTCTCTAGAGGGCCATCTATGTACCTTGTCTGCAATCTTGATCCAGAAATGGAACATGCAGGCAATTTTGGTACAAGCCCATCCTGTTAAGAGGAGGCTCACGAGACTAGAATTTTTTGGTTTCAACCGTTTACCTTCTGTCTGTTGTATGATTATATGTTATTTCGTTTCATTAACAAATTAACTTTCGTTACTCCTCTTGTCTGAAGCTAGGGAGGCAGTTCTGTCGCAATAGCCACTCGGCTGCCCGAGTCTGCAACCGTTGCAACCATTTGTCTCAGTAATCCATTGTTGCTCCTTGTACGTACTTGAGGTATATGTGTCACCTACATCCCACATTGCCCCTTCTCGTTATAATGGTGATGTATTTGGAGGATGTTGATTTATAGATTTTCCTAGAGTCTGATGGTGATTTATAGTACAACTTTGACATACTCATGCGCAGTCTTTTCGTACTTGCTATGCTGAAACCAAATGCTTACTGCAATTTTCATCACCAGTAAAAGACACAAGTTGTATGCATGTAAATTAAATGTTTCTACTTTATCCATATATTCAGCATACAAATGTACAACAAACGACAAGTTTAGTCCTAATTAATTCATTATTTTATTTTGTATGAATAGTCCCTTACCAATCTAAGCTAATGCAATAACACTGCATATTTTGTTGCTCATCTACTTCCTCTGTTTATTTAGGAACGGAGGGAGTATTTAATAAGCTGTAAAACTAACCTTGGTGATGTGGGTTCCCTGCACATGCATATTTCTTCATGTATATGCTTCAAGAAATCCCAAATTCAAAGAAAGTGGGCATACACTCTGAATATAGCTTTGTTAGTGCTGTTTCTGTTATTTCTACACTTGCTCCGTGTTGTGTACAATAACAGTATTGTTTTCCTTTTGTTGTACTTGCCAGGATTATCTACTTCAAGTTGTAAAGTGTTGCTTTTCAGCGGTTGATTGTTTATTCTACTGAAATTATTTGAGTATCTCATCAAGTTACCAAGGAACACAGGCTTTGATGCAACATAATAGGATCACTATGCTGTCTTCCTCTGAAACATGCCACCTTGGTTCTAGTTCCAACAACCAGGTTATTGATCAGCAGAGTTTACTTGGCAGCAACCCCACTGTTGACGAACATAACTTACTCCCTGATACCCTAGAGAGTGAGAACTACACCCATTATGTGCTCAATAGTCACGAGGTTGGAATGCCGAGTGGAAGCATGATTGGTCAGCAAAATACAAGCTTGAGTTTATGGGATTCAGCTGGATCTAGCTCTATGGGCTTCCTAGGCGATCATGATAGCCTTTTACAGGCAAAAAGAGAACATTTGGCGCCTTCTTTGTCTATAGGTGGTCCTTCAATTATCGAAGGGAGAAGGCGTGAAAGCAGCAGTTCATTGCCTTCGCAGTTGAACATAGACCTAAACCTTAATCAGGCTGATCAATTTGAGACCGGGAATGCTGATATGGTTCAGAGTAGTGGACAATCTGGAATGAGTGCTTTTCCTCTGAACAGAGGTCTTTCCACCACTGAGCATGTTCTTCGCCGTGAAATTTCTCCTGGTCTTGTAAGAAGTTCTTCGCATGCTGGGAGCTTTTTTGATGATATAGAAGACCAAGAAACCGGTGGAAGTTCTTCCCATACTGTGAACCATTTTCGTTCATCTATAAAGAGAAAATTTATTCATGGAAGTCTTGCAGAATCTTCTTCCAATGGGAGTTCACGTAATCGTCGACAAAATAATAATATGCTGCTACCTTCGCTGTCCAGTTCTGAAAGTACTGATAGTTTAAGTATGCCGACCTCTACAAACTATGGTTTTTCATACCCTCCCATAGAGCAGTCGAACAGAAATACTGATACCTCCGCAGATGACATTTTTCCTGGTCCTCATACACTATCTGGTCATCTACTTGAGAGTGAAAGATTCCTGAGAAATACACGAATGAGAATGAGTGCAAATGACTATGATGAATCACTTCCTAATCTCCTGCCAGAGGGAAGTTTTAGGTGTTCAGCTCGTCAGCCTGCGCAGCAACAATCTTCTTTTACTCCAGTGCAACCTAGAGCAATGAGTTCTTCGGCAAGTTCTCATAACCGCCCTCATGTACCTGCTGTTGCTCAGTTCTCGCAAAGTTTGTACCAACCTCCATCAAATGGTAATTTTGGTTCAAGAGCAGGGAGTTCTTCCAGTTCCGTTGATACGATAAATCTGAGATCTGCTTCACAAGATTCTGGTAGGAGTCTGACCAGAAGCAATCTCCCTGAGCCCTTTTTGCTAGGTCCATCGATGTTTTCTACTGATTCAACAAGTTTGCTATCTGCACCCGGAAGCAGAAGCAACCAGCAAAATTCGAGCTCCAGCTCCACACTTCGAGCTTCTGCGAATGTAGGACCCCAACAGGTTCCTGGGTTGAATGTATCTCAGCCAAGTTCAGCCGCAAGAGGTTCAACTGATATACCCAGGAGGTCCTCGCTTGCTGCTAGTGTTGCTCACTCCAGAAGTTCAAGCATAGCATTGCCGCAACGTGGGAATTCATCTTCATTGCACGAGATTCGAAGCCATCAACCAGGATCGAGCTCTCGTGCAAGTATGCAACACTACTCTAGGGCAGTTCCTCCCTCTATTGATAGACAAAACCCAGGTTACTTGGACCTTCAGTCTTTCATGCAGAGCATAGCTGCTTCAAGAGAAGGAAGCAGGACAGTCTCAGAGGTATGCTTCACTGGAGTTACCACATCTATTTCTTTTGTTCTTAGGGCATCCACTATGTGCAAAAAACCACACCTTAAGTCCTATGTGGCAATGCTTGTAGTCTACCTTATACATAGTGGAAGAAATAAGAGTTGTCCATAAGCTTGTAGGTGACCTTAAGCTTATGGGTTGTCCACAAGCAATAGAAAATAATTTACTCTCTCTTCCCTCTCATGCATGAGTATGTAGGATGAGACATGTGGGTCCCAACTTATAGCTAAAGTTCACCTTATACATAGTGGAAGATTTTACAAGAGAGGTCGGTCCCGCCTTGTGGCTAAAGTTCACCTCATACATAGGTGATGCCCTTACTAGATGTCGATATGGTACATAAATAGTTTCATGTATATCTTAAACTATCCTGTGCTGCAAGTTTCCTTTGTCTATTTCTGGTTCTTTTACTTGCTTATAAAAATTCTCAAAGAGGCCATTATTTTTATCTGCTGAATAATAAATTGCACTTGAAATCCATTTTTGTGTGAAATTTGTTTCCATGTGATCTGCATTATTTTCATGCCTTCGTATTGGACTGGAACCATGAGCTTTTTCTTACCTTGGATCCTGGCAATATCCCCCTTGTACCCTTGTATTTAGATTACGCTGCTCAACATTTCTGTTGTTTGTTTATCAATCTAAATTGGTGATATCGCTCTACGATGTATGCCAATTATTTCCTACCGTAAATGTGTTTTGCTATCACAAGTGGTGGACTTTTCTTTACTGCTCTGGTATGGTAGGAGCAAATCAACTGTAACTTGGGTACCTCTGAGCCGATGCTGAGATGACTTACTATTTTGTTCTGAATTCGGCATTTTCTGGCAATATAATTTTCTGTTATCTTCTATGTTTGTAATTTTTTTGTCCATATGTTTTTATTTTTTGTACAGCTTCGCAGTGTGTTCGAACAACTTCGACAGGGGAGAAGTGCTGCTAGACTGGAGGTGAGAGTGACTTCTTGTATACACCCTGTTACATTTCGAATATTTTGTACTTATATATCTGGATCAGAGTATGAATTATGGAACTCAACATCCAATATTGGTGAAGCTACTTTTCATATTTAATTTATCTTCTACATGAACAATTTTAGTTTGGTCAGACATACTAATCTTTAGATAAAGATGGATGCTTAGTTTGATACAGCTACTGACTCCCATCCAGATAATCCATGTTCCTACTTATCAGGTGTTGATTAACAAAATCAACTGTAATTTCAAATACTCCCTCCCGTCTCAAAATAGATGTTCAAATTTGTCAAAATTTGGATGTATCTAGACTAAATACTGTCCAGATACATCCAAATTTTGGAAAATCTATGACATCTATTTTGAGACGGAGTACTAAATATCCAGTACCAGCTGTTACGTTACAAGTTCCAGTAAGTACAGTCTGAAGGCTGTTAACAAATCATAACTCTTTACTTCAAAATAATGAAGTTAGTTTTTCTCTCTAAATCCTTGTTTTCAGCATAACTATCCTATTTCACTCTCTATATATTATACCATTCCACCATGAATATATTTTATTTTTAAAAAGGTGATAGACTGATGGACTGTAATTTGAAAATTGAATCTTCGCATAATTTTGGAGATATTACTGCTAATATTTATATTTTTACTGGAATAGCTATATAATTATGATATTTATTTCTGGACAGGATTTTCTTGCTGATCGTTCACTTATCAGGAGAGCCAGTTTGATCGATAGGCATCGTGAGATGCGGCTTGATGTGGATAATATGTCATATGAGGTAATAAGCTAGTAGCAGAACTTTCCCACATTTCCAGATCATAACTATGTTATCCCTCCACCATAAATCATATCAGACTGCTTTGATTACTGACTTTGTCTTAAATATGTCCATGCCAAGCTTTTTTCAGTTAAGCTTATTGATATTTTTTCTTAAAAATTACACCCCATGGCATGACTTTAAGAAAAGTTCGATGGTACAATAAAACTTGGGATGGAACTGGCGTGACTTGGCCTTGGAACTAGCATGGTTTTTAAGGCGTCCGCTTTAGGACGCCTAGGCGACGCTTAGGCGGCAAGGCGCCCAGCCTCCGCTTTGCAAAAACGACCACTTTAGGTGCCTAGGCGTCCAAAGCGCGCGCCTAGGCGTCAAAGCGCCCCTGGATCGCTTTAAGACGCCTTAACGCCTTAAAAACCATGGGAACTAGTGATAAGGACAAAAATAACAATATTAGATTCATTTTTTTCTTCCAAATTTGAATCAGCAAACAGTAATTCCAGGTGGGAACCAGTCATTCTGGGCAGGATCTGACCAAATTCAGTTTCCCTGTTTTAAATTTGATATCCAGTGCTCTACTGGTCAAGGCCCTTGGCTTATCTGGTTTTCTGTCAGTGATACCTGTATGCATGCTTGTAGCTGGCGCTGAGTGGTCCACTGTAGCAAGTCCATGTTGTGGAAGTGTGATTTTTTAGTGGTACCAACATTTGTATGGCATGTGTGGATTTGTGTTTGATTTCTGTGTTTTTTTTCCAGGAATTGTTGGCACTTGGTGAACGCATAGGGCATGTAAGTACTGGGCTTAGTGAGGAGAAAATAATGAGTGGCTTGAAGCAGTGGAAATATCTCCACATATCGCTGGAGGAACCTCCAACAACAGTGGTCGAACCATGCTGTATTTGCCAGGTAATTCAAAAGCTTGTGTTTTCTGTACTTGCTGTGACAGATTTGCTGATTTGAAGTGTGAACTGGCTGTCCTTATAAGACTTGATGGCATGTGCTTTAGAGAATGCCAGGTGCCCTGCTATGTGTTTCATCATTAGAAAAACTCTGCTTGGTGTAAAGTTGGCTGAGCAATACTATAATCACTCCTCTATTATGTACCATAAAGAAAGAAGCTTATCTTGTTTGGGATTGTCACGAGAAGAATGCCAGTTATACCATTTGCATGCAACTGTTTGTGACTCATTTAGAACTTTAGGGTCCATATTGTGAAAGCTAACTGTCTCAAGTTTTTGTTGAATAGCCTGGTTCTTTACTGAGTGCACCATGGTTTTTGCAGGAAGACTATGCTGACGGGGAGGACATGGGCAGAGTGGAGTGCGGGCACTATTTCCACACCGCGTGCATCAAGCAGTGGCTGGTCATAAAGAACACGTGCCCAATCTGTAAAAAAGCAGCGCTGGGCACCTGAAGCAAACGGCACCGCTCCTGTGGGGAAGCCTGCGGAAAACCCTGAGGCTAGACCAAGCAGTTGGTTATCAGCGCAATGCGACAGGGTGGGACAAGGTGGAAGAACTTATACTATAGGTGGTGGTGCCACATGGTACCTGCTTTTACTGGATGGGAAGGAAGCCATGCAATGGCTGGCTGTAGTAGACCTGGAGTTGGTTTTTGCTTTTGTTCATGAAACCTAGACTTGATATTCAACATTTGTTCAATGACATTCCATTTTAACCTGGGGGGTGGGGTATATCCCTTAATCTTTGCAGCAAGTGACCTTAATCTCGCATTTCCCTTTGGTGTTTGGTTGGCTGAACTTGGGGGAATCGATCAAATTGGCTAAGCAACATGGGGAAACGAAATGAATAGCAAGGAGGAACCTGGTACATGGGCATGGCTACTTGTTTGACCCTATCTACCTCCCCCCTCTTTTATTTTTATTTTGACCTGGAACCTGGGATTCCATTAAATTAAAGGCAGAGCAACATCGCCCTCCACCGCACACTAGGTACATCATTTAGCCATAGAAGGGCAGTACCAGCACGACCGTCAGCTCCTACTTCACTGCAGCCATGGCATGAACTACTTTATTACTAGCACGACGACAAAAATAAAAACGAAACAGAATTGAAATTCAGTCTAGCCATCATCACCCCTATCGGCGACCGATCATCTCCTCGCTCGCTATTGACCAGGACCAGACAGTCTGATTCGACTTCAACACACGGTCAGGTCATGCCCCAGTTCATTGCTGCCGTCAAGGCTTGGATCATTGGATATCTTCATTAACATATCTTTTGCATTTGGCACTCAATCAGAGCTAGTCTCACATGTTCTATCTCCAACAGTCTCCACAACTTGTTTACTTGCTTACAATGCGGGAACAAGTGGCCTCCAACCTCAGCAAGACGGTTGCACATACTCTAGATGTTGAGGACAGTGATGTTGAAGAGCTGGCCCTTCAACCTCCGCCGGTTGCCAAGCTCTGCAATGTTTCTGTTGATGGCGAGGTAGAGGGCAATGCAGAGAAGATGACCTGCAATGTGGCTTCCGCGGAAGTAGGGATGGCAATGGGTACCCATGACCCGCGTACCCGTGGGGTAAAAACCCATTAGTAATACAGGTATGGGACAAAAAATTACCCATGGGTATATAAATGGAAAAAATTTCATACCCATCGGGTATAATGGGTATGGGTGTGGGATCATAGAACCCATACCCGTGTACCCATTTACCCATCCAAAATTTGATAGGTGGGGCCTCTGTAAGATTCTAACATACTTAATTTTTCTTAACCATGCATTGACTCAAGCTCGGTCATCTCGTGCTTTCTAGTTCCACGATTGCTCATAGGTTAGTTAGGATCACTTCACCTCCCTCCAGGTGACTACCGTAGTTCATATCTTATTTATGTGATCACATCTTGATTCTCGAGCTTCTTTATGTGATCACATCCTCATTCTCGTGCAATCAGTATCGATGTCGTATTTCTCATACCATCGCAACTTCATAAATGGCCAGGGTTGTCGCACGCCTCTGTTCTAGGTTTGGTCGCTATTCATAACCTCTCAATGTTTATAATGTCTTACTAATTATTTTCGATTTGGTGTGTTGTAAAGACGGGCATTTTAACCCAAGGGTACCCATTTACCTTGTCGGATGACGGGTATGGGAAAATGTTATACCCATTGACGGGTATGGCTACGGGTGACGGGTAAGACCGGAGATGACGGGTAAGGGTATGGGGTGGCTCCACCCGTACCCATACCCTGCGGGTGCCATCCCTACGCGGAAGGGATGAGGTAGGCTGGGTGCAGGTGGGTCGGGGCGGCCGCCCTGGCCGCGTGCCATCGTCTTTGCTTCGGAAGGAAGGTCTCGAGCGTAGCCTCACCTTCAAGCGTTGGGATCGAGGGAGATGCTACCGGTGCCTCGAGCGTGACCACCAGGTCAGCATTTACCGTGAGCCCTTCAGATGCATCCGTTGTCATCGTCCTGGTCATCGGGAGCGTTTCTGTCGTGCTCATTTTCCTGCCGCTCCTGGAGACGAGGTGGTCACTCCTGCTCGCTCGCCTATCACTCGTGCTCCCTGCCTGCGGAGCCACTCTCCATCTTCTCAGCCTCTCCGTCCCTCGGCACCTCGGAGTTGGGCTGAGGCCATGGGCCACTCGTCGGAGATTGCAACGGTGCCGACAAGCCCCTCTTCTAGGTGTTGCGAGCAGTTAAAGGTCAACGCCACTTTGGACTCTCTCTTTTAGTCCCAGGTCGCTTTGATGCGCATGGAGCTCCTCCAGCTGGTCGAAGTCCGCATCGAGGAGGCGACTCGCCCCCTTCGTGAGGAGGTGGCAGCTCTCAAGCTATTGTTGTCATGTGGTGGTGTTCCTTTGGAGCCGATGGAGGCATGCCCTTCTGATGGCCTGGGGCTCGCCAAAGCGCAGGCTCACCAAAATGCAGGTTTCAGTTGCTCTTGACTCATCTGAGAACAAGTCGTATGTGGTTGAGGAAGAGCAACTCTATGGCTATCTCTCTCCTCATGGCCCGTTGTCGCAGCCAGTTGTGTCAGCTGCCTCTGAGTGTGATGGCATGAGCTTTCTCATGGCTCGCGGGCTTAACTTTGAGAAGGACAGTGGTGTCGACGATGCCGTCTCTCTCTCTCACATGAGTCCGATAGGCTTGAGGTTCCCATAGGGGATGGGGTTGCTAAGTCAGGAGTGTTGACTCATGTGCCTGGATCTATCGTCGCTAGAGAGATTTGTGATTTTCTCGCTACCTTGGCAACTGCATATCCTGGATCCAACAATTTGATTGGCTGTAAGCTTAAGCCCATGAGAGGTGGTGCTAGACCAAGATCATCCTTTGGAAAGGAGAAATCAAGCAAGAAGAGTTGCTTGATGGATGCCCGCCAGCTCGGTGTAGGGGTGTCGTGTTTGGTGTTTTCGTCCGTGTGGCTCTTTGGGTCTTATTTTAGGGTTGGATGTTGGTGTGTGTGGGTGTTGCCCTGTGTTGTCGGTGTTTGGATGGGCTTGGCCCTCTTGTTGGTTTATTGTTGTTGTTGGTTTTTTGCTCGGTTTTCTCTTTTAAAAAACTGGGCACCTTCTTAATTAATAGATGAGGCAAAGCTTTTGCCTCCGTTTAAAAAAAAGTCTAGTTTCCCGTGGCAACGTACATGTTGTGTGTTATACTTTTTATCCATATGAAAACATATGTAAATTCAGCCTACTCTAAGTTTTTTTAAGACCAGCAGGAGGGATGATGTAATTCATTGCCATAGAGGAAGCCGGATAAAAAAAAAGAGGGACCGAAGTGGAACCCAACCCGAAAAGAAAAAGAGGAACGAAATGGACACGACGATTTGGCTCCCAAGCACGGATAGTCCCGCTCCCTGATTGGGCTATTGGTGCATCGACCTATGTATTCTCCTGGATGAATACGGCTCACCATAAAAGGCCTGCCATCGTATGTGTACCATGGGCCCGAGGATGGACTTTTATGTACTGTCTTCGTTTGGAGGCACTAGTCGAAAATAGGGCTTCTATCGGAGCTGCCCGGAGCGATCAGGCCAGGACGCTGCACGGGGCAGGGCCACGATTAGTCCTGGTTCGAATGGGACCGTTCTACGCATGCCTCAACCCCGAATCGGGACTAAAGGTCATGTTCCTATATATATGCCTTTCAGCACCACATGCTTGTGTGAGCTAGTCTGTGACGAAGGGTAACCTCAGCAATGTCCATGGTGAAGGACTTAGGGTTTTGCGGAAAAGAGAATGCTAGGGATTTCGTCGGATGTCAGGAAAACAATGGAGTCAAAGTCGCCTGAATATTGGTGAATCGCACTATTACAGATTGCCTGGGAGTTTTTTGGTACCCTTGCTTGGGCTTTTCCTGTCCTATATATAATAGGCCGAGTCTCAAAGCTGTATGTGGACAGGTTTACATACACGTAATTACGATACCAACACAATGTCGGTTCATGTTCTCTTTCCTAATACATCCAAAGTCTTTGTCGGTTACTTCTTTGGGTCATCACCTTGAATCTTCATGGGCCGTAAGCCTTTTACCCATTTTAGGGTAGAAAATCATAAGAATCCGAGTAATTGTACCCATGTCAGTTTGTTTTTCCCTTCTCATAACGCAAGTGGTGTATGTTGCTTTGTTTTTCCCCTCTATGCACAAGATGTGCTAGATGAAATGCGTGAGAGCACGATGCCACTTGAGTTCACACAAAAGAAACATGATATGAAGAGCCTGAGCCACACTTAAGATTTCTCCTCTTTCTTTCCTTCTCGATCGAGGCTAGCAACTTTACCCTTTCATCTGTTATTGATATAACGCATTTGTCAATGTATAGTGGTCATTTCTCTAGATGTTCTGTAATGGTTTTTGATAAACTTAATTATATAATGCATATGAGCTGACAATAGATGTACGGTGACTGACACACTGCCGAGTTCATTACGGGCCTGCATAATTTTATGGGTGTGGCTGAGACAAACAATGTGAATGGTTTTATGTGTTGTCCATGTGTTTCCTGTCAGAATAAGAAGGATTACTCTTTCTCGAGAACCCTTCACTCCCACCTGCTTTGGTCCGGTTTCATGCCAAGCTATAATTGTTGGACCAAGCACGGAGAAAGAGGGGTTATGATGGAAGACAATGAAAAAGAATAGGATGATGACAACTATCCTATGTTCCCTGAATACGATGATACTGCAATGGGGGAAGCTGAAGATAAAGAGGCACCAGATGAGCTCATTGATGATCTTCACTGGGCCATTGTTGATGCACAGAGAAAATGCAAAAGTGCAAATGAGAAGTTGAGGTTGAAGCGCATGTTAGATGATCACAAAACATGGTTGTACCCAAATTGTGAAGATGACAATACAAAGCTTGGTACCACATTGGAATTCCTGCAATGGAAGGCCGGGAATAGGTTATCTGACAAGGGATTTGAGAAGCTACTAAAAATAATGAAGAAGAAGCTTCCAAAGGATAAAGAATTGCCTGAAAGTACGTACGAAGGAAAGAAGGTTGTCTAACCTCTAGGATTAGAGGTGTAGAAGATACATGCATGCATTAATGAATGCATCCTCTACCGCGGTGAGGAGTACGAGAATAAGAATGAATGCCCGGTATGTGGTGCATTGCAGCATAAGATCAGACGAGATGGCCCTGGTGATGTTCAATGCGAGCGCCCTAGGAAGAGGATTCCTGCCAAGGTTATGTGGTATGCTCCTATAATACCATAGTTGAAACATTTGTTCAGAAACAAAGAGCATGCCAAGTTATTGCGATGTCACAAAGAAGACCGCAAGAAAGACTTGATGTTGAGACACCCCATTCATGGGTCGCATTGCAGAAAAATCGAGAGAGAGTACCCGGGCTTTGCAGATGACACAAGGAACTTAAGGTTTGGTCTTGTAGGGGTTCGCGTATGAAAATAATAAATTTTTACCCTATGCCCCTGAACCCCTGATGTTGCCAGGACCTATCTATTAGTAATGCAGTAACGGGAGGAGCTTTTCGCGAACTTACCCTTGAACACCGAAAAGCGTTGTCAACGCTTAGGAGAGCGTGGTTGATGTAGACGAGCCAAAGCCGACCTCAAGGTTGTGATGAAGTCCTTGTGCTCCTGTGGCTCCAATGACTTGAGTGCCTCAAGTGTGACACCTCACGGGGAGTTACACACGTCCGGTGCCTGGCGATGACTCCCGCTTCCTCGATCCAGCAGTAGTTGTGGAAGTAGAGCTCCTGGATCCGAATCCCGCAGCGCGAAGGCGCTCCGCGGTGAAGATGTCTCTTGTTCGCGCAGTCCAAACTTGGGACCACGGTCACAGGAGAGAGAGAGAGAGAATATCAATTGGAGGTCTCCCCAAAAGTGAGGAAACATTTATTGAATATTGTGTTGTATTTATCTGGCCAAATACCCCCACTATATATAGGGGGAGGGGATGTACTACCTCCCTCAAAGTCCCGGGGTGGGACTAAAGGAGGAGGAGGTGCCGCCGGCCACCCCCCATGGGACCCACGTGGGGGGCTGGCCCAATAGGGCCGCCGGCCACCCCCTTGGCCCATCCTAGGGGTTCGGCCCCCTCTTGGGCCCTTTCCCCTCCAGGATTTGGCCCATTAAGCCTTTTGACCTTTTAAATTGATTTCTTTTTTATTAAATAATTATGAATAAATGATTAAGTAAATATTTAACATTCATTCACATATTATTCAATCTCCGTGGCTATAGAACACCTTCCATCTCCACTCCGGACATCCTCCGGACTTACTAAAACCCTTCCGGTTTTCTCTCTACTCTTCTTCGGTGATCCTACCGATCCTATAAACACTCTCTAAGCATCATCAAGCCTTTAAGCGTGATACCCCACAGTTCGGGAACACTCCAGACATGGTCGGGACACTCCCAAACCAATGATCGACAGAGGGACCTGGATAGCCATGTGACCCCTGTGCATTCCACGAAGATCTTTCGTCATTTGAACCGGGACAATCATGTCTTATTCCTTTTGTTTCT
The DNA here is from genome assembly GCA_910589775.1 of Avena eriantha. Classification (NCBI taxonomy): domain Eukaryota; kingdom Viridiplantae; phylum Streptophyta; class Magnoliopsida; order Poales; family Poaceae; genus Avena; species Avena eriantha. The sequence continues at coordinate 445,432,959 of OU342746.1, forward strand.
CGATACTTGCAGCCCGAGATCTGATCAATGACATCATCATGTCGTGTTTAATCTCGTTACTAAACAATGCCACTTGACTCGTTCCGACAAGTGATATCCCTATGATCAACGCTGCACAGCTATTGGATATAACTTCTCTGAGTGGGCCCTTGAGTATCTTCCCGTCACGTGGACGGACAAATCCCGCTCTTGACATATATTGCCTTTATGGTTCCTCCGAGTACCTGAACACACCTTTATAATCACTATGTTACCAAGTGACGCTTGATGCTATCTAAGCACTCTCGGGAGACAATGATTGATATAGCCTCACGGTCTAAGGAATAGAGTACGAGGATCCATTCTAATCATCGTAACTTGAACTTAGTGACATGATCGGGTCATGATGTTTAGGTTGGGTATTGGTTCATCATCTCATTCTCAGAATGAGTTGACTCCATTTCCAACTGGCATAAATGCCACATGATCAGGAAACCTTGATCATCTGTTGACCAATGAACCAGTGACTAAAGTTTCACTGGGAACCCCTGGTTGTTTATATATCACACGTGCATTAACGTTTCCTTTCAATACAGTTATAGCATGATATAAAACTTAATCATAAACTTTATGAAATGTGATAATAATCCTTACTATTATTTGTCTCTAGGGCATATTTCCAATAGTCTCCCACTTGCACTAGAGTACAAATAAACTAGCTGCATTTGTTCTTAATCATTGGCACCATATTTCCGGTACCCTGAACATGCTTGCTCATGGAAGAGGTTGAGTCTTGGGACTATACTTTACAGTCCCAAATACTTTGCAACTTACTAATGTCACTGTGATTGACATTAATACTTTATCATCACATGATAACATCTTTGTGTATGCATCGCCGCTATGGCAGCAGAACGAGGCCGGATTCCAGGAGCCTATAGTGACTTTAGATGAACCTCGAGGGCTTTCTCATGGGCACTGTGCCCTGGGACACATCATTCTACGTTAAAAGCGAACTAGCCCCGCCATAACATTATACAACACTTTAGATGATACCCTTATCTATTATTATAAATGTAATTATCGAAACACGAGCGCACCCTATGCAACTTTCGATGTCTTTGTTCACCTCGCTTCCTACTTGACTTTAGTCGGTATTACAGGAGTTTCCAACATATTCCCTTATAACATAACCCTTTATGCTTTAAGATAAGTCATCCTTTATGGATTCGGAAAAAACATGTCTACAATTCTGTATTTTGACACTGCGAACAAACTTAGCTCAACATTCCATGATTCAAACTTAATCACTTTTCATTATATCGAATAACATTAAAACTTTTACGACGATCCATACTAGATATGGAGCCAATCTCATGAATCCAAATGGTTCACTATATATTCTAGTTGTGTGCTAACTATTTCTAACTAATGGTCTCTGCATCTACACTACAATGATTTATTTGGTGCCATCTATTCACCCACTTGATATCTAATATCATATTGTGATGCTTTGCATTTCGACATTTCAAACGCATTGCATTCCACAATTTTCTTTTACGCCAATCTTATAAAGTTGAATTTCATTACTATTGATCAAATCGTAGTAATTAGATTCTCTTTTTATCTTTAATACCCTCTGTTGATGAAATAATTTGATCATATCAAATAGTTTCATATTTATGTTTCCATTGGTAAACTTCTTTACACGTTTTAAACAATCATATAATGATAATCACCATATTTTGTTAAAACACAATACATTGAATATGTATTTACTTTCAACCATTCATCAAACACTTTGTATTCAAGTAATACCTGGTGTTTAAGTTATATTGCCGAACTTAGGCATGATTCATATGTGACAGGAATACGAGTGTCTTTCACATATTATCATTATAACTTTGAATTTAAACAATGGTTTCATTCAATAATGAATATATCATTAAGTTGGGTATTTTTGAAGGCATTTCAATAATTTACAAATGTTCATGTATTATCTATTAGTTTCAAAACCAGGATAATTCACACGTAATCCAAGATATGAACATGAATAGAAATCATTCATAAAAGTAGAACAACTATTTGTTAGAAACTCATATGAATAACCGTCTCACGAAGTGTGAGACACACTAATGGAGTTCACGATCTATCGATTACAATAATCATCCTAAAACATAAACTAAGTGATAAATGTTGAGGGAGAGTGTCGTTGGCCATCATCATCATGCTCGTCATCAACACGCAGCGTCACCTCCTCTCCATCAAGCACCTCTATGTAGAAGGACCCGTTTTCAGCAAAACAGAACAAGTATCAAATATACTTAACACTGCAAATGTGTTCGCAAGATTATAACATTTATAAAATTGTATATGAAATATATACCTTTGTCATCAATGACCTCACCGGTGATTGGTTCAACTTTTACGTTCCTGAAACGTAATGTGAACTCTTGGAAATCCAATGTTTCCGTATCACCACTCATGATGCTACTCCAGACATGTCCTTCATAGCTGGGAGGCAATGATCGAAGCAACACGCCTATCGCAAATGGATCATCCATCCAGTAGTCCATGAAGTGAACCAGTCTCATGTGTGCATCAAGCATGCGCTCCAAGTGACTCTTCAGACATGTGTGCTCTTTCATCTGTATGGAAAGGAACTCTCCAAGCAGCTCGTGCTTCCACATGCGCACATGGCTTATGAACTCTGCTCTCAGCTGATAAACCATTGCATATGGATCAAGATCACCCATGAGCAGATGGAGTTCATTCACCATCCCGTAACGCATTATTATCTGAATATAAGTGGACATCTCTTGACGATAGTAGCGGTCCGCCAGCTCTTGTGGGGTCTCATAGTAATCTAGCTCAGTCAAATCCATCATGCAGCGTATGTAGTCTACGACATGATTCCTAGTAAGGAGATCATTCAGGCGTACAGGCCAACTAGGGAAGTTGGATCCATCAAGTCTAAGTTTCTCACCAACTACCCATTCCTCAATGACAAGTAAGCTTCACGGTGAGCCATCTCTGCATTTATAATTGCAAAAGGAATTCAGACTAAGTTTATAATTAAATGAGTTAATAATAACTCCACTCAGAAACACCTATCCCTTGAAGGGTTCTAGTGATAACACGACCCCTTTCCCCCACATCTCCCCGATCATAATGGCCATCAATGTGGGTTCTAGGGTGGACGCTAAACGTCGGTCACATCATTCATGCGACTCTTGCTCGATCTTTCGACCATCCGCGTTCCGAGGCCATGTCTACTACATGCTAGGCTCGCCAACTCAACCTTAGTGTATTCGCTGTGCAACATGGCTTACACCCACTGTATGCGAACATAGATATGTCTAACACCCGATCATCACGGCCTGCCTCATACCGAAGAACTTTCTTGGTGGTGCACGCTAAGGGGGAACACAATCATTGGTAATTCTTAACATGGATCATCTTATTAGGCTACCGTAGAGTATCTAATACTAGCACACAGTAAGATATACAAACGATAACATTGAACGTAAATGCGATGTGATATGGTCCTTCACGTCGTGATCTCCATCTGGCATCACCGAATTCCAGCGCCAGGGTTTTGACACCGTAGACACTAGGGTACCAGTGTCTTTCCGGCGTGGTAGTCTGTCACCTCCGTGACTATCTACTACTACTTCATAACATAAGGTAATCACTTTACCTTTTCCACAACCATATCACAAAGCAATGCCCCCTGCAAAACAAAGTTAGATGCCTCTACTTTATCTTTGCATGTTTTACGTGGCTAAATGGGCTTTCACACGATAACCGTTCTTACCTACGAACTTTCATCGAAATGCTGATCAAGTAGTTGTCTATACTATACCCCTTTCGGGGCCCTCCGTTGCAAATGGCATACCAACTAATGCGAGAGAGACAGACACCCCCAAAGCCACTTTATACGGTACAAGCCATATGTCAAGCGTGGACCAGTCTCGCGAATGAACGCGTAAAGTCGGTTGGGGGCCGCTTCATCAAGCATTACTGCGGTATACACAACTACACGTGGGAGGTTAACAACTAAAATATCAACTCCCACATGCTACATCTCGTGTGTTCTACCCGTACTAGCATTATTACGCATAGATCTAGCTCTGATACCACTGTAGGGGTTCGCGTATGAAAACAATAATTTTTTACCCTACGCCCCTGAACCCCTGATGTTGCCAGGACCTATCTACTTAGTAATGTAGTAATGGGAGGAGATTTTCACGAACTTACCCTTGAATACCGAAAAGTGTTGTCAACGCTCAGGAGAGCGTGGTTGATGTAGACGATCCGAAGCCGACCTCAAGGTCATGATGAAGTCCTTTCGCTCCTGTGGCTCCAACAACTTGAGTGCCTCAAGTGTGACACCTCGTAGAGAGTTACACACCTCCGGTGCCTGGCGATGACTCCCGCTTCCCCGATCCAGTAGTAGTTGCGGAATTAGAGCTCCTGGATCCGAATCCCGCAGCGCGACGACGCTCCACGATGAAGATGTCTCTCGTTCGCGTAGTCCGAACTTGGGACCACGGTCACGGGAGAGAGAGAGATAGAGAGAATATCAATTGGAGGTCTCCCCAAAAGTGAGGAAACCTTTATTGAATATTGTGTTGTATTTATCTGGCCAAATACCCCACTATATATAGGGGGAGGGGTGGTACTACCTCCCTCAAAGTCCTGGGGTGGGACTAAAGGAGGAGGAGGTGGGGGGAGGTGCCGCCGTCCACCCCCGATGGGCCCCATGTGTGTGTGTGTTTGGGGGGGGGGGTGGGGGGGGGGGGCTGGCCCAGTAGGGCTGCCGACCACCCCCTTGGCCCCTCCTAGGGGTTCGACCCCCTCTTGGGCCCTTTCCCCTCCCGGATTTGGCCCATTAAGTCTTCAGACCTTTTAAATTGATTTCTCTTTTATTAAATAATTATGAATAAATGATTAAATCAATATTTAACATTCATTCACATATTATTCATTCTCCGTGGCTATGGAACACCTTCCATCTCCACTCCGGACATCCTCCGGACTTACCAAAACCCTTCCGGTTTTCTCTCTACTCTTCTTTGGTGATTCTACCGATCCTATAAACACTCTCTAAGCATCATCAAGCCATTAAGCGTGATACCCCACTATTCGGGAACACTCTAGACATGGTCGGGACACTCCCGGACCAATGATCGATAAATGGACCTGGATGGCCATGTGACCCCTGTGCATTCCACAAAGATCTTTCGTCGTTTGAACCAGGACAGTCGTGTCTTATTCCTTTTGTCTCTCGATACTTGCATTGTCCGAGATCTGAACAATGACATCACCATGTCGTGTTCAATCTCGTTACTGAACAATGCCACTTGACTCGTTCCGACAAGTGATATCCCTGTGATCGAATCACACGCTGTGGAACTATTGGATATAACTTCTCTGAGTGGGCCCTTGAGTATCTTTTCGTCACGTGGACGGTCAAATCCCTCTCTTGACATATATTGACTCTATAGTTCCTACGAGTACCTGAACACACCTTTATAATCACTATGTTACCAAGTGGCGCTTGATGCTATCTAAGCACTCTCATGAGACAGTGATTGATATAGCCTCACGGTCTAAGGAATAGTCTATGAGGATCCATTCTAATCATAGTAACTTGAACTTCGTGACATGATCGGGTCACGATGTTTAGGTTGGGTATTGGTTCATCATCTTATTCTCAGAATGAGTTGACTCCATTTTCAACTGGCATAAATGCCACATGATCAGGAAACCTTGATCATCTGTTGACCAATGAACCAGTGACTAGAGTTTCACTAGGAACCCCTGGTTGTTTATATATCACACATGCATTAATGTTTCCTTTCAATAAAGTTATAGTATGATATAAAACTTAATCATAAACTTTATGAAATATGATAATAATCCTTATTATTTTTTCTCTAGGGCATATTTCCAACAGGTCTAAGTATAGATAGCATGAATCCTTTTGGGGAGCAGCGCTGCAGTCATAGCACCTGGCCTATAACTCTATGTATCTATAACCTTCCTCCTTGGTTCTGCATGAAGCGGAAGTTTATTATGATGCCAGTGCTCATCCAAGGACCGAAGCAACCCGGCAACGACATTGATGTGTACTTAAGGCCATCAGTTGAAGAACTTTTATAGTTGTGGCACGGACAAGGTGTACGTGTGTGGGATGAGCACAAACAGAACGAATTTGACCTACGCACGTTTCTTTTTTTAACCATCAATGATTGGCCTGCTCTTAGTAACCTTTTAGGACAGACAAACAAGGGATAAAATGCATGCACACACTGTTTAGATGAGACTGAAGGTACATACTTACATAAATGTAAGAAGTTTGTGTACCTAGGGATTCGTTGATTTCTTCCAACCAAGCATATCGTAAGAAAGAAAGACAAGAATTTAAAAGGTGAGGCAGATCACCGGAATAAGCCCGTCCCCCGTACTAGTGATGATGTATTTGATATGGTCAAGGATCTAGAAGTAATCTTTGGAAAGGGTCCTGACAGTCAATCCATTCTAAATGACGCTACCGGATATGCGCCCATGTGGAAGCAGAAATCTATATTTTGGGAGCTACCCTATTGGGAAGTCCTAGAGGTCCACTCTTCAATCGACTTGATGCACGTGACGAAGAATCTTTGCATGAACCTGCTAGGATTCTTGGGCGTGTATGTGAAGTAAAAAGACACACCGGAAGCACGGCAGGACCAACAACTTATGAACGAACGAGATGGCCTGCTTCCAGAGAAGTATCAAGGTCCTTCCATCTACACTCTTACAAAAAAAGAGAAGGAAATCTTTTTTGAATGCCTGAGCAGTATCAAGGTCCCGTATGGCTTCTCTTTGAATATAAAGGGAATAATAAATATGGCAGAGAAAAATTCCAGAACCTAAAATCTCATGACTGCCACATGATTATGACACAATTGCTTCCGGTTGCATTTAGGGGGCTTCTACCGGAAAATGTTCGAGTACCCATTGTGAAGCTATGTGCATTCCTCATTGCAATTTCTCAAAAGGAAATCAATCCATATACTCTACCAAGATTACAGAATGATGTGGTCCAATGTCTTGTTAGTTTTAAGTTGGTGTTCCCACCATCCTTTTTTAATATTATGACGCATCTCCTGGTTGACCTAGTCGAAGAGATTGACATTCTTGGTCCTGTATTTCTACACAATATGTTCCCCTTTAAGAGGTTCATGGGAGTCTTAAAGAAATATATTCATGATCGTGCTAGGCCAGAATGAAGCATATCCAAGGGGCTATGGAACAGAGGAGGTCATTGAGTTCTGTGTTGACTTTATTCCTGACCTTAAGAAGATTGGTGTTCCTCAATTGCGGCATGAGGGGAGACTGAGTGGAAAAGGCACGCTAGGAAGGAAAGCAATAACAAGTAGAGACGGGCATTCTTTCACTCAAGAACACTACACAGTTCTACAAAGTTCCACCTTGGTGGCTCCGTATATCAATGAACACAAGAATATTCTACGCTCCCAATACCCGGGGTAGTCTCATGACTCGATTACACATGCACACATGGCCACTTTCGGCGGTTGGTTCCAAACACATCCCATGAATAACACTACTATTAGAGAGATTAGTTGTACTTGTTAGCCAAGACACCGTCTTTGGCTGTATTGACTTTCCAAGGGTACGAGATAAATGGGAACATATTTTACACGATCGCCTAATATAAAAAGATCACCAACCAAAAAAGTGGTGTCGCATTGATGCAACAAACAATAATGGGCAAAAGGACACATATTATGGTTACATAGAGGAGATAAGGGAAGTTGACTATGTACCTTCTTTTAAGGTCCCTTTATTTCGGTGCAAATGAGTCATGCTAACAGGAGGCGGGGTTGAGGTAGACAAGAAGTACGGAATGACAACAGTGTATCTCAACAATCTTGGGTAGACAAACGAACCATTCGTCCTAGCCAATGATGTGGCTCAGGTTTTGTATGTGAAGGACATGTCTACCAAACCGAAAAAAAGAAAATAATAAGGAAACGAATACATCATACGATGAGCCAAAGTGCCACATAGTTCTTTCAGGGAAAAGAAACATCGTGAGAGTGGAGGACAAGACAGATATGTGAGAACATTATAATAAGTTTGATGAAATTCCACCCTTCACAGTGAACACTAACCTAAGCATCCTGTTAAATGCTGAAGATACTCCATGGTTATGGCCGACGCAATCATAAGCAAGGGACATACGCGAAGAAGGTTAATGGCCTCCAAGGAATTTTAGGAAACAAGTGACTATATGCATTTTGAATTATGCCTTTGGTGGTTTTTGAGATTCAATCAATATACCGAGTGTAGTATTTTTCCTTGCAACTATAAATGTCACATAATATGACACCACGCGAAGATTTTACATTGTTCGAACCGTTTTTGAATTTCTTATGCCCCTTTCAAACTACGGTTAAAACGGCGGGCATGAAGATTCTTGCCCAGGGGATAATCCTCGCTAAACTTGCATTGGATCTCTGAAGAAACATCATATTGTGAGTCTAAAAATGATTTTTTCAAAAAAGCATGAGCTTTAGATCATGTACCTGTAGTTCAAACCGGACCCATTTACTACCAATTCGGTAGACATTTGTCTTTTTACCAGGGGTGGATGGAAAGGTCTGAGATACCCCGGTTGGGACATTGTTCATGTAAAGTGGTCTAGTGTTTTTAAAAAAATGGGGTGGTAGCATTTTGAATTATGCCTTTGGTGGTTGCTTCACAAAACGCCCACTTTTTGGCACTCTTAAAATAGAAAATGGGTTTTCCGTGCGATGTAAAGGAAAACCTCCTCCTGCAACATTGTTTGCCATCCCAAGATGCACATGTGTGCACAATATGGACGCACTATCACAAACTATGCTGCAATTTTGGCCATTACATTGGTCATTTTTCCTAAAAGCCATGAAACCTCGAACATGATAGCTCATTTTGAGAAGGACTTTTCGAGATGCAATGAATATACCAGGTTTGGTATTTTTACTTCCAACTATGTCACATAATATGACACCACGCGAAAACTTTACATTGTTCAGACCGTTTTTGAATTTCTGATGCCTGTTTCCAAATTTTTCGGTTTCAAACTACGGTCAAAACGGCCGGCATGAAGATAGGGGATGAGCTGCCCTAAACTTGCATTGTATCTCTTAAGAAACATCATATTTTGAGTCTAAAAATGGTTTAAAAAAATCATGAGCATATCATGTACCGGTAGTTCAAAACGGACCCACTTCCTACCGATTCGGCAGACATTTGTCTTTTTCATCACGGGTGGACAGACATTTGTCTTTTTCATCAGGGGTGGATGGAAAGGTTTGAGATACCCTGTTAGGGACATTGTCCATGTAAGGTGGTCTAGTATTTTTAACAAACGGGGTGGTAGAATTTTGAATTATGCCTTTAGTGGTTGCTTGAGAAAACGCCCAGTTTTTGGCACTCGTAAAATGGAAAATGGCTTTTCCGTGAGGCGAAAAGGAAAACCTCCTCCTGCAACATTGTTCTCTATCCCAAGATGCACATGTGTGCACAATATAGGAACACTATCACAAACTATGCTGCCATTCTGGCCATAACATTGGTCATTTTGCCCGAAAGCCATGAAACCTCGAGCATGATAGCTCATTTTTGAGGACTTTTCGAGATGCAATCAATATACCAAGTTTGGTATTTTTCCTTGCAACTATCAAATAATATGACACCACACAAAACCTTTATATTGTTCGGACCATTTTTTAATTTCTTATGCCCGTTTCCAAATTTTCCCGTTTCAAACTATGGTCAAAACGGCGGGCATGAAGATAAGAGATGAGCCTCACTAAACATGCATTGGATCTCTGAAGAAACATCATATTGTGAGTCTAAAAATGATTTTTTGAAAAAAGCATGAGCATTAGATCATGTACCTGTAGTTCAAACTGGACCCACTTCATGCCGATTCGGCACACATTTTGTTTGTGAACAAAGTTTGATCCCTACATTGAAATGAGCCAGTTTTTGACACACATGTGTATCTCAACATGGCAATCAATGTCTTGGAGGCCAAACATTATTATTCTTTATTTAAAAATTATTTACCATTTAAAAACCCTTTTATAGAATTTAGGAATAGTAGAAATATTAAATAATTGAATTCTCATTAAGAATAAATTATATTTTGTTAGATGGGTATTTATTTTATGAACATTTTGATATGCTATATATATTTTTATTAGATAGATATTCTTTATTTATTTTATGAACATTTTAATATGCAATAAGGCGGGAACCACAATTTACACTACAAAGTTCAAAAAACATTTTCGAAAGGCCCTTTATTCCAAGTTAATCTTACCAACGGGGACTAAAGGTGGATGGTTGGTGCGCCCTCTTGACTGCTGCTTCCAAAATCCTTTAGTCCCGGTTGGTGGCATCAACCAGGACTAAAGGTAACCTTTAGTCAACCTTTAGTCCCAATTGATGCCAACAACCGGGACAGAAGGGTCTTTAGTCCCGGTTTGTGGCATCAACCGGGACTAAAGGCCCTCGACATATAACCCCCTGCTCCTTCTCCCCCAAATCCCATCTCATTCTTCAAGTTCCCGATCGAGCAGGAGGCGGTGCCGAAGAAGACCACGGGCGATGCCAGCATGCTGCTCGACTCTGCCACGGTCCTCCTCCTCTCCGTCGCTGTCAACACCGTCCGTTGTCACCAGCCACCGTCATAGGAGGTGCTCTGGCCACCGTGCTCCTCCTCTCCATCCTCCCATAGGAGGCGCTCCGGCCGCCAACACCACCAAAAGCCGCCATCGTCTGCACGATCCCGGCGCGCCGCCACCATCACCAACCGCCGCCATCGTCGTTGCCGTGTCCCCAGGTGCGCCCCTCTCCCTCCTGCGATCCCTCCCGATCATTCGATGGAATTAGTTGCATATTGTTGAATTAGCTAGGGTTTAATTAGGGATATCTAGGTAATTAGGGTTAGAGAATTATTAGTTAGGGAATTAGGGTTAGGGTTAGGGAATTGTTAGTTAGGGAATTAGGATTAGGGTTAGCGTTATGGAATTGTTAATTATTGAATATCCACTTGGTGCCTATAACATTGCGGCAATATTTTGGCTTTTCAACTAACTTCCATACTTTGTTTCTCTCAAAGTTGTTAAGCTCTTTGTGCATTGCTTCCAACCAATCCGAATCTTCAAGAGCTTCCCATACTTTCTTTGGCTCTACCATGGAAATGTGTGCTTGGTGTTCACCAAAACTCTTCAATTGAGCTCTAGTGGATATCCCTCTTCTTAGACCCCCTACCACATTCTCTAGAGTGCGGTCTCTTAATTCCAACATTCTATCCATTCTAGCTTGGAGACGAGTTTCGATCTCCTTGTTGTTTCCTGTGGGGATCTCTTCATAATTGATTTGAATATAACTTAATCCGTTGCTGACTAGATGCATTAATTGATTTGAATATATATTAATGATTCTTTCTTCTTTTAGCCCTCTGGATCGAAGCAATCTTCTAGAAGCAAACGAGGCCTGACAAAAAAGTTGGCCCCCGATGCTAGGTTCACGATCGAAGAAGTCGCTGCAGATGGCGCCCAGATTGCTCCCTCACAGAACGCAAGATTATTTGTAAGTCAATGCGGAGTTATTGTTAGGGACATCATCCCGATCACCATTAGAGAATGGAATAAGCCAAAGGAGTATGGAGTTAGTTATTTCGAGGATAGATCCAAAGATAGGGTTTGGAATACACTCATGTCAAATTTCACTCAAGCGCCAGAGGTGGATCCACAAAACAAAGTAACAGAGCAAAAAGTCAAGGAGTGGGCTCTTAAGTAGATGGCCACACAATTCAAATACCACAAGAAAAGATTGTACAAGATGTATGTCCTAGAAAAAAGGACTCCAGTGTTCACCGAAGCGAATGAGAAGCTAAGAGATCACTGGGACACATCAGCTGAAGATGTGAAAAGGTTGGAAATAAACAAGGCAAAGGCTGCGCTGGAGAAATATCACCATGTTATGGGGACAGGTGGCAACAAGGCTGCCATTACTAAGTGGGAGAAAGCTAAGAATGACTTGATTGATAATGGTACCGATCCAGAGACATCGGAGTGGACCGAACAGGTAAAGTCTTGGTTCTACGGGCATTTGGGAAAGTTGAACCCAGAAATAGGGAAGTGTATCTATACAAAAGAACATCTTGCAACACCTTGTGAAGCCCTTAAAACTACAGCGAAGGAAGTGCAGGAGGGGAAGTTCTATCCCGATAGAGAGAACAACGAGCTGACACTCGCCCTTGGGAATAAAGAACATGAAGGACAAACAAGAGGCACATCAGGATCCCTTTGGTGCAAGATCGGGTTTCTCGATGACAGGAAGAAATATCCTGATAAATCCATAAGAGGACAAAGGATAGGGAGGTAGACCGGATGCAGCAGATAAAAGATACATTAAGGATGTAGTAGGAGCAAATAAACGCACTTAGCCAACAAGCTACCGTCCCATCTTAGCGGCAGGATGAAGATCCTGCATTCGATGCTACCGGCCCACCATCTCGACGGAAAAGCAGAGTGGCTTCCACGGAGCTCCCTGCTGATGATGATGCACTAACGATGGCTCGTCGCTACCCCGTGGATGATATCACGGATCCAGAAATTTGTGAGCTACATGTGATAGTTGTGATGATAGCCATAAAGGTGGCGGTCAGCTTTGCCTTACCTTCTGGACCTAGACCAACTTACCATTGCTCTCCAGTTCCAGATGGCTACGCTATTGTCGGGGTGGATGAAGTTATGAAGGGGTTTGAGCACCTGAAGCTTGACATCCCTACAGGTGAAGGGGATCTGACTGAACTAGAATAAGCCTGGAAAGGCACCGTTCTATGGCGAAAGGAAAACATCGTACTTCCAAATTGGACGCCAAGGCCACCGACTTCTCCCAGTTGCAATCCAGCTCAATCTCCACCGCCTCAGCCATCTCCGGTGCGTCTGTAGACTCCACCATGTCAGCAGACTCCACCGCCTCAGTCTTCTCTGGCGTTTCTGCAATCTTCACTACCTCAGCCATCTCTGGCGCGTCAGCAGACTCTACCGCCTCCGCCGCGTCAGCAGACTCTGCCGCCTTAGCCCTGGTTGCAAAAGCGGAAGGGCACCGGCGCTTTGGCGGCTAGTACTACAGCTGCGAAGAAATCCTCAGCATGTACAAGGAAGAAATCCAAGGCGACTCCTACCAAGTTACCTTACGACATGACTAATGAAGAACTCAAAAGGGTCGTGGATGAAGGTGTGAAACGGTAGCTTGCACCGAAACGGACCCTGCCAAAGCAGTATATAGCATCAAAAATAGTGAAACACTTTGTGAACTTGCTTGAGCGACCAAGGCCAGATGATTTGCCATCAGACTATGACCGCTCTATTATGAAGTCATATAAAGCGAATGTCCAGCGGTCGAAAAGTAGTAGTGCAAGCGGGAAAACAATTCCCCAGCTTGGAGAATAGAAAAACCAATCGTGCCCCCCGCTCAGTTTGTTTTCCGATGATGATCCAGAGGTTGCACAACTACTCGAAATAATGGCTAGCGATCTTGGTATGATTGTTGGTCAATACTTAAGCACAGAAGCCGCACCCATGGCTGGAGTAGCATATAAATACGAGTACATGAAGCCTCTTGCCAGACCCGAGGAGGTCCTGCTTCTACAAACACAAATGTGAAAATGGCATAAGTGGTATATGCGAACCTCAGAGAAAGGGAAGATCATGATCACAGTGGTAGTTAGAGAGGAGCATTACTTCCGTGGAAACAACGAGATACTCATTGATTTCACGGAATTATTTCAGTTATTCAATCAAGGCGCGCTTGATAAATCTCTCATCGGTTTCTATTGTCTGTAAGTGATTTATTTCTGTAATTAAGTCTCTAGCTCAGCTCTTTCATTACATGTATAATTATCCTCACTATATTCTTTTGTACAATATTAGCAGAATGAAGATTCTTGCATGCAAAAGAGGACAAATCTATGACCTTGGGTTCATTGATCCAAATAACATTCATGAATATATGGTAAAAAATAAAGCCAATGAAATAGAGGATTACTTGCTAAACTTTCTAACGAAACAACAAAACAAAATGGAAATACTATTTCCTTACAACTTTGAGTGAGTGTTACTGTCTTGTACATATTCGATTTCGTCTACTTGATGTTAATTGTAATTGATGAGTTATGCATGCGCAGGTTCCACTTTATTCTGGTAATCATTCAACTTGACAAAGGAAAAGTACTTGTCATGGACTTGAAACGTAATAGCCATGAGATATGGGTGGACCTGATTCTAATGCCGCAGAGGTAACTTCAATCATTATCACACTATATCGGCATCTTTCATTCATTTCCTGATATCAAGTAATTAATAACTCCTTTACTCATTTTCTTTGCTGGGTAGGGTTTGGAAACGTTTCACAAAGGATGCTAGGGGTGAATGGAAAGAGGATCTTACATTTAGACAACTCAAAGTAAGTAGTACTATAGCTAGGTCCGTGCATCTTTTTGGTTCTTGTTTCAATTCCATTATTTTTTTGAAACCATCGACTGTGAGGGAACCCCCACAGTTATTTTATTAAAGAACCGTTCTCAAAATTACATATGTACACAAGAACCTATTTACAAAAGCAAAAGGAAAATTTACAACAGAGAGTCAATCCATTGTGAAAATTCAGCTGTATGTTTGTCTTTCACTCTATGCACATGCAGAGTGGCCTCATGGATAAACTTCCTTCGCCAAGCCCCAAAAGAAGGCTTCACATTTTCAAAGATTGCCTCATTTCTCACCTTCCAAATATGCCAGCACCCAAGAATGACTACTTCCATGAAAAAGGGCCTTGTAAAAATTTCCTTCTAGCAGATAAAAACATGAGTTCCATAGAATCCTCCTGGCCCCATTCCACTTGTAAGTAGGCCCAGACTCTCCTACTAAAGTTGCACTCGAAGAAAAGATGTTCCTAGTTTTCAATCGCCTGTATTGGATAGAGCTCACATGTGTAGTTGTTAGAAACATTCCAATGTCTTCTTCTCAAAATATCTCGGGTATTGGGTCTATTGCTTACCAAAAGCCAAGCAAACACTTTGATTCTAAGAAGTACTCTTCTTTGCCAAATCCAGGAGTGGACTTTACTAGTCAAGAAATTTTTGAATGTGAAATTTTAATATAAACTGGCAGTGAAAATCCCATCCTTCCATATCGTTTTCCAGGAGTCATTGCATTCAGAATCAAACTGCATTATTGCCATCACATTCTAAAGACTTATCATTTCATTGTATGCTTGAACTGACATGGGTCTATAGAAGAGCATTGAAACATCATCCGTATCTAATACCTTCTGAACTGAAATGGAAGAGTCAAGAGCATAGGAAAAGAGTCTTGGATAATCTTTGCCAGGACATTGTCCATTCCACTTATCATGCTAGAACATACAGAGTCACCTTTGCCAACCTTGACTTCACATATTTCTCTATATTTATCAGATAACTTCATAATATCTCTCCACCAAAAGGATCCACATATATTATAGTTATGTGGAGGACTGTCAGTGTAATAGTTCCACACAAGTTGCACCCAGGGGATATTTTCTTTATTATAAAACTTATGTAGATGTTTCATGAGAAGGGCCTCATTTTGCTTTGAGAAGTCAAGTATTCCCATCCCTCCTTTATTCTTGGGTTTGCAAATCATTTCCCAAGCCGCAAGAGATTTCCTTTTTGAGTCAGGTTTCCTGTCACTCCAAAGACAATGCCCGGTGATTTTGTTTAGTTGCTCTATAATTCCAATAGGGATATCTAGAGAATAAAGGAAGAATAAAGGCATGGAACTAAGACAAGATCTGATCAATTATAGTCTCCCCCCATAGGCCAAAAAGGTTGAGGTAGCAACCAATCTTCTTTCCAGTTTGTCCACCAAAGGAGTAAGATCCTGAATCCTAGGTTTTGTTATGCCAAGTGGCATGCCTAAATATGTAAATGGCATCGAGCCGACAACACAACCAAACTCCTCAGCCAGGTCAATGATTTCATCATCAGACGCATTGACAGGCAACATACAAGATTTGTGATAGTTTACAAAAAGACCAGTTGATTTACTGAACTTGTCCAAGGCCTCCTTCCAAGCTTTTAATTGGTCTCTGTCTGCAGGAATGGTTAACAAGGTATCATCCACATATTGGAGTATTGGGAAATCAGGATCTCCTGTCTAAATTGGAAGATCAATCAAATCTTCTCCCACAAGGTTAATAACTACATCCTGCAGAAGGTAACCTCCCAGAACAGACAGCAAGGGGAAAGTGGATCACCCTGCCTCACACCCCTTTTGCATAGAAATTGTTTACCAGGGATACCATTTAGCAAGACTAAAGATGACCTAGAACAAAGAAAGGCCTTGATCCAAGAAATCCATTGCTGATTGAATCCCTTGTGCTGCAAAATCTGGAAAATAGCATCATACTCAATTGTGTTAAAGGCCTTCTCAAAATCAAGCTTCAAAATCACACAAGATGCCTTGGAGACTTTGCACTGATAGATATATTCAAAAGCCCATGCAACACAATCCTAGATTCTTCTGCTCTTTATGAAACCATACTGATTTTTGTGAACACACTCAGTTATTACATCTTGCAATCTGTCAGCAACAAGCTTGGTGAGAAATTTAAGGCAACAATTTTTTAGGGAAATTGGCCTATAATCATTAATTTTCTCAGGCCCTTGACACTTTGGAATCAGGGTAATAAAGGAGTTGTTAATGCTGTCCAAAGAAAGGGTACCATGAAAGAATTGATCAACAAGTTTGTAGAAATCTTGTTTAATAATATGCTAGCATTTTCAGAAACAATCCATTGAAACCATCAGGCCCAGGTGCTTTGTCAATAGGCATACTTTTAACAACAGCATCCATCTCATCATGAGAAAAAGTCTTTGTAAGATTATCCAAACCATCCACTTTTTTCAGCAAAGCAGGCAAATTCAGACACATGTCAATACCTCTAGCAGTTCCTATTCTTGCTTTATAAATAGGTCAGAGCAATTGCTACCATACCATCATGGTCAGACACCATCCTTCCATCATCAGCAACAAGAATCACCATTGTATTCTTCCTGTTACTAATAGTGGCCCTTGAGTGGAAATATTTTGTATTTTCCTCTCCAAGCTTCATCCATCTACCAGTACATCGCTTTTTCCAATAAAGGAATTGAGCATGGAGCAGATGCTCATAATGGCCCTTAACGATTTTCTTGAAATTGCATTCAGTAAGAAACAAAGGTCTTTCCTCTTCAAGAGTATCAAGGAACATGATAACCAGTTTGCACTTTGTAATTTGCTGTTTCAACTTTGATAAACTAGTTTTCCATTTTTTGAGTGTGGATCTTAGAGCCTTTAACTTTTTGACAAGATGTTCGCTGCATTTGTTCCCCCAGAGTTTGATTGCCAAGACTAGGACACGCAATCAATGAAACCCAGCTGCACAACCCAAAAATTCTCGAATCTGAAGATATTGACCTTTGGGATTGTGGTATCAATCGAAATCACACAGGGGACATGGTCGGAAGTAGGCTTTGAGAGAGGAATAACCATTGTATTTGGAAAGATAGATGTCCATCTCGGCGTCGTGAAAAACCAGTCCAATTGCACCAGGAGAGGGTCTTGTTGCATGTTAGACGAAGTAAATGACCGACCTTTTAGAGGCAGCTCTAGCAGTCCAAGATGACTGATTATCTCATTAAAAATAAACATATCGTTTATGTCACCTCCACCCGTGTTTCTATTATCTTGTGATCTTGTGAAATTAAAATCCCCCATAAATAACCAAAGTTCATCATCCGGTATGACCAAGTTAAAAAGCCATTGCACAAACTCATCTCGAAGTGGACCTTGACATGGCCCATAAACAAGAACAAGAGTCCATTTCAGATTAGCATAGACCGATTCAAAATTTATAATAATACCAAATCTTTTTATTTGAACCAGTGTTCCTTTGAAAATAGAAGAGTTCCACACCACTAGAATTCCACCAGAGGCCCCTACTGAAGGAGCAAAGACAAAGTTGTCAAGGCTCTTTGGGCAAAAGGATCAAATAAATTTATAATCAAAGCTTTCTTTTTTGTTTCTTTCAGACAGAGAATTGAGCATTTGCTTTCTTCAATTTTTTCACGCACAGACAATTGCTTTATTTCAGAGTTCATGCCTATGATATTCTAGTCTAACACCTTCCAGGATCTTGATAATGTTTTATAATCCATAATAACATTGAAGTTGAGGCAGGAAGACGCTGGCATAGCCAGTATCACAATTACAAACCAAAATAAACATCTAGTTGAAGTAAAATTAACAAACTATGATAAAGGGCATGATTAGGAGCACACCCACTCCCCTGAGCTGAGCAATGAGACCACATTAATCACACTGATGGTGATGCTTAGTCTGCAGCAGGACACGCTTTAAGCTTGTTAGCAGTTAGTAGGGTCTGATCGCTCTCCAGAATATGTCCAATTGCTTGCATGGCCTCAATAGGAACTTCAGGTGTTGTGGAACCAGTAGCAGTAGAACTTGAACCTGGAGAATCATGAGCATCAATAGCAGAAGATTTCTTGTACCATGAGCATCAATAGCAGAAGATTTCTTCATGGCCACATGTAGTTTGGCAGTCTTCTTGGCGCACTTATCAGGTCTGGCAAGAAGCTCAGAGATTGGAGGAAGCTTATGGCCATCCCTTGCAGCCTGGCCCCTGGTGGTGCGACAGACAGAAGTCTCCAACAGTGGTGCCTCTTTGTTTTTGCCTCTGACTGACCTTCTTAGCTTAATAGGTTCAGTAGTATTAGTAGAGAAGATGACATTCTCCTAAATATTCTGAACAGGGGACACAGTGATGTCAGACTTATGACTCAAAGCCGACACTTCAATGAATTTCCTACCAACTTGTGGAGATGTTGGTACAATATTTGTAGTAAAATTAGAACTGAAAGAATCCTCCCATGATCTTTTTTTATCATGTAGCAGTAACGTCCCAGAGCTGATTTTAGGAAGAGCAGCCTCTGATGAAGTAGAGGGCTGGGCCACCGATGCCGACAGTCTGGCAAGACCTCTGTGAATCTGTTCATAAAGCAGGTGGACAGGTGGCGAGTAAATAATCAGAGCCCTTTCCATGTTAACCTCCACACTCTCATCAATTGGGATATCATCAACTATATAAAATTCCATCAAAACATCCACTTCAGCAGTGCTAGAGGGGGCAACATTGTCAACTGATGCAATAACACTCATGAACTACAACATTCTCTTGAACTGCAGCATTTTCCAGAGCTGCAACATTATCCATAGTTGCAACATTGTCCATCCCTAGAACAATATTGAGGGGCACACCTTCCATTGAGGACTCATTTCCAGTCAGAGGCACCTCAACAGGTTCATTCATCATCATAGAAGGAACAACATCAGCATTAATCGAATCAAAAGAGACTACAGACTCTGAATCTATAGCAGGCATATTCAAAGGAGGCTGATCCACATTGTTGTCTTGTGGGATATTGTTTTGCATATTTCCATTATTCATCTGATCTGGATTCTCATTCCAACCCATTGCAGGATATTCATGCATGACAAACAAATTCCCATTTTCTGCCAGGTGACCAGGCATCAGATGCGGATTCCCATTGAACGACATTGGGTCCTCATCAGGCGGCAATACATCATCAAAATCATTGGTGAGAATATAGACAACTGTTGTCCAAGATCTCCTAATGCCAGTGAATCTTCCAACCCGAGGCTGTCTAAAAACCACATCTCGGGGCACCAGGATTGTGGAAGAATATGTGGCATAAACACAAATTCTACATTGGACCGGATCACTTGACCACCAATGATGGAAGTCGCCAAAAGAGTTAACAGCTTCTTTAATGCATTGATCATTACAAAAATCAAGTGGCACCCCGATGAACATAAGACAACCAGTGCGTGCACCCTGATGAACTCTGTACCCAGGCCCTTCATTGTAATTGACAAATCTAATAAAATGATGTGGGCCAAAATCTCTGATTCCATGATTAACTAATGCAGACTGCTCCAAAGGATCACACATCTAGTACAAGCCAACACTAAAGAACCAAGATTGAAAGTTTACCACATGGTAGCCAAGTACCTGGATGAAGTCACGGGCAATGTGAAGAAGTTGGTGTAGATCAGCAGCCGGCGGTTCAGGCTTGACCACCGCCACATAGTATGCTGCATATTGATCTAGATTGAAGGACGAAGGTGTGACAAAAGTCCTAGGAAGCCGTAGCTCCCCCCATCAATGATGCCATGGCCGCGTGGTATGAACCTTGTGGGGTCAAGCTTGAACGTCGCCATTGTCGACCAGGGTGGTTGTGGCGGCTGTGGCTCAAATTGAAGGCAAGATTGGATTGATGTGGTGTAGGGTTTGTTCAAGGGCTCTGTAGCAGCGGAAGCTGGGTAGTCAGGCGATGAAGGGGTTGAGACCGGAGGAACCGGCGTAGGGGATTCTCTGTTCGAGCCTTGCCTAATAGGGACCCACTTCTTTTCTTTTTGAGGACGGTTTAGACATTTCTTTTTTATGCCCATAACAAAAACATCCACGACACCAAATTGGATTGACACAATCTTGGGCCTTATGACCCATACCAAGGCACTGCTGGCATTCCCAAAAGGAGATAGCCCAATCCTCAACCAGACCGGTAAATGCCTCGTCTCCTTCAGATGGGCAAGCTGGCCCATGATCCAATTTTAAAGAGCCTGGCTGTTGAGAGTTCCCGCAAATTCCGACACATTCCTTGCTTGATCGCACAAAATTAGAGGAGGCCGATCCAGTGCCAGTAACAACATCCTGAGCATGATCCTTGGGCTCAAAGGAGCCAAAAATCATTGAATCATCACAGTGTGAAATATTTGAATTTATTATTGATGACGGCAAGGTTACACCTGCACGTCTTATCAATTGTGGACAATCATAACCATCCTCGACATAGATCTTAGCTGATGCAGGAGAGACTGGCATTTCGTAACCATCACACACTGGGTAATCTAGAAATTCAGCAAAGGTTAAAGTGTTTTTGACATTCTGAACATTCTTCCTAATGATCGATGTCTCTAGATTTCTTTTTAGAGCAGCAAGGGTTTTTTCAGTTCTCTTCTTGTTTGAACTAACAAGTACCCGCTCCTTTTCAGATTCAATTTGCCATTTACAGAATTCAGCTCTCCATGGTGGACCACCATTACCCCAAAGATGGAAAAAGCACTTGAAAGCCTCACATGAGAAGGATCTAAGTGAGTAAACTGAGAATCCCACAGCCTTGGAATTGACAGAGAAACGAAAAACTATATCACTTTGCTGAATAACAGACAGATGATCACATAAGCCCCCTAAACAAGACTCCAATGCCAGACTAACTGAATCCTTAGTGAGTTTGAATTTAGATCAGCTAAAGGAGACATGAAGCAAGAAATGAGATGATTTGACGAGTGGGTGAACAGTGGATCCAAAACGGTACCTCATGTCCTTTTGAAATTTTAAGCCAAAAGAAAAGTCCAGACCAAGAGTGATAGAGGCATGCACCGCCATAGAGGAAGCATCAATATCAATATCAGCGCCGGATCATACCTCATTATTTGACGAAAGATCCGATCCATTGAATACCAAATTCACTGAGGCCGCCGTGGGCGATGAAAGATTCACTTCAGGATCGGATTCAACGATCATCGGAGCCAAAATGCATTTTTCAACATGTGCATCATATAGAGAAAATTCCACCCGAGATCAGGGAATGATAACCTCTTCATCCTTGAGATATTTCCCAATAAGGGGAAGCCTTTTGGCATTGTATAAGATG
Organism: Avena eriantha; assembly: GCA_910589775.1. NCBI lineage: Eukaryota > Viridiplantae > Streptophyta > Magnoliopsida > Poales > Poaceae > Avena > Avena eriantha. The sequence goes on from OU342746.1 coordinate 445,454,851, forward strand.
AGCCAATTCTTCTTCTTCTAGAGATAGATCTGACCATCATATCGTTTTCTCCGTCCACGAGAGGTCCTTGGACGACGTGTACGTGGCCTTCCATTTCTGTCTGGGGGAATCGCCATGGGTTGATGAAATGGGTATGGGGATGTAGATCAGAGGACACCAAGGGAAATGATTGGAGTGGTTGGGAGAGATCACCGACGATCAGGGAGATCGCCGGCCGGGAATGGACGGTGGCGGCTAGGGTGGGAAGGGGGTGGGAGTCGCCATCTACTATTGAGAGGGGAATAGCACCTTTCAATACCATTGAAAGGTGGTGTTATTCCCCTCTCAATAGTATATGGCGACTAACATTATCATTCTTGATTTTTTTATTGAACTCTATTCTCGTGAAGTGTTTGAGGCAGGAAGCTGGGAATAATTTATGTGGATACTATATCTGCGACTACATTCGCCAGATGAACTATGACCTGGGCAGAATTCCACAACAACTTGCAGTACATAAACAATGTTCACAATCTTATTTTATTACAATCAATTGTGTTGATTTTCATTCATATATATTGATCCCCTACTTTAAATTAGATCGAACGGATGCGAGACGAGCACCTAACAAAGGATCGCGTACGAGCAATTCAAAAGGAATTTGTGGTATTCTTACTTAAGGAGGTCATAGATCCAAACGGAGAATACCATCGGGAATTTATATTTAGACATTAGGGATCGTAAGAGAGATTATATTGTATATATGCATGAATGCGTATACTGTATGTAATATGTTTGACCAAGCACGAAGAAAGAGGTCACTTCGATCTCTATATTCATGACGATGTTGTGTAGTGGTTCCTTCATTAATGCAGTATCTAGTAGTATCGAGCTGTATATATATCATCTCTCGGCACGTCACTTATGTGAAACCTCTCCCTCCTACCGCGGCAGAAATCCGCCCCAAAAATCTGCCGTGGCAGAACCTACTACCGCACAGCCATCTGCTGCAGCGACAGCCGAAACCCCCAAAACACTGCCGCGACAGAGCTCCTTTAGTCCCAGTTTGACTAAAAGTCCTCCACCCCCTGCTCTCCACGGCGGCCACGTGGATTGCATTTAGTCCCGGTTCGTAACAGAACCAGAACTAAAGGGGGGCTCTAGTCCCGATTGCTTAGTCCCGGTTGCGCAACCGGGACTAAAGGCCCTTACGAACCAGGACTAAAGCCCTGTTTTCCACTAGTGAAGGAGGGGGATATGGAGGGAAGGGGAGAGAGATTGACCAGATGGGATGTTGCCTCCATATATAGCTCTAGCTTCAGCCTCTTCTTGGTCGTCCTCTCATCGCCATATGCATCCAACATCGCTGACTCCGTCGCTACTGCCGAGGTGGGGTACATCGAGATTCTGCTATGGTGGGGGTGGGGGATATCTCCTGGGTCGGGGTCAGGGAAGAAGGCGCTGCTGTGGGAGGCGTCATGGGGGAGCAAAAGGGAGGCGCTGGAATGGTGGCACCGGGTCAGCTTTAGGGACGAGGGTGGTGGTGGGAGCCATGATGGCGGCAAAATCTAGATGGGGCACATGATCCTCTCACCCACTAGCCCTACAGATTGGTTCACGGAGCCACTAGAACTTTACACGGCCTCTCGACCGCTTAAGCTACAACTCTAGTGCAATCACTATGTGGACCAGAGCAATGGGCTAGGTCACGCTCTAAAATAGATAGTAGAAAATTTAATATACAATACTAAATACAAGAGTGAGAACCCAACTTTGAGAAATTGAGTGGTGCAGATATCGAGATTAAATGAGCTCGACTTCAGTTTTGGCATTTCCTGAACGAAATGTTATCTAAGGAAATTAACTCGGGTAGAAGGGTGTTCCTTTAGACTGTTCCATGAGTGGAAGTGGTGCTTCCACTTTGCGCCAGGAATCTGCTTCATCCTTGATTTTGTTTAGCAAGGCTGTCAGATTCTAAGTTTAGAGTTCCTCTTCTTTTAAGATACTCCACCCCACCTTGCTAGAGGTAAGCTAATGTTTCAGGGCAAAGCTCCCCTTTGGACAAGATTTTTTTTTGGAAATGGGCGCTTTATTACTTAACAGTAATGTTTACACTCGGCCTCTGCATAGCTAGGATGCACCAGCCGATCAACCATCGAACTAGTGAGCAAAGCAAAAGTACCAGCATTACAAAATATGCTATGAAAATAAATAAGCTGCCTCGAACTAAAGCAGATCTATCCTCAGATCACGCTGCCATCCACGTCGGGAGAAAATATCCCTCGCCATGTCCTCCAATCACATACACCCCTCCACAAACAAGTCGCAAAACTCCATACGTTGGAGAGTAGTCCATGATCGGAGGATAGCCATGGCACGATGGATAACCTAGAGGGAAGAAGACATAATGTTATTAAAAAGCTTGTCATTTTTGCATAGGGAAAGCGAGCAAATAATGGCAAGCGCTCCTACCCTAAACAAAGTCCTTTATTTATCCTCTATCCCATGCAACCAGTTACCAAATACACTAACCACCGAACATGGAGGAGATAAACCAGAGTATACTTGGATGATTGACCATATAACACGAGCGAATTTACACTGGAAGAATAAATGTCGGATTGTCTCATCATGGTGACAAAAAACACATTGTGTACTTCCATGCCAATTCCTCTTAACAATATTATATTTGGTAATAATTACTCCCTTACGAAGATACCAAGCGAATATCTTTGTTTAAGGGGTATTTTCATCTTCCAAATTTTACTATTATCATCGACTAGAATATCAGGTTGGATCAAAGATCTATACATTGAGTGAACTGAAAATTTACCACTCTCTAGTAATTTCCATTTGAACTCGTCCACACCTTCCGACAGCTATATCATGGATAATCGTAATAAAAGATTGTTCCAAGATACCAGTCTAGGACCTATGAGGCTTCTTCTGAAAGACACATTAGGAGGATTAGATTCCATTACTGTAGAAAGTGTATCCCCTTTGTGCCTAACAATCGAATACAAAGATGGATATTGGTCACGAAGAGAAGTTTGGCCAAGCCATTTATCTTCCCAGATCCTAATCTGTGATCCATCCTTAATATTGAAAACACCAAAATGGAAGAAGTGTTTTTTGGATGCCATTAGTCCAGCCCAAAAGTATGAATCACCGGGTTTCCAAGCCACTTGAGACATAGCTTTGGAGCCAACATATTTCCTCCATAGAATGGTTTGCCAGACATGATCTTCTGTAATTAGTTTGAAAAGCCATTTACCCAAAAGTGCGGTGTTTTTGACATGCAAATCATGTATGCCCAGTCCACCATATTCTTTCGGTCGGCAAACCACATGCCATCTGGCCAGTCGATATTTCTTTTTTTCACTATCCCCTTGCCAAAAGAATCTTGATCGGAAATAATCCACTTTCTTCAAGACACCTTTTGGTAACTGGAAAAACGAGATCATATATAGTACGATGTTGGTGAGTACTGAATTTGTGAGTACTGAATATTGGTGTTTTATCCCCTCATCACTAAGAAATCCATTCAAGGTGTAGTTCTTGAACTAGGTGCCATTTTCACTCCTTATTATCAACACAGGGACATTGTGTTGACGTTGAGCCATGTTGATGAAGTCAATGAAGATTTCTTGGGCCTCACTTTTCAGCTTGAAGAAATATACCCATGTTTATCTTGAGTAGTCATCAACAATCACCAAACAATATTTCTTCCCACCAAGACTTGCATGAGATGGAGGACCAAAGAGATCCACATGAAGGAGCTCCAAGATCCTCTTGGACTTGATGTAGTTCTTCGTCTTGTGGGGAGAATTATGCATCTTTCCTTCAACACAAGCCCTGTATACACGATCTTTGGCAAAACAAACATTTTATTTTAGTCCAACAATATGACCATCCTTGTGGAGACTTTGCAAAGTTCTCATGTTGACATGGGCTAGACGGCGATGCCATAACCAACCCGCACCGGCCTTTCCAAATAAGCACATCGCACTTGTAGTGGTTTTCCCTAAAAAGTCCACCACATACAAGTCATTTTCGACGTACCCAACGAAAGGGACCTTTAGAGACTTGCTCCACATGAGGATCACAATATCATTATCAATAAAGACGGCAAGGCCCATCTTTCCAAGAGCATGGACTGAAAGTAAATTTTAGCCAAGGGTCTCAACAAGCATGACGTCCATGAGAGTAATATCGTGAGAAACCACAACCTTGCTGAAACCCATTACCTTAGACTTTGACTTGTCGGCGTATGTCACGGATATTTGATCAACATTTGGTCTCAAGTCCTTGACACTAGATGCGCTTCCGGTCATATGACTTGTGCATCCACTATCAAGCACCCATTTTGATCCTCCAGAAGCATAGTTCTACAAAAGACCAAACTAGTTTTTAGGTACCCATTTTTCAATGGGTCCTCTTTTGTTAGCAACAAGGGTCTTGGGAACCCAAATAGACCAAGCAATATAACCATAAAATGGGCCAACATATTGTGCATACACATCACCATAATAATCATGCATTAAAACATAGTGAGGATTAGCACTTCCCACAAAGTCATCATGAGACATAGTTTTGCCACTTGTGGTCTTACTACCCATAATGGCTTTGTCTTTTTCTTGTGCGGGCTTGTCCTTCTTCTTGTTGTTGTTCTTCTTCTTGGCTTTGGAGACAAAGCCAATGCCCCCTTTCTCACCATTTGGCCTCTGCTTACTCAATAGGTCATCAATTGACTTGTTTCCATTGGAAAAGGTGGCCTTAGCTAGCTCCCCCTTCAACCTAGCATTTTCTTCAAGTATATTTGTACAACTAGAAGGAATGAAAGTACTAGGTGAACAAATATTGATCAATTGAGTTTGAAGCTTTTCACGAGATTTTGTGAGTAACAAGAGTTCACTCTCCAAGGCCTTGTGAGCCTTGTCAAGCATCCTAAAGTCCTCGACAAGTTTTTCATGAACAACACCAAACTCAATCCTGTCCTTTTTAGCCTTTTTATATTTAGCAATAACATGGTCACGTTCCTTGATGAGTTTATTAATAATTAGGTCATTTTCTTCATCAAGCCCTTCAAGTTTAGTTTCAAGAGACATCCTAGTCTCTAGTTCTTCTTCTAGAGCATTATTTAGAGCTTCTACCTCAATCATGTGCTCTCTTCCTAATTTTCATCTCTCATCAAGAAGCTCTTGTGTGTGTGAAAGTTGATTTAAGAGGTCCACAAAATGTTTCTTGTGCTCCCCTTGCAAGTTAGTCATAAACACATCAAAAGCAACTAATTCTTTTTTGACCTCAAAAGATACCTCATCATCAAATTCATCATCAACTAAGGAGGTGGGGTGTGATGATGATAATACCTCCGTTCCTCTTGCCATAAGGCAAGTGACGTTCTTGTTGGAGATATTCTCATTTGGAGAGTCGAAGAGTGAGAAGGTAGGTGTAGAAGTAGTGGCAAGAGAAGCCACACCACTTGATGTTTCCTCTTCTTCATCTTCATCATCATCATTGTCGGAGGAGAATTCTTCATGTGTTATCAATACAATTTCACCCGACTTCTTGTTGGTGGGATTCTTCTTGATGAAGGGTTTCTTGAAAGGAGCTTTGGAGGTTTTCTTCAACACAAGTTTACCCCGTGATCTTCTCTTTTCTCATAGGGACAACCAGCAAAAAAGTGATAGCGGTCACCACAATTGAAGCAAGTTCTCAACTTAGACCCATTGTCTCTTCTCCCATTAGGATTGCTTCTTCGTTGCATCTCCATCTTGGCCTTGGCGGGGTCTTTCCAAAATTTTCTTGCATAGAAGTACATGTATTCACCATGAGCAACCTTGACATCTTCGGGGTGGCTCATTGAAAGTGCATCATCACTGCCTTCTTCTTCATCATACTCCACAACCTTGGCCTTCAAGGCAAGATTGACGCCAAACTACTCATTCCAATAGCACGAGCACGGGCATCTTTGGCATTCTTGGCAGCAACCTTGAAGGCGACCATCTCTTGCATAACTTCATTAGAGGTCATGAGATGGTAGTTGTGTCTTCCTTGGAGACTCTTCAAGTCAGTGGGCTCAAAGGGCATGAGTGCACTCACATACTTCCTCTTGATCCAAGCATCATCAATGTGAGAGGCATCAACATTCCTAAAGGCGGTGGCTGTGGATTTGAGTCTTCGATACATGTCTTCATGATCCTCACCATCCTTCATAAAGAAACCTTCAGCCTCATTGCTTAAGGCATCATACCTATTTCTTCTCATGCTCTCATTGCCAACAAACAAGTCAATGAGAGCATCCCAAGCTTCCTTGGCGGTATTGTAGTGCTCAATGTGGGGAGAATCCTTTGGCCCCACTCCAAGTTGGATCATGTGCAAGGCTGTCGCATTGAGTTGGCTATTGACCACTTCTCTTCTAGTCAAGTTGGTTGGATCCTCAATTTTGAGTCCTCCTTCAATAATGTTCCACAAGTCAATGCAGGAGCTACGCACATGAGATTTCATTAAAACTTGCCATTGAGCAAAAGTATGTGCAACTAACTTAGGTGGGTCACCTCTATTATTTATATGGGGATGAGGGATTGGAGGGTCGGGAGAGTACCATCCGGGAACCTCATGGTGCTATTCCTTCCCATCACCCTTTTTGGTGGTGGAGTTAGTGGAATTATGTTCGTCCCCCACCACTTTGCCTATTGGCTTAGCCAGAGCATTTGCCTTAGTGTTAGGTGGTGATTCCTCTTGAGAGGGAGGTGGTAAGGCTAACTTTTCCATAACAAGTCGCTCAACAAGTTGACGAAATTGTTGGATTTCATTGCCCAAGGTAGAGCTCAAGCTTGTTTCCAAATTCTTGAGATCTACCATGGTCACCAAGGTGCTAGCCTCACCCTCTCCCTCATCTCCTAGGTTATCCATAGACTCTTAGGCGGTTAAGCCCGAATAAAGAGCCGAGGCTCTGATACCAATTGAAAGGATCGTATGGGCACCTAGGGGGGTGAATATGTGCTACTTCAAATTTACTCCTTTTCAAATTAGGGTTTGACACAAAAGGTAAATTCTCTAGATTATACAACTATGGTGAAGTTACATATATGTCAATCTAGCACAAACACTAAGCAAGAACAAGATAAGTAAAGTGTGGTAAAGGATAGAAGTAACCAAAGTGGAGCACGCGGAGACACAAGGGTTTATTTCTCGTAGTTCCTTCCTTTTGAGGGGAAGTACATCTACGTTTGGAGAGGGGGTGGTTTCAAACCACCAACACCACGAGAAGCCTCCCTTGTTCTCCGATGAACCTCACCCCAACGGGTTCGATTCACCTCTTCCACTATATCAGCAACCTTTGAGGTGGAAGCCGACACCTTTACAACAAGTTCGAGGCACACATCCACAACCTAATTGGAGGCTCCCGAATATAAGCAAGCTATCAAACAATCAAAGACAAGCTTGTAAGAACCAAATCATAAGCTAGGGTTTCCAAAGAAACACTAGAGCAAGGGGCCCTCAAGTGAATGAGGGGGAAATGAAGATCTCTCTTGGTGAAGCTATAGATCAAGGCCTCCCCTTTCGATTCTCCAAAGATCAATGACTTTGTATGGTTGAGTGATGAGATCTTGAGGATTTGGTGGTTCAAATGGTGATGCTGTTCTTGAACTGGTCGAGTGGCTCCGAAGGTAGAAGAAGGGGCCTTTATATAGGGCCCCTGGAATTAGAGCCGTTGGGAGCCACTTACCCCGGACAGTCCGGCAAAAAGCAGCCGGACAGTCTGGCCCAACCGGACTCTCCGGGTGACAACCACAGGACACTCTGGACTGGCAAAGTTTCCGGCCAGAATCCGGCCAGTATCCGGGTGGTGTCTGATGTGGCATACAGACTGTCCGCATTGGGCGAAGAAAATCTTGCGAATCCCTAGGGCCGGATAGTCCGTTGGGGCCGGACACTCCGGCGCACATCAGCCGGAAAGTCCGACAGGACTTTGTCTCAGCACAGATTTGATCCTCGGGAGCCCTTTTTCCTTAAGTACAATTTACACTAATGTAGCTGATATCTCCTGAAATATTTAACAACAGAATAAACCTATCCAAGTGTTGTCAACAAACATCAAAACAATATGAAGGGCATAAATGCCCTTTCAATATCCCCCTTTTTGGTGTTTGATGACAACCCAAGGATTTGCATATGGGATAGATAACAATTTTCACAATAGGAGATTTACAAAATATAGTAAGCCCCCTAGATGTGTGACCAATTTAGCTTTGCATTTGAATACAAGACCACACACCCTAGGATCACATCGTCACTAGATTTTGTAGGTAACAAGTTATGACATGATATTATAGAAGACTAGATAAATAAGCTAGGCATAACATAGTTTTTAATGTAACCCGGTAAGCATGTCTTAACACACATAACAGAGTTCAACACAACATAGTACTCAAACAAATAAGATAAAGACACGAAGCTTTAAAGAGGCAAATCGAAATAACGTGAAGCTCGTGTAACCATGCAAATCCATGGTAGCAACCTAATAAAGGAGCTACTTCTCCCCCTTTGGCATGGAGATGCCAAAAAGGGAAAAAAAGTATAACAAAAGCGTCCCTAAGGCAACTCTAGCCACGGAAGTTGTCGTCGTTGGTATCCTCATCCTCCTCCTCGTCCTCATCCTCATCCTCATCGCCATCCTCATAATCATGATCATCCCGAGTCGAGCTCTGGCCGTGAGGGCAAGAAGAAGAAGTCATGTCCTCAAACATGGAACAGTCCACACGTCCCTGACTCTAGTGACCATAGGAAAGAGTGCCATCTGATGCCTGCTGCTGAGATGGATAAACATCCATGGGATGGTTGATCCGCTTGAGTTCCTTCATGACATTCCGGTTAGCCTTCTATGGATCATACCGCCATGGTGAATGTCAATGTTCTAGCATAGGAGAAGCTTCTTCCACCAAGAGGCCTTCTTCACCTTCTTGTGCACTTCCTCCACACGGGGGTCATGTTCCCTTGCAGGGAGGATCAAGCTTGTAGCGGATGTGTCAGGAGATGCGATGCTTTCATGGAAGTCAACTCCACGTACGCCACTTGTTCAGCTTGTCGAACGGCTTTGCTCAGGATTCTTATGTTATAGTGCTACTTCACCCCACATATACCTGAGCAAGCCCATTGTGTGTATATTGTTAGAGAGGTATTTGTATATTGTATTGTACCCTACTAGATTAGGGGCCTTCCTACATATTTACTACTGTACATGTACTCTATACTGTGGTATTTGGCCCCTCTAGAATACAAGTCGTTTATTCCTCCAACATAGTATTAGAGACCAGATTAGGTCTTTTTAGCGACGCACAACTCGTCTACTAAATTTCCCCGCTGCCGCCCACCTTCTGCTCACGCCGTTGTCCAGCTGCTGCTCGCTCGCCCGACTATTCTCTGCTGCCTGACCACAGTATTCCCGACCACCGCCAGTCTTCCTCACGCGTGGCTGCTTCTCTCACACGCGACTGCTGTCCGATTGCTAATTGAGCCCGTCAGCCTCGTTCTGCTACTGTTGTCCACCATCCCGGCCGTTTCCTGCCTGGCCGCCGCCTGCCCGGTGTTCGCCCGGCCGTCTCCTGCCCGGTCGCCGCCTGCCCGGCGTCCGCCCGACCGCCGCCCGTTCTGCCCGACCGCCGCCCCATCTCTGGCCGACCGCTGTTGTGCCTACTTTTGATCCATCTGAGCTAGCTATGCCCGTGTGCGTGCTTTTGATCGATCTGAGCTAGCACGTACTACTGTTGCTGACTCTGTTTCTGAGATTGATCCCGCACGTGATCTGAGCTAGCGGGTGCGTGAGTTGCTGAGTCTCTTTTGTGAGATTGATAGATTGGTTAAAAAAATGTCTTCTTCTACTGGGTACGTTGCGATTCCTCGTTACCCGATGATTTTGGATGGCACCAATTATCCCGATTTTGCTGCCTTCATGCGCATCCATATGCATGGTCTCCGTTTGTGGGGTGTGGTTTCCAGCGAGGTCTCCTGTCCGTCGTGCCCCATTGTTCCTGTGGTCCCTACTCTGTCGACTCCACCAGTTGTTGCTATCGATGCTCCTCAGGCTGTCAAGGATGCTGCCAAGATGGCGGAAGATGATGCTATTGCCACATATGCCCTGTAGACTGATGTCTACGCACTTTTATTCTTATAGACAGTTGTTGGGCCTCCAAGTACAGAATTTTGTAGAACAGCAGCAAGTTTTCCTTAAGTGGATTACCCAAGGTTTATCGAACTCAGGGAGGAAGTAGCCAAAGGTATCTCTCTCAAACAACCCTGCAATCAAGATACAAGACGTCTCTTGTGTTCCCAACACACCCAATACACTTGTCAGATGTATAGGTGCACTAGTTCGGCGAAGAGATAGTGAAATACAAGTGGTATGGATATAAGATAACGGTGCTAGAAAATACTTTGATGGCGTGGAAGAGACTAAAGGCAAAATAAAATAAAGATGGAAGCAAGCAAACATGTAACCGATCTAGTTACAAATGTTTCAATGCTTAGAAACAAGGCCTAGGGATCATACTTTCACTAGTAAACACTCTCATGTAAATATCTTCTCTTCACGATACTACTCTGAACTACTCTCCGGTTGGACACTCTAATCCATGGTAGGGCTATAACAGCACACCTCAAAGTAAGCCTTTCCCATCTAGATAACCACACACTGTCACCTTAAGCACTAGATGGTTCCAACAAACACCACAATTTCATAGAAACATCCAACTCCAAATATAACTCATAACTAGTATTTGTAATCTCTAGCCTAAGTGCCACCATGGTGTGCACGCTGTCACTTTCACACACATGGGGAGAGCAGTGATCTATGAAAGCACTTGAGTAGCAAGGTAGATTTACAAAGCTCATGATCACAATATGATCACGCATAGAGAGAGAGATGAACACATAGCTACCGGTAGAACCCTTAGCCTCGAGGAAGAACTACTCCCTCATCATCATGGGAATCAGCAACGGCGATGGAGATGGTGGTGGAGATCGATGGAGATGGCTCCGGGGGCACTTCCCCGTCTCGGCAGGGTGCCAGAACAGAGACTTTCTGTCCCCCGAATCTCCCCTTCGGTGACGGCGGCGCTGCGGAGCTTTTCATGGCTGGAGGCTTGACGACTTAGGGTTTTTGCATCGGGAGGCATCTTATAGGCGAAGGGCAAGGTCGGTGGGTGGCCAGGGGGCCCACACCATCTGGTGGCGTAGCTAGGGCTAGCCCGCGCCACCACATGGTGTGGCCGCCCTGTGGCCCCTCTCCGTCTCGTCTTCTGGCTCCATGAGTCTTCTAGTAAAATATCAACTTTGGCTTTTGTCCTGTCCAATTCCGAGAATATATTCATTTTCTGACTTTCCTGGAACCAAAAACAGTAGAAAACAGGCAGCTGGCACTGTGGCATCTTGTTAATAGGTTAGTCCAAGAAAGTGTATAAAAATACTCCAAAGTGTGGACAAAACATAAGAAAGTAGATATAAAACAAGCATGGACCATCAAAAATTATAGATACGTTAGCAACATATCAACATCCCCAAGCTTAACTCCTGCTCGTCCTCGAGTAGGTAAGTGATAAAAAAGAATAATTTTTGAGGTGACATGCACCATCATAGACTTGATCAAAGTATTTGTAAACATTGATAGCTGGGATCATAGTACTTCAACATAACATGAAAGATAAAGTTCTAACAATAGGACATAGCAACTATGTTGCAACATGAAAAGGCACAAACAAAAGATTCATGAATAACAATGCTTTGCAAGACGTTTGTTTGTTTCACATAAAGAAAACATAGCATAGTGGCATTCAGCTTGTCCCTCGTAGAGTAGCAAATATAAATGCATAGGACACCTTCAAAGTTTATAAGAGTGACTAGATACAAGTAGTTTAAGAACAAGCAATATCAAGTTATGCATCAATCAACAAGTCTTGGTACAATGCACATAGAACTAAGAATGACCACTATGCTCTCAAAGTAGGTGCATAAAGATAGAAGGTGGAGACTCAATATAAAAGTAAAAGAAAGGCCTTCATAGAAGGAAGCAGAGATTCAAGTTTCATAAAGAGCTTCCAAAAATTATGGTACTTATTAGCTTTCAGCTCTCATAGCCCCTATCATAAGCATCTTGAAGTGATTAAGGTTAAAGTGAACAAACTATGAAGTATATGCTTGACAAAGTATAAGTTGGAAATCCCATGTCCCTTGAATACGAGGGCCGCTCCTCATGCTACTCAAGTTTAGTCATCGGTAAGTTCTTGTCATCGTAAGTACATGTGTATCATAGAGAACCGCCAACGGGTACTCCTTGCCCTATGATACAGAAGAATCCCATATCAAAATGACAAGGCAAGCAGACAACGAGCATCTCAGCAATCTTCTTATTTACAATGGGAAAATGGTGCTTTTTTCTCTCTTTCTCTCTTTCCTCTTTTATCATATCTTTTTTTCTCTTTTTTTCTCAATATCTGACTCTTTTTTATAAGAAGAATGCTTCATAGACAGCTCATTATGGTTACGCTGCAGGTTTCCACCATGACGACATGGATTAGACCAGCGGCCTAGGCATTTCTCTAACACACATACATAACTCCATGGACTTACAAGCTACCCTTTCATTTCACACCGACGACATCCATAGACAAAAGAGCATGATATCAACTAGGTACAAAGTACAAGTGCAATGTTGAAAGCGTTCCCCATGACAGCATGGTTCTGCTAATCCCCAACATATAAGTGCAAGCATATACAACATAGACGACAAAATGGTTCAATTTTACTAAGGGAAAGAAAAGTAAAGTGTGCCATCAAGTTCGTGAGAGATTTAATCACTAGTTTTCTCATAACAAGTTTAATTTGGAAGGTAAACAAAAACATGAATATACTTGGAATAGAAAAGGCTAATAGGTAGGTGACATGGGTATACCCTACAGGTACTCGAGCTTGGTATATACGGTCCAAATACGTATAGGCCCACGGTGTCGCCAAAGCCCAGATGGAAGGACTCGAGTAACCTGCGGACTCTCGATTGCTTAAAGATCAAGAAAGAGCTAAAGATAGAAAGTTTGAAGGGGAAAACCCTAACTTGTAACCGACTCGACCTGCTACCCGAGACCTAGCCTATCTATATAAAGGCTAGGAGGGGGCGGCGAGGAAGAGACACACGCAACCATAGTTTCCACAACCCTCGCCAGATTGCATCTGCGCACCATTGTAACTTTCGACTCCTTCGATAATTCCACGAGCAGACAAGCAGGAGTAGGGACCTCTACGAGGCCTGAACCTGGGTAAATCCTTTGTCCCCTGTGTGCTTGTTTGCTAGCCGATAGATGTCTCTGGCACTCCCTCCTTCTCCAAAACCCAAGTCCATAACAATGGGCATTGATGAGTTAACCCCTCGTCAATTGGCGCCGTCTGTGGGAATTGGGAGTGCTGATGTTGTGGCTTCTTCGGCCCAATCAACGATGATCTACAACTCCGCAACAGCGGAGATTCGCCAGCTCTTCGGCGCCTTCGACTTCACCGTCCACACGCCGGCCACCCGCCCGGCCTTCGAATCCGTAGGCGACGGAATTAACCTGGCGATTGGGAGCTTCCGCTTCCAGGTGGGTCAGATGGGCACGCTTCGCATGCCTGATCAACCAACAACACCGGCGATTGCCCTGGCATCATGGTTCCCTCCATCGATCGGCACCCTTAGCGAGCTCAATGCTCCGGTGGCAGTCGGGAACACGATCAGCGACAGCAGTCGCGACTCCGATCTGGGCGACCTGGCCACAGAAGATGGAACCTACGGTTCTGAATCTGAAAGTTGTGGAAGCAGCAGCTTCCCCAATCACTTCATGTGCGCCGTCGTTAACGCAGGCGACACCTCTGCCAATCGCGGAAACGACGCCAACGGAGGAGCAGTCAAACCTCCTAGTATAATCAATGAGCAAACCGGCGAACGTGTCGCGATCAAGCTCAACGAGCAAGAGTGGGAGCGTTGCCGCGAAGCCCTACGAGGTACACCGCTCCCCCTCGGGTCCCCGCAAGAACTACTGATGGGCTACCACTGGCTCCTAAAAGAAGAGTTCACGCGCCAAAAACAAGCAATCGCGCAACTTGAGGCGCGTAAAAAGGCGCGGACGAGTCGAGCCTTCGTCGTGCTGGGCTCTCCTCCTACGGAGGATCCTCTTCACGAGGCAACGAGTACATCGCCAAGAAGAGGCAGTCGCGAATGGCTCACCTCACCGAACAAGAGCGCATAGACGCCGCGAAAGTCCTCGACTTCGGCTCTATGACAGTTGACACGAGGGGCAATGTGGTCCCCAGGACGCCGTAGGCCGCGGTGACAGCAGCCACCATGTACCTCCTCAACAACCAGCCACCGGCTGGAGATCCCCGAACCGCCATGCACCGATCTACGATCGCGGGTTTGGAGTTAATCGAAGCCGCCCTCGACAAGGAGCCGGTACCAGACCCAAAAAAGGGCAAAGCACTAGCAAAACGCTACTCCTCGCCCTCATCCAGCGATGACAGCCACGACCTGTCTCGACGCCGTCGCTCACAGCGACATGATCGTGACTACGATGCGTGCAACGACCTCACACAACGCAAGATCGACAAGTCAAGAGCACGACGTGCTCGGTCGACTGACTCGGAAGAGGAAGATGGGGAACTCTACGGTGCCAGATGCTTCAGCAGATCCATCAGGCAGAAGCGAATGCCTAAGGGGTTTAAACTTCCGTCGAAAAATCCGAAGTTCGACGGTCTACAAGACCCTAAAATCTGGCTAGAGGATCACATCTCCTCCGTCAGACTCCATGGAGGCAGTCGAAGTACTGCCATGCAATGCTTGCAGCTACAGCTGCAGGGCGCCGCCCGAGCATGGCTCAATAGCCTCCCACGTGGATCCATTCGCAGTTGGGATGAGTTGGTCTACAACTTCGTGCGTAACTTTAAGGGCACGTACAAACGGCCCGCATCAATCGAAGAACTGAGATACTGCCAGCAAAAATCTGGCGAATCGCTGCGCTCATACATCCGAAGGTGTTCGATCATCAAGAACTCCGCGGAAAACATCTCGGAGGACCGCGCGATCGATGCATTCAACGGCGGTGTCCATCGTCTAGAGCTCAGGGAGGAGCTAGGCCGCTCAAAGCCCCAGACCATCGACCACCTGATGGAGATCGCGAATCGGTGGACTGATGGAGAAGATTCGATGAAAAACCGCGCTCACTCTGACGAGGAGGCAGAACTCGAACGCAGACGCGACCGCCAAGGCAAATGCCGCATGTGCATCTACGACGACCGCGACGACGTCAACATGGTCGCAACCGGCTACACCGATAGACGCGACGACAAACGCAACAGCGGATACCACAGCGGCGGATACCGCGACTCTGGGAAAACCATGCAAGTGTGGCAACGCCGCACTCGCGACGAGACACCCGCAATCTCCATCGAGGAAAAACTGTCCGGACCATGCACGGTACACTTCTACATCGACAAGCATGACGGCAAGAGAAAGTGCAGCCACCTCCTCAAAGACTGCCGCGAGTTCCTCAAGCTACACGAGGGATTGGTCCGGATGAACCGCAACGCAGTCGAAAGAGGCTACGGGGCCCCTCCAGGCGCCGTGGCACATGGCGCACCGCCGCCACCACCAGGGCCACCCCCGAACGGAGCTACACCGGACCAACACCATGGAGGAGAACCGTACCCACGGGCCATGGGTACCATGATGATCCAAAAAGGGCGCCCCTCCAACAGGATGCAGAAAGCCATCACTCGCCAAGTCAACTTGGCCACGCACTCACCACCGTCCACCACTGAGTACCTCAGTGGCAGTGAGTCATGCATCACCTTCGATAAACGCGACCACCCGCCTCAAGTACCTCGCCCAGGTCATTGGCCCCTCGTACTCGAGGCACAAATTGGAGGCTTCGACATGAGTCGCGTCTTCATGGATGGCGGAAGCGGCATCAACCTCATATTCGCGAGTACCTTGCGAGCAATGAGGATCCCTCTAACCTGCTTGGAGGCATCGGAAACAAAGTTCCACAGCATCGTCCCAGGAAATGGCGTCTACCCCCTAGGCAAAATCAACCTCGACGTCATATTCGGCACGCCAAGGAACTTCCGGCGCAAGCGCATCGATTTTGAGGTCGTCGACTGGCCCTCGCAATACCACTGCATCCTCGGACACGTCGCGTTCGCTAGGTTCATGGCGGTACCCCACTACGCCTACCTGCAGATGAAAATGCCAGGTCCCAACGGCGTCATCACGATCAACGGAAGTTTTGAGCGATCTGACAGTTGCGACAGGGAATTCAACAGAATCTCCCAGTCCTTCGGCATGCAGGAGGAGCTCGCGCGATTGAAGGAAACGACAGACAACAGCCTGCCTCCACTGAGCAGGCCAAGCTCACCTGATCTCTCCTTCGACTCATCTGTGCACACAAAAAAGGTGCAGGTCCATTCGACAGATCCCGCCAAAACGGACCTCATCGCCAACAACTTGAGTCCCGCATAGGAACTCGCGCTCGTCGAATTCCTCCGTGAGCACTGGGAAATTTTTGCCTGGTGTCCTGCGGACATGCCAGGAGTTCCCAGGGAATTCGCCGAGCACGCACTCAATGTCAACCCCGACGCAAGGCCAGTCAAGCAAACAACCAGGCGACTGTCTGAGCCACGAGCGCAGGCAGTTGGAATGGAGATCAACAGACTCCTCGAGGCCAAATTCATACGCGAGATCAAGGAAAGCACTTGGCTCGCCAATACGGTGCTGGTGCCAAAAAAGAACACGGATATCCTATGGATGTGCGTGGATTTCACTTCTTTAAACAAGCACTGCCCAAAAGATCACTCCCCGCTACCATGGATCGATCAAATCATCGACTCCACCGCTGGATGCGAGCGCCTCTGCTTCCTCGATGCCTACTCAGGCTATAACCAAATTCAAATGAAGGAGGAAGACCAGGAGAAGACCGCGTTTACAGCGCCCTTCGGTGTGTTCTGCTACAACACAATGCCCTTCGGGCTAAAAAACGCAGGAGCCACCTACCAGCGATGCATGCAGGCTTGCCTCAAGGAGCAATTGGGTCGCAATAACCAAGTCTATGTCGACGACATAGTAATCAAAACTAAGGAGGAAGCCTCTCTAATCGACGACTTGCGCGAAACATTCGCCAACCTCGATCGTTACCGGATTAAGCTCAATCCGGACAAATGCACCTTCGGCGTACCATCTGGGCAGCTGCTCGGGTATCTCATCTCCGCGAGAGGGATTGAGGCAAACCTGAAAAAGATAAAGGCCATACTGGCAGTGGAGAAGCCAAGGAACATAAGAGGCGTCCAGCAACTAGCCGGACGAATCGCGGCCCTCAGTCGATTTATCAGTCGAATGGGAGAAAAGGCACTGCCCTTCTATCAGCTCCTCCGCAAAGCTGACAAGTTCGAGTGGACCAAGGAAGCACAAGAAGCATTCGAAGATCTCAAGCGCCTATTATCCACCTCGCCGGTACTGGCGACTCCACGAGAAAGGGAGCCACTACTGATGTACATCTCCACTACTAACCAAGTGGTTAGTACAGTGCTCGTCGTCGAACGGGCAGAGGAAAACAAGGTCCACGGCGTACAACGCCCGGTATACTACCTCAGCGAGGTCCTCACGCCAACAAAACAGCGGTACCCGCACTACCAGAAGCTGGCGTACGACGTCTTCATGATTGCCCGGCGACTGCGCCATTACTTCCAGGAACACCAATCGTGGTAGTCAGCGACGCCCCATTGGGACATATCCTCAATAACCCGGACGCCACGGGACGAGTCGAGCTTTGGGGAATCGAACTGTCTCCACGAGACATCACATACGAAAAGCGCGACGCAATCAAGTCGCAAGTTCTCCCTGACTTCCTCGTGCATTGGATGGAAAACCAACTCCCGGACAAGCCAGATATGTCATACCTATGGACAATGCACTTCGATGGATCCAAGCGGAAAGATGGAGCAGGGGCAGGTGTCATACTGACATCACCTCAAGGGGACAAGCTGAAATACATCCTGCGAATGCAGTTCACAGCCTCAAACAACGAGGCTGAATACGAGGCCCTGCTGCATGGGATGAGGATGGCAAAAGCCTGCGGCGCAAGGAGGCTCATTATATATGGCGACTCCAAGCTGGTCGTCAACCAAACAATGCACGAGTGCGACGCACTCAATGACAACATGATCGCATACCGCGACCTCTACGATACACTCGAGGGAGACTTTGATGGTTGCGAGTTGCGACATGTAGGTCGCAAAAGCAACGAGGAGGCGGACGCACTCGCCAACATAGGCTCTACCTGCGCTCCCATACCACCTGGGGTATTTCTCGAGCGCATCTGCGAGCGCTCCATCAAGCCAAAGGCCGCAGAGAAGAAAACAAGCGCATCAACGGACTCAGGGGCTACACCACCCAATGAGCCAATGGCACTCGAAAACTTGGAGCCAGACACAGGACTCGAAGGGCCAATGAGCGTCATGATGATCGAACAATCCTGGACGCAGCCGTACATTACATATCTCCTCAGCAAGCGCCTACCGGACGACCCGACAGATGCATGGCACATCGCGCGACGCTCCAAGGCATTCGCCGTTATCAACGACGAACTGTATAAACGCAGCATCACAGGCGTGTTACAACGATGCGTCTCCCTGGCCGATGGAAGAGCAGTCCTCCTCGACATACATGAGGGGACTTGCGGACACCATGCCAGCTGTCGCGCCCTCGTTGCCAAAGCTCTACGAGCTGGATTTTACTGGCCTACGGCCATGCACGATGCCAAGGACAAAGTCCAAAAATGCAACGCTTGCCAACGATTCGCCGACAAGACACACGCACCAGGCGCAGAACTACGGCCTATTCCATTGGCTTGGCCCTTCGCCCAGTGGGGCCTCGACATGGTTGGCAAACTCCCAAGGTCCTCGCAAGGAGGGTACGTCTACCTCCTGGTCGAAGTCGACAAATTCACCAAGTGGATCGAGGCCATGCCAGTAACAAAGCAATCAGGGCACAGCGCAGTCAAGTTCTTCGAGTCCATCGTCTACCGCTTCAGCGTGCCGCACAACATCATCACTGACAACGAGACGAACTTCACATCCAAGGAGTTCCAAGAATTCTGCGAAAACCTGGGGATCAACATCAGTTATGCCTCAGTCGCGCATCCACAGACCAACGGTCAGGTGGAAAAAGCAAACAGGCTCGTCTGCAGCGGCATCAAGAAGCAACTCCTTCGACCACTCGAACAAGCCGCGGGTTGCTGGCCAGATGAGCTACAATCCGTACTCTGGAGCCTACGTACAACTCCAAACAGCGCCACAGGCTACACACCATTCTTTATGGTGCACGGGGCAGAAGCGGTACTACCCGCCGAAGTAAGATACAAGGCGGCGCGCATAGTCGCTTACAGCGAACAAGAGTCATCTCTTGCACTCGAAGACTCCGTCGACCTCCTCGATGAGGCAAGAGAAATCGCCGCAGAAAGATCCACGATCTACCAGCAGAACCTGCGCAACTACCACAGTAGAAGGCTTCGCCCCAGATCCTTCGTCGAAGGTGACCTGGTCCTGCGACTGAAGCAGCAGGGGCATCTCAAGCTCGAGTCCCCCTGGGAAGGACCATACTTGGTTACAGAAGTAATCCTAGGTGGCGCCTATCGCCTTCAAGACCTATAAACAGGAGTCACATACTCCAACCCTTGGAACGTCGCACAACTCCGACGCTTCTACACCTAGCTGTTTTTACTTTTACATCGCAAATAAGGCTACCCAGCCAAGGCTACTTAGCCACACATTGTACCTCGTACTGTTCTCCAAATAAATAAAAGCTAAGTGCCCAAAACTCTGTGTTTTTCTTATTTCACTTCTGTTACTATCGTACTCGGGGGCTACACCACCCTACACACCTTTGTTCTTCGAGCTAATAAACGCGACATCCTGAGTAGCTGGCACATCAATTGAACCCCTTAACGCAAACTCAACCCAGCTGCAACGCACCTGGCAGGTTGATAAAAGGGATGGCCAGGCTAACGAAAAGGACTCGCATGAGTGCAACGCACCTTACGCTTACAAAAGCTATTTGTACGCGTTCAACAGTAAATTACAAATATATATATGAACTTTACAACATAAATACACTTATGTGCAGGATACAAATCTGGTTACTGCTGCAACAGAAGAACATTGGTTTGCTCCTCGAAGAAGTCGACAATTCCCTCTACTGGGCGGTCCACCGCTTGATAGTGCGGCACCATATTCCAGGCAGACCCGACGGGCGGTGCTGGCAGACCGGAGGCTACGGCGGCGACATCCATGTCAGGCCTGTGCAATCGCACCATCGAGAGGGCAGCCTTGGCACCAGCCACCAACTGCTGCCTCACGCACTCACGAACCGCGGACATATCTTGAAATTTGACCAGGAGAGCCAACAGGCTTGATGGAGTGTCATCCAACGGGAACATCGCCCGATAGATATTCTTCAAACATGACTGCGCCTTCCTCAGGAAGAGCAGCACTCGCGAAGCACGATCCTGCAGGGTCGCCAACGCAGTCGCATGATCATGATCTACCCAGAAGTATCCACTCTCTTGGAGTTGCTCCTGGGTGAGACCATGAAGGCGGACGGCAATCCTATCCCTCTCCTCCTGCGGATGGCGTGCGCTAACAACTACACGAAGCAGCACCAACAACATGAGTACAACGTACCACTGCGACTAACTACAAAGGAAAAGATGAGGACGAGCAAACTAACACTTAAACTGGTCGCCCAGCTGTGTCACCTCGCCAAGCAGATATTGCTCGCGGGCGGTGGCCTTTTCCGTCTTTGACTTCCACACATCTGCGTTACCGTGGACCAGGGGCAACTCACGCTCCAGCTGCTTCACGCGGTCACGAAGTCGCGCCAGCAAGGACAGCTCCTCTACCCTGGAGCGCGGCGGTGCCATTGTCTCATCAAGAGATGGCGAGTCCTGAGTTCCCCCTACGGGACGACTCGATGTGCCCTACCACAGATCAAGACAGAAGCAAAATAAGGAGACCAAATTACCACAAAGGCAAGGGGAACAGGCGCATTCAGAATAAGCATAAATATTCACAAACACACTCGCCAGCAGGCATGTTCTTAGACCAAAAGGGCAATTCATCATCTATTACAAAAACTAACTACGGAGCAGCTGGCTTCTTCGACTTCGACGCCTTCGGGGGCTTCATCAAGTCCGTGGCAGTATCAGACGCCACTGACTTTCCGCCTGCCCCTGAGGCCGAAGCTCTCGCCGCCTTCTTAGTGCGCTGGAGCTCCTCTGAATACTTGGCAACGATATTAATCAAAGAATGGCCATATTTGGCACAGGCAGTCGCAAAGGGAGCGAAGACTACCTGCTGACCATCCGCGCCAACAGGCATCGTCTTCGACACCGCAGAGGGATCTATTTCGACTCCGTGGGCTTGCACCATCGCGAGTGACATCGTCGCACCAGCCGCCCGGAGAGAGTTCTTGTAAGTAGCAGGCACGCCCCCGGCGAGTGACTCCACCAGCTCGTCCATATTATCGACCTGCTCTGCCTTTGGCATCAACTCCTCCCGGAGGCGACTAAGGGCGACCTTGGCCTTGGACAAAGTATCCTGGACGGCGGTGCCTCGGTCCTCGACCGCAGCTACTGTGCCGGCCAAAGCGTCATCACGACGAAGGGCCTGCGGGTCAAAACTCAAGTCGCCAGCATCTACACAAAAAAAAACAAAAAAAACATGGATCAAATTTCTAGTGCCACCGGCAAAACTCTAGAAGCAGAAAGGAGCATCAATAAAAATATCCATCAGTAAAGGTACCTGAGAGGGCCTTGGCGACTGAGAACAGTTGCTCCTCGAACAACTTTCCCTGGCCGCAAAGGAGGCGCGCAGATCCTCTTCGCGCTTCTGGGCATCATCACGAGCCGCGATTGTCTCATCGCGGCCCTTCACAGCTGCGGCCAATGTCTTCTCCAATGATGCGACATTGCGCAGTAAAGCGTTATGCTCAGCTACATGGCAGTCAATAATTGGCTATCAGTCGAATACACCAAAACAGAGAGACGACGAAAAGAGTAAGCGTGGCAGCA
The DNA here is from genome assembly GCA_910589775.1 of Avena eriantha. Lineage (NCBI taxonomy): Eukaryota > Viridiplantae > Streptophyta > Magnoliopsida > Poales > Poaceae > Avena > Avena eriantha. Next base: position 445,476,972 of record OU342746.1, read on the forward strand.
CTCACTTTCGACCACGTGGTGACGCGTCTCCAGCATCGCATGCTGGCGACCCATCGCCATAACCTGCTCCGCCACTTGCGCGGCTTCCTTTACAAGGGGCTGTTGCACAAAACAAGGAATTAGAGAGGGCAGCAGAAGACGTCGACTGCCACACTAAAAAAGAAGGAAAGATGTACTTACATGATCCTCTAGCGACTCCGAGGAAGTTTGCTGAACCATCATCCGAGCAACTATTCGATGCTCCCCTACGTGAGGAGAGCTCGAAGAATTGTCCCCGGAGTGGGCCGCCGCTGGAGGAGAAGGAGCGCGCTCGACCTCTACCTTGGCTCTTGAGGTCGCGACTCCCGATTCCTTCAAAAACTCGACGTTGCCGGAAGACGACGACGCCTCTTGACTACAAGACAAAATTCGCATTGGGAAAAGACAAACTCCAGGGCAAAGCTAGCAAGAAGAAAACAGAAAAGAATGACTGAACTTGCAAACTTACCAGTCAAACTTGTCAAGATCAAACGTGGCCTCCGCCGACTCCGACGAAGACTCCTTGGGCAGTCGCATCTTCTTGCGGGACGACGGAGCCACAACCCTCACATGAATAGCTGGAATTGGTGACTCCACACCAACAGCCGTGCCTTCTAGAGTCGAAGGAGTCGATGCATCGGAATCCTCGCTGCGTGAACGCTTGCGAGTATCCGGGCTTCCGGACTCGGGGGCTTCCTCTTCCACATCAGAAGGGACAGTCGACTCAGTCTCGTCCTCTTCCAAAGCTTCGCGAGGAATAATGCCCTCAGGGAGAGGAGGCATGCAAGGCGACACCGCCCAATCCTGCATACAAACAGCAAAGATGAACAAAAAGGAGCAAGTACACAACAGAAAAGCAATCGCGAAAATAAGCTACTGCGTAGCACAACTATATCTCAGGAGGAGGATTCGAAGCATCGAAGGGAGGAACGACTGGCTCATTCGGAAGCACATCCTTGAAGGTGTACTTCGTGACCAGTCGCACCCTCTTATCTACCTCACTCGCAGACATGCCATCGACAGACACGCGAGTGACAGCATCACCGCCACCCCATCGAAACATGGGATGGACTCTAGCCTGGAGAGGCTGGACGCGACGACGCAGCCAAGTCCTGACAAGGGCGCAGCCTCCCTCTTCTGTGCCTATGCGATTCTCGAGGTCGCAGACGCGTTGATATAGCACGTCTGTCTCCACGAGTTCGGAGGGCATGATCACGTTCTTCCAAGAACGCATTTTCTTGCAGGGAGTCGCGGGATCGAAAGGTGCGAGTCCAAAATGCTCGTCCTTGGCCTTCTGGTCGCGAACATAAAACCATCTGTCCCTCCATCCCTGGACGGACTTGGCGAGCTTGATGTCGAAGTAGGTGGCGGACGGATCGACATGGATTCCACAACCACCTACGTCGTAAACTAGAGAGCCAGATGCGGACTGCCGCTTAAGTTTAAATAAACGCTTAAAAAGGCCAAAGTGCGGCTCGATTCCGAGCCAGCACTCGCAAAGAGTGATGAAGCAGGTGATGTGGAGAATTGAATTTGGGGACAGCTGATGGAGCTGGAGCCCGTAGAAACAAAGGACGCCTAAGAAAGGGGTGGAGAGGCAAAGAAAGACCGCGAATGATGAATGCAAGAAAAATCACTCGAAAACCGGCGGGAGGCACATGAATGGTCTCACTGCTGGGGACGCGCGCGTCGTCGACTGCCGCGGAAATAACTCCGTCTTGGCGAAGAAGATGGAGATCCGACGCCTTGATGATAGAGGGGCGCCACGTGCCATTGGTCACGCGGGTGCCCGCGACCTTCTTTTTCCCGCCGGCGGCGGCACTCGTGCCCGCAGCAGCGGAGCCACCTTTCTTCTTCGTCGCAGAAGCGGTGGCGGCGGATTCAGCGGCAGCGCCTCCTTTCTTCTTTCCCATTGCGCGGCGGCGATGAGAACACAGAAAATAACTTGGAAACGAGCGGAGATGGTCCAGAGCTGAGGAGGAGATGAGCGCAGGAGAAAAGGAGAGGAGCAGCGGCAATGGCGATGGCAGCGAGGAAGAAAAGGGCGTAGATGGAAATTTACCGCCGTAGTATAGCTACTTAAACCCTAAGAGATGCAATCCAACGGCTCACAAAAACCCTATTGGACGAGTGGCACGTATCGCGCTCGACACATGGGGAAGAGGAAGCGCGAACCGTCCCTCCACTGCGTGGAAATCGAGGAGGCACAGTTAATAATAAGATTACGCACGCCCAGTCAAATCAAAGTCAGAAAGTGGGACCCACCGCTCGTCACGTCCCGTCAAAGCCGCTCACGCGGCAACGGAGGTCATGCAAGCGTCAGCACTGATGTCATCAACGGCAACTTAGCGAAAAACTTCGACTATTTTAGTCCTTTCTGGAGTTTTCGACTCCACCAAGCACTCGGGGGCTACTCCCATAGGGAGCGCTGGCCGTGCACCCTATGATTTTTCTTTTCTTATTGCAGGGATATGAGCAATCGCGATCAAACCCAACCACTCGAAACACAGTTCGACTATGGACATGGGTTACTCCCATAGGGAGTGCCGGAAACAATCTCGACTGAAAACAAGCAAGCAAAAGACAACAGCAGTCGCAAACATGTTTTAGTCCCTGCTTGAGTCTTCGATTGAAACAAACAAGCAAAGAAGACCGCAATCGCAAAAATTCTTTAGTCCCAGCCTGAGTCTTCGACTCAACCAGGCACTCGGGGGCTACTCCCATAGGGAGCGCTGGCCGCGCACCCTATGAATATTTGTACAAAACCTGTGTGTCGATAACATCCGCACTCGCAGATCATGGCGACACCGCCTCATAATTTTCCCTACAAAGAGATTACGTCTCCTGGGTCGCCCGAATCGTCTCCGCAATGATAAAATTCGGATGCCGCGCTTACAGCGTGAAGGTAAGACCTGAATAAGGCCTGGCAACGCATTTAACTGCGCACTACCAGAAATATATCCGTTCCTGCAGGCACGAGGAACATGCCTTGACGGACGCGTCAAGTGCTCACACCCATATAACTGGAATTCGATTCCTGTAAGACCTCCGCGGCCTGAGTCGAATTACGCCAGCACTTTTCTAGATTCGAGTCCGGGGACTCGAGTTTGAGTAGATTGCGTTATTTGACCCTAAGGTGGTTAACTGATAACGATACTTCGGCTATATCAGGCACGTATATCAACAATCCCTATGACATAAATAAAAGCAGTCGAAAATATACTCACTTGAGCACTCGACTTCAAAAAGTCCCCAGTCGAATCTGCGATTCCACTGGACACTCGGGGGCTACTGACATGGGTATACCCTACAGGTACTCGAGCTTGGTATATACGGTCCAAATACGTATAGGCCCACGGTGTCGCCAAAGCCCAAATGGAAGGACTCGAGTAACCTGTGGACTCTCGATTGTTTATAACAAGTCATGCTACATAAAAGAATACTAAGCATAAAGCCAAAACAATATCAAGCATGGCATGACAAAGCATAGGCCACAGTCAAAAACAAGCTCTCTTTACCACTTAACCATGAACTTTCCTACTCTTTTCCAATCCAAACAAAACTATTTGAAAACCAATGCATGAAAGAGGGAGTCCAACCAATTTATTCAGCAAACTAAGAAAACCAAGCAAACGAAAAACCAAAAAGAAAAAGAAAAAGAAGACGCTCCAAGAACAACACAACTGTGCATGAAACAATAAAAATGAAGTGTTTGGAAGAAACTGGGATTTTTATTGATGAAGAAGGGGATGCCTTGGGCATCCCCAAGCTTTGACGCTTGTACTTCTTGGATATTTCTTGGGGTGACACGCGTAGCATCCCCAAGCTTGATCTTTAGTCCATTCTTCATCTCATTACTCGTTCCTTCTATACACCTGAAATTTTTCCTTCATACAAAACTTCACACAATCTTTATTAGCAACATTAGTGCACTCAAGATAATAAGTATTTAAGGTTCAGTTCCCACACCAATAAAACTTCCATTAAAACACAAGCTACTATAGCACTTCCCTCAAAAAGCTCAATTCCCCAAAAGAACTCAAAAAGGAACCAACAAGAAGCAAATGCAAATAATGGCAGAAATCTCTCAAAACATACCAGCAGGTAAAGACGATTTTTTTCGAAAACCTTTTGTTGCTCAAATCAAAAAGTGTTGAACTAACGAAAGTTAGATAACAACCTAGGGAAGAAGCAAAAAATTCACGCCTCAAAAGGACGTACAGAGATTTTACACGAAGTTTTACGGTGAAGAACAAAAATCTGTTTCGGGACAGCAACTTTCCCAAGCATTACTTTTCTCTCATTAGAGGTTACTATTGGCACAAAAAGAAAATAAAAAGGATAAGGAGCGGTTATTACAGAGGTAATAACTTCCAAGACTCATCTAAAACTTTTGGGCTATCTCCCAATAAGTACTTTTCTTTAACGCCTTTAAGTTAGGCATGATAGTTTGAGAAGATGCTCACATAAGAAATATGAATTGAGAGTAAAACAGAGCATCAAGAAGCAAATATAAAAAACATTTAAGTCTAACCCACTTCCTATGCATAGGAATCTTGTAAAGAAACAAGTCATGAAAGCACAAAGCAACAAGCATAGTAAAGCAACACATGTGCAACTTCAAGACTTTCAACATAAAGAGGAGAAACTTAATATTGTTGAGATACATAAAACCATGTTTCCCTCTCTCATAATAACTTTTAGTAGCATCATGAATAAAATTAACAATATAACTATCACATAAAACATTCTTATCATGAGCCACATGCATATAATCATTATTACTCTACATAAGCATATTTATTCTTATTAATTGTAGAGGGAGCAAATTCAACAAAATAGCTATCATTATTATTCTCATCACCATAATCATCATATATAGGAGGCATATTGTAATCATAATCAATTTTCTCCACAATAGTAGGTGGACTGAAAATATCATATTCATCATTGTAATCATCATATATTGGAGGCGTAGTATCATCAAAGTAAATTTTCTCCTCCATGCTTGGGGGACTAAAAATATCATTCTCATAAAAGTTAGCTTCCCCAAGCTTAGACTTTTTCATAAAATTAGCAATAATGGTGTCCAAAGAATTCATACTAACAACATTTCTATTAGCATGCAAATAAAGTTTCATAGGTTTTTGAATTTTCTCTTCAAACACTTCATGTCCTAACTCAAGATAAATACTACAAAGCTCTCTAATTTTGTTTTTGTTTTCCATTAAGCCTAACTAGTGAAAACAAGAAACAAAAAGACAAAATTGCAGAATCTAAAGGAAATAACTTCGAGCACTCACACCAGAGGATGTGAGTACCTTTTACCTTACCTCCCTGGCAACGGCGCCAGAAAATAGCTTGATGTCTACGCACTTCTTTTCTTGTAGACAGTTGTTGGGCCTCCAAGTGCAGAGGTTTGTAGAACAGCAGCAAGTTTCCCTTAAGTGGATTACCCAAGGTTTATCGAACTCAGAGAGGAAGTGGTCAAAGGTATCCCTCTCAAGAAACCCTGCAATCAAGATACAAGAAGTCTCTTGTGTCCCCAACACACCCAATACACTTGTCAGATGTATAGGTGCACTAGTTCGGCGAAGAGATAGTGAAATACAAGTGGTATGGATATAAAGACAACTGTGCCAGAAAACACTTTGATGGCGTGGAAGAGACTAAAGGCAAACTAAAATAAAGATGGAAAGAAGCAAACATGTAACATATCTAGTTGCAAACGGTGTTTCAATGCTTAGAAACAAGGCCTAGGGACATACTTTCACTAGTGAACACTCTCATGTAAATATCTTCTCTTCATGATACTACTCTGAAGTACTCTCCAGTTGGACACTCTAATCCATGGTAGGGCTATAACAACACACCTCAAAGTAAGCCTTTCCCATCTGGATAACCCCACACTGTCACCTTGAGCACTAGATGGTTCCAACAAACACCACAATTTTGATAGAAACATCCAACTCCAAATATAACTCATAACTAGTATTTGTAATCTCTAGCCTAAGTGCCACCATGGTGTGCATGCTGTCACTTTCACACACATGGGGAGAGCAGTGATCTATGAAAGCACTTGAGTAGCAAGGTAGATCTACTTGATTACAAAGCTCATGATCACAATATGATCACGCATAGAGAGAGATGAACACATAGCTACCGGTAGAACCCTTAGCCTTGAGGAAGAACTACTCCCTCATCATCATGGGAATCAGCAACGACGATGGAGATGGTGGTGGAGATCGATGAAGATGGCTCCGGGGGCATTTCCCCATGCCGGCAGGGTGCCAGAATAGAGACTTTCTGTCCCCCGAATCTCCCCTTCGGCGGCGGTGGCGCTGCGGAACTTTTCGTGGCTGGAGGCTTGATGACTTAGGGTCTTTGCATCGGGAGGCATCTTATAGGCGAAGGGCAAGGTCGGTGGGTGGCCAGGGGGCCCACACCACCTGGTGGTGTGGCCAAGGCTAGCCCGCGCCACCACATGGTGTGGCCGCCCTGTGGCCTCTCTCCGTCTCGTCTTCTGGCTCCGTGAGTCTTCTGGTAAAATATCAACTTTCGCTTTTGTCCCGTCCAATTCCGAGAATATTCATTTTCTGACTTTCCTGGAACCAAAAATAACAGAAAACAGGCAGCTGGCACTGTGGCATCTTGTTAATGTTGGAGATATGCCCAAGAGGCAATAATAAAGTGGTTATTATTATATCTTTATGTTTATGATAAATGTTTACATCCCATGCTATAATTGTATTAACTGGAAACATTAATACATGTGTGTTTTGTAAACATATAAGAGTCCCTAGTAAACCTCTTGTTGAACTAGCTTGTTGATTAATGGATGATCATGGTTTCCTGATCATGGACATTGGATGTCATTAATAACAAGGTTATATCATTAGGAGAATGATGTAATGGACACACACCCATAGTAAGCATAGCATAAGATCAAGTCATTAAGTTCGTTTTGCTATAAGCTTTAAAATACATAGTAACCTAATCCTTCGACCATGAGGTTATGTTAATCACCATCACCGGATGGGTACTTTGATGACATCAAACACCGCTTCGTAACTGGGTGGTTATAAAGGTGTCATTGGGTATTCAGAAAGTATGTGTTGAAGCGCATGAACTAAGATTGGGATTTGTCCATCCAAATGACTGATAGATATGCTCTGGGCCCTCTCGGTGGAATGTCATCTAGTTAGCTTGCAAGCATGTGACTAGGTCACAAGGGATGACATATCACGGAACGAGTAAAGAGTACTTGTCAGTAACTAGGTAGAACCAGGTATGGAGATACCGACGATCAAACCTCGGATAAGTAGAGTATCGCAGGACAAAGGGAATTGGTCTCGTATGTAAATGGTTCTATCGATCACGAAGTCATCATTGAGTATCTGGGAGGTATTATGGATCTCCAGATCCCGCTGATGGTTATTGATAGGAGATGTGTCTCTATAATGTCTACATATTCACGAACCGTAGGGTGACACACTTAAGGTTCGAAGTTGTTTTAAGTATATATGGAATGTGCGTTGGAGACCGAATGTTGTTCGGAGTCTCGGATTGGATTCGGGACATCACGAGGAGCTCCGGAATTGTCCGGGAAGTAAGATTCATATAATGGGGATCATTTTCTAAGGTGGGAAATGTTCCGGAGTATTTGTATGGGGATTCTAGAAGGTTTCGGAATGTTTCGGAAGGTTCTAGAAGATTTCTTGGAGTTTTCTTGAAAACCAAGAAAGGATCAAGGAATCCTTGTGGGGCAAGACAAGGAGTAGTGGGGGAGGAGGACTCCTCCCCCCTTCCCAATCCGCCGGCCAAGGGAGAGGGGAGTCCTACAAGGACTCCACCTCCCCATGGCGCCTCCCTCCTTTAAATAGAGGGGTGGAGGCGCCACCCCTGGCCCTCTCCACTCCAAGCCCTAGCCGCCTCTCTCCTCCTCCTTTCTTCTGCTCAGGCTTAGGCGAAGCCCTGCAGAATTCTCTACTCCACCACCACCACCACGCCGTCGTGCTGCTGGGATTCCGTGGAGAAGATCTACTACCTCCGCTGCTCGCTGGAACAAGGAGAGGAAGGTCTGCTTCGACTCCGCACGTGTGACCAACTGCGGAAGCGCTGCCGGAACGCGGCGCCGGAAGGATCATCCACTCGATCTTGAGATCGGCAAGTGATAGACTACATCAACCACGAGATCCAATGTCGTAACGCTTTCGGGTCTACAAGGGTTAGTACAGATCTATCTCGTTGCACATGTCTAATAGATTAGATCTTGGCTTTTATCTAGATTAGATCTGGGGTTTGTTCGTTCTTGCAGTAGAAATTTTTTGTTTTCCATGCTACGAACCCATCAGTGGTATCAGAGCCGTGTCTATGCGTAGATCTATTGCACGAGTAGAACACAATGGTTTTGTGGGCGTTGGTGCTCGTGCTGTCTTTTGCTTTGTGTATTTTGCATCTTGCGGTATGGTGGGATGAAGCGGCTCGGGCTAACCTTACATGTCATCGCACATGAGACTTGCTCCACGCTTGACGTGTAACTTGCTTTGCACAAGTGGCTTTGCGGGTGTTTGTCTCTCTCACCATAGTATAGATCCAATTTACACTTTGCACTTGATAGCACTTGTATCAACGTTGTGGTTCAGTTTCGTAGGTAAGATCCGTTCTTATTCGAAAGCCCCAAACCACGTAAAACATGCAAAGAAAATTAGAGGCGTCTAACTTGTTTTTGCAGGGTTTTTGTGATGTGATATGGCCATCATGTGATTATGATTATATTTGATGTATGCAATGATCCTTGTTGTAATATGGCAACCAGCAGGAGCCTAATGGTTGTCTTTAATTCTTTTAAGACCTGCGTGTCTATTCATCTTGTAATAGCTTTATTCCAAGTAGTTGTAATAGTTGCTAGTGATGATGGACAACCATGAAGCGGCGCCACTGACCTTGACGCAATGCTGGTGGTGATGGAGATCATGTCCGTGCTTTGGATATGGAGATCAAAGGCATAAGAAGAAAGGGCCATATCATATCACACTAATTATGAATTGCCTGTGATGTTAATCCTTTATGCATCTTGTATTGCTTAGATCGCGACGGTAGCATTATAAGATGATCCCTCTCACTAAATATCAAGTAATAAAGTGTTCGTCCTTAGTTGGCACCGTAGCTAAGACTCGTCGTTTCGAAGCATCTCGTGATGATCGGGTGTGATAGATTCTACGTGTGCATACAACGGGTGCAAGCCAGATTTGCACATGCGGAAACTAAGGTTAACCTTGATGAGCCTAGCATGTACAGACATGGTCTTGGAACACGGAATACCGAAAGGTAAAGCATGAGTCATATATATGATATGATAAACATGATGATTGTTCGCCATTGAAACTACATCATCTCACGTGATGATCGGACTTGGTCTAGTGGATTTCGTTCATGTAATCACTAAAAGAAATCGAGGGATGTTGTTTTGAGTGGGAGTTCATATAGTAATATGATTAAGTTGAACATAATTTATGATAAACAAAATCAAAGTGAATTTGCATAGTTTGTTGTAGTCATTGGCATCTGTTCAACCCCTTAATCTTAGTTATAGTTGAGATAAAAGAACTGTAGAAATTCTGGATTTTTACTCTACGAACTGGTATCGTATTGTTTTGAGTGTCAATCTAAAGTTTAAAAGTCCTATTGCAAACTTTCAGCAAACTCCATTTACTCCATGAAGTTTAAATATCAGTATTAAATTAAGAGTAACAATTCCAGTGTTAGTATCTAATGTATCATGTTTGCCTCCATGATTCTTGATATTTGAAAGATTGTTTTAATATCAAGATTATCTAGGAGCTGAAAGACATATTTCAGAAACCATCATGTGTGGAAGATATTGTGATATCTGAAACGATATTTTGGTTGCATTATGGTAGAGTATAAATTTAACAAAATACATGTTCTCATATTGTATGAGAATTTGTGAAGGATGGAGATGCTAGGCATCCGAATCTCCCAAAAAGGTTTCGGGAACTAACATTATACTCGTGGTTCTTCCTTATAGGCTATAGTAGCTTGATCATGAAAGTTGTCATGATAAGGATGAATAGAATATGTAAGTGAAATGTTTACTACACTAATAGATTACTAAAGAATGGATTTTTGAGAGAACACCAAACATTCGATGATGGTGATCCACTTCAAAGTGCAAGTCCAAAGGTATTAGTATTTGACTATATACACTTTGTGCTATGTGAATAACATCAGTATTGAAGTTGATAGATTCTTTTTAAAAGAGAAAAGGAAATGCTGAAAGAGAATCTCAAAAATTTGTGGCAGAAAAAGAAAAGACTAGAATTGTCCAGCTCAGGTATATAGATGATATACATGTTATGGTTGTATTCTTTGCTTGTTAGACAATGTGGTTCTTGGGTATTGGATACACGAATTTGTTGGTATGAAATGTCATACAAAGCAACACAATTCATGAACTGCAATGGCCTAAGTAACTAGCAAGAGAATATGTGATGATGTTCATCGAAAACAAACAAAGGGTTGTTGTGTAGTTCATTAACATCAAAGCTTTGCTCCAAGATTTGTTTCAATAATTGTTTTGATCAGGTATTATGAGAACAAAAGGTTGTTCAAATAATTTCCGTATTCCATAAAAGATGGATGATTTACAAATCTCGTTGGAGAAATCACATCCATAAAACTAATGCTAAAATGTCGAAAGACAATTGATTGAAAGATCACTTATGAAGTGACATCGCTGTTTAAATTATATTGGAAAGAAAACATGAAGAAACTCCATGTTGATGGAATTTTGGAGTCTTTTGATTTTTGATCAAATGACGCTTGTGAAACTTTCTAGAGATAATTAAAACTTCGTTCATAGGCCAAAAGGGAACGAATGACTAGCTTATTGGAACTTGTACATATAGATGTATGAAGCCCATTATGTAGTCAAGAGCGATGGATTTCAACTTCATATGCTTCCTCCGAGAATTTAAGTGAATATATCTATATTTACTTAATAAGGAAGAAGTATGAAACATTTTGAAAAAGTTGAAATAATTTCAAAATGAAGTAGAAAATCATTGTAAACAAATTAAAGAATTTATGATAGGATCATAAAGGAAGATATTTGAGTTACAAGTTTTAGCATAAACACATAAGATTTGAGGAATCGTTCCATGAATTTGCATATCCCAAAACATCATATGAGTATGGAGTGTTCGAGATATGCAATGAAACCTTGTTTGACATGGTGAGATCAAATGTGTTAGTAATAAAACTGCTATAGTATTTTAAAGATTAAAGCTTTAGTGATTACCGCTTTTACACTAAAAAGAGCTCCATCATGATCCGTTGAAATGACACCATATGAAGTTATGGTTTGAGATAAAAACAAAATAGTCAATTCTTAAATATTGGTATGCTAGGCATAAGTAAAATGTTTACAACGAAAATCAGATGAGCATATCTTTGTATGTCATTTTGAATAAACTGTTGGATATTCCTCCATAACACCAAAAACAAAAGTGTTTGTTGCTTACAAACATCAAGTTTCTTTAGAAGGAAATTTTCCGTGAAAAGCTAAGTGGGAGGACAATAGAACTTTGATAAGGTTATAGAACCTTAGTCAATATGTGCTGAGTTGCGCAGACCGGAAACTGTCCCGAAGGCAGCAACAATGCTCATAGCTCACGTGCCTAAAAGGTTGTAGCCACGTGGTCTAAAAGTTCCTATTGAACCAAGTAGGTTGGGTAAATAATCAAATACTAAGATTTGAGAGTAGATCATTATTTGATAATGATGAACCGACTACATGCAAAGAAGCTATGATGGGCCCTAACTCCGTTAAATAGCTTAAAGCCATGGAATCTGTGATATTCCATACACGAGAAATCAAGCTTTGAACTTGAAAGACCCTCTAGAAAGGTGTAAGACTTTTCAATCGTATATGGATCTATAAAGAACTAGACATGGATGTTTCACATCTATGAAATAGTCGACATGTCAGGAAAGAGTTCACGACAATTATCAAGCAGTTGACTATGATAAGATTTGATCTTTCATAGCGATATTTAGTCTAGACCGATTAATGTAGCAACCACTGCATATAATTTTGTTATATGGTAGTTGAATAAACAAAACAAGTTCTTCTAATAGAATGGTTACCTAGGACGTGTACATGACACGGTCCAAAGGGTTTTGTTAATTCATAAGGTGCTAAAAGAATATGCAAACCTCAATGGTTGAAGTAAGCATCGAGGAGTTGGAATCATCACTGTGATGAAATTGTTAAAAGGTTTAATTTCACCAGAGACGATGAAGTTGCTTGCTTTTGTAAGAAATTAAGTGGGAGCGCTAAGACATATTTCTAAAACATTATGTGGGAGACATATTGTTGGTTGGAAATGATATATCTTTTATTGACACGGGTTAAGAATTTCATTTTGATGAAAGACTTAGGCAAAAACCGATTATTAGGTATCAATGTCTATATGGATAGATTGAGACGCTAATATGGTTGTGCCAAATGTATATAGATAAAATATTGAATGAGTTCAATATGGAAACGACAAGAAAAGTTCTTGTTGCACAGGAAGGATTGAATCAAGATTCAAATGTTTTGACACTTGGTGAGTGAAATCACAAGAATATTTTGATCAATCATACTTTGATATGTACACATCTAGATATGTCCTATGCTCAAAATGTTATGAGCATATACCAGAATGACTCATAAGATGATCATTGGACAATAGTAAGGATATTCCTATGATCTTTGGAAGAAATAAAGAACATATTTGTTATGTAGAATTGACAAATAGATGGATAGTTCATTGTAAAGGGTTACATTGATACTAGCTTTGTCACAAGATACAAATTAAGTTTATCTCAATTTAAACTATAGGCGGCACAATGTAATGGAAAGGAAGTTTCATAACGGAATTGGATGAGTTCCAAATTTAAGACATTGTGACAGATACTACAACAAAAGGCTAAGTATACGACTTCTATTGTAGCAGCAAATGAGGGCATTTGTGTCAAGTAGTTTGTTATCAAACTAGGTGTGGTTCACAGTGGGATAATACTCTGAAGATTCATTGTATGACAATTGTATCAACATGATTTTAACCCCAAGGAACTAAAGGTCTCACCAAAGGACCGAATTTATACAATGCCATCTCATTGGAGAATGAGTAATGCGTAGAGACGCAAAGACATGCAAATACACACGAACCTGGAAGTGTCAGATCCGAGGATTGTGTTTACCACTAGCAATCGTGTATATACAACACCAGATAGCCATAAGTGTTGAATGCACAAGTTTTTCCAAACTAGATTATTGACTCTAGTGCAAGTGGGAGACTGTTGGAGATATGCCCAAGAGGCAATAATAAAGTGGTTATTATTATATCTTTATGTTTATGATAAATGTTTACATCCCATGCTATAATTGTATTAACTGGAAACATTAATACATGTGTGTTTTGTAAACATATAAGAGTCCCTAGTAAACCTCTTGTTGAACTAGCTTGTTGATTAATGGATGATCATGGTTTCCTGATCATGGACATTGGATGTCATTAATAACAAGGTTATATCATTAGGAGAATGATGTAATGGACACACACCTATAGTAAGCATAGCATAAGATCAAGTCATTAAGTTCGTTTTGCTATAAGCTTTAAAATACATAGTAACCTAATCCTTCGACCATGAGGTTATGTTAATCACCATCATCGGATGGGTACTTTGATGACATCAAACACCGCTTCGTAACTGGGTGGTTATAAAGGTGTCATTGGGTATTCGGAAAGTATGTGTTGAAGCGCATGAACTAAGATTGGGATTTGTCCATCCAAATGACGGATAGATATGCTCTGGGCCCTCTCGGTCGAATGTCATCTAGTTAGCTTGCAAGCATGTGACTGGGTCACAAGGGATGACATATCACGGAACGAGTAAAGAGTACTTGTCAGTAACGAGGTAGAACTAGGTATGGAGATACCGACGATCAAACCTCGGATAAGTAGAGTATCGCAGGACAAAGGGAATTGGTCTCGTATGTAAATGGTTCGATCGATCACGAAGTCATCGTTGAGTATGTGGGAGCCGTTATGGATCTTCAGATCCCGCTGATGGTTATTGATAGGAGATGTGTCTCTATCATGTCTACATATTCATGAACCGTAGGGTGACACACTTAAGGTTCGAAGTTGTTTTAAGTAGATATGGAATGTGCGTTGGAGACCGAATGTTGTTCGGAGTCTCGGATTGGATTCGGGACATCACGAGGAGCTCCGGAATTGTCCGAGGAGTAAGATTCATATAATGGGGATCATTTTCTATGGTGGGAAATGTTCCGGAGTATTTGTATGGGGATTCTAGAAGGTTTTGGAATGTTCCGGAAGGTTCTAGAAGATTTCTTGGAGTTTGCTTGAAAACCAAGAAAGGATCAAGGAATCCTTGTGGGGCAAGACAAGGAGTAGTGGTGGCTGAGGACTCCTCCCCCCTTCCCAATCCGCCGGCCAAGGGAGAGGGGAGTCCTACAAGGACTCCACCTCCCCATGGCGCCTCCCTCCTTTAAATAGAGGGGTGGAGGCGCCACCCCTGGCCCTCTCCACTCCAATCCCTAGCCGCCTCTCTCCTCCTCCTTTCTTCTGCTCAGGCTTAGGCGAAGCCCTGCAGAATTCTCTACTCCACCACCACCACCACGCCGTCGTGCTACTGGGATTCCGTGGAGAAGATCTAATACCTCCGCTGCTCGTTGGAACGAGGAGAGGAAGGTCTGCTTCGACTCCGCACGTGTGACCAACTGCGGAAGCGCTACCGGAACGCGGCGCCGGAAGGATCGTCCACTCGATCTTGAGATCGGCAAGTGATCGACTACATCAACCACGAGATCCAATCTCGTAACGCTTTCGGGTCTACAAGGGTTAGTACAGATCTATCTCGTTGCACATGTCTAATAGATTAGATCTTGGCTTTTATCTAGATTAGATCTGGGTTTTGTTCGTTCTTGCGGTAGAAATTTTTTGTTTTCCATGCTATGAACCCATCAGTTAATAGGTTAGTCCAAGAAAGTGTATAAAAATACTCTAAAGTGTGGACAAAACATAATAAAGTAGATATAACACAAGCATGGAACATCAAAAATTATAGATACGTTAGCAACGTATCATAGACTCGGGAGTATTCTGAATCTCTAACAGCCTACCGCCTGGATCTGACTACTTACATTCACTGGATCGATGATGATGTCCGTGCTACCGCTATTCTCATCTCCAGCGTTCTCCCACAGTTTGCGTCTGAGTTTATGAGCCTTAGGACTGTTGCTGTTATGTGGTGATACGTTGCAAACGTATCCATAATTTTTGATGTTCCATGCTTGGTTTTATCTACTTTCTTATGTTTTGTCCATGCTTTAGAGTACTTTTCTTATGATTTCTTGGACTAACCTATTAACAAGAAGCCACAGTGCCAGCTGCCTGTTTTCTGCAGTTTTTGGTTCCAGGAAAGTCAGAAAATGAATATTCTTGGAATTGGACGAGACAAAAGCCAAAGTAAGTTTTTCAGCGAGGGATACCTGGAGCCAGAATACGAGACGGAGAGGGGCTGGGGCCCGGCCACACCACCTGGCCGTGCGGCCAGGCTTGGCCCGCGCCAGGGGGTGGTCTGGCCAGCCCAAGCACCCCCTCGGCCTCTCCTTCCGAGTATAAGTTACCTCTGATATAGAAACCCTAAGTACCCGTTCAAAATTACACGAAAGAGTCTGTAACTTCTGTCGTCTCCATCCCTAGATCGTGAGGGATCTGAAGCTCTTCCTGGCACCCTGCCGGAGGGGAGAATTCACCCTGGAGGCCTTCTTCATCATCATGCAAGCCTCCGGTGTGATGCATGAGTAGTTCATTTCTGGACTACGGGTCCATGTAGTAGCTAGATGGCTGGTTCTTCTCCTTTGTGCTATCCTATTTAGATCTTGTGAGCTCCGTTCATGATCAAGATCATCTATTTGTAATTCTACATGTTGTGCTTGCGTGGATCCGATGGATATTGAGATGCTATTTCAGATTGATTATTGATTCTATCATGTCTTTGTTATTTGTGATCTTGCATGCTTTCCGTCGTTAGTAGCTATCTTTGCCAAGTAGATGCTAGCAACTCCAAGAGTTAGTATTTATGCTCGATACTGGGTTTATGCCTCTGGTAATCTGCGGAAGTGACAGAAATCTCTAAGGTACTAGATGTGTTGTTGCTACTAGGGAGAAAACAACAATCCTTTGTTCATAGAACAATTGTATTGTTTACTTTACATGCAATTCGTAATGCAATTATCTGTTGCTTGCAACTTAATACTGGAGGGGGTTCGGATGAGAACCTGAAGGTGGATTATTAGTAATAGATGTAGTTGGATGGCGGTCTATGTATAATGTTGTAATGCACAATCAAGTCTCAAAGGAGTCAAGATGATTAGTATATGCATATTTCTTTCTCGATGTTTGTCAATTGCCCCGCTGCAATTTGTTCACCCAACATGTTATCTATCTTAAGGAGAGCCACCACTAGTGAACTATGGACCCCGATCCTTTCTTTTACTTTGAATCTACAATCAACTGTTTACTGCTTTGTGTTTACTTTCTGCAAACTATTACTTTCTTCCATTCGATACGTTTAATCCTTTGTTTTCAGCAAAACCGGTGAGATTGACAACCTCATCGCAAGTTGGGGGCATAGTTCTATGGTTGTGTTGTGCAGGTCTCCACGTTGCTACTAGCACCGGTAGTGCGCCCTGCCAAGGCTCAGCTAGCAACACCTTTGGGGTGTTTCCTTGCTCCTACTAGATTGATAAACTTGGTTTCATAACCGAGGGAAAACTTGCTGCTGTGCTCATCATACCTTCCTCTTGGGGTTCCCCAATGAGCTCGATATATTTTGGGCCATCATGTGGGCTCATTTTCGTCAGCGCTATTAACCGTCATAATATGTTCTCTATCTGTCTGTGGTTTGCCAGGAACATGAGCTCAAGCAGGGTGACTCTACTATTGACCAGTTCTATACTCAGAGTGCTGCTATATGGCATCATCTAGATTCTCTTTGTACTGCTATTTGTGGTACCGTCCCGTGTTGTGAGACGGTGCGTTCTGACTTGGAGTTTCATCGCGCCTTTGAGTTCTTATCTTGGCTTCGCAAGGAGTTCGAGCCTTGATGTGCTAACCTCCTTGCTCATGGTCGTATCCCTATCACTGAGATGCTGTCTGAGCTTTGTGCTGAGGAGACTCGCCTACATGCTGCTGGTTTGCTTGAGGTTCCTTCTGTGCTTGCTGCTCGTGGTTCTTCGCTATCGCTCGCTCCTTCGCCTCCCTCATGGTCCACTGCTCCACTGCTACCCACTCCCTAGAGTCAGGGCCAGGGTCATGGCCAGAGTCGTGGACAGGGTCGTCTACGCTATCACTGCACCTATTGAGACGCGGATGGCCACTCTTAGTCTCGTTACTATACAAAGGAGCAAGATATGGGTCAGCAAAAGACGTCTGCTCCTCCTAGACTTCGTGCTCCTTCTGGCTCCTCTACGGTTGAGTTCACTGACCAGGACATTCTGCGGCTCAAGAGGCTGCTCGCTGCTACAAGATCTTCTTCGACATGTACTGCTAGCTCTATGACTGATTCTTCTGGCATTGCGAGACCACCACCATCCACACAGCCAGGTATGTCGCCGTGGGTTCTGAATCCTGGAGCTTCATTTCATATGACTTCTGATTCTTCCACTCTGTCCTCTATTCAGCCTCTTGATTCTCCTCTTAGTGTTTTCACCGCTGATGGTACTCCTCTTTCTGTCTCTAGTCATTGCACTCTTTCCACTTCTTCTTTTTATGTTCTTGATATTTCTCATGTTCCTCGTCTTACCATGAACCTGTTTTCTACTAGACAGCTTACTAACTCTGGTTGTCGCATCATTCTTAACGCCGATTCTTGTTCTATTCAGGATCGTCGCACAAATGCTCTGGTTGGGGCTGGCCCTCGCCGCCGTGATTCTCAGGGGTTTTGGGAGTTAGACTAGCTTCGTGTTCCTTCCGCTCCTACCTCGCCTGCCAGTTCTCCTACTGTTGTCGCCTCTGCTACCGGATCTTTTCAACAGTGGCATCATCGTCTTAGTCATCTTTGTGGCTCTTGACTATCATCATTACTTCATCGTGGTCTTCTAGGGTCTGTCTCAGGAGATGTATCGTTACAGTGTCAGGGTTGTAGGCTAGGTAAACAGGTTCAGTTACATTATCCTACTAGTGAGTCTGTATCTCAGCGACCTTTCGATTTAGTACACTCCGATGTTTGGGGTCTGACTCCTTTCGCTTCGAAAGGGGGCCATCTATATTGTATAATTTTTATTGATGATTTCTCTCTCTATACTTGGCTGTATTTTATGTCTAATCGTAGTGAGGTTCTCTCCATATATAAGCTCTTTGCATCGATGGTCCTTACTAAGTTCTCTACACTGATTTGCGTGTTTCGTGCTGTTCTGCTGGTGAGTATATCTCCAAGCACTTGCGTGGTGTTCTGACTGAGTAGGGCACCCTTGCTCAGTTCTCTTGTCTAGGTGAACATGCTCAGAATGGCGTGGCTGAGCGTAAGCATCGTCATCTTCTTGAGACTGGTCATGCAATGATGATCGTTGCTTCCCTTCCCCCTCATTTTTGGGCTGAGACTGTTTCTACATCAGCATATCTTATCAATATTCAACCCTCTGCCGCTTTGTAGGGTGGTATTCCTCTCGACCATCTCTCTGGTCATTCGCCTGATTACTCGGTGCTTCGGTTGTTTGGTTGCGTTTGCTATGTTCTTCTTGCCCCTCGTGACCGCACCAAACTGACCGCTCAGTCTGTTGAGTGTATTTTCTTGGATACAGTGATGATCATAAGGGCTATCGGTGTTGGGACCCTATTGGCCATCGGATGCATATTTCTTGTGATGTAACTTTGATAATTCGCGTCCCTTCTACCCACGCCCATCATCCTCATCTTTCTCGATGGAGGACATATCTTTTCTATTGTTTCCTGACACACCACCCTCTGTTCATATTGATTCTCCTCCACACCCCATTCTTCCCGATGCTTCTTCTTCCCCATCGCCACTCTCCTCGCCACCTAGTTCCCCTCCCCCACCTCCTCGTTGTATCCCTTTCCCTTCTATTATAATTGTCACTCTCATGCTCCGGATGCTTCCTCCGATGTTTCTTCTTCTGATGTGACTTCTTCCTCTACCGAGGAGACTCCTCCTCTTCCTGCTTGCCATTGTCGTCCACTTGATCACTACTCTCCTAGTCACCATAGTCTTTCTATTGCCCTTGAGCCGAACTCTTATGGGCATGCTATGCGCCATCCTGAGTGGCATCTTGCCATGGCCGAGGAGATTGTTGCGCTTGAGCACACTGGCACCTGGGATCTTGTCTCTCCTCCTCCCGGTGTTCACCCCATCACGTGCAAGTGGGTCTACAAGATTAAGACTTGTTCTGATCGATCTCTTGAGCGGTATAAGGCGCGTCTTGTGGCTCGTGGCTTCCAGCAGGAGCAGGGCTGTGATTATGATGAGACGTTTGCTCCGGTGGATCATACGACCACTATGCGTACTCTTCTTGCTGTGGCCTCTGTTCCCCACTGGTCCATGTCTCAGGTTGATGTTCAGAACGCATTTCTCAATGGTGAGTTGCGTGAGGAGGTTTACATGCAGCCCCTCCAGGGTACTCTGTCCCTGATGGCATTGTGTGTCGTCTTCGGTGCTCTCTATATGGCCTGAAACATGCTCCTCGTGCCTGGTTTGAGTTCTTCGCCTCTGTGGTGACTGGTGCTGGTTTCTCCCCTAGTGCTCATGATCCTGCCCTATTTGTTCACACTTCTCCTCGTGGACACACTCTTCTACTCCTCTATGTTGACGACATGATCATAACTGGTGATGATTCTGTGTATATTGCCTTTGTTAAGGCCCGTCTTCGTGAGCAGTTTCTTATGACTGATCTTGGTCCTCTTTGCTACTTTCTTGGGATTGAGGTTTCCTCCACTTCTGATGGATTTTATATCTCCCAGGAAAAGTATATCCAGGATCTCCTTGCCCGTGCTGGTCTTGGTGATGAGCACACTGTTGAAACTCCTATGGAGCTTAATGTTAAACTCTGTGCTTCTGATGGTGATCCTCTAGCTGATCCGACACGCTATCGTCATCTTGTTGGGAGTCTTGTTTATCTTGCTGTCACTCGCCCAGATATCTCTTATCCTGTTCATATTCTGAGTTAGTTTGTATCTTCTCCTACTTCGGTTCATTATAGTCACCTCCTTCATGTTCTTCACAATCTTTGTGGTACAAACACACGTCGTCTATTCTTCCCTCGTTCCAGCTCATTATAGCTTCAGGCCTACTCTGATGCTACGTGGGCTAGTGATCCTTCGGATCGCTGCTCTTTTTCTGCCTACTGTGTGTTTCTTGGTGGTTCTCTTATTGCATGGAGGACGAAGAAACAGACTGCAGTTTCCCGTTTGAGTGTAGAGGCTGAGTTGCGTGCTATGGCTCTTTTGTCTGCTAAGGTGACTTGGTTGAAGTGGTTACTTGCTAATTTTGGTGTCTCTGTTACAACACCGACTACTCTCTTGTCTAACAGTACAGGTGCTATCAGTATTACATGTGATCCGGTAAAGCATGATATTACCAAAGCATATTGGTGTTGATGCTTCTTTTGTCCATGCGAGTGGGCAGGATCAGGTTATTGCGCTCCAGTATGTGCCTTCTGAGCTACAATTGGCAGATTTCTTTACGAAGGCCCAAACTAGAGCACAACATAGTTTCTCTCTCTCCAAACTCATTGTTGTGGATCCCCCATGAGTTTGAGGGGGAGGGGGGTGTTAGAGAGATATTTGTATATTGTATTTTACCCTACTAGATTAGGGGGCTTCCTACATATTTACACCTATACATGTACTATATATTGTGGCCTTTGGCCCCTCTGGAATACAAGTCGTTTATTCCTCCAACATATATATCATCCCGTGAAACCCATCATGTGATGAGCTCCTGTACATGCATCATGACTTCCTTCGGGACAGTGATGGTGCATCATGTCCTCCTCCTCTCCCACCACTCCGGAGCCCCAGCATCTCGAACAGATTAACGAGTTGGCGACTGATCGGATCCACCTTTTCTGGCACGAAACCGCAACATGTTCAAGTGTTGCCCCATGGTGCCCGAAACACGGCAAAGAACTGTTGTTTCTATTGGATCATCTAGGTATAGATCTTACATGGTAGTATACTGTCTATACACATGTACATCGATCTATGGAACTAGACATAGAGAGAGAGATTGGAGAGGGGGCATACCTTCTCATTGGCTAGAGGAGGTTGACGATGTTGCCATGGTGAGCCACGGTGAAGGAGAGAGCGGGTATGGGCTAGGCGGCGGCCACGGAGCTTCCCGTCACTACTTCCCTTCCCTAGATTGGTAGGGTTTGTGTCGGTGGGGTGTATTGCATGCCATCGGCCCCCACCTCTTTATATAGCACAGGTTATAGGGGCCCGCCAACCATAGTGGGTTGCGTGCCCCCGATCAGGGCGCGGATCTAAGGGCCCGGTGGGCCGTTGGGCCCACGTGGGAGGAGACCATCCTAACATTCTCCCCCTTGATCTCAACTTTTACTTTTAATTATATATTTTTTACTTTACTCGTTTCATCACCGATCAGTACATAGAGCATGTTTCATCATCACAGCTCAATTGCAGATAGAATCAGACAACTACAACATACCTCTCTGTTTTGAAACAAATTATGTTCCTTTTTGGGCCTCTTATGGTCCAGGAATCATAGGACCCATTTTGTCTAAGTGTTCCTTGAACACATTGGGTGGTAAGCCTTTCGTAAGCGGATCCGCAAGCATATCCTTTGTCCTTATATGCTCGAGACTTATAGTGTGATCCTGGATTTTATCTTTCACAACATAATACTTTATCTCTATTAGGTTGGCAGCATTACTCGACTTGTTGTTGTGAGTATATAATACTGCATGCTGGTTGTCATAGTACATCTTTAGTGGTTTGTCAATGCAGTCTACCACTTTTAAGTCAGGTAAATTTCTTTAACCATATCGCCTTCCCCGTGGCCTCATAACATGCTATAAATTCTTCATACATCGTGGATGATACAACTATTGACTGTTTGGAGCTTCTCCACGAAATAGTCCCGCGTGCGGGAGTAAATACATATCCAAACGTGGATTTTCTATCATCTTTGTATCCCACAAAATCTGCATCTGAATACCCTCTTATCTTTAGGGAATCAAATTTTCTATATGTTAGCATGGGGTCCTTTGTGCCTTGCGCATAATGCAATGCTTTCTTTACAATCTTCTAGTATTCTATGCATAGATTTTCTTGATATCTACCGAGTACCCCGGTGATAAAAGCTAAGTCAGGGCATACTGTAAGCTTTCAATAGCCCAAGCATATGGTACTTCTTTCATTTGATCGATCTCATATTGGTTCTTGGGACATTGAAATTTCCCAAAACTGTCGCCCTTGACTATAGGAGCAGATGTGGCATTACTCGCATGCATATTATATTTCTCTAGAACCTTTTCTAGATATGCCTTTTGTGATAGTCCTAAAACTCCATTTTTCCTATCTCCATGAATTTCTATGCCCAAAACATATGATGCTTCACCAAGATCTTTTATATCAAAATTTGAGGACAAGAACTTCATTGTTTCTTGTAGCAGACTGACATCATTGCTAGCAAGAAGGATGCCATCCACATATAGAATTAGGAAAATATATTTTCCACTTTTAAACTTTGCATAAACGCAGTTGTCCCCAACATTCTCTTTAAACCAAAACCTCTTAATTGTATCATTAAACTTTAGATACCACTGTCTAGAGGCTTGCTTTAATCCATAAATGGATTTCTTTAGGCGCCATCCCATATCTTCCTTACCTTCCATGATAAAACCCTTGGCTTGTTTCATGTAGACACTTTCTTCTAAATCCCCATTTAGAAATGTCGTCTTTACATCTATCTGATGTAGCTCTAAATCAAAATGTGCAGCTAATGTCATTATGATTCTGAAGGAATCATTGCATGAGACTGGAGAAAATGTCTCACTATAATCTACCCCTTCTCTTTGTGTAAATCCTTTTTCCACAAGTCGTGTTCTATACTTTTCTACATTCTCGTTAGAATCATACTTAGTGTTTTAGACCCATTTACAACCTACTGTTTTGGCTCCTTTGGAAATTTCTTCTAAGTACGTAAAATCGTTGGAACTCATCGATTTCTTCTCATCTTCCATTGCCTCCAGCCACTTCGATGAGTGAGGAGAACTAATGGCGTCTTCATATGAAGTGGGATCACCCTCCACATGAACCATTTCTGTATTATAAACTTTATAATCAGGTTGAAATAGCTGATTTTTTAACTCTTTGAGACCTTCTAGGGGCCTCATTAATTGTCACATTTTGTGTCTCAACTCATGGCGTATCTTCTAGAGGTGGTTGTTGGTGCTCCCTTTCATGCGCAACCATGGGTTCAATCGGCTCCTGACGGATAGGTTCTAGATCTTCACTCATTGTTGCCATGGGTGGTGTTGCGACAGGTGCTTGCACCACAACCTTAGGGGTTGTCGATGCAGGAACACCAGGTAGTGAAAATAATGGCTCCCGTGTCATCGGATTAGGTGCATACACCCTCTTCTCCTCAAGATCAAGTTTCCGAGCTACCATGCTCCCCCACATCATCTCGTCCTCTAAGAAGACTGCTATCTTGTTTCTACAAACTTTGTGTATATGTTTGGATAGTAGAAACACAAACCTTTTGATCTTTCAGAATACCCAATGAAATGGAAACTGACTGTTTTAGCAACTGAAATGGCAACTGACTGGTAACATGTGTATGGGCGGTGGACGACGAGGAACATCATGTAGTTGGACAGGGGTCATGTTCCCTTGCAGCGAGGATCAAGTTTGTAGCGATGTCTTGGCCAGGAGATGTGATGCTTTCATGGAAGTCAACTCCACGTACACCACTTCTTGAGCTTGTCGAACAGCACTCATGATTCTTATGTTGCAGTGCCGCTTCACCCCACATATACCTGAGCAAGCCCATTGTGTTAAGCTCCTGTACGTGCATCATGACTTTCCTTTGGGACAGTGACGATGCAAGACAGCAAGAGTAGTACCTCCTCCTCTCCCACTACTCCTGGAGCCCCAGCATCTCGAACAAATTAACAAGTTGGCGACTGATCGGATCCACCTTTTCTGGCATGAAACCGCAACATGTTCAAGTGCTGCCCCATGGTGCCCGACCACTTCCTAGAGGTTCCTGTCATAATTAATAACCTTGCCGAGCCAGGAGCTGCGGAGACGAATAAGTGCACGTCTCGTACGTAGCCGATACCATCTTCCATTTGACATAGCTGAATGACGGAGCCAATCCCATCACTACCAGAAAACTTGTCGCTGTCCGGCTTTGTCGTGTGCCTACTGGCCCGGAACACGGCAAAGTACTACACTACGATGTTGGTCTCTGTAAACACACGGAAAAATGCACTAACACGGTAGAATACTGAAAAAGAACAAGGCAAAGAAGGGAACACGAGAATGGCCAAAGAAGGGAACACGACAAAGAAATAAAAAACAGCAAATTCGTCCGGAGGTTGGATCAGAATCCTCCAGGTTAGTTCTCCTACACTTGACCTTGTGCATCACTCGATGTCGGTACTCGGTATACTTGGAAATCGATTGTGTGAGTGTCATGATTGTGCTTTTGACCTTGTAGGAGGGGTTTGATGCTGTGGCCATCGTGTGTGCATCACGGTTAGTTCTCCTACACTTGTTAAATTTAACCATGCCATCACACTTGTAGAAAATTTAGCCATGCCATCACACTTGTAGATAATTCTATGCCTTTGTGAAAATTTACTTTTCATTTTCATCATCTTGCCATGAGACTTGTCAAAATCACATGTAATTGCCATTATCATCAACTTGCCATGAGACTTGATCAATTCTAGTTTTTATGCCATTGCCCAGTTGTATCTTTGTATGTTGCTACATTGCCACTACTACACTTGTGAAAATTTAGCCATAGAAATTGTCATGTGAATCTTACCATTTTACTTGTTATTTCAATCTCACCATAGTACAATTTTCATGTGAATCTCACTATTTTGCTTGTTATGTCAATCTCACTATAGTCCAATTGTCATGCGAATCTTACTATTTTGCTTTCGACCGTGTAGGCACTACGGGGGAAAACTTCTTTGCCGTGTGTGCAAAATACACGACAAAGGATCCCCGGAACAGGGTAAAGACTTTGTCGTGTATAAACACACGGCAAAAACTACATGGCAATGTTGGCGACGACAAAGGCCCTTTGCCGTGTGTTTTCTAAAAAATACATGGCAAAGCCTTTGTCGTGTGTATTACGCGTAGGCACGACAAAGTAAAGTGAGATGACCGTTCTGTGGAGATGATGGTGTGTATTCTTTGCCATGTGTCACCCATAAACCCAACACGACAAAGGTTTCCATTGCCGTGTGTCGCCCATAAATCCAACATGGCAAAGGTTTCCTTTGCCGTGTGTCTCGTACGGGGAAAAGAGGATGCCTTTTCGAAAAAAAATGTTTTACAAACTTTTTTGAATATTTTTTACTCGTTAATCTCATATAGGATATTTTTAACCCTAAGTATGCTTAATATTAGGTCAAATTGCACTCATGATCAAATTTCCCTTCAATCACCCATCCTAACACTACTCTAGCCCTAGCACACTTAACTTCTTTGTTCCTTTCGAATGAGCTTCCGAGAAAGAAATCATGCCTTGTCGATAATACATTCATATCAATCCTATTAGCTCTTGGACCATGACGTCACACATCTCAGTTTTAGATTCCAAACAATTATTTATGTAGACAACTATGAATAAGTAGTAATAATCTTGAATCCAAATAAAAAATAAAATGATTTTATTTTTTTGCCTTTTTCTATATAATATGGAATAATTCATATATTTAAATCCGTAAATCGGAATTCAACAAATAAAATGTCTAAATCGATCAGAAAAATGAGAGGAATCCAAATATGACATCCATATAATCTTGTGAACCTAAAAATGATTGATGAACCTTGTCACATTGTTTTGATCGTTTTTGAATTTGTTATGCCTCTTTCAAACTATGGTCAAAATGGCAGAATGAAGATTGGGAGCTCGGGGCTGCCTCGCTAAACTTGCCTTGGATCTCTGATTAAACAGCATATTATGAACCTCAAAATGATTTTTGTAAAAAATCATGAGCATCAGATCATGTATTTGCCTTTTTCACCAAGGTGGACAGAAAGGTTTGAGATCCTCCCGTTGGGACATTGTCCATGTAAGGTGGTCTAGTATTTTTGAAAAATAGGGTGGTAGCATTTTCAATTAGCCATTTGATGGTTTCTTCACAAAATCCCCTGTTTTGCGCTCCGAAACTATAAAATGGCTTTTTGGTGCGACGAAAAGGAAAACTTTCTCCTACAACATTATTCGCCATCCCATGATGCACATGCATATAAAATATGGGAACATTATCATAAATTATGCCATGATTCTAGCCATAACATTGGTCATTTGACCTGAAAGCCAGGAAACCTCGAATGAGTAAGGTCATTTTGTGAAGGTTTTTGAGACATAATCAATATACCAAGTTTGACATTTTTCTTCGAACTATGTCACATAATATGACACCACACGAAGGTTTCACATTGTTTCGATCGTTTTTGAATTTTTTATGCCCGTTTTAAACTATGGTCAAACGTTGTCGAACATCGGACATGAAGATTTTCTTAGCTCGGGGCTTAGCCTCGCTAAACTTGCATTAGATCACTGATGAAAAAGCATATTGTGAACATAAATATGATTTTTGTAAAAAAAACATGAGCATCAGATCATGTACCTGTAGTTCATATCTGACCCAATTTCTACTAATTCAGCAGGAATTTGTATTTTTCACCAGGGGTGGACAAAAAGTTTTGGGATCCCCCAGTTGGGACATGGTCCATGCAAGGTGGTCTAGTATTTTTGAAAAATAGGGTGGTAGATTTTTGAATTAGCCATTTAGTGGTTGCTTCACAAAACCCCCCATCTTTTGCGCTCCGCAAATTGAAAATGGCTTTTCGGTGTGACGAAAAGGAAAATTTCCACCTGCAACATTGTTCGCCATCGCATGATGCACATGCATGCACAATATGGGCACATTATCACAAAATATGCCATGATTCTGGCGATAACATTGGTCATTTGACCCGAAAGCTAGGAAACCTCGAATGAGATAGGTCATTTTGATAATATGACACCACGCGAAGGTTTCACATTGTTTTGATCGTTTTTGAATTTTGTATGCCCGTTTTAAACTATGGTCAAACTTTGTCGAACAACAGACATGGAAATTCTTAACTCGGGGCTGAACCTCACTATACTTGCATTGGATCTCCAATGAAATAGAATATTATGAACCTAAATATGTTTTTGTAAAAAATCATGAGCATCATATCATGTACCTGTAGTTCATATCTGACCCACTTCCGATCGATTCAGCAGGAAGTTGTCTTTTTCACCAGGGGTGGACGGAAAGGTTTGATATCCCCCTATTGGGACATGGTCCATGTAAGGTGGTATAGTATTTTTTTAAAAGTAGGGTGGTAGCATTTGGAATTAGCCATTTGGTGGTTGCTTCACAAAAGCCCCCGTTTTTTGCGCTCCGAAAATGGAAAATGGCGTTTTGGTATGAAAAAAGGAAAACTTCCACCTGAAACATTGTTTGCCATCGCATGATGCACATGCATGCACAATATTGGGACATTATCACAAACTATGCCAGGATTCTAGCCATAACATTGGTCATTTGACCCGAAAGCCAGGAAACCTCGAATGAGATAGGTCATTTCGTGAATCCTTTTTTGAGACATAATCAATATACCAAGTTTGATATTTTTTCTTCCAACTATGTCACATAATATGACACCACGTGAAGGTTTCACATTGTTCCGATCGTTTTTGAATTTTTATGCCTATTTTAAACTATGGTCAAAACGACGAGCATGAAGATTCTTATTCAACATAAATATCTAATATTTGAGTGTAGATAGATTGACTTATTTTTCTGCAAATTTTGATATATTATTTGTATGTTTCTGAATTAGAATGATTTTTTAATGATTTTCCTAAGATTAATTTGATAAAAGAGAAAAAAGAAAAAACAGGACTTTGCCATGTATATTGCAGAATACACACGGCAAAGCCATCGTTGCCGTGTGGTACACGAAAAAGGCACACGACAAAGAGGCCACCATCTGCAGCCGTTAGCTCCTCCGTGTCAAGTGGACCTGTGGGGCCATGGGTCCCACCTTGTTGCCGTGAGGTATATCTTTGTCGTGTGCCCGGGGTTCCTTTGCTGTGTCTACTTTCTTTGCCGTGTTCCTTTACTTACTTTTTGCCGTGATTTTTTGTTTGCCGTGTTCTTTTTTCCAGAAATTTGCCGTGCTGCTAATCTTTGCCGTGTTCCGGGCCCTTTGGCACACGGCAAAGCGCTGTCTTCACGGCAACACCAATTTTTCTCGTAGTGAGGATGTGGATATGTGGTGGCCATGGAGTGCATCAAGGACGTCAATCTTCGTTGTTTGTGGCTCTCTTGTAGTCGAGTTTATGATGATGCACTTGAATGGCACTATGTTTGATGCAATGTATGCTTGATGTTTGTGAAGTGTGTATGCTTGTTTGGATCATGTTTGTGAAGTGTATGCTTGTTTGGATCATGTTTGTGAAGTGTATGCTTGTTTGTATCATGTTTGAGTCATTTTGCTATCATATATGTGTGAGTGCAGTGGTATGATGGATCATATATATATATATATATATATATATCAATTGTTGTTTGAAATGCAGGGATATAGGAAAAACTTGGCCTTTGGAACCAAATGTCCTCCTTTGCCGTACGACAATGGGGCACAGAGGGGCAACGTGGCGGCTAGCTCATGACCTAGAAGTTTGTCCTTTCCCTATGTATACACACGATAAAGGGGTCACAGAGGGGCAAGGTGGCGGCTAGCTCACGACCTAGAAGTTTGTCCTTTCCCTATGTATACACACGATAAAGGGGTACAGTGGGGCAACATGGCGGCTAGCTGGCGACCAGGAAGTTTGTCTTTGCCTGGTGTATAAACACGGCAAAGGGGTGCAGTGGGGCAACATGGCGGCTAGCTGGCGACCTGGAAGTTTGTCTTTGACATGTTCTGGCCCAGTAGACACATGGTAGATCAGTTTGTTTTTGTCGTGTTTCGTCCCAATAGACACACGGTAGAGATGTCCCACATGGGGACTTCCCGGCACACAGCAAAAAAATAAATACACGGCAACGCAGCGGCACACGGGAAAGGGTAGACACACGGTAGAGGGGGTTATGCCGTCAGCTGCCTCGGGACGTGAACTACTTTAATCTGCCGCGTGTTTCTGGCCCGACACATGGCAAAGGCCTTTGTCGTGTCTTTTTGGTTGGACACACATCAATGCCTCTCTGCCGTGTGCGAATGCTGCCATGTGCGTATTACCATGTGCCGACACAAGGCAAAATTTTTGCCATGTTCCAGATCCTTTTTGTCGTGTGTGGATGCACACATGGCAAAAAACCTTTCTGCCATAGTGCATGGTGTGTCGCATAAGAAAGAAAGTACCCAACTCGACCCTAGCTAGTGCACCAATTAGCGATTTCGTCTCTAGAACCAAGCATGTGTTGATACCCAGTAGAGTGTATGTGATGTAAACATCGACTCGGCTGTGACCATCTTTCTTGCTCACTGGAACAACAGGAGCGAGGCTACGATGGCAACCGGCGAGATGACATAGATGCAGTAGCCAACCAAAGAGTGGGTCACACTTGCCTTGGTGTAGAGGATGTCATACATGAGGAGGGAGAGCTCCATCTCCATCACTATCACCGTCCACATCCACATGGACACATGGTTTTTCCTTTCCTCAGAATCCACCTCAGCCGGGATCAACAAATCAACGATGACACCCTTGCAGATATGGAACAGGGAATGGGCACACTTAAGAACTATCTCGTCCTACAAGTCCTTTTTCCAGTCCAGCTAATGCTCAATATAATGTCAAAATATCTATGACGTGTTGGTACTGGCACTAGTAGAAAAATGGTCTTTGGTCCAGCACTCAAATGCCATTAGTCCCGGTTCGGCTCGCAAATCGGGATCAATTCTAGGCACCAGTCCCGGTTCATGCCGCCTGGGCATTGGTCCCGGTTTGTCTCTAAGCAACGGTCCCGGTTCGTGGCATGAACCGGGACCAATGCCCCCGCGACGCACATGTGGTGCTCTGCGGAGCATTGGTCCCGGTTCATGCCACGAACCAGGACCAAAAACCCTCCCTCGCGACGCAGACGTGGCGCTCCGTGGAGCATTGGTCCCGATTCATGCCACGAACCGGGACCAAAAACCCTCCCCTGGCTATAAATAAGCCTATCCCTTTACCCTTTGCCCTTTGCCACCAAATTTTACTGGATTGTGTGTGAGGTGTGGGTGCTAGCTTTTTTTTTCCTTTGATTGCACACAAGGTGTTTGACGAAATGTCCGAGCCACACTTAAGTGCACACAACACGGTATCCTCAGCCAAGGTTAGCAACCTTATCTTCTTTATCTGTAGCTGATACAAAAATATTGCATGTGTCCATGTAGGGTGGTCATTTCACTATTCACGATGTTATTGTAATGGTTAATTATTATGAGGCAGATCGATGCGCGGATGCGATGGATGTATGGCGACCGACGCGATTCCGATTTTATTGCAGGCCTACATAAATTTATCGATGTGGCTAAGGCAAACAAACTGGATAATTTTATGCCTTGTCCCTACGTCGACTGTTGGAACATGGCAGAGCACTCTACCCCAAGAATCCTTCAAAGCCATCTGCTTTGGAGAGGTTTCATGCCTGGATATTATTGTTGGGCCATGCACGGAGAAAGAGGGGTTTGGCTGGAAGAAAATGAAGAAGAGGAGGATGATGACAGTTGTCCTATGTCCCCTGAAGAATACGGTGATACTACAATGGAAGACAATGAAGAAGAGGGAGGCGGCAATGAAGAAGAACAACAGGCATCGGATGAGCCCGTTGATGGTCTTGGTCGGGTCATTTCTGATGCAAAGCAACAATGCGATACTGAAAGGGAGAAGCTTAAGTTGGAGGCCATGCTAAAGGATCACAAAAAGTTGTTGTACCCAAATTGCGAAGATGGCAGCACAAAGCTCGGTACCATACTTGAACTACTGAAATGGAAGGCAGAGACTGGTTTATCTGACAAGGGATTTGAGAAGTTACTAAAAATAATGAAGCCGAATCTTCCGAAGGATAACGAGATGCCCGAGACAACGTACGAAGCAAAGAAGACTATTTTCCCTCTAGGATTAGATGTGGATAAGATACATGGATGCATTAATGACTGCATCCTGTACCGCGGTGAGAAGTACGAGAATATGGATAAATGCCCGGTATGCACTACATGTCAGTACAAGATCATACAAGATGACCCTGGTGATGTTGAGGGCGATGACGAGCCCCCCAGGAAGAGGGTTCCTGCTAAGGTTATGTGGTATGCTCCTATAATACCACGATTGAAACGTCTGTTCCGAAACAAAGAGCATGCCAGGTTGTTGTGATGGCACAAAGAAGAGCATAAGAAAGACGAGAAACTGAGACACGCCGCCGATGGGTCGCAGTGGAGAAACATCGAGAGAAAGTACTCGAACTTTGCAGGTGAAGCGAGGAACTTATGGTTTGGTCTAAGTACAGATGGCATGCATCCTTTTGGGGAGCAGAGCTGTAGTCACAACACCTGGCCAGTGACTCTATGTATCTACAACCTTCGTCCTTGGTTGTGCATGAAGCGAAAGTTCATTATGATGCTAGTGCTCATCCAAGGACCAAAGCAACCCGGCAACGACATTGATGTGTACCTAAGGCGATTAGTCGATGAACTTTTGCAGTTGTGGGCAAAACCAGGTGTAAAGGTGTGGGATGAGGACAAACAAGAGCCATTTGACCTACGAGCGTTGTTGTTCGTAACCATCAATGATTGGCCTACTCTTAGTAACATTTCAGGACAGTCAAACAAGGGATACAATGCATGCACGCACTATTTAGATAAGACTAAAGGTACATATTTGGATAAATGTATGAAGGTTGTGTACCTGGGGTGTCGTAAATTTCTTCCGGCCAATCATCAAGTAAGAAAGAAAGGCAAGAATTTCAACGGTGTGGCAGATTACCGGAAGAATCCTAAGCTCCCTAAAGGTGCTGATGTATTTGGTATGGTGAAGGACCTAGAAGTAATCTTTGGAAAGGGTCGTGGCGGTCAATATGTTCCGAAAGACCCCATTACCAGACACACAACCATGTGGAATAAGAAATCTATATTTTGGGAGCTTGAGTATTGGAAAGACCTAGAGGTATGTTCTTCAATCGACGTGATGCACGTGACGAAGAATCTTTGTGTGAACCTGCTAGGCTTCCTGGGCGTGTATGGGAAGACAAAAGATACACCAGAAGCATGGGAGGACCAACAACGTATCAAAGACCCATCTCGTCAAATATAAAGGGAATAATAAATATGGCAGAGAAAAAATTCCAGAACCTGAAGTCTCATGATTGCCACGTGATTATGACGCAGTTGCTTCCGGTTGCATTGAGGGGGCTTCTATCGGAAAATGTTCGAGTACCAATTGTGAAGCTATGTGCATTCCTCAATGCAATATCTCAGAAGGTAATCGATCGAGAAAGTCTAGAAAGGCTACAGAAGGATGTGGTCCAATGTCTTGTCAGTTTTGAGTTGGTATTCCCCCATCCTTCTTCAATATTATGACGCATCTCTTGGTTCACCTAGTCGAAGAGATTTCCATTCTCGGTCCTGTATTTCTGCACAATATGTTCCCCTTCAAGAGGTTCATGGGAGTCTTAAAGAAATATGTTCGTAACCGTGCTAGGCCAGAAGGAAGCATCTCTAAGGGCTATGGAACAGAGGAGGTCATTGGGTTCTGTGTAGACTTTCTTCCTGACCTTAAGCCGATTGGTGTTCCTGAATCACGGTATGAGGGGAGACTGAGTGGAAAAGGCACACTAGGAAAGAAAGCAATGATATTTATGGACGGACATTCTTTGAATCAAGCACACTACATAGTTCTACAAAGTTCTACCTTTGTGGCTCCGTATATCGAGGAACACATGAATGTTGTACGCTCCAAGTTCCCAGGGAAGGATGACTACTGGATTAAAGAAAATCACATGGAGACTTTCGACACTTGGTTGCAATTACATCTCATGAATGACACCACTATTGGAGATCAACTCTACTTGGTGGCCGCGACACCATCTGCGACTGTATTGACTTTCCAAGGGTACGAGATAAATGAGAATATATTTTACACGATTGCCTAAGATAAAAAGAGCACCAACCAAAATAGTGGTGTCCGCTTTGATGCAACATGCGAGAATGGGAAAAAGGACACATACTATGGTTACATAGAGGAGATATGGGAACTTGACTATGGATCTACTTTTAAGTTCCCTTTGTTTCGGGCAGTTGGGTCAACATGAATGGAGAAGGGGTAAAGGTAGACCAGCTGTACGGAATGACAACAGTGGATCTCAAGAATCTTGGTTACAGAGACGAACCATTCGTCCTAGCCAATGATGTGGCTCAGGTTTTTTATGTGAAGGACATGTCCTCTAGACCGAAAAAAAGAAAAAAAATAAGGAAATGAATACATCAGACGATGAGCCCAGGCGTCACATAGTTCTTTCAGGGAAAAGAACATCGCGAGAGTCGAGGACAAGACAGACATGTTAGCAGATTATGATAAGTTTGATGAAATTCCATCCTTCACCGTGAAAACTGAACCAAGCATCCCGTTAAGCAAAGAAGATGCTCCATGGTTACGGCCTAAGAAGCGACCATAGGCAAGGGATCGACATATGCGATGGAGGATTCATACCCTAAACCCTAAACCCTATGTAAATCTATGTAATGTATGGAAACTTTATGTGATGTATGAAAACTTTATATGAGACCACGTGAAGGTTTCATATTGTTTGGATCATTTTTGAATTTCTTATGCCTGTTTATTCAAAACGGTGGGCATGAAGCTTCTTAGCCCGGGGCTGAGCCTCGCTAAACTTGACGTGTATCTCTAATGAAATAGCATGTTGTGAATCTATAAATGATTTTTCAAAAAAATTCACAAGCATGATATCATATACTTGTAGTTCAAATCTGGACAACCTCCTACCGATTCGGCAGGAATTTGTCTTTTTCATGAGGGATGGACGGAAAGGTTTCAGATACACCGGTTGGTAAAGTGTACATCTAAGGTGGTCTAGTATTTTTTAAAAATGGGTTGGTACCAATGCCAAAGTTTAATTTGGTGGTTGCTTCACAGAACACCCCGATTTTGGCACCTCAAAAATGGAAACTGGCTTTTTTGTCCATCGAATACGAAAACTTCCTCCTGCAACATCGTAAGTCATCCCAAGATGCACATGTGTGCATAATATGGGCACATTATCACAAACTATGCCCTGATTCTAGCCATAACACTGGTGGTTTGAACTAAATACCATGAAACCTAGAGCATGATAGGTCATTTTGTGAAGGATTTTTTATGATGTTTGCAATTTTTCAATTTCAATATTTTTCCTTTCAACTATGACACATAATATGACACCACGTGAAGGTTTCACTTTGTTTGGACCATTTTTGAATTTGTTATGCCCGTTTCAAACTATATTCAAAACGGCGGGCATGAAGCTTCTTAGCCTGGGGCTGAGCCTCACTAAACTTGAAGTGGATCTCTGATGAAATAGCATGTTGTGAACCTATAAATGATTTTTAAAAAAATTCACAAGCATTATATCATGTACTTGTAGTTCAAATCTAGGCAAGCTCCTACCGATTCGGCATGAATTTGTCTTTTTCATGAGGGGTGGACGAAAAGTTTCCAGATACACTGGTTTGGGAAATTGTCCATCTAAGGTGGTCTAGTATTTTTGAAAAATGGGTTGGTACCAATGCCAAAATTTAATTTGGTGGTTGCTTTACAGAACACCCCGATTTCGGCACCTCAAAAATGGAAATTGGCTTTTTCGTGCGGCAAAAATGAAAACTTCCTCCTGCAACATCGTAAGCCATCCCAAGATGCACATGTTTGCGCAATATGGGCACATTATCACAAACTATGCCTGGATTCTAGCCATAACATTGGTGGTTTGACCTAAATGCCATGAAACCTCGAACATGATAGGTCATTTTGTGAAGAATTTTTTATGATGTTTGCAATTTTTCAAGTTCAATTTTTTTTCTTGCAACTATGACACATAATATGACACCACGTGAAGGTTTCACATTGTTTGGATCAATTTTGAATTTCTTATGCCCGTTTCAAACTATATTCAAAACGGCGGGCATGAAGCTTCTTAGCCCGAGGCTGAGCCTCGCTGAACTTGAAGTGGATCTCTGATGAAATAGGATGTTGTGAACTTATAAATGATTTTTAAAAAAATTCACAAGCATTATATCCTGTACTTGTAGTTCAAATCTGGGCAACCTCCTACCGATTCGGCAGGAATTTGTCTTTTTCATGAGGGATGGACAGAAAGGTTCCAGATACACCGGTTGGGAAATTGTCCATCCAAGGTGGTCTAGTATTTTTGAAAAATGGGTTGGTGCCAATGCAAAACTTTAGTTTGGTGGTTGCTTCACAGAACACCCCGATTTCGGCACCTCCAAAATGGAAATTGGCTTTTTCGTGCATCGAAAAGGAAAACTTCCTCCTATAACATCGTAAGCCATCCCAAGATGCACATGTGTGCACAATATGGGCACATTATCACAAACTATGCCCTGATTCTAGCCATAACACTGGTGGTTTGACCTAAATACCATGAAACCTAGAGCATGATAGGTCATTTTGTGAAGGATTTTTTATGATGTTTGCAATTTTTCAAGTTCAATATTTTTCCTTGCAACTATGACACATAAAATGACACCACGCGAAGGTTTCACTTTGTTTGGATCATTTTTGAATTTGTTATGCCCGTTTCAAACTATATTCAAAACGGCGGGCATGAAGCTTCTTAGCCCAGGGCTGAGCCTCGCTGAACTTGAAGTGGATCTCTGATGAAATAGCATGTTGTGAACCTATAAATGATTTTTAAAAAAATTCACAAGCATTATATCATGTACTTGTAGTACAAATCTGGGCAACCTCCTACCGATTCAGCAGGAATTTATCTTTTTCATGAGGGATGGATAGAAAGGTTCCAAATACACCGGTTGGGAAACTGTCCATCTAAGCTGGTCTAGTATTTTTGAAAAATGGGTTGGTACCAATGTCAAACTTTAATTTGGTGGTTGCTTCACAGAACACCCCGATTTCGGCACCTCAAAAATGGAAACTGGCTTTTTCGTGCGTCGAAAAGGAATACTTCTTCCTGCAACATCAGAAGCCATCCCAAGATGCACATGTGTGCACAATATGGGCACATTTTCACAAACTATGCCCTGATTCTAGCCATAACATTGGTGGTTTGACCTAAATGCCATGAAACCTCGAACATGTTAGGTCATTTTGTGAAGGATTTTTTATGATGTTTGCAATTTTTCAAGTTCAATATTTTTCCTTGCAACTATGACACATAATATGACACCACGCGAAGGTTTCACATTGTTTGGATCATTTTTGAATTTCTTATGCCTGTTTCAAACTATATTCGAAACAACGGGTATGAAGCTTCTTAGCCCGGGGCTAAGCCTCACTGAACTTGAAGTGGATCTCTGATGAAATAGCATGTTGTGAACGTATAAATGATTTTAAAAAAAATTCACAAGCATTATATCATGTACTTGTAGTTCAAATCTGGGCAACCTCCTACCGATTCGGCAGAAATTTGTATTTTTCATGAGGGATGGACGGAAAGGTTCTAGATACACCGGTTGGGAAATTGTCCATCTAAGGTGGTCTAGTATTTTTGAAAAATGGGTTGGTACCAATGCCAAACTTTAATTTGATGGTTGCTTCACAGAACACCCCGATTTCAGCACCTCAAAAATGGAAATTGGCTTTTTCATGCATCGAAAAGGAAAACTTCCTCCTATAACATCGTAAGCCATCCCAAGATGCACATGTGTGCACAATATGGGCACATTATCACAAACTATGCCCTGATTCTAGCCATAACATTGGTGGTTTGACCTAAATACCATGAAACCTCAAACATGATAGGTCATTTTGTGAAGGTTTGTTTATGATGTTTGCAATTTTTCAAGTTCAATATTTTTCCTTGCAACTATGACACATAAAATGACACCACGCGAAGGTTTCACTTTGTTTGGATCATTTTTGAATTTCTTATGCCTGTTTGAAACTATATTCAAAACGGTGGGCATGAAGCTTCTTAGCCCAGGGCTGAGCCTCGCTGAACTTGAAGTGGATCTCTGATGAAATAGCATGTTGTGAACCTATAAATGATTTTTAAAAAAATTCACAAGCATTATATCATGTACTTGTAGTACAAATCTGGGCAACCTCCTACCGATTCAGCAGGAATTTATCTTTTTCATGAGGGATGGATAGAAAGGTTCCAAATACACCGGTTGGGAAACTGTCCATCTAAGCTGGTCTAGTATTTTTGAAAAATGGGTTGGTACCAATGTCAAACTTTAATTTGGTGGTTGCTTCACAGAACACCCCGATTTCGGCACCTCAAAAATGGAAACTGGCTTTTTCGTGCGTCGAAAAGGAATACTTCTTCCTGCAACATCAGAAGCCATCCCAAGATGCACATGTGTGCACAATATGGGCACATTTTCACAAACTATGCCCTGATTCTAGCCATAACATTGGTGGTTTGACCTAAATGCCATGAAACCTCGAACATGTTAGGTCATTTTGTGAAGGATTTTTTATGATGTTTGCAATTTTTCAAGTTCAATATTTTTCCTTGCAACTATGACACATAATATGACACCACGCGAAGGTTTCACATTGTTTGGATCATTTTTGAATTTCTTATGCCTGTTTCAAACTATATTCGAAACAACGGGTATGAAGCTTCTTAGCCCGGGGCTAAGCCTCATTGAACTTGAAGTGGATCTCTGATGAAATAGCATGTTGTGAACGTATAAATGATTTTAAAAAAAATTCACAAGCATTATATCATGTACTTGTAGTTCAAATCTGGGCAACCTCCTACCGATTCGGCAGAAATTTGTATTTTTCATGAGGGATGGACGGAAAGGTTCTAAATACACCGGTTGGGAAATTGTCCATCTAAGGTGGTCTAGTATTTTTGAAAAATGGGTTGGTACCAATGCCAAACTTTAATTTGATGGTTGCTTTACAGAACACCCCGATTTCAGCACCTCAAAAATGGAAATTGGCTTTTTCATGCAATAAAAGGGAAACTTTCTCCTGCAAGATCATAAGTCATTCCAAGATGGACATGTGTGCACAATATGGGCACATTATCACAAACTAGGCCCTAATTCTAGCCATAACATTGGTGGTTTGACCTAAATGCCATTGAACCTCCAACATGATTGATCATTTTGTGTAGGTTTTTTTGTGATGTTTGCAATTTGCCAAGTTTGGTATTTTTACTTGCAACTATATCATATAATATGACACCTTGTGAAGGTTTCACGTTGTTTGGATTTGTTATGCCCGATTGAAACCATATTCAAAACGGTGGGGATGAAGACTCCTAACCCGGCTTCTTAGTTAATAGGTTGTATAGTTTGAATAATTATTTTTGAAAACAGAAAAAGATTTTGGATTAGTTATTTAAATAGATGCACTTTCCTGTTGAAAGTTTTTTCAAATTCCAAATTATGCAATAAATATTTATTAATGCAATTTTAATTGAAAATAGTAAAATTGTATAGTTAAATAAAAATATTTGAAAACAGAAAATGGTTTTTGATTAGTTATTTAAATTGAAGCACTTTTCCTGTTAAAAGTTTTTTTGAAATTCCCAAATAAATAATCATTTTAAATTGAAACATCTTATTAATTAAAGAAGAAAAGAAATTTGAAAATGGCGGGAACACCACAAGTTTGCCAAAAAGCTGAAAAAGGGATCATCGGTACCAATGACCCTGGGTGCGTGCGCGCACATGACAGCCCCAGGAACGCTCCACCCCAGGCCATTGGTCTCGGTTCATGCCACGAACCGGGACTAATGCATCAAAGGTCCCGGTTGATGCGATGAATCAGGACCAATGGCCTGTACAGTGTACAGCGCCGACCCTTCTTCCTTCCCATCTCCCCTAAATCACAGAGCACATCGACGCGCGGCTAAGAAAAATTTGCGACGGAGCAAATTCACGCTGTCAGGCTACCCAAATCCAGAGCTGCTTCACGCCGTCGACGCCCACCGCCGCCACGCCACCACCGTCGACGGCCGGGATCGAGACGCTCTCCTCTGGCTAGAATCGAGCCCGAAGTCGTCACCTTCCTGAGCTCCGGCCACCGTCGATTCACCTCCGTCCGGCCTCCCCTTGCTTTCCCAAACCCTCCATCACAACCCTAGTGAGATTCCGGTGCCCATGCACCTCTCCATCCTCTCTCTCGTGCTCTGGTTTGTGCTGCCGACGATGAACACCGAGCGCCTCCGCCAAACCTCGTCGGTGTCGTCGCTCCGGCGACCACCGAGCATCTCCGCCGCCACTTTCTGGTTCCCGCGACGAGACGGGTCCAACGCGCCCACCCGCGTGTCCAGGCGCGCACGGGATCGATGGATCCGTGCTCGACCTGGGAGCAATGGCGTCGATGACGTCATCATGACGTCAGGCTGACGTCATTTCTCTTTTTTCTTTTAGTTAAATCTTTTCTATAATTGTTTTATTAATTGAAAATGCTGAGAGGTGGGTCCAACAAGTCAGGTTTTTATTCTTTTTGGAAATGTTTTCTGAAATTAATAAACTTCTGACATGTGGGGCCAGATGGAAAATAATTTTAATAATTCCAAAAATGTTTATTTATTTAAAAATGATTTAAAAATGGATTAAAATTGGGAAAAATCATAACTAATTCATTGTAAATCAGAAAAATGTGTATAATATATCAAAATGTTCATAAAAATGAGCTCTACCATTTAAAAATGTAAGAATACATATTCATACAACTTGGACCTTACTTTAGATAGAGGAACACCGACAGCCCCTAAGTACCATGGGTTCGATGGTTTGTCCACCTAGGGCATTCCGAACCCATTTAGAAAATAAGTGCATAGTGTTTTGTATTATTTTTATTATAGTAACTTGCAAATCTTAATTTGCAGATACTATGGATCCAACACACCAAGATACTATGAATCCAGAACATTAGGAAAACATCCTCCACGGAATGATCTGCGAAAATGAATTTATCGATGTCGATGTCACCAAGAAGTTTCTGAACGAATCTGGTGAGGGAGATGAGTCTCTCAACCGAGAAGACTGATCCGGTGAGGTAGAAGGCAAAGCCTGGGATGGGGGAGAATCCGACGAGGGAGAAGGCGATGGCTCCGGTGGAACCTTAAATCTCGCAAACTCCGGCGAGGTGTATATATGTATTTTTGTAATTAAAATGCTGTTGTCTATATATATACATGCATATATTAACACTCTTTCTTCTTTTAGCCCTCCGGATCGAGAACTTCTTCCGTAAGAACGAAACGAGGCCCAACAAAAAAGTTGGATGGCACTGTGAGGTATAGGATGGAAGTGGTCGGTGTCGGCGGCGAACCGCAAGCTCCCGACGATGTTGCAATTTTTTTTGTCAAGCAATGCGGAGTTCTTGTGAGGGACTACATCCCAATCACCGTTCAAGAATGGAATCGGCCAAGCGGTGGTGGAGTCTCGTATGTCGGCAACATCTCCAAAGATAAGCTTTTGACAAGCTCATGATTAATTTCCTCCTGCCGAGGCCAGATGTGAATCCAGATGAGGATGACGGAGCAAAAAAGGAGCTTGTGCAAAGAGTCAAGAAGTTTGCTCTCATCAAGATGGCCGATGCATTCAAGAACTAGAAGAAGAAACTATACAATAACTTTTTCAAGGTAGAGAAGACTCCGGATTTCAATCAAGGCGGCTATGCTAAGTTAAGACACTAGTGGGCTGATTTTGTGAAGTACAAGACATAAGAGAAAGCTTTGGAAAGGTCTAGAATAAATACAAAGAATGCTGCTAAGAAAGTGTACCATCATAATTTGGGGCCTACTGGCTACGCCGGTTGCATGCCTAAGTGGGATGCACTTGAGGTCAAGTACATTGCTTCCAGGATCATACCAGAGCCTACAACATGGACACCACGGCCGAGAAACTGGTTTTACGGCCATGGGGGCACGTTGGACGAAGAAGGGAGGGCAATATATAATCAGAAACACAAAAATCATCCCCTACTGCCTATCGACGATATTAGAAATGCAGTAGATGATGTTGCAGCGGGACGGTTCGTTCCTGATAGAGAGAACGACGAGCTCATATGCGCCCTTCAAAATCCTGAACACAAAGGACGAGCATGAGGCACACCAGGCTCCAAGTCGTGGAACGTTGCCTTCCCCGCGAAAATGAAGAGATATCCCGATAAAAGCCATCAGAGGAGAAAGGAAAGGGAGGCAGCTGAGAAAGCGGCTGCTGCAGACTGGCTGCGTAATGTAGAAGAAGCATTAAAGCGGCACCAGGATCAACTCAACAGACTTAGCCAGCAAGGTATTAGCAGCCAATCTCAGCGGCACATGGTAGAAGCTGCATTCGATGGTACCGGCGCCCTATCGAATAAGAAAAGCAACGTCGCTTCCATGCAGTTCCAGGATGTTGATGATGATGCACTGACGATGGCTCCTCCTAAACGCTACCAAGTGGATGATATCTCGGAGAGCACAGCTTGTGAGCTAAAGGTGTAAGTTATGAACTTAAGTGTGACGGCGACGGTCGGCATGGCCGTACCAATTGCGCCTAACCCAACTTGGCATTGCAGACCGGTTCCAAAAGGGTACGTTGTCGCCACGGTGGATGATGTGAAGCAAGATTTTGAGGAGCTGAAGCTAGACCACCCTGCAGGGGAAGATATGGAGCTGACTGAACTAGAGAAGCTAAAGGGGGGACTATTGTATGGCCAAAGGAGCACATCGTGCTTCCAAATTATGTGCCGCCAAGGCCACCCACTACTCAGAGCAGCAATCCACCTTTGCCGCCACCTCACCATTCTCCAGCGCAACCGTCGCCTTGACCGCCTCACCACTCAGCGCATCCGTCTCCACCGCCACCATAGCCGTCTCCACCGCCGCGTCAGCCGTCTCTGTCCCCTGAGCCTCAGAGACAAAAGAGGAAGTATACTAAGAGGGGCAGAACCACCAACAGCAGCAAAATCATGTTCCGATCACTGAAACGTAAGCTATCGCCCCTCCCAAGAGTACCTCATAAGAATATGAAGAAGCTACCTTGCGAGAAGACAGATGAGGAAATTGATGCGGCCGCAGATGCCCATTATGAAAAGTGGAAGATTGACATGGCTAACAAGAAAAAGCCGATAGAGCCATTCTTTCCGGTCATCGCAGAAGATAAAGCCAAAGCAGCCACGCTTAAGATTCAGCTTCACCAACCCATAGCGCTCACATCAGACTATAATCGCTCTATTACCAAGTCGGCTGAGGCAAAAGATCGGAGAGTCGGGAAAGAAGTTTCCCAACTCAGACAACAGAAAAATCAATCGATCAAACCGCTCAAAGTGTACGATACCAATGAGTGGAGAGCCCAGGAGCGGCATGATCCGAACATTGATCCGGAGTTTATTCAACTGTACGGAGAAAATGCCAAATTATATGGACTGTCTATTACTGAGTACATGAGCCGTATGGATGAGTTCGAGGGGTACCAACAAAAATCATACGTATACCAGCATGGGGCTCCTCTCGTCAAACCCGAGTTAGTCAAAGATCTACCAACAAAAATGCGAAGATTGCATAACTGGTACATGCAAGCCTCTGCTAAATCCAAAAACTGAATCTATGCTGGATAGAAACACCACCATTACGGTCATGGAGATGGCTTCCTACTTATTGAATTTTCAGAATTATTTCAGTTTTACCAATGAGACGCCCTCGACAAAACTATCGTCAGTGCTTATTGTTTGTAAGTATTATTAATTTCTGTAATTAAGTCTTTCTAACTCAGCTCATTCGTTGCTTGTATAATCTTACTCATCACTATACTAATTATATATGAAGAATGAAGATTCTTGAATGCAACAAAGGACAAATCTATGACCTTGGGTTTGTTGACTGCAATTTCGTTCATGAAGTTACTCTAAAAACAAAACCCAAAGAGACAGAGGATAACTTGGTACAAGCGTTGACGTATTTCGGCAACAGAAGGGAAATACTATTTCCTTACAACGCTGGGTGAGTGTTACTGTCCTGTACACATTCTATTTTTGCTTACTCGATGTTAAGCGTATACTTGACTCGTGTTAGATTCTGTTAGTGTGTCCAC
This sequence comes from Avena eriantha, assembly GCA_910589775.1. Classification (NCBI taxonomy): domain Eukaryota; kingdom Viridiplantae; phylum Streptophyta; class Magnoliopsida; order Poales; family Poaceae; genus Avena; species Avena eriantha. The sequence goes on from OU342746.1 coordinate 445,520,588, forward strand.
TTCTACTATATTCTGTTAATCATTGTTGTTGACGAAGGAGTAGTAAAAATCATGGAATCAAAACGCACACCTTTAGAAAAGTGCGCGAACATGCAGGAATGCCTCCAGAAGGCTTGCAAACAGTTCACCGCCAACACTAGGGGTGTTTGGAAGCCAGAGCTTACATTTCAACCATTGGCTGTAAGTACTACTTGCTAGATCCACGCATCTCTTTGATTCTAGATTCAATACCATTATCATGCTTGATTATTATTTTGATTGAACTCCGTTCTCGTAAAGTGCTTGAGGCAGGAAGTCGGAAATAACTTATGTGGATACTATGTCTACGAGTTCATTCGCCAGACGACCAAAGAGAAGGGCGCAGACCGAAACATCAAAAAAAATGAAGTACGATAAACAATAATCACAACTTTATTTTATTACCACCAATTGTGTTTAGTTTCATTCATATATATTGATCCCCTTCTTTAAATTAGATCGAACGAATGCGGGACGGTTTTTTATAACAAGAACGCGTGCAAGCAGTTCAAGAGGAAATTGCCGGATTCTTATTAGAACATATCATAGATCTGAAAGGAGAATACTATTACCCGGTTCATTTGGAAGGGTGAAGTGTATAAGGGAAGATGTAAATTAGATCAAATTCGTGTGAGTTCCGTTTGTAATTAATATGTTTCGACCAAGCATGACGGATGAGACGGTGTATAATATATTCGTGACCATAATGTGTAATAAATATATATATATATATATATATTGTGGTTTCATTATTGCTATATATATGTAGTACCATTAAATTGAATACGAAACACCAAATAAATAAATGGGAAGCCGCGGTACAAAAATAGCCCAAAATACAGAGACCAACGATTCCGGTTCGTGCAATGATCCACCCCCCTCGTTGCTCACGCGCCCACGTGGAGACCTATTGGTCTCGGTTCGTGTTCGAACCGGGACCAGCATTGGTCCCGAGTGATTGGTTCCGGTTCAAAAACCGAGACCAATGGCCCTTATGAACCGGGACCAAAGGGGTGGTTTTGCACTAGTGTGGTACCATGTGAGAGCTCTCATCTCAAGGCTGCTGAAGTTAGCGAACCAGAGTGCACATGTCCTCTCGGCATATATATACTTTGCAACACCCACGACGAATATCAAGATGGCAACAAGCGATGTACTTGTACATGATATACCTACACCCCAAGAGTCAACAATCCAAAGCTTTGTTATCCTCTAGAGCGTAGGCAGGGATGTTGTTTTCCGGGCCGCCAAGGTGCAGCAACAGGAATAATGGCGCCCAGAAGGCAATGAGCTGGTGGTCTTGTGGTGTTATGCTGCTATAGAGGAGTTGGCCGGCGGCGTATGTTGCGGTCATGTCCAACAGCTGGTACGCCAGCCACAACAAAATTGAGCTACTACGCCCGCACTATGGCAAACCCTCTCTTTGCCGTGTGGGCATCCGCACACGGCAAAGGGGATTCGAAACACGGCCAAGGCTTTGCCTTGTGTATACACGGCAACGTTCACCATGGCAAAACTCACACGAAAACGTTCGCCATGGCAAAGACCCTTTGCCGTGTGACTGGCGTAAAATACACGGTAAAGGCTTTGCCATGTGTTTTCTGGGATGCACGACAAAGTAAAGATAGTTGACGGTTCCGTCGGCTGATGGTGCCAGATGTGTCTTTGCCATGTGTGCCCTTTGTCGTGTGTATTTGCATCTTTGCCGTGTGTGTGTCTTTGCAAGCCGGATGATGATAGACCACAACGACCTATTCATATGTGTGCTCATGATACTATGAAATAGCAGCACCAACACATATATAATATAAGGCTCGCTAGTTACTTGTAAGGAAAAAAATAAAAATAAACTTGCTTTGCCGTGTATGCTTGGTAAAACACACGGAATAGGCGTATCTTTGCCGTGTGTCTAACGGCGGGGACACACAGCAAAGGAGCACCGTCAGTTTTCCCCAGCGTGGCGCACCTGTGGGGCCATGGGTCCCGCCCCTTTGCCGTGGGGTAATGTCTTGCGTGTGCCTTTTATGTCTTTGCCGTGTATTATTTCTTTGCCGTGTTCTTTTTTAACACTCTACCGTGTTTCTATCCTTTGTCGTGTGCTCGCCGGTGGTTACACGTCAAAGACTTTCTTTGCTGTGTTCCGGGCCCTTTGGCACACGGCTAATACTGGATTTCATGGCAACGAGAATAGTGACGTATGTTGGCGAATAGGTAGAGAATTATCTGGAAGCCCAGGCTGGAGAGAACCCCAATATTGCTAGCCCAGTCAATCCACAAGTCCAATGGCCCAACATCCATTGTTGGGAGTTTGAACCTGCAATGCAGCTGTACACAAAAAAAATCAATAACCGCAAAACCAAACAAGGTAAAAGGACACATTGATTGCATAGTAATATTGAGCTAGAAGATCGCAAAGTGTCGGTATGGTACTACGACTACAGGAAATAGGTGATATGCCAACAGCCAAGGCTATGCTCACGGCCGTTTATCGGGCCATCGGCATAAGCCCTAGATGCCTACGGCTACCACAAAACCGTCGGCATAGTTAGAGCTATGCCGACTACCATCGTCGGCATACCTTGGTCATTGGTATAACTGGAGGTATGTCGATGATCAACGTCGGCATAGAACGTCCATCAGTAAAGGTTGCAGACACGTGGCGATCACTGGTTGACGGATGCTTGCTATTACGTTGTCATCGGCATAGCTCTTTTTTTCTACTTCCACATTAATGCTTTTATTTCCTATTAATAAGAAATAGTAAAACTTAACCACGTAGGAGCTCTCACAGTGATTTTATTCTCTAGACCGTTGGATCGGTTTGTTCAACGCACTGGATCAATCTCTCTTTCCCGTAGCCTCGCTGAGTTCGTTTCGTTCGTCGAACCGCACAGACGGGCCAACCAAACTTGATAAGGCTTCTACTCTGCTGACCGAGCTAGGCCATTTGTGGTTCAACGGGCCGCCAAAAAGCATAAACGGGCTTTGAGGCCTTCTATAAGACCAAAGAAACTGTGTATCATTCCTTTTATTTCTTTTCCTCTCTCACCATGTTGCGCCGTCCTTTCTCGTTCCTCCTGCGACATGCCTGTGCGCTCCCTTGCTCCGAGAGTGATTGGAGTTGGCCAAAAAACCGGCGAGGCGACGGTCAAGCCCCTCCATAGGTTGATTATGGTCAAGCACATTTTCCGGTGATGTCGGCAGGGCGATAGAAGAATCGCCATCTTCCACGAATCGTGGAGTTTTATGTTTCGACTGGCAAAACAAAGAGGCGATAGACTAGGGTTACGTCGGTGATGGGTGGATTTAGGCTTATATGATATATGTGTTAGATCCACGATTCCTACCAACGAAGACCTCTGTATACAAGACTCAAAGTCCTACGGCCAGAAGCTCTCAATCGACCTGACCTGCAGGGTTGCAAGACGGCTATCCGGATGTTCCCAAAGACCAGACGTATGTCCGAAGTAGATCGAAGATAGAAATTAACATGCAATGAAAGATCAAGACCAGACATATGTCCGAGGTAGATTGAAGATCAAACTTAACGTGCAAGGCAAGATGAAGACCTATCGTGACTAGGGGAAACTCTTACACCACCGACGGCTATATATATACTTGAAGACATTCACCTGAACCGGACATGCCACAATCGCCCAAGTTGTACCCATTAGCTTTAGCCATAAACCTGACATGCCATAATCTCCCAAGTTGTACCCATTAGCTTTAGCCATAAACCCTAGATTTATCTACTCGCGTCGGTTCCTGTTGTAAACCCGTCAAGATCATCTTGTAGCCACATTGTACAATCTGTTGATCACCTTCTAAATAAATTCTGAAGAAATCCTCTCTACTTTACACATATCTTCTTATTTGAGATCCAAACTTGCTGGTCCGTGTCGATTGCCGAACAAATAAATTCTCTTTCGACATTCAGAAGTGAGGCTGTCGTGTGAAAACTATCCTTCGTCTGGTTCCACCCTAGTTGCCACCATCTACCCCAACCTACCTCCTATGCTTACCGCTCCGGCGACCGGAGGGGGTAGGGTCCTCGGACATGCACTCGACGCTATAGAGGGTACCTAAATTTAGAGTTTGGTCTACCATCATCGATGTTACGGTGGCTATGGCGGTGATGTGCGGAACAAGAATAAGGTATATTCGCATCATCATCCACCACGCAATCTCGTCGGTGGCGTTGAAGAGGGTGAGAATTCCACTCAAGAGCGTCGGTCCTTACGGGCACGAGCACAAAGACTTCCCTATTGTCATAAACAATCGTCGTGCCGGCTCCAGTAAAGGAGTGGCGATAATGGTGTGTCGGTGGCTCGCTCTGGCGGCAGTAGTGACCTTTATGTGGTCCAAGGATCTCGAATTATGTTTGAGGTATTCTTGACGCATGGAATAAATCTGGATCATTCCGGAAAGAAAAAAAAGACTCTTTGCTCACTTTTGTCGCAACATCTCTGATATACGCCGCCAGACATAAACAGGAGGCGCCGCTCAAGATTGTCAATCACCTCGCTACGGGGGATAATGAACGGTGGTGGCTCCTACATGCGTGTGTCGCCTCTGCTCGACCATGGCAAGTGCCTACCAGCGGAGTTCTGACACAGGGCTTCCAGCTCATGAGTATCCACCCGTCCCGTGGCCTTCTTCTCGGCATCTGATGCAGGCCACGTCGTTGGTGCACCCGCTTTGGGCGCCCAGCTTGTAGGCATTTTTTGGCCATCTCCGGGGGTTCCGTCTCCCACATGTGCCTTGGCTGGGGCAGCCTCTTCCAACAACGCCACAGAGTCCTATGCGATGGCTTGGCCTGCACCCAGGTCAGACGGTCCTGAAACCGGCGAGCATGCTGCCCCGGCACTGAAGTGGTGGCCGGCCGTCTAGGGGGTGGTCGGAGAGTATCCTGCCGCGTGGCTAACACTGATAGCTTTTTCCCTATTCTGACTGTCCAGGGGATGGTCTACTAATCACTCTCTTGGGTCGATTCTATTTTCCAACTCGAGCTTTGTTTTAATTTCTCAAAAAAAAAAACTCGAGCTTTGTTTTTAGTAGGCTCTGGTCCGCAGTTTATTCTTCACCATGCAGTGTACTGCAGTTCAGGGACCTATAAAGCCCACAAATGACAATAACCCGGGAGGGTATGACATTAACCCCATGGACTCCCATGGACGCTTATTTAAAATCCAATAACACGAGAGGGTATGATATTAACCCCATGCTCTTAGATGTTTTACATGCAAAAAGATTTGCAGGGAATGGTACGGAAGATCCATATGAGCATGTAGGGTTCTTCGAAAATATTTTTAGGACTTTCCATCTTAATATACTATCAAAGGATGAGGTTAAATATGCTTTTTTTGTTCAAACTCTTATTGATGAAGCTTGTTCTTGGTATATTCAAAGTCCTAAAAAGATTACTAATTCGTGGGAGAGCTTAGCCTCTTCGTTCTTAGTTGCTTTCTATCCCAGGACAAAAACTCTTGGAGCAAGACGTATGATCACAAATTTCAAAGGAAAATCTGAAAAAAGCTTGCATGAAGGATATACAAGGTTTCGGAGATTGCTTGATCGCTTCCCCCATCACAACTTCCTACCTTGGTTGGCGATGCATACCTTCTACACAGGTTTGAATAATGATATCAGAAATGAACTCGACTCCCTTACTAATGGGTCATTCACTGAATTTAGTGTTGAAAGAGCCTGAGATTTGCTAGACACAGTGAATAGGATAGATAAAGCTTATTGTGGGGCTGGGCCTAATAAAGAAAATCCTATAGAGTACAATTGCTTGAGAAGATTCCAAGCTTTTGGAAGGATAGAAAACTTTTTGGAAACTTCAATCTTGACCATCGTATGATTGTCCAAATTATTAAAAATTATGCTGAATATCTGCAGATCCCAAAAGACTGGGAACGCTACACACCACCTGTGGAGGAGAAACCCTTTAAAACTTGCCACAAGGACAAATAATCACAAATGCAGAAGAAAATGTTAGCTGAGGAGGAAATCATCCTCACAAAAGTAATAGAGAGTAAAGGCGGAAAATATAAAAGGATGGGAAGGTTAACTAAGGATCTTGGAACCATTAAAAAGAACATTGGGATAGTAAAAGAACTCCTGGAACACGAGGTATTCAAGGATGAAGTAATCATAGTGAGTAAAGAATCCTCTGAAATGATAGGACCAATTTTGATGGTAAAAACAGAAGTCAGCATAAAATCCCTTTTTGTTTAGGGGGAACTATGTATATTGGGTTTTTCGACTTAAGTTCTTCTATTAACATCATGCCTTATACCATCTATGAAGAGATACTTTGCCATCTTGATGAACCTTATCTTGAGCCGTCAGAAGCTACTTTTATGGTTTCTAACCAAACTTTGCAGCGGGCTCGTGGGATACTTCGCAATGTCTGTATTTCCATGGGAGCTTTTGTGTACCCAGTTGACTTTCATATCATTGAAATACCTTTGAACTCTTTCTGACCAGTCATTTTTGGTAACCGTTTTTCAGCTCTATGAACATTGATATTGATAAGAAGAAACAAGCCTTGTCTTTACAGTTGGGGGAAGAAGTTTTAGAAATAAGTTGCAGCCAATTCATGAACTTGCCATATGAAAAGATAGTTGAAATTAAAGAGGAGAGGACCATTGAAGAATTGGCAGCAATCTATTTTTTCACTCCACAATCCAATTTGGAGATAAGTTTGACGAGTGATGATTCGCTTCCGAATGACTATGCAAAAGAAGATTTAGATGAAATCCTCAACTCTGCACCAAAAAATTGAGACTCATCTTGGAGATGAATTTGAAGACCTTGAAAAAAAAGGAGATGAGTATCCGCCACCTCTAATTTTAAAACCTCTCCCTCCATGTCTCAGGTATGAATTCTTGGATAAGGAAGGTAAGTGCCCAGTTATTTTAGATAATAAGCTCTCTCTTGAAGAAAATAAAAAATTGTTAGAAGTACTTGTCAAACAGCATGAAACTTTTGGATACACTCTTAACGATATAAAAGGGATAGATCCTTCCATGGTAACTAACAAGATACCTATAATTGAAGATGCTAAACCTTGTGTTGATAATCAAAAAGGTTGAATCCTAAAATGAAAGAGGTTGTAAGAAAAGAAGTTATACGTATGTTGGACAGCGGTATCATCTATCCAATCTCAGATCGTAAGTGGGTGAGCCCAACTCATTGTATACCTAGAGAGGGATGCATAACTATAATTAATAATGATAATGATGAATTAATTCCCACTAGAACAATATGAGATTATAGAATGTGTATTGACTTCAGGAAGCTGAACAAAGAAACAATTAAAATTCATAAACAAATACTTATTATGAATAGCATTATGGAAAGAATGTCTAATAATTCTTACTTCTGTTTTCTTGACGGTTATTCGGGATACTCTCAAATTGCTATTCAGCCTGAAGACCAAGAAAAGACCACCTTTACATGTCCTTATGGAACCTATGCTTATCAACTAATGCTTTTAGGTTTGTGTAACGCAGCTGCTACTTTCCAAGAGTGTGTTTTTAAAATATTTGATAGTTTTGTGGAAGACTCCATGGAAGTTCTTATGAACAACTTTGTTGTATATGGAACTGCCTTTGAGCAATGCCTTTAGAATCTCAACAGAGTTTTGCAGCGATGCAGACAAACCAAGATGGTCCTCAATTGGGAGCACTACCAATTTATGGTAAGGGAAGATATAGTTTTTGGGCATAAGGTTTCTAAAAAAGGATTGAGGTTGATGGCTCCAACTTGGTTATGTTAGAAAAAATGCCAATTCCGCCAGACATAAATGAAGGAGTTATGCCCTAGAGGCAAATAATAAAGTGTATTATTAGATATATCTCCTATATGTTCATAATACGTTTCATACTATGCTATAGCTGTGTTAATATGAAACGTCAATACAGGTGTGGTATGTAAACAAACTGTATCTCTAGTTACCTCCAGTGAACTAGTTCATTGGTCATGAGGATGGTCTGTGTTTCAAGATCATGGGAATTTATGCCAACTGACAATGAGGTCATGTTATTAGTCGAATAACATGATAGACAAACATCCGACTGTTATATCTTAATGATATTTAGTTACAAAGTTCACCATTGATGATAAAACACAGAGAACCTCGAAACCTGATCCTTTGACTATGAGGTAATGCAAATCACCATTTCTGGAAGAATCTTTGATGGTTATCAAGAATCATCTCGTAAAAGGGTGATCAAAAAGATGCCACTCAGGTTTTCTGAAGGGATGTGTTGATGAGTACATATCAAGACTTGGATTTGTCTAGTCCATGTAACGGACAGATACATGTGGCCATCTCGGTGGCGTTGCATTAATGAAGCTTGCAAGCATGTGACTAGGTCACGGAATGCAATGACATGAGAACGAGAAAACAAGTTCATCGGTAACAAGATCGAACTAAGGTATGGAGATACCGAAGATCAAATCTCGGATGAATTAGGTATCGAATGACAAAGGGAACGGAGAACGACTATCTCACGGTTCGAGCGATTGTATTCGTGAAACGCACAGGGGTCACATGGCCATCGAGGTCCCTATGTTGATCATTGATATGAGAGTGGTCTCAATCATGTCCGGAGTGTTTCCGGACCGAAGGATGTCACGCTTAAGGGTAGGTACGCTTAGGGTAGATGAGGTATCGTATGAGAAATAGAGAGAGAGAAATCGGAATAGTTTCAGTAACATCCGATGGAGATCGGAAGGGGTCCTGAAGGTGTTTCGGAGTGAAGAAATAATATAATATGTGTATTTGAATGTTAATTGGAGAATTAATATTAAATATATATTTTATTTTATTTTTAAAGGCTCCATATTGCTTATGGGCCTCACCCGAAGGGAGGCCCAATAGGGCAAGGCGCCTAGGGAGTGAGGGCCAGCCGGCCTGGGCTTGGTGGGCCGCCCCAATGGGGCCCACCTAGGGCCGGCGGCTGCCCCTAGGTGGCCGACGGGTGTGGGGATTAGTCCCACACCGCCTGGCCCCTAGGTGGTGCGCCCCCTCCCACTATATATAGGTGTCCCGCAATCCCCCTTTGGAATAACCCCATTCCCTCTCATTCTCTCTCTCTCATCCGCTGAGGACTTCTCCGTAATATTGGGGAGGACGTCGTAGTTTAGTTCTCCACCTTCACACTACCGTCGTGTGATCTGTGATCCGGCATCTACTTCTTCCACTGCTCGGCTGGATCGGAGTTCGGTTGACGTCTCCTACACCGGACGTGTGACGAACTCCGGAGGCACCACACTTGGGGTGCTGCTCGTCTTCATCAATATACGCCTTCCTGCGTAAGGCGTGCCTCTATCTCCAAAGGTATGAATACTTTATTCCTTCTTTGTTACTTATGTCTACATAGTATAGATCCTGGTATTAGTGTTCGAGTAGATAGATTTTTTTTTGTTTTCTACTACGGAACCCTTCAATAAAGGGGGTAAATAATTTCCTTGGGCATGCTGGTTTTTATAAGCGCTTTATTAAATATTTTGACAAGATAGCTGCTCCTTTAACTCATCTCTTAGATAAAGACACCCTTTTTAATTTCGATAGAAATTCAATCGATTCATTCGAATAATTAAAAAAGGCTTTAATTTCTGCAGCTGTTATCCAACCACCTAATGTGTACGAGCCGTTTCAAATTATGTGTGATGCTAGTGAATATGATATTGGGGCTATTCTAGGACAAAGAGATGGATCGAGCCTTAATGTTATGCTAGTCGAACTTTCAATGAGGATCAAAGAAACTATGAATGAATGGAAAATAATTTTTAGCTATTGTTTTTGCTTGTGAAAAATGTAGGCACTATATTATCAATTCAAAAGTTATAGTTCACACAGATCATCAAGCTTTGAGACACCTTCTAGCTAAGGAATATGCTAAACCTCGTCTAATTAAATGGATCTTGTTACTGGAAGAATATGACCTATAGATAGTGGATAGAAGAGGCAAGGATAATCCCATTGCCGACCATCTATCGCGAATGGAGGGTATCTTGGAGGACCCCATTCTTATCAACGAATCTTTGCTAGGGGAATGTCTTGCAGTCATAGAGCCTCGCGACCCTTGGTTTGCAGATTATGCTAATTTCCTTGTAGGTAAGTTTCTACCAAAAGGGATGGATTACAATCAAAGTAAGAAATTCTTTAATGATCTAAAATACTACTTTTGGGATGATCTTTATTTATAGAAGCACGATATAGATGGGATGATTAGGAAATGTGTGCCTGACCATGAGGTGAGAGCCATTCTAAAAGCTTGTCACGATAGTCCCTATGGAGGACATCATGCCGGTGATCATACTGCGGCTAAGGTTTTGAAGTCAGACTTCTATTGGCCTACCTTAGTTAAAGATGCTCATGAATATGTTAGGAATTGTGATGCTTGCCAACGCATGAGTAATATTGGTAGAAGACAGGAAATGTCTATGAAATATAACCTAGTAATAGAGCCATTTGATGTTTGGGGGGATGGATTTTATGGGACCGTTTGTCCCCTCTAATGGTTATACTCATATCCTTGTTGTTGTTGACAATGTTACTAAGTGGGTAGAAGCTATACCCACTTCTCATGCATATGCAGCCACTTCCATCAAGATGATCAAGGACATCATTTTTCCCAGGTTTGGAGTCACTCGCTTTTTAATTACTGATGGTGATTGAAGGGAACTCTTGGCAAGATACTTTAGAAGTATGGGGTCGACCATCGCGTAGCTTCACCTTACCACCCACAAAATAGTGGGCAAGTGGAATTATCTAACCAGGAAATCAAAGTAATACTTCAGAAGACGGTGAACATGTCAAGGAAGGATTGTGCATGGAAGCTTAATGATGCGTTGTGGGCATATCACACATCTTACAAAAATCCTATGAGAATGACACCATACAAGATGGTTTATGGTAAAACTTGCCACCTCCCTTTGGAATTGGAGCATAAAGCTCAGTGGGCTATCAAAACCATGAATTTTGATTTTAAAACTGCTGAAGAAAAATGACTCTTAGATATTTATGATTTGGATGAACTCAGAAATGAGGCCTATGGAAATGCTAGAATTTTCAAAGAAAAGGTAAATAAATGGCATGATAAAAAGTTAGAAGGAAAGGAGTTTAAATATGGAGATGAAGTTTTGCTCTACAACTCTAGGCTTAAGATTTTTGCAGGTAAACTAAAATCCAGGTCGGAAGGACCTTATGAAGTCGAGGAGGCATACCCTTCGGGGGCAGTAAGGTTGAAAAATACTACACCCACTTCCTCATCATGGATCGTTAATGGCCAACGTTTGAAGCACTATAGAGTTGGAGAAGTTAACGTAGTGGAGCTGATCTCTTTAATCCTAGCCAAAGAATATAATAAGCAAAGTGAGGTAACAAATTTTTAGTTACTTACTTTTTGCTCTATTCAGAAACTTTTTAGTCGATCTCGTCTTGTTCGTTGCTTTCCATTGGCTTTTCTGAAGATCCTATGGTGTTTTTCAACCTAGTACGGGCGGACCGTACGGGCAGACGCGCCCGTACCAGTAGTCGTTAAACGATCATGGAGTCCTCACTCGTTTTCTCTGAATCGGTATGGACAGGTCGTACAGGCATATGTGCCCGTACTGCTGATCGTTATTATCTCTAGCTCTTCTATGTTTACTCGCGACAATTTGTCTATTCTTGTATCCAAAGAAAACAACAGAAGTTGGTAAGAAGTCCATACAAGCGCATGGTACGGGCAGGGTCCGCCCCCCGTGGGGGGCGACAGCCCCCCCGCGGTACCCATCGTTGATAACCTAGGTTACCACCACTATATATACCTCTTATAAGCCGCCGGCTGGGATAAGTTGCATTTGTGAAATCCCCGGTGTTGTGTAAACACTCCCCGTTATAGTGAAGATTTGCTGGCTGGAGCCCGTGGTTTTTCCCCTCTCTTTGTTGGAGAGGGTTTCCACGTTAAATCTGTGTCCCCCTTACTGCGATTTTATTTTCGTTCTTCGTTATTTACTTGTCGCAAAGCTTATAGCCTGGCGTGGGACTCTGTGCTGTAGTGGATAGCAACATAGGAGAGCATCTCCACCCAGAGCCCAAAATATGACCTACAAGCCCATTGGCTTGTGCTGGAGCAGATAGGCAAGCCTGAAACCCACGTGGTAAACCTTGGTAGGACCGAAGGAGTTGGTGTGAGCATGCAAACCCTTGTGGAGAGCCTAGTCGAGTTGGGGTAGGGTCAGCTCCGGCGATCCTCGCATCATCTCGCGCAGCTCGTAGCGAAATTGGATGTAGCAGCTGCATCAAATTGGTCCTGGTAGCATGTAGGGTCGTAGCATGAGGAGGAACATCTTGTAGTTGGACAACATCATGGCCGCATCCTGCAGATCATCTTCTTGGGGGCGAACCTGCTGCTTGTTACAAAATATGCAGATGTGAGTGGCGACGTGCCAGACCATAAGGTTGTCCTCGAACTCAATGTCCTGGATGCTCCTGATGGCCCAAAATATATTGAGCTCGTTGGGGAACCCCAAGAGGAAGGTATGATGAGCACATCAGCAAGTTTTCCCTCAGTACGAAACCAAGGTTATCAATCCAGTAGGAGTAAGGAAACACCCCAAAGGTGTTGCTAGCTGAGCCTTGGCAGGGCGCACTACCGGTGCTAGTAGCAACATGGAGACCTACACAACACAACCACAGAACTTTGCCCCCAACTTGCGATGAGGTTGTCAATCTCACCGGTTTTTCTGAAAACAAAGGATTAAACGTATCGAATGGAAGAAAGTAATAGTTTGCAGAAAGTAAACACAAAGCAGTAAACGGTTTGCAGATTGATTGTAAAAGAAAGGACCGGGGTCCATAGTTCACTAGAGGTGACTCTCCTTAAGATAGATAACATGCTGCGTGAACAAATTACAGCGGGCCAATTGACAAACATCGAGAAAGCAATACATGCATATACTAATCATCTTGACTCCTTTGAGATTCGATTGGGCATTACAACATTATACATAGACCGCCATCCAACTGCATCTATTACTAATAATCCACCTTTAGGTTATCATCCGAACCGCCTCGAGTATTAAGTTGCAAGCAACATATTATTGCATTACGAATTGCGTGTAAAGTAAACAATACGATTGTTCTATGAACAAAGGATTGTTGTTTTCTCCCTAGTAGCAACAACACATCTAGTACCTTAGAGATTTCTGTCACTTCCCCAGATTACCAGAGGCATGAACCCACTATCGAGCATAAATACTAACTCTTGGGGTTGCTAGCATCTGCTTGGCCAAGATAGCTACTAACAACGGAAAGCATGCAAGATCACAAATAACAAAGACATGATAGAATCAATAATCAATCTGAAATAGCATCTCAACATCCATCGGATCCCTGCAAACACAACATGCAGAATTACAAATAGATGATCTTGATCATGAACGGAGCTCACAAGATCTAAACATGAAAGCACAAAGGAGGAGAACTAGCCATCTAGCTACTACATGGACCCGTAGTCCAGAGATGAACTACTCACGCATCACACCAGAGGCTTGCATGATAATGAAGAAGGCCTCCAGGGTGAATTCCCCTCTCGGGCAGGGTGCCGGGAAGAGCTTCAGATCCCTCCCAATCTAGGGATAAAGACGACGGCGGCTACAGACTCTTTCGTGGATTTTTGATCGGGTACTTAGGGTTTCCGTATCAGAGGCAATATATAGGTGGAAGGAGAGGCCGAGGGGGTTCCTAGGGCGGCCAGACCACCCCATGGCACGGGCTAGGCCTGGCCGCGCGGCCAGGTGGTGTGGCCAGGCCCCAACCCCTCTGCGTCTCGTATTCTGGCTCCAGGTGTCCCCCGGTGAAATAACGACTTTGGCTTTTGTCCCGTCCAATTCCGAGAATATTCATTTTCTGACTTTCCTGGAACCACAAACAACAGAAAACAGGCAGCTGACACTGTGGCTCTTGTTAATAGGTTAGTCCAAGAAATCATATGAAAAGTACTCCAAAGTGTGGACAAAACATAAGAAAGTAGATAAAACCAAGCATGGAACATCAAAAATTATAGATACATTTGCAATGTATCAACATCCCCAAGCTTAACTTCTGCTCGTCCTCGAGTAGGTAAGTGATAAAAATTAAGAATAATTTTTGAGGTGACATGCACCATCATAAACTTGATCAAAGTATTTGTAAAACATTCAAAGCTGGGATCATAGTACTTCAATCATAACATGAAAGATAAATTTCTAGCAATAAGACAAAGCAACTATGTTGCAACATGAAAAGGCACAAACAAAAGATTCATGAATAACAATGCTTTGTAAGACGTTTGTTTGTTTCACATAGAGAAAACATAGTATAGTAGCATTCATCTTGTCCCTCATAGAGTAGCAAACATAAATGCATAGGACAGCTTCAAAGTTCATAAGAGTGACTAGATACAAATAGTTTAAAACAAGCAATATCAAGGTATGCATCAATCAACAAGTCTTGGGACAATGCACATAGAACTAAGAATGGCCACTATGCTCTCAAAGTAGGTGCATAAAGATAGAAGGTGGGGACTCAACATAAAAGTAAAAGAAAGGCCTTCATAGAAGGAAGTAGGGATTCAAGTCTCATAAAGAGATTCCAAAAATTATGGTACTTATTAGCTTTCAGCTCTCATTGCCCCAATCATAAGCATCTTTAAGGTGATTAAGGTTAAAGTGACACAACTAAGAGGATATGCTTAACAAGTTATAAGACGAAATCTCATGCCCCTTACTTACGAAGACCAAACCTCATGCTACTCAACTAAGGTCACGAGTAAGATCTTGTCATTGTAAGTACATATGTATCATAAAGAACCGCCAATGGGGTACCCCTTGCACATGATACAGGAGCTATCCCATAATCAAAATGACAAGGCAAGCAGTCAATGAGCATCTCAGCGATATTTTTATTTGCTATTTGCATAGGTTTTTTATTGAGGATGCTTCATAGAGTGCTCATTATGGTGATGCTGCAAGTTTCCACCATTATTAGGCATGGCTTATGCTAGCGGCCCAGGCATTTCTCTAACACACATACAAACTCCATGATCTTACAAGTTCCACTTTTATTTCACACCACTGGGATCCATAAGCAAAAGAACATGATATCAATTGGGTACAAAGTACAAGTGCAATGTTTAAAGCGTTCCCCATGATACATGGTTCTGCTAATTTCAACTTATAAAGCGCAAGCATATACGCAACAAAGAATGACCCAATGGTTCAAGTTTATTAAATGCAAGAAAAGTAAAGTGTGCCATCAAGTTCGTGAGAGCTTTAATCACTAATTTTCACATAACAAGTTTCATTTGGAAGGTAAACAAAAGCATGAATATACTTGGAATAGCATATGCTAGTAGGTAGGTATGGTGGACTCTTTGGAATAACTTGTTTAAGGAGTTGGATGCATGAGTGGAACTCATACTTGGTTACGGAGGCTAGCAAAAGACTGGGAGCGACAAACAAAGAGAGCAATAATGACCATAATCATGCAGAGCGATAAAACATCATTGATCAAAGCATAAAGTGATACTACAAGTTGAAAACTAAAGGATCATAAAGGCTATGGTGACTTTGGATAGTCATAAGATGGTGTGAGCATGCGCCAAGTCAACCCAAATAAAGCATCAAAGGAGAATA
This sequence comes from Avena eriantha, assembly GCA_910589775.1. Lineage (NCBI taxonomy): Eukaryota > Viridiplantae > Streptophyta > Magnoliopsida > Poales > Poaceae > Avena > Avena eriantha. Next base: position 445,536,284 of record OU342746.1, read on the forward strand.
CCACAATACTATGCTTTAATATGCTAAAACAACGCATGATTCATTCAAGGCACATTAAGCAATCTCAATTGTTTATAACATGTCATGCTACAGCAAATAATACTAAGCATAAAGCCAAAACAATATCAAGCATGGCATGACAAAGCATAGGCCACAGTCAAAAACAAGCTCTCTTTACCACTTAAGCATGAACTTTCCTACTCTTTTCCAATCCAAACCAAACTATTTGAAAACCAATGTATGAAAGAGGGGGTCCAACCAATTTATTCAGCAAACTAAGAAAACAAAGCAAACGAACACAAAAAAGAAGACGCTCCAAGAACAACACAACTATGCATGAAACAATAAAAATGAAGCGTTTGGAAGAAACTTGGGATTTTTATTGATGGAGAGGGGGATGCCTTGGGCATCCCCAAGATTTGACGCTTGTACTTCTTGGATATTTCTTGGGGTGACATGCATGGCATACCGAAGCTTGAGTTTTAGTGCATCCTTCATCTCATTACTCATTCCTTCCATACACCTAAAAAATTTCCTTCATACAAAACTTCACACAATCTTTATTAGCAACATTAGTGCACTCAAGATAATAGGTCTTTTAGGTTCAGTTCAAACAACAATAAAACTTCCATTCAAACACTATCTACTGTAGCACTTCCCTCAAAAATCTCAATTCTCCAAAAGAAGTCAAAAAGAAACCAACAAGAAGCAAATGCAGAAAATGGCAGAAATCTGTCAAAACAGACCAGCAGGTAAAGACGAATTTTTTAGAAGACCTTCTGTTACTCAAATCAAAAAGTGTTGAACTAACGAAAGTTAGATAATAACCTGGGACAGAAGCACAAAAATTCTTGCCTCAAAAGGACGTACAGAGATTTTACACGCATTTTTACGGTGAAGCACATAAATCTGTTTCGGGACAACAACTTTCCCAATCATTACTTCTCTCTCATTAGAGGTTACTCTTGGCACAAAAAGCAAATAAAAAGGATAAGGAGCGGTTATTACTGAAGTAATAACTTCCAAGACCCATCTAAAACTTTTGGGTTATCTCCCAATAAGTACTTTTCTATAACGCCTTTAAGTTAGGCATAAGAAGCAAGAAAAAGAATCAAGTTTTCTCAAATGAAGAAGCATTAAGATTAATACCAGAAATATCTTCAACACGGCAAGGTATATCATCCAAATAAGTTCTAGAGTATCCTCTCTCAATGCTCTTAGGTTCCCTATTTTCATCAAAAGGGTTTTCAGGAACAATCCAATCAAGATTCTTTTCTATGGCTTCATGTATTGCTACTAGTTTAAAGGGTATTGGTATCTTAGTTTCCTCCCCATTAGGTTCAGTTTTGTTCATATTTTCTCGTGTACAAATAACATCTACACATGATCCTAGCATATTGAAACGTTCAAAGACTTTTCTAGCTTCCTTGGCAACATCACAGAATTCCTTAAGCAAAGTTTCTAGAATAAAATCCCTCTTTTCAGGGTCCTCAATTTCTTTAAGTTTAAGAAACATTACTTGCATTAAGGGGTTAAGGTTAAAAAACCTAGCTTCCAACATGTGAACTAAAGAAGTACAATAATCTCATAGTTTGGAGCAAGTTCTGCAAGGGATCTATCCTCAATATCCTCATGCTTACTAACATGATTAAATAATTCTTCAATATTATCTTTCCCAATTATAGAGCCACTACCTATTGAAAGGTCTTTCAGGGTAAACTTATGGATCAACATGGTAAGCTAAGAAAGAGGTAGAAACTATAGGAGACTTAAAAATTTTTGTGTGTTTTTTATAAAGAAAGCAAACTAGTAAGAAACAAGCAAACAAAACAAAAGTAATCTAAGAAAAACAAAAATAACAAAGTAAATAGATTGGTTATGAGGGACTCCCCTTGTGAAGATGTCCTTAACTCCCCGGCAATGGCGCCAGAAAAAGAGCTTGATGGCCCAAAATATATCGAGATCGTTCGGGAACCCCAAGAGGAAGGTATGATGAGCACAGCAGCAAGTTTTCCCTCAGTATGAAACCACGGTTATCAATCCAGTAGGAGCAAGGAAACACCCCAAAGGTGTTGCTAGCTGAGCCTTGGCATGGTGCACTACCGATGCTAGTAGCAACGTGGAGACCTGCACAACACAACCACAGAACTTTGCCACCAACTTGCAATTAGGTTGTCAATCTCACCGGTTTTGCTGAAAACAAAGGATTAAACGTATCGAATGGAAGAAAGTAATAGTTTGAAGAAAGTAAACACAAAGCAGCAAACAGTTTGTAGATTGATTGTAAAAGAAAGGACCGGGGTCAATAGTTCACTAGAGGTGGCTCTCCTTAAGATAGATAACATGCTGGGTGAACAAATTACAGCGGGGCAATTGACAAACATCGAGAAAGCAATACATGCATATACTAATCATCTTGACTCCTTTGAGATTCGATTAGGCATTACAACATTATACATAGACCGCCATCCAACTACATCTATTACTAATAATCCACCTTCAGGTTCTCATCCGAACCCCCTCCAGTATTAAGTTGCAAGCAACAGATAATTGCATGTAAAGTAAACAATACAATTGTTCTATGAACAAAGGATTGTTGTTTTCTCCCTAGTAGCAACAACACATCTAGTACCTTAGAGATTTCTGTCACTTCCCCAGATTACCAGAGGCATGAAGCCACTATCGAGCATAAATACTAACTCTTGGAGTTGCTAGCATCTACTTGGCCAAGATAGCTACTAACAACAGAAAGCATGCAAGATCACAAATAACAAAGACATGATAGAATCAATAATCAATCTGAAATAGCATCTCAATATCCATCGGATCCCCGCAAACACAACATGCAGAATTACAAATAGATGATCTTGATCATGAACGAAGCTCACAAGATCTAAACATGAAAGCACAAACCAGCCATCTAGCTACTACATGGACCCATAGTACAGAGATGAACTACTCACGCATCACACCGGAGGCTTGCATGATGATGACGAAGGCCTCCAGGGTGGATTCCCCTCTCCGGCAGGGTGACGGGAAGAGCTTCAGATCCCTCCCGATCTAGGGGTAGAGACGACGGCGGCTACAGACTCTTTCGTGGATTTTTGATCGGGTACTTAGGGTTTCCGTATCAGAGGAAATATATAGGCGGAAGGAGAGGACGAGGGGGTGCCTGGGGCGGCCAGACCACCCCTGGCACGGGCCAGGCCTGGCCGCACGGCCAGGTGGTGTGGCCAGGCCCCAACCGCTCTCCGTCTCTTATTCTGGCTCCAGGTGTCCCCCGGTGAAATAACGACTTTGGCTTTTGTCTCGTCCAATTCCGAGAATATTCATTTTCTCACTTTCCTAGAACCAAAAACAGCAGAAATCAGGCAGCTGGCACTATGGCTCTTGTTAATAGGTTAGTCCAAGAAATCATATGAAAAGTACTCCAAAGTGTGGACAAAACATAAGAAAGTAGATAAAACTAAGCATGGAACATCAAAAATTATAGATACATTTGCAATGTATCAGCTCCAACCGAGGAGGTCTTCCAACATAGGAGAGCCTCTCCACCCAGAGCCCAAAGATGACCTGCATGCCCATTGGCTTGTGCTAGAACAGATAGGCAAGCCTGAATCCCTCGTGGTAAACCTTGGTAGGACCGAAGGAGTTGGTGTGAGCATGCAAACCCTTGCGGAGAGCCCAGTCGAGTCTAGGTGGGGCAGCTCCGGAGATCCTTGCATCACCTTGCGCAGCTCGTCGCAAAACTAGATGTAGCGGCTACATCGAATTGGTCCTAGCAGCATGTAGGGTCGTAGCACAAGGACGAACAACTTGTAGTTGGACAACATCATGGCCGCATCCTGCAGATCATCTTCTTGGGGGCGGACCTGCTGCTTGTTACAGAATATGCAGATGTGAGTGGCGAGGTGCCAGACCATAAGGCTATCCTCGAACTCAATGTCCTGGATGCTCCAGCCGAGGCGGTCTTCCAGCTTGAAACGCTGCAGCGTGAGAATGCCTGGGAGCAAACCAACTTCCTCGGCCCACCGGTTCCCTCGTGTGGACGTGATGTTCTCCAGTATCTCTGTCAGCACCATCTCCATGGTAGCGACATAAGGCTTGTCGGATGAGGAGTGGCGTAGATTGTCTGACCAGTACTCGATGGTGCGCACCAAGCCTAGCCGCTTGGCTGCCGCAACGCAGAATGGGTCCTGCTCCCAGGAAGTGTCTCGGGCTCAGGAATCCAACAGCTTATACTGCCATATGTAGCCGGACCACTTCTTGTGCCTGTAAGCCATGAAAAAGGTGTGGATACATAGAAGCTCCTGGTATACTATGTGTTGTTTCGTGTAGTAGGCCCAGGCTTGTGTCCAGGTGGAAGCGACTGCTCTCGTCACAGATGCCACCTAAAGGAGCAAATCATCGCCCAACAGGACGTAGGTGATGGCCACGTCGACTTCTCAGATGTTCTTATTCTTCTTCTCCCGGAACTGGTTCAGTTGAAACAACAAGAGCGCAACGGCTGTACCAAGCAGTGACACGACGTGGATGCAGCATCGATACCACGTGTGGATCACCACCGCCTTCGTGTAGAGAATCTCGTACATCAGCGATAGCTCCATCTCCATCAACATGTTAAGTAGCCCACACGTCTCGAAAATCCACAGTGCTTCGCGTACGTGGTTGTGCCGCTCTCTACACAACCGCAAGCCGATGAATAGGCCCTTGCACACGTCCAGCAGGCTGTGAGTTCCCATCGGAACTGCCTCCACATCCTTTTCCTCTAGGGGAACCTTGTTGTGAGTATATCCAATAGAAGGCCTTCATGGCTAGCCGCAGCACTAGTGTTCTCATCCACGGGGCTCCAGATGCTGTCCAAGGTTGCGGACCGGAGCGCCCATATCGTCTCTCCGTACTTGTCAACGCCCACCACGAAGATTAGGATCGCGGCCGCCATGAGCTCCCAGGTCTTGCCCATAGGAATATACTTATAGATGACGTAGCCAGTGCGCAAGACCTACAAATTAAATGCCACGGCCAGGGTTTGAACTTCCTTTTTCGACAAAGACGTACGACATAGAAGAGAGAAAAATAAAAACCCTTTAGGCAGACCTGCACAACCAGGGTCTAAAGGTGCCGTAGCCATAGCTGGTTTTCCTCGAAAGAGTATGCGGTGATGGTGTCCTGCCCTCCTAGATGTACCAGCAGGAACGACGCCCAGAATGCCAGCAGTTGGTGCCGCTCTGGCAGCTTGTTGCTAATGGAGAGATGGCCAAGGGTGAAGACAACGGTGGAGTCGGCCAAAAGGTACGCCATATGGTTAAGAAGTATATTATCTTAATTAATAATAATACCATGCTAGTGGTGTATCCTACATCCGAGAATATTTTAGCCCTATTGAATTTAATCACGCTTTCACATGACCTTGTTACTTTCTTTTATTTAATTGTTTTAATTACTTTTCTATAAACAATCAAACACTTTCTAACACCCTTTACTTGAGATCAAAGGTTGCTTACAAGTATCCTTTGGTAGATAATAATGAGGGGCATAAATACCCTTACCAATAGCTCTCTATGGGTTCGATACTTTTACTTCGATACTAGCTACAATTGATCTGTGCACATGCAGTCATCAGGCATCCTAGTCCTGCTAATGATCATTGATATGAGAGCGTTCTAAATCATGTTCGTGAAGTTTCTGAACCGTAGGTTAGCACACTTAAGGGTCTTATGACGTCCGGAGATCATTATGGAATCATGGGGATCACAGTCGGAAAGGAGAGAGAAAATTGGAAGTGTTTCATGTAAAGTTCGAAGTTCTTCAGAGTGATAAAAGAGGAGGTTTCATCATGCAGAAAAGTTAAATATGATTTTTATATTAATTATCTAAATTAATTAATAAAAATCTAATTAAAAAACATTTTTGGAATTTATACCTTTATGGGCCAATTCCCTAAGGGAAAAGGCCCATGGGGAGGCAACCTGCCTAAGGAATGCTGCCGCCTAGGGCAGCGGCCATCGACCCACCTTGGGTCGCGCGCGGCAGGTGGAGCCCACCCGGCCCGTAGCCGCCTCCCTTGGCCGCGCTCCACGGCTCCTCCTATTTTAGTCCCACATTGCCAGCGGTGGTCCCTCTTTCTCCTATATATATAGATTGGAATAGGGAGAGGGAAAATACAAGAAAATAAATTGGGAAATCCCTAAGCTAATATTTCCTAGGCATTTTTCCCTCTCTCTTTCTTAAATCTCGTGTGCGCAGTTTCAAGAAGAACTGCGTGTGATAGATGACACCACCCTGACATGCCATCGCGCTGCTGGATCCCAGTTCTAGAAGGTCTACTTATGCATCCCGACTGGATCAAGGAGAACAGAGGTCGTCATCGGACACTGGTCATGTGCGTGACCACGGAGGTGCTGTCACCTTCCGCATTCCGGCTGGATCAGGGAGAACGGATGTCGTCGTCTGACAGCGGACGTGCGTGAGACCACGGAGATGATCTCACTTGTGGCGCCCGAAGCTGTTGTGCAAGGCCCAGGAGGTGACTGATACGTCCAAAACGTATCTACTTTCCCGAACACTTTTGCTATTGTTTCTCCTCTAAACTTGTTTGATTTGGATACAACTAACATGGACTGACGCTATTTTCAGCACCTTGGTGTCTAGTTTTTGTGCAGAAAATCAACTATCAGGAAAAATCCCGGAAAATATGCCAAAAATCCTATTTCACCAGAAGACAAAAAGAGCCAGAAGACGAGACGGAGTAGGGCCACGAGGGGCCCACACCACCTGGCCACGCGGGCCAGGCCAGGCCGCGCCTAGGGGTGGTGTGGCCGCCTCGGCTGCCCACTCGGACTCCCTCTTCGCCTATAAGTTGCATTTTGACCTAAAAACTTAGGGGGGGTTCGACGTTTTTCCAGAAGGAGTTCCGCTTCGCTACCACCACCAGATTCCGCGAAACAGCACTAGAAACTCCGTTCTGGCACCCTGCCGGGACGGGGAATTGGAAGAGATCATCGCCATTATCATCACCATCGCTTCTCCATCGTCCATCCATGTTTCCCCCATCTATGAGTGAGTAATCCCCCGCTGTAGGCTATGGGGATGGTAGGGATTGGATGAGATTGTTCATGTAATGGCATCAGATTGTTAGGGCATGGTGCCTAGTATCTATTATTAGTGCTTTTTGACTTTGTTGCAACTTGTTATGCTTAATGCTTGTAACTAGAGCCCGAGTGCCATGATTTCAGATCTGAACATGTTATTGATTCATTATGATAGTATTGTTTTTGGTCTTACCTGCAAACTGTATACACACGTTGTTTTCCGGAACCAATGTCCCCGAAGTGACAGCAATCGGGATAACCGGAGGGAATGGCTTTGATGTGAGGATCACATGTGTTCACGGAGTGTTAATGCTTTGCTCCGGTGCTCTATTAAAAGGAGCACCTTAATTGCCAGTAGTTCCCTTGAGGCCCCGCTGCAAACGGGCTGGCAGGACAAAAGATATTGTGCAAGTTCTCATTACGAGCACGTATGACTATATATAGAACACATGCCTATGATTATCTAGTACTTGGATGCTTTATCTTATTTATCGGCAATTGCCCTATATCTTGATTGCCATGTGAATTGTCTTGTCCATGCAACGCCCGTCCATCCATCCCTATGCCTACCGCGCTTTAATCTTACTGTTTGCTGCTATTGTTACTACTGTCTTTACTTTTACTACTGTTGTTACTTTACTATTGCTACTACAAAACTGTTGCTACTGATAAACTGTTGTGAGCAAGATTGTTTCCAGGTGCAGCTGAATTGACAACTCAGTTGTTAAGGCTTATAAATATTTTTTGGCTCCCCTTATGTCGAACCAATAAATTGGGTTTCACTTCCCTCGAAAATACTGCGATACACCCCCTATACTTGTGGGTCCTCACTGACGTGTGAGGAGCAACGTGATCTTGAGATCGTCTACGAGTATGACTACACCGTCAATGTTTCCACGAACGTAAATGCTTTCGGTTTACAAGGGTATGTTGCCGAAACCTCCGTCCCATTGATTCATTAGCTCATAGATAGATGTTGGCCGTGATGTTGCGGTAGCTAAGATTTTTTTTTTGATTTCTGCTGCGAACCCCTTCAAGTTTTTAACCGTTTATCATAATGATACAAAAGATATACCATTGGAAAGCTATGCAAATTCCGCATCATTTGATATAGATAACTTTGAAAAATTCTTTACAGTTTAAGTGTAGATTCAAACAAACAAAACTATGTTTTGGAACTTTTCTGGTGTTTTTGCACTGCATTTTCAAAGTTAACTCCAATGTGATGTGCCCCCGCCCGTTTAATGATGACGGCGGCCATCTACATAGCTCATGATAAGCCGACGATCGAGCAATACCGATGGTGGACATCGGCATAGGTCAAGCTACGCGACGACCTTTTTTGGCGATGGGCATCCTAGGATTATGTCGACGGCTCTGGCCTTTGGCCATCTGCATAGCATTGGGCCGTCGGTATTTAACCATTTTCTCGTAGTGATGGGTGCAATCCCTCACTACATGTATAATTAATTAGTTATCCGTATGTTAAAGTGATATATATATACATGACCAATGCAAGCCGATGGGGTTAACCACGGGAATCCAATACGTTTGACGGGGGGCACAATTAGCAATTCAATGAGTATAAAGGAAAGAAATATATACATTATAAATTAGTAATAGAGGGATACAAATTGAAAGCAGCTAGTTGGAAGTATATATGGTTCTAGCTAGGTTGCACTTGGTTTTGGATTATATTATTTTTGTCTTAGACGACTATCCTCTCCGATTTGGCCTGTGCTCCTCTAGTGAGCTGGCGTAAGATAAGCTGGCGTGCCTTGCCATAAGAGAGACGATGGTAACAAGTTCACCGCCATCGCTTAGCTTCCTGGTGTGGGACTCTCTGCTGTAGTGGTTAACAACATAGGAGAGCATCCCCACCCAGAGCCCAAAGATGACCTGCATGCCCATTGGCTTGTGGTGGAGCAGATAGGCAAGCCTGAATCCCGCATGATAAACCTTGGTAGTACCGAAGGAGTTGGTGTGAGCATGCAAACCCTTGCGGAGAGCCCAGTCGAGTCTATGTGGGGTCTGCTCCGGCGATCCTCGCATCACCTCGCGTAGCTCGTCGCGAAACTGGATGTACCGGCTGCGTCGAATTGGTCCTGGCAACATGTAGGGTCGTAGCACGAGGAGGAACATCATGTAGTTGGACAACATCATGGCCGCGTCCTGCAGATCATCTTCTTGGGGGCGAACTTGCTGCTTGTTACAGAATATGCAGATGTGAGTGGCGAGGTGCCAGACCATAAGGCTGTCCTCGAACTCAATGTCCTGGATGCTCCAACCGAGGCGGTCTTCCATCTTAAAACGCTCAAGCGTGAGCATGCCTGGGAGCAAACCAACTTCCTCGTCCCGCCGGTTCCCCTGCGTGGACGTGGTGTTCTCCGGTATCTCTGTCAGCACCATCTCCATGGTAGCATCAGAAAGCTTGCCAGATGAGGAGTGGCGCAGGTTGTCCCACCAGTACTCGGCGCTGCGCCACAAGGCCAGCCGCTTGGCCGCGGCAACACGGTCTTGCTCCCAAGAAGCGTCCCGGGCGCAGGAATCCAACAGCTTGTACTGCCCTACGTAGACAGACCACTTCCTGTGCCTGGAAGCCCTGAAAAAGGTGCAGAGACATAGAAGCTCCTGGTAGACCGCGTGCCATTTCGTGTAGTAGGCCCAGGCTCGTGTCCAGGTGGAAGCGGCTGCTCTCGCCACAGACGCCACCTCTAGGAGAAAGCACCGCCCAACAGGACGTAGGTGATGGCCACGTCGACTCTTCTCGGTTTCTTATTCTTCTTCTCCAGGAACTGGTTCAGCTGAAACAACAAGAGTGTAGCGGCTGGACCAAGCAGAGACACCACGCGGATGCAACATCCATACCACGTGTGGATGACCACCGCCTTCGTGTAGAGTATGTCGTGCATCAGCGATAGCTCCATCTCAATCAACATGCTAAGGATCCCACACGTCTTGAAAATCCGCAGTGCTTCGCGTACGTGGTTGCGTTGTTCTTTACGCAACTGCAAGCCGATGAATAGGCCCTTGCACACGTCCAACAGGGTGTGAGTTCCCATCAGAACTGCCTCCGCATCCTTGTGCTCTAGGGGGAACCTTGTTGTGAGTATATCCAACAGAAGGCCTTCATGGCTAGTGGCCGCACTAGTGTTCTCATCCACGGAGCTCCGGATGATGTCCAAGGTTATGGACCGGAGCGCCCATATCCTCTCTCCGTACTTAACAACACCCTCCACGAAGATTAGGATCCCAGCCGCCGTGAGCTCCCAGGTCTTGCCCACAGGAATATACTTGTAGATGACATAGGCAGTGCCGAAGACCTGTAAATTAAATGCCACGACCAGGGTTTGAACTTCCTTTTTCGAGAAAGACGTACGACATAGAAGAGAGAAAAATAAAAACCCTTTAGGCGGACTTGCACAACCAGGGTCTGGAGGTGTCGCAGGTGTCGCAGCCATAGCTGGTTCTCCTCAAAAGAGTAGGCGGTGATGGTGTCCTGCCATCCCAGATGCACCAATAGGAATGGCGCCCAGAACACCAGCGGTTGGTGCCACTCTGGTAGCTTGGTGCTAATGGAGAGATGGCCAAGGGTGAAGACAACGGTGGAGTCGGCCAGAAGGTATGCCAGATGGTCAAGAAGTATATTATCTTAATTAATAATAATACCATGCTAGTGGTGTATCCTACATCCTTGAGAACGTTTTAGCTTTATTGAATTCAACCACGCTTTCACACAACCTTGTTACTTTCTTTTATTTAGTTGTTTTAATTACTTTTCTACAAACAACCAAGCACTTTCAAACACCCTTTACTTGAGATCAAAGGCAGCTTACAAGTGTCATTTGGTAGATAGTATTGAGGGACATAAATACCCGTACCAATAGCTCTCTGTGGGTTCGATACTTTTACTTCGAAACTAGCTACAATTGATCTGGCACTTGCAGTCATCAGGCATCCTGGTCCTGCTAATGATCATTGATATGAGAGGGTTTTCAAGCATGTCTGTGACGGTTCCGAACCATAGGTTAACACACTTAAGGTCTTACGACATCTGGAGATCATTATGGAATTGTTAGGATCACAGTCGAAAAGGAGAGAGAAAACCAGAAGTGTTTTATGTAAAGTTCGGAGTTATTCAGAGTGATCAAAAAGGAGTTTTCATCATGCACAAAAGTTAAATATGATTTTTATATTAATTATCCAAATTAATTAATAAAAATCTAAATTAAAAACATTTTTTTTGAATTTATACCCTAATGGGTCAATTCCCCGAAGGGCAAAGGCCCATGGGGAGGCAACCCGCCTAGGGAAATCTGCCGCCTAGGGCAGCGGCCGCCGACTCACCTTGGGTCGCGTGTGGTAGGTGGAGCCCACCCGTCCCATAGCCGCCTCCCTTGTCCGCGCTACACCGCTCCTCCTCTTTTAGTCCCACATTGCTAGCTGCGGGTCCCTCTTTCTCGTATATATAGACTGGAATAGGTAGAGGGAAAATACAAAAAAATAAATTGGGAAATCCGTAAGCTAATATTACGTAGGTTTTTTCCCCTCTCTCTTTGTTAAATCTCGTATGCGCGGTTTCAAGAAGAACCGCGTGTAAGAGACGACACCACCCTGACACGCCATTGCACTGCTGGATCCCGTTCTAGAAGGTCTACTTACGCATCCCGGCTGGATTAGGGAGAACATAGGTTGTAGTCGGACACTGGTCGTGTGCGTCACCACGGAGCTGCTGCCACCTTCCGCATCCCAGCTGGATCAGGGAGAATGGATGTCGTCGTCCGACAGAGGATGTGCGTGAGACCACGGAGATGATCTCACTTGTGGCACCTGAAGCTGTTGTGCAAGGATCATGAGGTGACGTGTGAGGAGCAAAGTGATCTTGAGATCGGCTATGAGTACGACTACATCGTCAACGTTTCCACAAATGTAAACGCTTTCGGTCTACAAGGATATGTTGCCGAAACCTCCTTCCCATTGATTCATTAGCTCATAGATAGATCTTGGCCGTGGTGTTGCGCTAGATAGGATTTTTTTTGATTTCTATTTTGAACCCCTTCATGTTTTTTAACCGTTTATCATAATGATGCAAAAGAGAAAGCTATGCAAATTCGGCATCTCTTGATATAGATAAGTTTTCAAAATTCTTTTTCAAATAAAAAAACTATGCTTTGGAACTTTTCTGGTGTTTTTGCACAACCTTTTCAAAGTTTACTCCAATGTTATGTGCCCCCGGCCATTTAATGACGATGGCGGCCATCGACATAGCTCGTGATAAGCCGACGATCGAGCTATACCGACAGTGGCCATCGGCACAGGTCAAGCTATGCAACGACCTTTTTTGGGGATGGGCATCCTAGGATTATGCCGACGGCGCCGGCCTTTGGCCATCTGCATAGCATTTGGCCATCGGTATTTAACCATTTTCCCGTAGTGGTGGGTGCAATCCCTCACTACATGTATAATTAATTAATTATCCGTATGTTCATGTGATATAAATACATGACCAATGCAAGCCGATGGGGTTAACCACTGGAATCCAATACGTTTGACAGGGGGCACAATTAGCAATTCAATGAGTTTAAAGGAAAGAAATATATACATTATAAATTAGTAATAATGGGATACAAATTTAAAGAAGCTAGCTGGAAGTATATATGGTTCTAGCTAGGTTGCACTTGGTTTTGGATTATATTGTTTTTGTCTTAGACGACTATCATCTCCGATTTGGCCCGTGCTCCTCCAGTGAGCTGGTGTAAGATAAGCTGGCGTGCCTTGCCATAAGCGAGACGATAGTAAAGAGTTCGCCGCCCTCGCTTAGCTGCCTGGCGTGGGACTCTCTGCTGCAGTGGTTAGCAACATAGGAGAGCATCTCCACCCAGAGCCCAAAGATGACCTGCATGCCCATTGGCTTGTGCTGGAGCAGATAGGCAAGCCTGAATCCCGCATGATAAACCTTGGTAGTACCACAGGAGTTGGTGTGAGCATGCAAACCTTGCGGAGAGCCCAGTCGAGTCTGTGTGGGGTTGGCTCCGGCGATCCTCGCATCACCTCGCGTAGCTCGTCGCGAAACTGGATGTACCGGCTACGTGGAATTGGTCCTGGCAGCATGTAGGGTAGTAGCACGAGGAGGAACATCATGTAGTTGGACAACATCATGGCCGCGTCCTGCAGATCATGTTCTTGGGGGTGAACCTGCTGCTTGTTACGGAATATGTAGATGTAAGTGGCGAGGTGCCAGACCATAAGGCTGTCCTCGAACTCAATGTCCTGGATGCTCTAGCCGAGGCGGTCTTCCATCTTGAAACGCTGCAGCGTGAGCATGCCTGGGAGAAAACCAACTTCCTCGGCCAGCCAGTTCCCCCGCGTGGACGTGGTATTCTCCAGTATCTCTGTCAGCACCATCTCCATGGTAGCGTCAGAAAGCTTGCCGGATGAGGAGTGGCGCAGATTGTCCCACCAGTACTCGGCCGGTGCGCCCCAAGCCCAGCCGCTTGGCCGTGGCAACGCATAACGGGTCCTGCTCCTAGGAAGCGTCCCGGGCGCAGGAATCCAACAGCTTGTACTGCCCTACGTAGCCGGACCACTTCCTGTGCCTAGAAGCCCTGAAAAAGGTGTGGAGACATAGAAGCTCCTGGTAGACCGCGTGCCGTTTCGAGGCCAGGCTCTTGTCCAGGTGTAAGTGGCTGCTCTCGTCATAGATGCTACCTCTAGGAGAAAAGCACCGCCCAACAGGACGTAGGTGATGGCCACGTCGACTCTTCTCAGGTTCCTATTCTTCTTCTCGAGGAACTGGCTCAGCTGAAACAACAAGAGTGCAGCGGTTGTACCAAGAAGCAATACAACGCGGATGCAGCATTCATACCCCGTGTGGATCACTACCGCCTTCGTGTAGTGTATGCCGTACATCAGCGATAGCTCCATCTCCATCAACATGTTAAGGAGCCCACACGTCTTGAAAATCCACAGTGCTTCGCGTACGTGGTTGCGCCGCTCTTTACGCAACCACAAGCCGATGAATAGGCCATTGCACACGTCCAGCAGGCTGTGAGCTCCCATCAGAACTGCCTCCGCATCCTTGTCCTCTAGGGGGAACCTTGTTGTGAGTATATCCAATAGAAGGCCTTCATGGCTAGTGGCAGCACTAGTGTTCTCATCCACGGAGCTCCAGATGCTGTCCAAGGTTATGGACCGGAGCGCCCATATCCGCGTGCCATTTCGTGTAGTAGGCCCAGGCTCGTGTCCAGGTGGAAGCGGCTGCTCTCGTCACAGATGCCACCTCTGGGAGAAAGCACCGCCCAACAGGACGTAGGTGATGGCCACGTCAACTCTTCTCGGTTTCTTATTCTTCTTCTCCAGGAACTGGTTCAGCTGAAACAACAAGAGTGTAGCGGCTGGACCAAGCAGAGACACCACGCGGATGCAGTATCCATACCACGTGTGGATGACCACCGCCTTCGTGTAGAGTATGTCGTGCATCAGCGATAGCTCCATCTCAATCAACATGCTAAGGATCCCAGACGTCTTGAAAATCCGCAGTGCTTCGCGTACGTGGTTGCGTTGTTCTTTACGCAACCGCAAGCCGATGAATAGGCCCTTGCACACGTCCAACAGGCTGTGAGTTCCCATCAGAACTGCCTCCGCATCCTTGTCCTCTAGGGGGAACCTTGTTGTGAGTATATCCAACAGAAGGCCTTCATGGCTAGTGGCCGCACTAGTGTTCTCATCCACGGAGCTCCGGATGATGTCCAAGGTTATGGACCGGAGCGCCCATATCCTCTCTCCGTACTTAACAACACCCACCACGAAGATTAGGATCCCAGCCGCCGTGAGCTCCCAGGTCTTGCCCACAGGAATATACTTGTAGATGACATAGGCAGTGCCCAAGACCTGTAAATTAAATGCCACGACCAGGGTTTGAACTTCCTTTTTCGAGGAAGACGTACGACATAGAAGAGAGAAAAATAAAAATCCTTTAGGTAGACCTGCACAACCAGGGTCCGGAGGTGCTGCAGCCATAGCAGGTTGTCCTCAAAAGAGTAGGCGGTGAGGGTGTCCTGCCATCCCAGATGTACCAATAGGAATGGCGCCCAGAACGCTAGTAGTTGGTGCCACGCTAGTAGCTTGGTGCTAATGGAGAGATGGCCAAGGGTGAACACAACGGTGGAGTCGGCTAGAAGGTATGCCAGATGGTCAAGAAGTATATTATCTTAATTAATAATTATACCATGCTAGTGGTGTATCCTACATCCCTGAGAACGTTTTAGATTTATTGTATTCAACCATGTTTTCACACGACCTTGTTACTTTCTTTTATTTACTTGTTTTAATTACTTTTCTACAAACAACCAAGCACTTTCAAACACCCTTTACTTGAGATCAAATGCAGCTTACAAGTGTCATTTGGTAGATAGTAATGAGGGGCATAAAGACCCTTACCAATAACTCTCTGTGGGTTCGATACTTTTACTTCAAAACTAGCTACAATTGATCTGGCAGTTGCAGTCATCAGGCATCTTGGTCCCACTAATGATCATTGATATGAGAGGGTTCTCAAGCATGTCTATGACGGTTCCGAACCATAGGTTAACACACTTAAGGGTCTTACGACATCTGGAGATCATTATGGTATTGTTAGGATGACAGTTGAAAAGGAGAGAGAAAACCAGAAGTGGTTTATGTAAAGTTTGGAGTTATTTAGAGTGATCAAAAAGGAGTTTTCGTCATGCAGAAAAGTTAAATATGATTTTTATATTAATTATCCAAATTAATTAATAAAAATCTAATTTAAAAACATTTTTTTGAATTTATACTCTAATGGGCCAATTCCCCGAAGGGCAAAGGCCCATGGGGAGGCAACCCGCCTAGGGAAAGCTGCCGCCTAGGGCAGCGGCCGCCGACCCACCTTGGGTCACGTGCGGTAGGTGGAGCCCACCCGGCCCATAGCCACATCCCTTGTCCACGCTACACCGCTCCTTCTCTTTTAGTCCCACATTGCCAGCTACGGGTCCCTCTTTCTCCTATATAGACTAGAATAGGCAGAGGGAAAATACAAAAAAATAAATTGGGAAATCCGTAAGCTAATATTTCCTAGGCATTTTTCCCTCTCTCTTTGTTAAATATCGTGTGTGCGGTTTCAAGAAGAACAGCGTGTCAGAGACGACACCAACCTAACACGCCGTCGCGCTCTTGGGTCCCAGTTCTAGAAGGTCTACTTACGCATCCCAGTTGGATCGGGGAGAACATAGGTCGTCCTCAGACACTAGTCATGTGCGTGACCACGGAGGTGCTGCCACCTTCCGCATCCCGGCTAGATCAGGGAGAATGGATGTCGTCGTTCGACAACGGGCGTGCGTGAGACCACGGAGATGATGTCACTTGTGGCACCTGAAGCTGCTGTGCAAGGACCAGCAGGTGACGTGTGAGGAGCAACGTCATCTTGAGATCGGCTATGAGTATAAATACATCGTCAACGTTTCCACGAACGTAAACGCTTTTTGTCTACAAGGTTATGTTGTTGAAACATCCTTCCCATTGATTCAATAGCTCACAGATAAATCTTGGTCATGGTGTTACGTGATAGCTGTGAGATTCAATACATTTTTGATGGCTTTATTGATGGTTTTCTCCTGGATTTGGTTGCTTTCTAGCTTTACGTAATGCTAATACTTCGATAGCAAAAAAAATTGGTTTTTAATGTGTGTTTCAGGTTCTGAATGTCAACAGAAGGTTTTAACTAGAGAAACACAATATTCTCGAGAAAACAAGCAAGTATCTCTTTGGAGGCACTCAAGAGGAGCATACAGAGGCTTTAACGAGCAACTCTACGGCGAGAATATTTTTTTGGCCATATAGTTCCCGCCGTATAGCTGCCACTGTCTCTATATTGTCAAAAGGGGCAACTTCCGTGAAGGGACGAGGGACGAAAACATAACACAACAGCTGCCAAGCCATCCAGAAGGGAGAAAGAAGAGATCCAGAGAAGAAGGGGGAGACGTTCTTCATCTCGCTCCACGATCTTCGACCTCCTAGCCAATACACCCCCATAGCTACTACTTGTACTTGAGAGAGAGAGAGAGAGAGATCTTCACCTTGCAAGACTAGGGTTTGATATTGTTTCTTCCCATCTAGAATTGTGTTGGATATTTTCCTATTCTTATTGTGTATCTCCACGATAATATCAAGAAGATTTCCCTTTATTTAATTATATTGATGATCCATTCTTCTCTCATGTGTGTGTAAATTCCTTATGCATGGGAGATGTAGGGGATTGGTGAGATGTGATGTGCCTTCATATATCTTCCATTAGTTTGTGATTGATTCTAATTAGTGTGCTTGACTGTCTATGGGATGCATAATGCTTGTTGTCCAATTAAGGGCCCAAATAATATGATGCTTTGTTCTACACAGATAAGATCTTGTTCACTGGTAGACCGGCGACCCCCGGGTGACACAGGGATATCAATGGAAAACTAGTAGACTCGAGGATAATGAGGAACCACTGTGCTTATTGCATTAGTCGAATCCAAGGAGCTTAATCACTAAGCGACCTGAAGGGTCTTAATCATCTAGTGTCTGGCCATGGTTTTGGTAACAGGTTAGTAGGATTATTGAAGTTGGGATGAAATCTATCAAGAGGAGTTCCGACCAATTATGTGTTGCTCGCCTACATATATATTTATAAGATTATAATTGTCACCTTTATCATTCATCCACCTAGCACAGTCACTATCACCATGAACTGAATCACCACGCGCCTTCTTTTTCCATATGCAGAAAAGCACAACCAACCAAGTCATTCTTTACTTTTATGCTTTATATTGTGAAGTTTACATTTTAGTTCTATTTAAATACATCTCATTTAATAGAAAACCCATTCTTATTTCAACACTTGCAGTCAATTTACTCGAAGACCTGTGACAACTTCGGGTGTGACAGAGACTTCACCCATAAACACTTACCTTTGGGCTCCCTATGGAATCGATATCTATACTTCGAAACTAGCTACAAACGATCTGTGCACTTGCAGACATCAAGCTATTTTCTGGTGCCATTGGCGAGGAGCTAAGCGCTAAGTGTTTGTCTTTTGACATTTCAGGTGTTGCTACTACAACATGTTCTCCTTAGGAGACAAAGGGTCTACACGCTCTAGTAGGACCTATCTGCCGGATTATATAGAGCGCGTGCCTGCTCAAAGGCGCGAAAAAATATTGAAAAACTTTTAAGGTCGAATAAATTTGAAGTTAAAAACCTAAGTGATATTATGGAAATCATGTCTATTTACAGGACAACTCCTATGAAACCTGAGAAAACTCTCAGAGAATATAGTGCTCCAAGTTCTGAATTTCTTAAACAACCAATAGAATTCCCTAATCCTGGAGTTAGAGAATATCGATTTGATGGTGGAATTATTAAAATTTTGCAGGAAAAATCTTTCAGTGGAAGGGAAGATGAAGACCCAGGAAGACAAATTAGAGAGTTCGGCGATGTGATAACATTGCTTGGACCAAAAGGTTTGCCAAGAGACTTCTCTCATCTAAAATTATTTCGTTGGTCTCTTAAAGGTAAAGCTCTAGACTGGTTATATTCTCTCCCTCGCCATTACATCAAATGTTGGGAAAACTGCATTGTTAAATTCATAAATAGGTTTAATGCTTTTAAAAAGGTAACTAGGCTAAGAAAGAATATAGGCAACTTTAGTCAGAATGTGGGATAATACTACCCACAAGCCTGGGAAAGATTCTTTGGAATGATCAATAGTATTCCTAATCATGGCTATTCTGAATCAACTATTTGCCATTTATTTTACCACAGTCTTAATACTCAATGTAGAGAATTGCTTGACTTCTCACCAGGAGGATCTATACATACTTTAACTATTAAAGAATGTTTGGAATTGATATATACTAGGGCTAAGAATGATTCTTTATATAATCCTGATTCTGGCACTAAGCTGGAAACGGGGATACTTCGGATAACTTCTGATCTTATGCCTGAGGTGTAGGGGTTCCGTGTATGAAAACAATATAATTTTATCCTATGCCCCTGAACCCCTGATGTTGCCAGGACCTATCTATTAGTAATACAGTAACGGGAGGAGCTTTTCGCGAACTTACCCTTGAAGACCGAAAAGTGATGTCAACGCTCAAGAGAGCGTGGTTAATGTAGACGAGCCGAAGCTAACCTCAAGGTCATGATGAAGTCCTTGCGCTCCTGTAGCTCCAACGACTTGAGTGCCTCAAGTGTGACACCTCGTGGGGAGTTACACATGTCTGGTGCCTGACGATGACTCCTGCTTCCCCGATCCAGCAACAGTTGTGGAAGTGGAGCTCCTGGATCTAAATCCCGCAGCGCGACGGTGCTCCGTGGTCCGAACTTGGGACCACAGTCCGAACTTGCGACCACAGTCACGAGAGAGAGAGAGAGAGAGAGAGAGAGAGAGAGAGAGTATCAATTGGAGGTCTCCCCGAAAGTGAGGAAACCTTTATTGAATATTGTGTGTATTTATCTGGCCAAATACCCCCACTATATATAGTGGGGAAGGTACTACCTCCCTCAAAGTTCCGGGGTGGGACTAAAGTAGAGGGAGAGCGGGGGGTAGCCATCGGCCGGCCCTAGTGGGCCCCGCGTAGGGGGGCTTGGCCTAGTCGGCCACCCCCTTTCCCCTTCTCCCCTCTTGCCTTTCCCTAATGGGCCCTCTTCCCTCCGGAATTGGCCCATTAAGCCTTTTGACCTTTAAATTGTTTTTCTCTTTTACTAAATAATTATGAATAAATGATTAAATCAATATTTAACATTCATTCACATATTATTCAATCTCCGTGGTTATGGAACACCTTCCACCTCCACTCCGGACATCCTCCGGACTTACTGAAACCCTTCCGATTTTCTCTCTACTATTCTTCGGCGATTCTACCGATCCTATAAACACTCTCTAAGCATCATCAAACCCTTAAGCGTGATATCCCATGGTTCGGGAACACTAGACATGGTCAGGACACTCCCGGACCAATGATCGATAGAGGGACCTGGATGGCCATGTGACCCCTGTGCATTCCACGAAGATCTTTCGTCGTTTGAACCGGGACAGTCGTGTCTTATTCTCTTTGTATCTCGACACTCGGATTGTCCGAGATGTGATCAAGGATATCACCATGTCATGTTCAATCTCGCTACCGAACAATGCTACTTGACTCGTTCGACAAGTGATATCCCTATGATCAAATCACACGCTGCACAGCTATTGGATATAACTTCTCCGAGTGGGCCCTTGAGTATCTTTCCGTCATGTGGACGGACAAATCCCGCTCTTGGCATATATTGCCTCTATGGTTCCTCCGAATACCTAAACACACCTTTATTATCACTATATTACCAAGTAATGTTTCATGCTATCTAAGCATTCTCAAGAGACAGTGATTGATATAGCCTCACGGTCTAAGGAATAGTCTATGATGATCCATTTCTAATCATCGTAAGTTGAACTTCCTGACATGATCGGGTCATGATGTTTAGGTTGGTTATTGGTTCATCATCTCATTCTCAGAATGAGTTGACTCCATTTCCAACTGGCATAAATGCCACATGATCAGGAAACTCGATCATATGTTGACAAATGAACCAGTGACTAGAGTTTCACTGGGAACCCCTGGTTGTTTATATATCACACCTGTATTGATGTTTCCTATCAATACAATTATAGCATCATATAAAACTTAATCATAAACTTTATGAAGTACGATAATAATCCTTATTATTATTTATCTCTAGGGCATATTTCCAACAGTCTCCCACTTGCACGAGAGTACAAATAAACTAGCTGCATTTGTTCTGAATCATTGGCACCATATATCCGGTTCCCTGAAGATGCTTGCTCATGGAAGAAGTTGAGTCTTCGGTCTATACTTTACATTCCCAAATCCTTTGCAACTTACTAAAGTCATCTTGATTGACATTAATACTTTATCATCACATGATAACATCGGTGTCTATGCATCATCGCTATGGCAGCAGAACGAGGCCAGATTCAGGAGCCTACAATGACTTTAGATCAAACCTCGAGGGCTTTCTCATGGGCACTGTGCCCTGGGACACATCATTCTACGTTAAAAGCGAACTAGCCCCGCCATAACATTATAAAACACTTTAGATGGTACCCTTATCTATTATTATAAATGTAATCATCGAAACATGAGTGCATCCTGTGCAATTTTCGATGTTTTTGTTCACCTCGCTTCCTTCTTGAGTTTAGTCGGTTTTATAGGAGTTTCCAACATATTCCCTTATAACATAACCCTTTATGCTTTAAGATATTTCATCCTTTATGGATTTGGAAAACATGTCTGCATTTCTCTATTAGACACTACCGACAAACTTAGCTCAATGTTCTGTGGTTCAAACTTAATCACTTTTTAAACGTTTCTTTTTGGATCATATATTATGTTAAGTTATCATCATGGTTTTCTAAGATAGAACCTATGCCTCAACATAGTGGATGATGGTCATCCTTTTCTTTCTTTCAACGATTGATGTTAAACTTAATACTATTCCTAACTTGAGTTATTAAGGACTAGTTCCTTAATTAACTTCTATTCTGAAACCCTTTTTAGAATCCCTTAAGGAATACTACATAATATCATAATACACTTATTATCAACTTCTACACCTTATAAATCATTATTTATCGGTACTTGCATTTTAATTCTTAACACACTTAAGAATCACTCATATAAGCTCCCACTCAAGATATGTGTTACATTTTGAATCCTACTTCATGTAGTGAAAACACTAGTGGGGAAAACACAATGATCAATATCACTAATTCTTTCCTTTGTGAAGAGAATCGTTCAGGTATGTTTTCTGTTGCGCTTCTCAACACTCTGATGCAGGGTTTTGAATCCTCATCATGTTTTTCACTATCTTCCAAAAGCTTCATAATCGAGAAATATCACTGAATGCAAACTTTCTCAAGAATATACCAAAATCCAAGCAATACAAATTTTGCTTCTCTTTTCGCTTTAGCTATGAATTTTGTATTCAAAGTTTCCAATGAATACTCTACAAGGACTTATTCCCTATTGTTTTGGTTATATCGAATAATCCCAAAATTTTCACGACGATCCATACTTGATATGGCGCCGATCTCACGAATCCAGATGGTTCACTATATGTTCTAATTGAGTGCTAACTATTTCTAACTAATGGACTCTACATCTACACTACAACGATTTATTTGGCGCCATCTATTCACCCATTTTGATATCAAATATCATATTGTGATGTTTTGCATTTTGACCTTTCAAATGTATTGCATTCCACAATTTATTTTATGCTAATCTTACGAAATTGAATTTCATTACATTGATCAAATCGTAGTAATTAGATTCTTATTTATCTTTAATACCCTTTGTTTCATGAAACACTTTGATCATATCAATTAGTTTCATACTTATGTTTCTTTTGGTAAACTGATTTACACATTTAAACAATCGTATAATGATAATTACCATTATGTCAAAAAATAATACATCGAATATGTATTTACTTTTAACAATTCATTAAAACACTTTGTATTCAAGTAATACACGATGTTCAAGTTATTTTGCCGAACTTAGGCACGATTTATATGTGACAAGTAATCAAATGAATTTCACATATTATCAACATAACTTTGAATTTAAACAATGGTTTCATTCATTAATGAACATATTCATTAAGTTGGGTATTTTAAGGCATTTCAATATTTTATAAATGTTCATGCATTATCAATTAGTTTCATAACAAGGATAATTTACACGTAATCGAACAAGATATGAACACAAATAGAAATCATTCATAAAAGTGGAACAACTATTTGTTACAAGCTCATATGAATAACCGTCTCACGAAGTGTGAGACACACTAAACAAGTTCACGATCTATCGATTACAATAATCATCCTAAAACATAAAGTAAGTGATAAATGTTGAGGGAGAGTGTCGTTGGCCATCATCATCATCATGCTTGCCATCAACACGCAACATCACCTCCTCTCCAGCAAGCACCTCTGTATAGAAGGTCATGTTTTCAGTAAAACAGAACAAGTATCAAATATACTTAACACTACAAATGTGTTTGCAAGATTATAACATTTATAGAATTGTATATCAAATATATACCTTTGTCATTGATGACCTCAGCGACAACGGGATCAACCATCACATTCCTGAGATGTGATATGAACCTGTGGAAATCCTATGTTCCCGCGTCGCCTCTCATAATGCAAGTCCTAACTTGTGCTTGGTAGCTTGGTGGCAGCGACCACATCACAACTCCATTTGCAAAAGATCCCGTCATCCAGCTATCCAGGAAGTATGCATGCGTCATGTACGCATCATGCATGCGCTCGAAGTGGTCGTCAAGTGATGAGTTCTCCTCCATCTTAATGAAGATGAAGTATCCCATCAGCTCATGCTCCCATATGCGTGCTTGTTCCACGAAATGTGTCCGAAGCTATAGCATTACCATACGAGGGTCGACATTACACACGACAGGCCACAACTCGTCCACCATTCTGAAACGCATTGTAACTAAAATGAAGGAGGCCATCTCCCGACGGTAATAGCGGTCTTCCCACTGCTCTAGGGTCTCATAGAAGCAGGGCTGCTCCAAATCCATCTCGTCGAGTATATAGTCAACCATGTTATCCTTGCTAAGGAGAACGTGGAGACGTGCAGCCCATATAGAGAAGTTGATCCGTCTAGCCCGAGCTTCTCTCCTTCTAACCAATCGTCAACAGGAAAGGTAGCATCGGGGAGAACCATTTTCTACATTTATAATTGCAAAAGGAATTTAGACTAAGTTTATAATTAAATGAGTTAATAATAACTCCACTCCGAAACACCTATCCCCTAAAGGGTTCTAGTGATAACATGACCCCTTTTCCCCACGTCTCCCCCGATCATCACGGCCATCAATGTGGGTTCTAGGGTGGATGCTAAACGTCGGTCACATCATTCATACAACTCGTGCTCGATCTTTCGACCATCCACGTTCCGAGGCCACGTCTCTGTAACGTTCTAGGCTCGCCAACTCAACCTTAGTGTATTTGTTGTGCAACATGACTTACACCCACTGTATGCGAACGTAGAGATGTCTGACACCCTCTCATCACGGCCTGCCTCATACCGAAGAACTTTCTTGGTGGTGCACACTAAGGGGGAACACAATCATTGGTAATTTTAACAGGGATCATCTTATTAGGCTACCATCGAGTATCTAATACTAGCACACAATAAGATATACAAACAATAACATTGAATGTAAATGCGATGTGATATGGTCCTTCACGTCGTGATCTCCATCCGTCGTCACCGGATTCCGGTGCCAGAGTTCCGGCACCGTAGATACCAGGGTACCGGTGTCTTTCCGGCGTGGTAGTCCCTCACCTTCGTGACTATCTACTACTACGTAACATAAGGTAATCACTTTACCATTTCCACAACCATATCATAAAGCAACGCCCCCTGCAAAACAAAGTTAGACGCCTCTACTTTATCTTTGCATATTTTACGTGCCTGAATGGACTTTCATACAAGAACCGTTCTTACCTACGAACTTTCACCACAACGCTGATCAAGTAGTTGTTTATACTACACCCCTTTTGGGGCCCTATGTTGCAAATGGCATACTAACTAATGCGAGAGAGACAGACACCCCCTAAGCCACATTATATGGTACAAGCCGTATGTCAAGCGTGGACCAGTCTCGTGAATGAACATGTAAAGTCGGTTGGGGGCCGCTTCATCAAGCATTGCTGTGGTATACACAAGTACACGTGGAAGGGTAACAACTAAAAGATCAATGACCACACACTACATCTCGTGTGTTCTACCCGTACTAGCATTACTATGCATAGATCTAGCTCTGATACCACTGTAGGGGTTCCGCGTATGAAAACAATATAATTTTATCCTACGCCCCTAAACCCCTGATGTTGCGAGGACCTATCTATTAGTAATACAGTAATGGGAGGAGCTTTTCGCGAACTTAACCCTGATTGTCAACGCTCAGGAGAGCGTGGTTGATGTAGACGAGGCGAAGCCAACCTCAAGGTCATGATGAAGTCCTTACGCTCCTGTGGCTTGATATGTCCATTTTGCATCACTATTCTATGTCATAATTCACTATTATTCATTGATATATTTCGTATTGAGAGGTGATACTTATCTTATTTCATCTGTTTTTGCATGGTTGATGCCGTTTGGAGCATGGACCGCTGCAGTCAGGATTTTGATGGAAAAGGTGCTGTTTGGAGGCAAAATTCGCGAAGATCAGAAAATCCGAGAAAATATACGGAAAATCCTATTTTTCCAGAAGACGAAGGAAGCCAGAAGGGGGTTGGAGATGGGCCACAGGGGGTCCACACCACCCCCTGGCGTGGGCCACCCTGGGCCGCGCCACCAGGTGGTGTGGCCGCCCTGGTCCACCCCTGGCACTCCCCTCTAGCGTATATATTCCTCCCGAAACCCTAAGACTCGGAGAGCGATCACAAAAATATTCTGCCGCCTCTGCGGGGTGGAAAACACCGAGAGAGAAAGATCTCTCTGTCAGACAGATTTCAGCAGGGGGAATTCCTTCCCGGAGAGGGGAGATCGTCGCCATCAACACCACCATCAAGCTGGACTTCATCGGGATCATCATCATCATCATCACCACCATCATCACCATCGACACCCTCATCACCATCTCCATATTGCTGTAACAATTGAGTTGAATCTTGCATGGTTCATAGGGGAAACTTTCCTGGTGTTGATTACTCTTTGTAGTTGATGCTATTGAGTGAACCATTGAATTATTGTTTATGTTCAGATTGTTATACATCATTATTCCATCTCTGATCATGATCCATATGATGTCTTGTGAGTAGTTCGTTTTGTTCTTGAGGACATGGGAGAAGTCATGTTATTAGTAGTGGAGTTGTGTTGAGAAAGATTCAATGGTTTGATATTTAAGTTGTGGTGTACTTCTTTTAGTGGTGTCATGTGAATGTCGACTACATGACACTTCACCTATATGGGCCTAGGGGAATGCATTGTGTATTTGGCTACTAATCATAGGGGTTGCCAGAGTGACAGAAACCTGAACCCCCGTTAGGAAACCATTGCACAAGGGACGTAAGGGTCTTAGAGTTTAAAGCTGTGGTTAAGTTTCTACCTTAATTACTTTCTTGTACTTACGGATGTTTGCAAGGGGTATAATCACAAGTATGTATTAGTCCTAGGAAGGTCGGTACATTAGCACAGGTTCACCCGCACAACACTTAGCAAGCTAAAGAAGATTAATCAACTATATGAAGCGAAAGAACTTGACATTCTTCCCATGTGTCCTCGAGAACGTTTGGTCATCTTAAGTAATACAACCGGCTTGTCCTTTGCTGCAGAAAGGATTGGCCACTTGCTGCATTTATTCCTACTGTCTTTTATTTACTCGTACTTTGTTTACTTGCTTTATCAAAAACCCCTAAAAATCCGTTTGCTAAGTATTTGTAGAGAATTCCTGATCCATACCACTAGCCAGCACCTTCTGCTCCTCGTTGGGTTCGACACTCTTACTTATCGAAAATACTGCAATACACCCCCTATACTTTTGGGTCATCAGGACTATTTTATGGCACCGTTGCCGGGGAGTGAAGCGCTATTGGAGAGTGGAACTGGTAAAGGAAACTTCTACTGTGAGTATTGTTTACTTCTGCTAGTTGCTTTATTTTCGTTATGGATAATTCGCTGAGTTTCTTATTTGGTAATGCTACTACCACTGCTAAGGTAGTAGATAAGCCACCACCTACTGAGAATGATGTTTTTAAAATACCTACAAGAATTATTGATCGTGTTATGGATAACTATTATGTTGGGGATGGAACTGTCCATCCTGGTGATCATTTACTCCTTATACACGAATTATGCAGGTTGTTCAAGTGTGCAGGTATTACTACAGATCAAGTTAAGAAGAAGTTATTCTCATTATCACTGAAAGGAAGAGCTGAGGAATGGTATAAGCTGCTGAAGAATGGTCAAGCTCTAGAATGGGAGGAAATAGTGCCTCTCTTTTATTCAAAGTTTTATCCTCCTAGTGAGATTCATAAAGACCGGAATCAAATATACAACTTTTGGCCTCTTGATGGAGAGAGTACAGCTCAAGCTTGGGGGAGATTGAAGTTACTAATGCTCAAATGTCCCATTCATGAGCTCCCCAACAATATTATTATCAATAACTTTTATGCAAGTCTTTCTCTTCATGATAAGGATTTATTGGATGCTTCTTGTGCCGGAGCATTCACTCGCATGGAAGAAGAAGCTAAATGGGATCTTCTGGACCGTATTCAAGACAATGCTGAAGCTTGGGAGAATGACAAAGGTAGAAACTCAGGTATAAATTAAGATTATGATTGGATTGAATCTTTTATGGGAACTAATGACTTTGAAAATATTAAAAATTCTTATGGTCTAGACTCTCAAGTTATTGCTTCTTATTTTAAGGCTTTTGCTTCCTACCTTGAAGTACCTAAAAAGTAGTGGAATAAGTATCACGAACCTTATAAAGATGTTGCTAAGAGTGTTCCTGCAAGAAATACTGAAGTTTATGCTGCTAATCATGTTCTACCTAAACCTTACATTGAGAAAATGCCTTTCCCAGTTAAGATAAAGGAACATTCTATGATAGCTAGTATGGTTAATGAGAGTACACATAAAGCTGTTGAACCTGATAAAAAAAAGGTTGATGAACCTATTATAGCAAATGTGAAAGACTTTGTTACTAAATATGGAGAACAGGGACACACTATCCTTTGTAAGGATACCCCTAATATTGTTTCACAAAGAAGTGTTATGAGAGCTAGTATTCCTGTTTTTTTATTAGAATAAGCGATCATTTTTATGATGGCCCTTGTGATATTTATATTGTTAAGTTTATGCGTGACTGAAAGTTACTATGAGAGAGGGAAAAGTGTTCTTATGCATCTCAATAATATCAAGTTTCCTCGTTTTATGCTAAAAGTTTTTATATTACACTTGTTTTGCCTTCTTATGCAAGTAGCCTCTGTTTTCAACAACTTGTTTGTTTACAAAATTCCCTTGCATAGGAAGTGGGTTAGGGTTAAATGTGTGTATTTTTTCTTCTTAATGCTCTCTTTCACTTCAATTCATATTCCTTTGTGAGGATCATCAAAATTATCATGCCCATCTTAATGGCTATAAAGAAAGAGCTTTTTGGGTGACAACCCAGTTTATTTTTTCTTTCAGTTTGTTTTTGTTTCTTTGATTCTTGGAAGTTATTACTTCGGTAATAACCGCTCCTTATCCGTTTTGTTTGGTTTTTGTGTCAAGATCAACCTCTAATGAGAGAGAAATAAGATTTGGGGAAGTTGCTGTCCCGAAACAGATTTTTGTGCTTCACCGTAAAAATTCGTGAGAGATCTTTGTATGTCGGTTTCAGCTGTAATGTTTTGTGCTTCTGACCCAGATTGTAATTTAACTTTCGTTAGTTTTGCACTTTTTGATTTGAGAACCAGAAGATTTTCTAAAAAATTGATCTTTACCTGCTGGTCTGTTTTGACAGATTTTGCCAATCTTGCATTTGCTTCTTGATTCGACTTCCTTCTTGAATTCCATTTTGGGTTTTCGGAAGGAGTTTCTACAATAGCTTATGTTTTGATGGTTTTCAGTTGAAGTTGGACTCAAAAGGTTTTATCACTTCATATATACTAATGTTGCTAATGAGAACTATGTGAAGTTTTGTGTGAAAGAAATTTCCAGGAAGTGGAGATAATGGTGTAATAAGGAAGAGAAAGGTTTTATGACTTAAGTAATAAGTGTATGAAGATGAAGATATTGATTGTTCAAGTGGTGACTCCTGAAGAATCTACTAGATACCAAATTCAAGACCTGCAGAGTCTGTTACCAAATTGGTAACAGTTCTGGTAAGAAAAGTTCCGCGAAAATACTATCCAACTATACTTTTGTAGTTTTTAGTCAATAAGGAAAGTTATGAAGTGAAAAAGGGATGGAAATGGAGCCAGGGTGGCTCACACCACCCTGTGGCATGGGCCCACCCCTGGCCGCGCCACCAGGTGGTGAGTCCACCCCGGACTCCGCCTCCGACTCGTTTTCTCCCAGTACCTTCCTTTTGATATGAAACTTCGTAATATATAACCCCCCGGATCTCCCGAGGTTCGTATATCGTGTTTTCGTTGTGTTTTTGTTTCGACCTGTTTTTGCCAAGACATACTCTTTGAAGGTTTAGAAGCACAATGGTGTCCGCCAATGATAAAGGGAAGGAGCCTATGGAGGAAGATCTCCAAGACCCCAAGCAGGGGCTGATACCTTTAGTCACTTGCCCTGCATCAACGAAAGCCCTACGAGTCACTAAGGAGTTCTGCGATAAGGACCAAGATTTGAAGAGGAAAGTGGACATGCTTCAATGGGCGAATAATAGGATTCGCAAGATGCTGGAAGATTTCCTCACGTCAATGAAGAAAATAATACCACCACCACCGAAGGAGTAATTCGTCATCATGTTTGGCACCCCCTTGGTTTGTTCCAACCTTGGGGGAGTGCCTCGGTATCACATCACTATCTTCTATATTTTTACCTTTTTAGTAGAGTCATATCATGAATAGAGAAGTTATTATGTAGTATGGTTTGCATTATGGAAGTGTCCCCTCTCTCGCTAGATATGTATCCCTTGGTGTGAGTTGCCGTTATGGAATATTAATGAGAAGTTCTATCATTTACTCTTTTGCTTAGCTTATATTAGTTTTCAATTCGTGGTTATATGATTGATCTTGTTGTTAGTATTGGTATCACTTTGGGATCATTGAGTTAATTTAGTTGGTTTTGGCAAACCAGGCTCGGTAAATAGAGACACTATTTTTGAAGAGTTGAATGAAAAAGATAAAAGTACCGTAAAGAAAAAATAATTTCATCATCTTTCTTTCTTGATTTGCTCATAAGTTTAGTATTCTCTAGTTAAGATCTTTTGTGCTTCCAAGGAAGATTGCATGTTTGTCTTTATCACTTGTATGCTTGTTTGTTTCCTTCAACTCTTGTACTTGCTACCCAGCCTTGCTAGCCAAAAACCTGTACGGAGAGGGAATTCTTCTCGTGCATCCATCCCTTAAACCAAAACGTTTGCCATTTGTGTCCACCATACCTACCTATTAGCATTATTGCTATTCCAAGTAAATTCTTGTTTTATCTACCTCCCAAATTAAACTTGTTATGTGAAAATTAGTGATTAAAGCTCTCACGAACTTGATGGCACACTTTACTTTCTTGCATTTAATAAACTTGAACCATTGTGCTCACCTATGTTGCGTATATGCTTGCGCTTTGTGAGTTGTGAATTAGCAGAACCATGCTGTCATGGGGAATGCTTTCAACATTGCACTGGTACTTTGTACCAAGTTGATATCATGTTCTTTTGTCTATGGATGTCGTCGGTGTGAAATGAACGGGGAGCTTGTGAGTCCATGGAGTTATGCATGTGTGTTAGAGAAACGCCTGGGACGCTGGTCTAATCCATGCTGACATGGTGGAAACCTGCAACGTAACCATAACGAGTATCTATGAAGCATTCTTCTTATAAAAAAAGAGATAGAGATTAAGAAAAAGAGAAAAGAAAAAAAGAGATATTATGAAAAGAGGAAAGAGAGAAAAAAGCACCATATTCCCATGGTAAATAAGAAGATTGCTGAGATACTTGTTGTCTGCTTGCCTTCTCATTTTGATATGGGGATTCTTCCGTATCATCGGGCAAGGGGTACCCCATTGGCGGTTCTCTATGATACACATATGCTTACGATGACAGGAACTTACCAGTGACTAAACTTGAGTAGCTTGAGGAGCGGCCCTCGTATTCAAGGGACATGAGATTCTCAATTTACAACTTGTCGATGTACATCCTCATATTTGATCACTTTAACCTTAATCACCTAAAGATGCCTATGATAGGGGTAATGCGAGCTGAAAGCTAGTAAGTATCATAATTTTTGGGAGCTCTTTATGAGACTTGCAATCCCTGCTTCCCTCTGCGAAGGGCCTTTCTTTTACTATTAGTTGAGTCAGTAAACCTATTCCCTTCTATCTCAGTAGGTATTTTGAGTTGTTGTGTTTCATTCATTCATATGCTGATTTATTCAATCATGTTTATTATGTTCCTTGTTTTGCACATTGCTCTTATCTTGATGTTTACTACTTTGAAAGCTATCATTTGAAAACCAGTTATTTGTGAACTCTAGCAAATTATGAACTATTCTTCGACCAAGAGCTAAGTTTTCCATTACCAATTATGATTTAATTTATGTATCTTTATTGTGTTTCCTTTACCTATTGCAAGTTAAGTTATATAATAGTGAGTTGTCTTCTATTATGATCTATGTATTTGATGAATGTGATGCTTCTTGTCCGTATTCTTTTATCGACTCTTCACTCCATAAACCCGAGGCCATGTTTATTGAGCTCAGTTTCGCTTGGGATAAGCGAAGTCTAAGCTTGGGGGAGTTGATACGTCCATTTTGCATCACTATTCTATGTCATAATTCACTGTTATTCATTGATATATTTCGTATTGAGAGGTGATACTTATGTTATTTCATCTGTTTTTGCATGGTTGATGACTTTTGGAGCATTGACCGCTGCAGTCAGGATTCTGATGGAAAAGGTGCTGTTTGGAGGCAAAATTCATGAAGATCAGAAAATCCGGGAAAATATACGGAAAATCCCATTTTTCTAGAAGACGAAGGAAGCCAGAAGGGGGGCTGGAGATGGGCCACAGGGGGCCCACACCACCCCCTGGCGCGGGCTACCCTGGGCCGCGCCACCAGGTGGTGTGGCTGCTCTGGTCCACCCCTGGCACTCTCCTCTGGCGTATATATTCCTCCCAAAACCCTAAGACTCGGAGAGCAACCACAGAAAGATTCGGCCGCCTTTGCGGGGCGAAAAACACCGAGAGAGAAAGATCTCTCCGGCAGACAGATTTCTGCCGGGGGAATTCCTTCCCGGAGAGGGGCGATCGTCGCCATCAACACCACCATCAAGCTGGACTTCATCGGGATCATCATCATCATCACCATCATCACCATCAGCACCCTCATCACCATCTCCATATTGCTGTAACAATTGCGTTGAATCTTGCATAGTTCATAGGGGAAACTTTCCCGGTGTTGATTACTCTTTGTAGTTGATGCTATTGAGTGAACCATTGAATTATTGTTTATGTTCAGATTGTTATACATCATTATTCCATCTCTGATCATGATCCATATGATGTCTTGTGAGTAGTTCGTTTTGTTCTTGAGGACATGGGAGAAGTCATGTTGTTAGTAGTGGAGTTGTGTTGAGAAAGATTCAATGGTTTGATATTTAAGTTGTGGTGTACTTCTTCTAGTGGTGTCATATGAATGTCGACTACATGACACTTCACCTATATGGGCCTAGGGGAATGCATTGTGTATTTGGCTACTAATCGTAGGGGTATCCAGAGTGACCGAAACCTGAACCCCCATTAGGAAACCATTGCACAAGGGACGTAAGGGTCTTAGAGTTTAAAGCTGTGGTTAGGTTTCTACCTTAATTACTTTCTTGTACTTACGGATGTTTGTAAGGGGTATAATCACAAGTATGTATTAGTCCTAGGAAGGTCGGTACATTAGCACAGGTTCACCCGCACAACACTTAGCAAGGTAAAGAAGATTAATCAACTATATGAAGCGAAAGCACTTGACTGTCTTCCCATGTGTCCTCGAGAACGTTTGGTCATCTTAAGTAATACAATCGGGTTGTCCTTGGCTGCATAAAGGATTGGGCCACTTGCTGCATTTATTCCTACTATCTTTTATTTACTCGTACTTTGTTTACTTGCTTTATCAAAAACCCCTAAAAATCTGTTTGCTAAGTATTTGCAGAGAATTCCTGATCCATACCACTAGCCAGCACCTTCTGCTCCTCGTTGGGTTCGACACTCTTACTTATCTAAAATACGGCGATAAACCCCCTATACTTGTGGGTCATCACGGCTCCAACAACTTGAGTGCCTCAAGTGTGACACCTCGCGTGGAGTTACACGCGTTCGGTGCCCGACGATGACTCCCGCTTCCCCGATCCAGCAACAGTTGTGGAAGTAGAGCTCCTGGATCCAAATCCCGCAGCGCGACAGCGCTCCGCTTTGAAGATGTCTCTCGTTCGCGCAGTCCAAACTTGGGAGAATATCAATTGGAGGTCTCCCCAAAAGTGATGAAACTTTTATTGAATATTGTGTGTATTTATCTTGCCAAATACCCCCACTATATATAGTGGGAGGGGAGGTACTACCTCCCTCAAAGTCTTGGGGTGGGCCGAAAGGAGAGGGAGAGGGGGGGAAGCCGCCGACTAGCCATAGTGGGCCCCACGCGGGGGCGGGGGGGGGGGGGGGGGGGGCTTGGCCCAGCCGGCCACCCCCTTGCCCCTTCTCCCCTCTTGCCTTTCCCTAATGGCCCCTCTTGCCTCAAGAATTGGCCCATTTATCCTTTTGACCTTTAAATTGATTTTCTCTTTTATTAAATAATTATGGATAAATGATTAAATCAATATTTAACATTCATTCACATATTATTCAATCTTCGTTGTTATAGAATACCTTCCACCTCCACTCTGGACATCCTCCGGACTTACTAAAACCCTTCCTGTTTTCTCTCTACTATTCTTTGGCTATTCTACCGATCCTATAAACACTATCTAAGCATCATCAAACCCTTAAGCGTGATACCCCATGGTTCGGGAACACTCCAGACATGGTCGGGACACTCCCGGACCAATGATCGACAGAGGGACCTGGATGGCCATGTGACCCCTATGCATTCCACGAAGATCTTTCATCGTTTGAACCGGGACAGTAGTGTCTTATTCCCTTTGTCTCTTGACACTCGCGTTGCCCGAGATCTCATCAACGACATCACCATGTCGTGTTAAATCTCGTTACCGAACAATGCTACTTGACTCATTCGACAAGTGATATCCTTGTGATCAAATCACACGTTGCGCAACTATTGGATATAACTTCTCCAAGTGGGCCCTTGAGTATCTTTCCGTCACGTGGACGGACAAATCCCGCTCTTGGCATATATTGCCTCTACGGTTCCTCCGAATACCTGCACACACCTTTATTTTCACTGTATTACCAAGGGACGTTTGATGCTATCTAAGCATTCTCGGGAGACAGTGATTGATACAGCCTCACGGTCTAAGGCATAGTCTACAAGGATCCATTTCTAATCATTATAACTTGAACTTCGTGACATGATCGGGTCACGATGTTTAGGTTGGGTATTGGTTCCTCATCTCATTCTCAGAATGAGTTGACTCTATTTCCAACTGGCATAAATACCGCATGATCAGGAAACTCGATCATCCGGTGACCAATGAACCAGTGACTAGTTTCACTGGGAACCCCTGGTTTTTTATATATCACACGTGTATTGATGTTTCCTCTCAATACAGTTATAGCATGATATAAAACTTAATCATAAACATTATGAAATATGATAATAATCCTTATTATTATTTGTCTCTAGGGCATATTTCCAACATGAGGTACGCAAAACAATGAAAGAAAAAGGTATACCTTATGAACTTGTTAAGGAAAACAAAGTAGATTTGTTACAAGTTTTAACTGAAGAAGATGAGACTAGAAAAGTTTTTCAAGAATTAAAACATCGACAAGTGAAATCTTATAATAACTTGCATAAGAACTTTCGAAAACACAAAAAGATTTTGGTAGAACTCACAGAAAATTATGATGAGATTGGCTAAGAAATAAAATTATTTCACAAGTATCTTAGCATGATTGAAACCCAGTGCGAACAAATTGCATCTGGTTATCAAATTTTTCTTCGTAATGATAAAGATATTCCAGTTTCTACTAATGTTGTCACGAGAAGAGGTGCAGTTGTTACAGGACCTTTATGACCACCAGAATATGAAGCTGAAAAAGAGCGAAAGCAAAAAGCCTTGCTCGAAGCAAACCAAGAAGATGATACATTCGTGGATCCTCGAGATGAAACTGAAACACAAGATCAAACCAAGGATGACCATTATGACTCTGATACAGAGACGGTTGATCCTATAGAAGAAAAGGAGATAAGCAAGGAAGATGAAGTTGTTGTAGTAGAAAAGAAGAAAATCAATAAGCAGCAACAAAAGAAAGCAACAAAAGTGTTTGACCCCCCCACAAAAGGTAAAATACAAGAATAAGTCAGGTGATAAAAAGCTTCTTTACCCAGATCAAAAAAAGAAAGCACTCAATTAGGTAATTTATAATTCTTTTAGCATGGCACTTAATGACCTTCATCTAGAAATTCCATTTGCGGATGCAATAAAAGTTCCTACCTATTCTAAGTTCCTCCGTGATATTCTTAGTAGAAAGAAAGAAATAACTAAAACGGTTGCCATGGTAACTAGTTATCCTGCTAATGGGAAGCTATTGTCTAACTCTGGAGATCCCGGAATACCAACTATTTCATGCTCAATAGGTAAAACTGATATTCACAATGCCTTGTGTGATCAAGGAGCAGGAGTTAGTGTAATGCCATACTCCCTCTATAAAAGGTTAGGATTAGGAGAGTATTCTCCTACTACTATCACTTTACAAATGGCTGACAAGTCCACTAAACAACCCGTTGGTATGATCGGGGATGTTCTACTTAGAATAGATGAGAATGTTATTCCCGCTGATTTATTATTCTTGAGATGCCTGAAGATGAGAAATTATCCATAATACTTGGAAGACCTTTCCTTAGGACTGCAGGGGCATCAGTGGATTGTGCTGAAGGAAATATAATCTTCAATCTATCTGATGCTGAAATCATCCGGTATTTTCCAAAGAATTCTGATGGTTTAACGACCAACTATATGGCGGGAAATAGAATTCTGGCCATATAGATATTTTTGCCATCAACAAATTTTCTTCGAAGACACAGAGAATTTAACGACCAACTATACGGCAGGAATAAAAATTCCGGCTGTATAGCTCCGGTCGTATAGATATCAATGCCTTCGTACAAAATTTTCTGAAAAGTACTGAGAGTTTAACGACCAACTATATGGTGGGAATAAAATTCTGGCCGTATAGCTTAGGTCCTATAGATATTAATGCCTCTCTTACAAATTTATCCTAAAGGTACTGAGAGTTTAACGACCAACTATACTGCGGGAATAAAAATTCTGGCCGTATAGTTTCGGTCATATAGACATCAATACTAGTTTTAGAAATTTATGTCGAGGGACAAATGGTTTAACGAGCAACTATACAGCGGGACCATTGCAATCCGGACGTATAGTTGCGTCCGTATAGCTATTTTCTGCATAAAAAATCCTAGTTGGCGGCGGCGCCGCAACTATATGGGCGGAACAACATCACCCGCCCGTATAGTTCCGGCCATATAGTTTGGTGCGACCATAAAATCGAACCGGGGCGGCTAGGTCTTTCACCCCTCCTTATTATTTCTCTCATATTCTCTCTCCAAACCTCTCAAAATCCACCTAGAATTCTTGATTCTTTGTGGATTTTGTTCGTTTGAGTGGGGGAATCAACATATCGGTATGTTTCTCTCCCTATCCATGCTTTATTTTCAGATTTCCATGGTTGAAACTCTCACATTGATCTAGTAGATAAACTCAAGCTTATTTTGTTTTTCCTATTGTTTTCTCACGTTAGGATTGAATTTTTCCATGTAGGATTGTTCATATATCATATAGAAACTATATGCCTAAGGTTTTATGGTGAAAGTTTTCAGTGTATCAGGATGAACAAAATCATTAATCTCTTTCGTTCGAGCCAACGGCAACGGGGTGAGGGCTCGGGCTCGGGGTCCCGAGCTGAGCGCAACTCCAAAGCGGCCATAGTTTCATCGAGGAGGGTGCTTCCCACACGTTGGGCTGGCCACACCTTTCTCACCGCGGCAGGGTTGAAGGCAGACTTCGACCTCACTGCAATAAGGCGGAGTTGATGGTACTTGGCTTCGCAAGCAACGACACCTACACCGAGCTTACCCATGAGTTCCTTGCCTCCTTCTACGACGACCACAGGGAGAAAGGTAATGCGTGCACAGTAGGCTTCACCATGAACCGGCGTCACTATGAAATAATTTTTGAACAATTTTGTGATGCTTTCGGCTTCCCCCATGTTGGGGAGCCAACTATTACTAACCTCTATGGCGTCACAAGCGGAGAAACTTGGGAGGCTATTTCTTTTAACGGTGGAACCAACTTCTATCAAAAGAAGATGTCCACCATTCAGAATCCAATCATCTGTTACTATGCCTTGTTCCTCGCCAACACACTATTGGGAAGAGGTGACACTGGTTCCATGGCCAATGCGGGCATTACAATGATCACCAAGGCTCTCTTTCCCACTGCGCCACAAAGCCCCAATCCTGCAGCTCTACTCATCCAGCACTTTCGCCACTAAAGCAACAAGACCAAAGGTGATATTCACATTGGTGGATTGGTAACCCACCTTTCCCATGCATTAAATATTATACTACCTGTTATGCAATCTGGTGACGCTTCCAAGCTTATGGACAGTAAATATTTAACTACTTGTGGCTTCTTTCTTGTTTACCAAGCTAACCGGAGGCTCCGAGCCTATCAATTTAGTTATCTTGATGATGCACAAGCCTAAAGAGGAGGAAGACGAGCAAGGGGGGCAGCAGGATGAGGATGAGCAGGAGCATGAGGACGAGCAGGGGCACGACCCTGCTTGGGTGGGACCGCAGCAGCAGCAAGGGGGAGCTTGGGACCCGTGGCCCAACCAGCCACAACAGGGGTACAACTACGTCCCCTACCAGGAATTCCAGCAGCTAAACCAGCGCTTTGGGGAGTTCGACCACACTCTTCAAGGACTGAATGAAGATGTGAGTACTTTGACTCACAATTTCAGTCACTGCATGACCCTTGTCCCCGACTACTACCAGTAGTATCCGCACCAACCGCCAAATGATGGCAATAATTGATCCTGGCATAGCCTATGCTTGGGGGAGGTTTGAAAACCTCCAAACTTTGCATTCATGGTTTTTTTTCTTCTTTTGATTTATTTTATTTCTTCACGTTGCATGTTTATTCTCAGTTTGCATTCTTAAACCAAAAATACAAAAAAATTAGTTGTAACTTTATTTGCAAGTTTGTTTCTTTGTTTCTCTCAGAGAATTCTCAATTTCAGGTGACTTGGCAATACAGAAATACAGAAGGGGTTTGATTCAAATACGAGAACTGATACATTGCAAATGTATCTATAATTTTTGATGTTCCATGCTTGGTTTATCTACTTTCTTGTGTTTTGTCCATACTTTGAAGTACTTTTCATATGATTTCTTGGACTAACCTATTAACAAGAGCCACAGTGCCAGCTGCCTGTTTTCTGCTGTTTTTGGTTCTAGGAAAGTCAGAAAATGAATATTGTCGAAATTGGATGGGACAAAAGCCAAAGTCGCTATTTTACCGGAAGTCATCTGGAGCCAGAATACGAGACGGAAAGGAGCCAGGGGGCCACCACACCACCTGGCCGCGCGGGCCAGGCCTGGCCACGCCAGGGGGTGGTTAGGCAGCCCAGGCACCCCCTCGGCCTCTCCTTCCACCTATATATTGCCCTCAGGACCAAAACCCTAAGGACCCGGTCAAAAATCCATGAAAGAGTTTGTAGCCGCTGTCGTCTCTGTCCTTAGATCAGGAGGGATCTGAAGCTCTTCCCGGCACCCTGCCGGAGAGGGGAATTCACCCTGGAGGCCTTCTTCATCATCATGCAAGCCTCAGGTGTGATGCGTGAATAGTTCATCTCTAGACTACGGGTCCATGCAGTAGCTAGATAGCTGGTTCTCCTCCTTTGTGCTTTCATGTTTAGATCTTGTGAGCTCCGTTCATGATCAAGATCATCTATTTGTAATTATGCATGTTGTGTTTGCGCCGATCCGATGGATATTGAGATGCTATTTTAGATTGATTATTGATTCTATCATGTCTTTGTTATTTGTGATCTTGCATGTTTTTGGTTGTTAGTAGCTATCTTGGCCAAGTAGATGCTAGCAACTCCAAGAGTTAGTATTATGCTCGATAGTGGGTTCATACCTCTGGTAATCTGGGGAAGTGACAAAAATCTCTAAGGTACTAGATGTGCTGTTGCTACTAGGGAGAAAAGAACAATCTTTTGTTCATAGAACAATCGTATTGTTTACATTACACGCAATTTGTAAAGCAATAATCTGTTGCTTGCAACTTAATACTGGAGGGGGTTCGGATGATAACCTGAAGGTGGATTATTAGTCATAGATGCAGTTGGATGGCGGTCTATGTATAATGTTGTAATGCTCAATCAAGTCTCAAATTAGTCAAGATGATTAGTATGTGCTTGTATGCTTTCTCGATGTTTGTCAATTGCCCCGCTATAATTTCTTCACCCATCATGTTATCTATCTTAAGGAGAGCCACCTCTAGTGAACTATGGACCCCGGTCCTTTCTTCGACATACAATCTATAAACTGTTTACTGCTTTGTGTTTACTTTCTGCAAACTATTACTTCCTTCCATTCGATATGTTTAATCCTTTTTTGTTTCAGCAAAACCGGTGAGATTGACAACCTCATCGTAAGTTGGGGACAAAGTTCTGTGGTTGTGTTGTGCAGGTCTCCATGTTGCTGCTAGCACCGGTAGTGCGCCCTGCCGAGGTTCAGCTAGCTACACCTTTGGGGTGTTTCCTTGCTCCTACTGGATTGATAACCTTGGTTTCATAACTGAGGGAAACTTACTGCTCTGGTCATCATACCTTCTACTTGGGGTTCCCCAACGAGCTCGTTAATACACGAGTCAGCAAGTATTTTTCTGGCGCCGTTGCCGGGGAGTCAAGGACATCTTCACAAGGGGAGTCCCTTATAACAAATCCCTTTACTTTGTTATTTTTGTTTTGCTTAGTTTACTTTTGCTTTGTTTGCTTGTTTTGTTATAAAAAACACAAAAAAATTAGTTTTACAAGTTTGCTTTCTTTATTAAAAACACAAAAAAATTAGTTCCTACTATAGTTGTTATTTTCGTTGGTCTGTTATTGTCTTGCTTTATCATGCTTTCTATCAATGGTTGGTTTCTTTGAAACTGAATCTAATTGGCAAGGTGGGTTCACGGAAGAACAAACATATTATTATAAGGAACACCGTCTGTCACAAAAAGGGAAACTCTTATGGGAACAAATTGATAAATTGTATACCATTGCTATAAACGTGTGCTCTACTTATAATGTTACTTATTGCTTTGATAAATCTTGTTGCTGTAGGAGGTATAAACACCTCCCTTTTCAACGTGAGTATAATGATAAGTTACCATATCTTTTTATGTTAAAGGAAATTATGACTTTTATGATGTGGAACAAATTGAAGAATTTATTGCTTGGAAGGGTGCATTTGAACTTGCTAGTTTGCTTGAAAACACTGATGATTCACCTTATAAATATGAGGTTTATGATATACTTAAATTTTTCTTTGATAATTACAACGTAGAAAATGGCTATATTCTTGAATATCTTAATAGATGCTCTCCACCAATGGAAGAGACTAATGCCATGCAGGAGCCTATGGAAGAAGAAATTGCTGAAACTGGAAGCTCATTGGATGAAAAAGAGGAGGAGAGTGATGATCAAGAGGAGGAAGAATCAATCTACCCATCCCTACCTTCTAATGGGAGTAACTCTTACCCCTTACATTATTTGATTATCCCCCATGCTTACCAAAGGAGGACAAATGTCATGTTC
The DNA here is from genome assembly GCA_910589775.1 of Avena eriantha. Taxonomy (NCBI): domain Eukaryota; kingdom Viridiplantae; phylum Streptophyta; class Magnoliopsida; order Poales; family Poaceae; genus Avena; species Avena eriantha. Next base: position 445,577,173 of record OU342746.1, read on the forward strand.
CCGAGGATTCTTTTGAAAATGTTTATAATATAGTTCTAGTGTTTGTAGATCATGAAAAGCATGCTTTATGTGATAGTTATATTGTTGAGTTTATTCACGAGGCTACTGAAAATTATTATGAGAGAGGAAAATATGGTTGTAAAAGTTTTCATGATACTAAAACACAACTCTATTTGCTGAAAGTTTTGAAGTTACTCTCGTTTTATCTTCCTATGCATGTCACTTTGTTCTATATGAATTTATTTGCATAAAAGATTCCTATGAATAGGAAGTGGGTTAGACTTAAATGTATTTTGAATTTGCTTTTGATGCTCTCTTTTACTTCAATTCATATTTCTTATGTGAGCATCTTCTCAAACTATCATGCCTAACTTAAAGGCGTTAAAGAAAAGTACTTATTGGGAGATAACCCAAAAGTTTTAGATGAGTCTTGGAAGTAATTACTTCTATAATAACTTCTCCTTATCCTTTTTATTTGCTTTTTGTGACAAGAGTAACTTCTAATGAGAGAGAAGTAATGATTGGGAAAGTTGCTCTCCCGAAACAGATTTCTCTGCTTCACCCTAAAAATTCGTGTAAAATCTCTGTACGTCTTTTTGAGGCGTGAATTTTTGTGCTTATGCCGCAGGTTGTTATCTGACTTTCGTCAGTTCAATACTTTTTGATTTGAGCAACAGAAGTTCTTCAAAAAAATTCGTGTTTACCTGCAGGTCTGTTTTGACAGATTTCTGCCATTTTCTGCATTTGCTTCTTGTTGGTTCCTTTTTGAGTTCTTTTGGGGAATTGAGATTTTTGAGGGAAGTGCTACAGTAGCTAGTGTTTTAATGGAAGTTTTATTGGTATTAGAACTGAACCTAAAGACTTATTATCTTGAGTGCCCTAATGTTGCTAATAAAGATTGTGTGAAGGAAAATTTTCAGGTGTATGGAAGGAATGAGTAATGAGATGAAGGATGGACAAAAGCTCAAGCTTGGGGATGCCACGCGTGTCACCCCAATAAATATCCAAGAAGTACAAGCGTCAAAGGTTGGGGATGCCCAAGGCATCCCCTTCTTCATCAATAAAAATCGTAGGTTTCTTCCAAACGCTTCATTTTTATTGTTTCATGCACAGTTGTATTGTTCTTGGAGCGTCTTATTTTTCGTGTTCGTTTTGGTTGTTCGTTTTCTTGGTTTGCTTAGTTTGCTGAATAAATTGGTTGGACCCCCTCTTTCATACATTGGTTTTCAAATAGTTTGGTTTGATTTGGAAAAGAGTAGGAAATCTCATGCTTAAGTGGTAAAGAGAGCTTGTTTTTGATTGTGGCCTATCCTTTGTCATGCCATGCTTGATATTGTTTTGGCTTTATGCTTAGTATTCTTTTATGTAGCATGACTTGTTATAAACAATTGAGATTTCTTAATGTGTCTTGGATGAATCATGCGTTGTTTTAGCATATTAAAGCATAGTATAGTGCTATTCTCCTTTGATGTTTCGTTTGGGTTGACTTGGCGCATGCTCACACCATGTTATGACTATCTCAAGTCACCATAAGCCTTTATGATCCTTTAGTTTTCAACTTGTAGTATCACTTTATGCTTTGATCAATGATGTTTTGTCGTTCTGCATGATTATGGCCATTATTGCAAACTTAGTTTGTCGCTCGTAGTCTTTTGCTAGCCTCCACAACCAAGTATGAGTTCCACTCATGCATCCAACTCACTAAACCAAGTTATTCCAAAGATTCCACCATACCTACCTACTAGCTTACGCTATTCCAAGTATATTCATGCTTTTGTTTACCTTCCAAATTAAACTTGTTATGAGAAAACTAGTGATTAAAGCTCTCACGAACTTGATGGTACACCTTACTTTTCTTGCCCTTAATAAACTTGAACCATTGTGTCGTCTATGTTGTATATGCTTGCACTTATTTGTTGGGGATTAGCAGAACCATGCTGTCATGGGGAACGCTTTCAACATTGCACGGGTACTTTGTACCTAGTTGATGTCATGCTCTTTGGTCTATGGATGTCGTCGGTGTGAAATGAAAGGGGAGCTTGTAAGTCCATGGAGTTATGTATATGTGTTAGAGAAACGCCTGGGCCGCTGGTCTAATCCATGCTGACATGGTGGAAACCTGCAGCGTAACCATAATGAGTTGTCTATGAAGCATTCTTCTTATAAAAAAGAGTCCTATATTAAGAAAGAAAAAAAGAGAAAAAAAGAGATATTATGAAAATAGGAAAGAGAGAAAAAAGCACCATATTCCCATGGTAAATAAGAAGATTGTTGAGATGCTCATTGTCTGCTTGCCTTGTCATTTTGATATGGGGATTCTTCCGTATTATCGGGCAAGGGGTACCCCATTGGAGGTTCTCTATGATACACATGTACTTACGATGACAAGAACTTATTGGTGACTAAACTTGAGTAGCATGAGGAGAGGCCCTCGTATTCAAGGGACATGAGCTAACTTATACTTCGTCAAGCATGTACACCATAGTTTGTTAACTTTAACCTTAATCACCTTCAAGATGCTTTTGATAGGGGAAATGAGAGCTGAAAGCTATAAGTACCATAATTTTTGGAAGCTCTTTATGAGACTTGAATCCCTACTTACTTCTATGAAGGCCTTTCTTCCACCATTACATTGAGTCTCCACATTCTACCTTTATGCACCTACTTTGAGAGCATAGTGGCCATTCTTAGTTCTATGTGCATTGTCCCAAGACTAGTTGATTGATGCATAACTTGATATTGCTTGTTCTAAACTATTTGTATCTAGTCACTCTTATGAACTCTGAAGGTGTCCTATGCATTTATATTTCCTACTCTATGAGGGACAAGCTGAATACTATTATGCTATGTCTTCTTTATGTGAAACAAACAAACATCTTGCAAAGCATTGTTATTCATGAATCTTTTGTTTGTGCCTTTTCATGTTGCATCATAGTTTCTTTGGCTTATTGCTAGAACTTTGTCTTTCATGTTATGATTGAAGTACTATGATCCTAGCCTTGAATGTTTTACAAATACTTTGATCAAGTCTTTGATGGTGCATGTCACGTCAAAAATTATTCTTTCTTTTTTATCACTTACCTACTCAAGGACGAGCAGGATTTAAGCTTGGGGATGTTGATACATTGCAAATGTATCTATAATTTTTGATGTTCCATGCTTGGTTTTATCTACTTTCTTGTGTTTTGTCCACACTCTAGAGTACTTTCTTGTGTTTTGTCCACAGTGCCAGCTGCCTGTTTTTTGCTGTTTTTGGTTCCAGGAAAGTTAGAAAATGAATATTCTTGAACGGAGCAACGTTAGTTGGAGGAGTTCCAAACAACCTGTGGTGGCTGGATCAACGACGGAGGCCGAATATGTTGCTGCTTCAGAAGCGGTGCAGGAAGCGGTTTGGATGAAAGAGTTCATTACGGAACTAGGTGTGGTTCCTAGTGCATTGGACCCAATAGTGATCTATTGTGACAACAATGGAGCCATAGCCAACGCCAAGGAACCGAGGTCTCACAAGAATTCCAAGCATATTAAGCGCCGGTTTCACTCCATCCGCGAGCATGTCAAGGATGGAGATATAAAGATTTGTAAAGTACACACGGACCTAAATGTAGCAAATCCGTTGACTAAAGATCTCCCTAGGGAAAAACATGATCAACACCAGAACTCCATGCGTGTTAGATTTACCACTATGTGAACTAGATTATTATCTCTAGTGCAAGTGGGAGACTCAAGGAAATATGCCCTGAGAGGCAATAATAAAGTTGTTATTATGTATTCCTTATATATGATAGATGTTTATTTTGCATGCTAGAATTATATTGATCGGAAACATCAATACATGTGTGTTTAATAAACAAAACGGGTTCCTAGTTATGCCTCTCTTATAGACTAGCTTGTTGATTAACAAGATGATCAAGGTTTTCTGATCATGGACATTGGATGTTGTTAATAACAAGGTCACAACATTTGTGAAATGATGTGATGAACATTCATCTGAAGTATAGCATTACGATCAAGTCATTATGTTTATATTGCTATAACATCATACAAAGTAATCTTTATCCTTAGACCATGAGATCATGTTAATTGCTAACACCTAAAGAGTATCTTGATAACATCAAACGTCACACCGTAACAGGGGGACTATAAAGATGGGTTCAGTGCTAAGAAGGTGTTATGATGAGGCTCATGGATCAAGAGTGGAATTTTTCAATCCCGATGACGGATAGATATACTCTGGGCCCTCTCGGTGATATCACATTAAGATAGCTTGCAAGCAAGTGATCTGATCACTAGAATGTTATATCACGGGAACGAGAAAAGAGTGCATGTCTGTAACGAGATCAAACTAGGTATTTGGATACCGATGATCGAATCTCGGACATGTATTATATCATGAGACAAAGGGATTAAATTACAAGCGTGAAAGGTTCTCACGATCACAGAAGTCATTGGTGAATATGCAGGAGTCAGTATGGATCTCCAGGTCTCGCTTCTGATTATTCATCTGAGAGGAGTCTCAATCATGTCAGCATTATTCGTGAACCGTAGGGTGACATACTTAAGAGTTACTGGACACCATTTTGGAGCACATATGTTTCAGACGAAAGAATTGCAAAGCGCAGGAATTATTTCGACAGAAACCGGAAATTGTTTCGGGTGAAATTGTAGAAAGTTGTTCTGCATGTCATATTGAAATATTGCAAGGGGTTATATGTGAATGTTTGTTAATTAAAGTAATTAACAAAAATTCTGAATAAATTTAATAAAAGAGTTTTATTAAATGAGAGAGCATTAAACTTAGAGAATTTTAATGCATTTAAAGTGGGGACTTTAAAAGGGAATGTGAAGAGGCATTTTAATGTGGAGGGGTTACCACCACATGAATGGGGGAGGTGAGGGGTCACCCCCCATGAGGCGCCGGCCATAGGGAGGGGCACCCCCTCCTCCTATAAAGGCCCCCCTCTTCCTCCTTCTTCCTCACACCTCCTTGTGAAGGATCTCTCTCCCCCTCTAGAATTATTCCCCCATGGTCTCGGATTAGCGAGATACATGTTACCGGTGGCATTTAGTCTAGAAGGAGTTGCTGCTTCCGCTGGATCGCTGGAGCGAGGAGGTGGAGGTTGTCCGGTGGCTTGAACGTCTGTGCGAGTACGGATGCGCTGCAGATTTGCGGCGCTCGGACTTCCACACGATCTTGAGATCGGCAAGTGTACGACTACATCAACCACGAGTTCCTACTCGTTAACAAAACTCTTTGTCTTCGAGGGTAAGTTCTCGATGGATGTATGTCCACCCATTGCTCTGTACCTAGTAGATAGATCTTGGCGTGTAGTTCTCATTGTAGGAAATTTTTTGTTTTCTATGCTGCCGACCCAACAGTGGTATCAGAGCCTGATCCATGCGTAGGTGCTTTGCACGGGTAGTACACATATGTTTATATGTGGGCGATGATGATCCTGTTATTGCATCTTCTATGTATTTTGGATATTGGTGGCATAGTAGGATGAAGCGGCCCTGACAAACCTTACATGTCATCGCACATGAGACCAGTTCCACGACTGACATGCAACTTGTTTTGCATAAGTGGCTGGCGGGGGTCTGTCTCTCCTACTATAGTCAATATCTGATTTACAACGAGTTGCTAATAACTTGGTTATCCTCATTGTGGTTCATGTTCGTAGGTAAGAACGGTTCTATCTCCGAAAGCCCTAAGCCAGGTAAAACTTGCAATTGAAAAATTAGAGGCGTGTAGTTTAGATCGTTGCTGGGCTAGTGTACTGATATGGTATTGTTGTATGTAGATGTATGATAGATACTCTTACAACACATTCAACGTGTAAGTTCCATAGACCTTGGCCTTACGCACAAAGGAATGATAGAGATCATACCACGATGCAAATGATAGAGATCAAATGCATGGACCATATCAGCTCACTTTACACATTAGATGTTAGCATCTTATACTGCTAGTTTGGCGCTTTTGGTAGCATTGTAAGATGATCCCTCATTTAGATATCAAGATAAAATGTGTTCTTCCTTGGGTATGTACCGTTCTATGGATCGTGTTTCGAGACATCACGTGATGATCGGGTGTACTTGACTCTACACTTTCATGCAATGGGTGTAAGACAGTTTTACACACGCGAGTACTAAGGTTCTTACTTGGCGAGCCTAGCATGTACAGACATGGCCTTGGAACATGGACCGAAAGGTTAAGCATGAGTCATATAGTTGATATGATGCCCATATAGATGCTCGCCTTTGAAGCTACACCGACTCACGTGATGATCGGACTTGGTGTAGTGGATTTGGTTATGTAATCACCAAAAAGGCACGAGGGATGTCGTTTTTGAGTGAGAGTTCATTAGTAATTTGGATTAGTTGAACTCACTCTATCATAAACTTAGTCTAAATAAACTTTACAAATTCTGTTGTAGATGGCACCACCTGCTTTTAATTTCAGTGTGTTCATGGAGAAGGAGAAACTTGCTGCGAATGGTAGCAACTTCACCAACTGGGCTATGAATTTGAGGATTCTCCTCACTGCTGCACAAAAGCAATATGTGCTAGAAGCGCCGCTAGGCCCCCCCCACCAGCTCCTGATGCCCTTGACGAGGAAAAGAATGTCTATATGACTCGTCAGGAGGACCACAACTTAGTTCATTGCGGCACACTATATGGGCTAGAGCCAGAACTTCGAAAGCGTTTCGAAAATGGCAATGCCTTTGATACCATGGGAGAATTGAAAATGATTTTCGATACCCATGCTGCCGTAGAGAGTTATAATGCTTCTGAAAAGTTCTTTAGCTCCATGATGGAGGAGAATAACTCCATTAGTGAGCATGTACTCAAAATGTCTGGGTACGCCGATAAGCTTGTGTCCTTGGGAATAACGATTCCCATTGACTTAGGCATACATCGTGTTCTCCAATCTCTGCCACCTAGCTACAAGAGCTTCGTGATGAAATATAATATGTAGGGCATGAAGAAGTCTCTTCTAGAGCTTCTGTTAATGCTTAAGACTGCAGAAGTGGAGATTAGGAAAGAACATCAAGTGTTGATGATCAATAGGACCACCGGTTTCAAGAAGGACAAGAAAGGCAATCACAAGGGAAAGAAGGGTGGCAAATCTGTTGCCACACCTGAAAAGAAACCCCGAGCTGGCCCTAAGTCTGACACCGAGTGTTACTATTGCAAGGGGACTGGCCATTGGAAGCGCAATTTCCCCAAGTATTTGGCGGACAAGAAGTCCGGCAAGGCAAACAAAGGTATATATGATATACATGTTATTGATGTGTACTTGACTTGTACTCGTAGTAGCACCTGGGTATTTGATACGGGATCGGTTGCTAATATATGTAACTCGATTCAGGGGTTGCGGAACAAGCGGCAACTAGCAAGGGATGAGGTCACGATGCGAGTCTGCAATGGATCAAGAGTTGATGTGATCGCCGTCAGGATACTACCTCTCCATATGCCATCGAGATTAGTTATAAACCTGATTAGCTGTTATCTGGTGCCTGCACTTAGCATGAACATTGTATCCGGATCATGTTTGATGCGAAGTGGTTATTCGTTTAAATCTGAAAACAATGGTTGTTCGATTTATATGGATAATATATTTTATGGTCATGCACCTATGTTGAATGGTTTATTTCTATTGGATCTCGATAGTAATATTAGACATATTCATAATGTTGATGCTAAAAGGATTAAACTTGATGATGATATATCTACATACATGTGGCACTGCCGTCTAGGTCATATTGGCGTTAAACGCATGAAGAAACTCCATTCTGATGGACTTTTGTAATCACTTGATTTTGAATCATTTGATACATGTGAGCCATGCCTTATGGGCAAGATGGCTAGAACGCTGTTTTCCGGTTCAATGGAACAGGCGACAGATTTATTGGAAATCATACATACTGATGTGTGTGGACCAGTGAGTGTGTCGGCGCGAGGTGGATATCATTATTTTGTTACTTTCATGGATGATTTGAGTAGATACGGGTATATCTACTTGATGAAACACAAGTCTGAAACCTTTGAAAAGTTCAAGGAATTTCAGAATGAAGTGGAAAATCATTGTAATAGAAAGATCAAATTTCTATGATCTGACCATGGAGGTGAGTATCTAAGTTACGAGTTTAGCACACACATGAAAGAGTGTGGAATAGTTTCACAACTCACGCCTGCCGGAACACCACAACGTAATGGTGTGTCGAAACGTCGTAATCGTACTTTATTGGATATGGTTCGATCTATGATGTCTCTGACTGACTTGCCACAGTTAGTTTGGGGTTATGCACTGGAAACAACTGCATTCACTTTAAATCGGGCACCATCTAAATCCGTTGAAACTACACTGTATGAATTATGGTTTGGAAACAAACCTAAGTTGTCATTTCTTAAAGTTTGGGGATGCGATGTTTATGTGAAGAAACTTTAGCCGGATAAACTCGAACCCAAAGCAGAAAAATGCGTCTTCATAGGATACCCTAAGGAAACGATTGGGTATACCTTCTATCACAGATCCGAGGGCAAGGTTTTTGTTGCTAAGAATGGATCCATTCTTGAGAAGGAGTTTCTCACGAAAGGTGTGAGTAGTCGGAAGGTAGAACTTGAAGAGGTTATTGAACCTTCAATTCATGAAATGGTGAGTAGCGCAGCAACGGAAGTGGTTTCGGAGTTGACTTCACCTAATGAAGAGAGAGCTAATGATATTGATCATGAAACTCCGAAAGAGGACACTACTGAACCTCGCAGGTCAAGTAGGACACGTGCAGCTCCTGAACTGTATGACAATCCTGTTGTGAATTTCATGGTTTATGAAATGGATGACCTTGCGATGTATGAAGAATCGATGATGAGCCCGGATTCCAACAAATGGCTAGAAGCCATGAAATCCGAGATGGAATCCATGTACGAGAACCAGGTTTGGACCTTGGTAGACTTACCTCACGATCGAAAGGTCGTTAAGAATAAATGGATTTTCAAAAGAAAAACGGATGCTGATGGTAATGTGACCATCTATAAGGCTCGACTTGTCCCAAAGGGGTTTCAAAAAATTCAAGGAGTTGACTACGATGAGACATTCTCTCCCGTAGTGATGCTTAAGTCGGTTAGGATTATGTTAGCAATTGCTGCATATTTTAATTATGAAATATGGCAGATGGATGTCAAAACTGCGTTCCTCAATGGTAATATTGAAGAAGATTTGTATATGATACAACCTAAGGGTTTTGTCGATCCTAAGGATGCTAATAAGGTATGCAAACTTCAGCGATCCATCTATGGACTGAAGCAAGCATCTCGGAGTTGGAATCTCCGCTTTGATGAGGTGATCAAAGAGTTTGGATTTGTCCAAACTTATGGAGAGGCTTGTATTTACAAGAAAGTGAGTGGGAGCAATGTGGCATTTCTGATATTATATGTGGATGACATATTATTGATTGGAAATGATATAGATCTTTTAAACAGTGTTAAAAGTTACCTAATAGCAAATTTTCGATGGAAGACCTTGGTGAAGCATCATATATATTAGGCTTAAAATGTATAGAGATAGATCAAGGCGCCTAATTGGGTTATCGCAGAGTACATACCTTGATAAGATATTAAAGAAGTTTAATATGGACGGAAGTAAGAAGGGGTTCTTACCTATCTTGCAAGGCAAGACATTGAGCAAGACTCAAAGTCCGGCTATGGCGGAAGAAAGAGAGATAATGGATAAGATCCCCTATGCCTCGGCCATAGGCTCTATTATGTATGCCATGCTATGTACAAGACCGGATGTGGCACATGCTATTGACTAGTAGGTACTAATCTGATCCAAGTTCGGAACACTAGATAGCGGTCAAGAACATCCTCAAGTACTTGAGAAGAACTAGGGATATGTTTCTTATATATGGAGGTGAAGAAGAGCTAGTCACTAAGTGTTATGCCAATGTTAGATTTGACACTGATCCGTATGACTCTAAGTCTCAATCCGGATACGTATTTCTCTTGAACGGAGAAGCAGTTAGTTGGAGGAGTTCCAAACAACCTATGGTGGCTGGATCAACGACGGAGGCGGAATATGTTGCTGCTTCAAAAGAGGCGCAGGAAGCGGTTTGGATGAAAGAGTTCATTATGGAACTAGGTATGGTTCCTAGTGCATTGGACCCAATGGTGATCTATTGTGACAACAATGGAGCCATAGCCAACGCCAAGGAACCGAGGTCTCACAAGAATTCCTAGCATGTTAAGCGCCGGTTTCACTCCATCCGCGAGCATGTCAAGGATGGAGATATAAAGATCTATAAAGTACACACGGACCTAAATGTAGCAGATCCGTTGACTAAAGATCTCCCTAGGGAAAAACATGATCAACACCAGAACTCCATGGGTGTTAGATTTATCACTATGTGAACTAGATTATTATCTCTAGTGCAAGTGGGAGACTCAAGGAAATATGCCCTGAGAGGCAATAATAAAGTTGTTATTATGTATTACTTATATATGATAGATGTTTATTTTGCATGCTAGAATTGTATTGATTGGAAACATCAATACATGTGTGTTTAATAAACAAAAAGGGTTCCTAGTTATGCCTCTCTTATAAACTAGCTTGTTGATTAACAAGATGATCAAGGTTTCCTGATCATGGACATTGGATGTTGTTAATAACAAGGTCACAACATTTGTGAAATGATGTGATGAAGTCATTATGTTTATATTGCTATAACATCATACGAAGTAATCTTTATCCTTAGACCATGAGATCATGTTAATTGCTAACACCTGAGGAGTATCTTGATAACATCAAACGTCACACCGTAACAGGGTGACTATAAATATGGGTTCAGTGCTACGAAGGTGTTATGTTGAGGCTCATGGATCAAGAGTGGAATTTCTCAATCCCGATGACGGATAGATATACTCTGGGCCCTCTCGGTGATATCACATTAAGATAGCTTGCAAGCAAGTGATGTGATCACTAGAATGTTATATCACGGGAACGAGAAAAGAGTGCATGTCGGTAACGAGATCAAACTAGGTATTTGGATACCGATGATCGAATCTCGGACATGTATTATATCATGAGACAAAGGGATTAAATTACAACCGTTAAAGGTTCTCACGATCACAGAAGTCGTCGTTGAATATGTAGGAGTCAGTATGGATCTCCATGTCCTGCTTCTGATTATTGATTTGAGAGGAGTCTCAATCATGTCTGCATTCGCGAACCGTAGGGTGACACACTTAAGAGTTACTGGACACCATTTTGGAGCACATATGTTTCACACGAAAGAATTACAAAGCGCAGGAATTGTTTCGATAGAAACCGGAAATTGTTTCGGGTGAAATTGTAGAACGTGGTTCTGCATGTGATATTGAAATATTGCAAGGGGTTATGTGTATTTTTGTTAATTAAAGTAATTAACAAAATTCTGAATAAATTTAATAAAAGAGTTTTATTAAATGAGAGAGCATTAAACTTAGAGAATTTTAATGCATTTAAAGTGGAGACTTTAAAAGGGAATGTGAAGAGGCATTTTAATGTAGAGGGGTTACCACCACATGAATGGGGGAGGTGAGGGGTCACCCCCCATGAGGCGCCGGCCATGGGGAGGGGCACCCCCTCCTCCTATAAAAGGCCCCCTCTTCCTCCTTCTTCCTTACACCTCCTCGTGAAGATAAAAGGCCCCCCTCTTCCTCCTTCTTCCTCACACCCCCTCCTCCTTATTCCCCATGGTCTCGGATTAGCGAGATACATGTTCCCGGTGGCATTTCGTCTGGAAGGAGTTGCTGCTTCCGCTAGATCGCTGGAGCGAGGAGGTGGAGGTTGTCTGGTGGCTTGAACGTGTGTGCGAGTACGAATGCGCTGCTGATTTGCGGCGCTCAGACTTCCACACGATCTTGAGATCGGCAAGTTTACGACTACATCAACCACGAGTTCCTACTCGTTAACAAAACTCTTTGTCTTCGAGGGTAAGTTCTCGATGGATGTATGTCCACCCGTTGCTTTGTACCTAGTAGATAGATCTTGGCGTGTAGTTCTCATCGTAGGAATTTTTTGGTTTTCTATGCTGCGGACCCAACAAAGAGCCACAGTGCCAGCTGGCTTTTTTCTGCTGTTTTTGGTTCCAGGAAAGTTAGAAAATGAATATTTTCGGAATTGGACCGGAAGTCAGCTTAAGCCAGAATACGAGACGGAGAGGATCCAGGGAGGCACCACACCACCTGGCCGCGTGGGTCAGGCCTGGTCGCGCCAGGGGGTGGTGTGGCCAGCCTAGGCACCCCCCGGCCTCTCCTTCCGCCTATATATTTCCCTCGGGACCAAAACCCTAAGGACCCGATCAAAAATCCACGAAAGAGTCTGTAGCCGCCGTCGTCTCTGTCCCTAGATCGGGAGGGATCTGAAGCTCTTCCCGGCACCCTGCCGAGAGGGGAATTCACCCTGGAGGCCTTCTTCATCATCATGCAAGCCCCCGGTGTGATGCGTGAGTAGTTCATCTCTGGACTACGGATCCATGTATTGGCTAGATGGCTGGTTCTCCTCCTTTGTGCTTTCATGTTTAGATCTTGTGAGCTCCGTTCATGATCAAGATCATCTATTTGTAATTCTCCATGTGGTGTTTGTGGGGATCCGATGGATATTGAGATGCTATTTCAGATTGATTATTGATTCTATCATGTCTTTGTTATTTGTGATCTTGCATGCTTTCCGTTGTTAGTAGCTATCTTGGCCAAGTAGATGCTAGCAACTCCAAGAGTTAGTATTTATGCTCGATAGTGTGTTCATGCCTCTGGTAATCTGTGGAAGTGACAGAAATCTCTAAGGTACTAGATGTGATGTTGCTACTAGGGAGAAAACAACAATCCTTTGTTCATAGAACAATCATATTGTTTACATTACACGCAATTCGTAAAGCAATAATCTGTTGCTTGCACCTTAATACTGGAGGGGGTTCGGATGATAACCTGAAGGTGGATTATTAGTCATAGATGCAGTTGGATGGAGGTCTATGTATAATGTTGTAATGCCCAATAAAGTCTCAAAGGAGTCAAGCTGATTAGTATGTGGTTGTATGCTTTCTCGATGTTTGTCAATTGCCCCACTGTAATTTGTTCACCCAGCATGTTATCTATCTTAAGGAGAGCCACCTCTAGTGAACTATGGACCCCGGTCCTTTGTTATACATACAATCTACAAACTATTTACTGCTTTGTGTTTAGTTTCTGCAAACTATTACTTCCTTCCATTCGATATGTTTAATCCTTTGTTTTCAGCAAAACCGGTGAGATTGATAACCTCATCGCAAGTTGGGGACAAAGTTCTGTGGTTGTGTTGTGCAGGTCTCCACGTTGCTACTGGCACCGGTAGTGCGCCCTGCCAACGTTCAGCTAGCTACACCTTTGGGGTGTTTCCTTGCTCCTACTAGATTTATAACCTTGGTTTCATAACTGAGGGAAACTTACTATTGTGCTCATCATACCTTCCTCTTGGGGATTCCCAGCGAGCTCGTTAATACACGAGTCAGCAAGAACGAAGCAAGCAAGAGGAGGTATCATATTCCTTTCATCACCCTCTCAGCAACCTTAAATTGATCCTACAATTATTTACTCGCTTGCACTGGAGTCACTCCCCACTTAGCTTGTTATCTTACACATTTTATTCCTTTGCTAGTGTCTCCTTTTAGCTTTGAAACAATGAGCAATGAACCTGGTTAAAAATACTTCCTACATTTTTGCGCAAATACTTCCTACATTTTTACAACAAGAAAAAGCATCTGAAAGATGACTTGAGTCCATGCTTAGCTCAAAGAATTTAATTTTAGCACTACATCATCCCATTTCTGCTTAATCTAAATAGACTCAATAGTACATTTGAATGAAATTGTTTGATAAAATGAATGTTTCGAAGTAGCAGAAATTATTCCACTACTTTTTTTAATAATTATTGTAAGATATTGCTTTACGCGTGTCATTGCAAATCTGTCGTGCTCTAGGGGAACTATTAACTCCGCTGGCCAACGAACGATCTAAATGTGGGAAACCACTTGATATCGGCTATTGTGTTATGTAAACATCTGTAGCAGCAATGCTATGACGGGTAAAATTTTTAGTCTCCTCATGGTTGCACGTTCCAAGTGAAGTTGTAGTACTCCTCTAGCCCATTATTACTCAACATTATTTTTTGGCATGGTCACGAGTGCAAAACACAACCCCAATTAATATGTTAAAAATAGTGGCATGATTTCTCTATCAAAGACGTAAAGTTTTTCAAAGATAAAAGAAAGAAAAAGGTTCTTTGAGAGTCTTAAAATTTTAACATGGGAGTAGATGAGTCGTTCTTAAATTAAATGTTTAGGTGCCAACTTGAGTACTCTTAATTGATTAAATAAACAAAAATAAAAAGTTTTCATCTCTCGACGAAGAGAGACACCAAAACAATTTGTCGCACATTCTTAGCTAAAACTTTTGACACTTCCTTGGGCATATGATTTATTTGCTAACAAGATATACATGGTTAGGAAGTGGACTCAGTGCAATCTTGTGAATACTTGTATGATCATATTTAAGATTGCAGGGATTGTGAAGAAAAGAATTTGATGCCAATTCAAACTTGTAAGTTCTTTTATTTACAGTCTCGAATTTCCGCTATTCTTCCTTTTTTCCTTGTCACTCGAGGGCGAGAAACATCTAAGCTTGGGGGAGTTGATAGCTGTGAGATTCGACACATTTTTGATGGCTTTTATTGATGGTTTTCTCCCAGATTTGGTCGCTTTCTAGCTTTACCTAACGCTAATACTTCGGTAGCGAAGAATACTTGGTTTTTAATGTGTGTTTCAGGCTCTAAATGTGAACAGAAGGTTTTAACTAGAGAAACACAATATTCTGAAGAAAACAAGCAAGTCTCTCTTTGGAAGCACTCGAGGGGAGCATACAAAGGCTTTAACGAACATCTATACGGCGGGAATATTTTTCCAGATTTATAGTTCCCGTCGTATAGTTGCCACCGCCTCTGTCTTATCAAAAGGGACAACTTCCGTGAAGGTACTGGGGACGAAAACACAACACAGCAGCCGCCATACCATCTAGAAGGGAGAAATAAGAAATCCAGAGAAGGAGGGGGAGACGTTCTTCATCTCGCTCCACGTTTCGACCTCCCAGCCAATACACCCCCATAGCCACTACTTGTACTTGAGAGAGAGAGAGAGAGAGAGAGAGATCTTCACCTTGCAAGACTAGGGTTTGAGATTGTTTCTTCCCATCTTGAATTGTGTTGGATATTTTCCTATTCCAATTGTAGATCTCCACGGTAATATCAAGAAGATTTCTCTTTATTTAATTATATTGATAATCCATTCTTCTGTCATGTGTGAGTAATTTTCTTGGGTGTGGCAGATGTAGGGGATTGGTGAGATGTGATGTGCCTTCATATATCTTCCATTAGTTTATGATTGATTCTAATTACTATATTACGTATGCTTGACTATCTGTGGGATGTCTAATGCTTGTTGTCCAATTAAGGGCTCAGACAACATGATGCTTTGTTCTACACAGATAAGATCTTGTTCGCTAGCAGATCGGCGACCCCCAAGTGACACGGGGATATTAATGGAAAACTAGTAGACTCGAGGATAACGAGGAACCACTCTTCTTATTGCATTAGTCCGATCCAAGGAACTTAATCGCTAAGTGACCTGAAGGGTCTTAATCGTCTAGTGTCTGACCATCGTTTTGGTAACATGCTAGTAGGATTATTGAAGTTGGGATGAAATCTACCAAGATTAGTTCCGACTAATTATGGTTAGCTCGCCTACACATATATTTATAAGATTATAATTGTTACATTTATCATTCATCCACCTGGCACAGTCACTATCAATATGAATTGAATCTCCCCGCGCCTACTTTTGCCATCTACAGAAAACTACAACCAACCATGTCATTCTTTACTTTTATGATTTATATTTCTAAACTTTATATTTTAGTTCTATTTTAATACATCTCGTTTAATCAAAACCCCACTCTTATTTCAACACTTGTAGTCAATTCACTCGAAGACCTGTGACAACTTCGGGTGTGACAGAGACTTTACCCATAAACACTTACCTTTGTACTCCCTGTGGTATCGATATCTATACTTCGAAACTAGATACAAATGATCTGTGCAGTTGCAGACATCATTGCGCTAGCTAGGAATTTTTTTGATTTCTGCTGCGAACCCCTTCAAGTTTTTTAACCGTTTATCATAATGATGCAAAAGATATACCATTCGAAAGCTATGCAAATTCTGCACCTTTTCATATAGATAAATTTTCAAAATTCTTTGCATGTTAATAGAAGATTCAAACAAACAAAACTATGCTTTGAACTTTTTTGGTGTTTTTGCACAGCCTTTTCAAAGTTTACTCCAATGTTATGTGCCCCTGGCCATTTAATGACGATGGCGGCCATCGACATAGCTCGTGATAAGCCGACGATCGAGCTATACCGACGGTGGCCATCAGCACAGGTCAAGCTATGCAACGAACTTTTTTGGCGATGGGCATCCTAGGATTATGCCGACGGTGCCGGCCTTTGGTCATCTGCATAGCATTTGGCCATCGGTATTTAACCATTTTCCCGTAGTGATGGGTGCAATCCCTCACTACATGTATAATTAATTAATTATCCGTATGTTCGTGTGATATAAATATATGACCAATGAAAGCTGATGGGGTTAACCACGGGAATCCAATACGTTTGACAAGGGGCACAATTAGCAATTCAATGAGTATAAAGGAAAGAAATATATACATTATAAATTAGTAATAATGGGATACAAATTTAAAGCAGCTAGCTGGAACTATATATGGTTCTAGCTAGGTTGCACTGGGTTTTGGATTATATTGTTTTTGTCTTAGACAACTATCATCTCCGATTTGGCCCGTAGTCCTCCAGTGAGCTGGCGTAAGGTAAGCTGGCGTGCCTTGCCATAAGCGAGACGATGGTAACGAGTTCGCCGCCCTCGCTTAGCTACCTGGCGTGGGACTCTCTGCTGCAGTGGTTAGCAACATAGGAGAGCATCTCCACCCAGAGCCCAAAGATGACCTGCATGCCCATTGGCTTGTGCTGAAGCAGATAGGCAAGCCTGAATCCCACATGATAAACCTTGGTAGTACCGAAGGAGTTAGTGTGAGCATGCAAACCCTTGCGGAGATCCCAGTCGAGTATGTGTGGGGTCGGCACCGGCGATCCTCGCATCACCTCGTGTAGCTCGTCGTGAAACTGGATGTACCGGCTGCGTCGAATTGGTCCTGGCAGCATGTAGGGTCGTAGCACGAGGAGGATCATCATGTAGTTGGACCACACATGGCCCCGTCCTGCAGATCATCTTCTTGGGGGTGAACCTGCTAGTTGTTACGGAATATGCAGATGTGAGTGGCGAGGTGCCAGACCATAAGGCTGTCCTCGAACTCAATGCCCTGGATGCTCTAGCCGAGGCGGTCTTCCAGCTTGAAACGTTGCAGCGTGAGCATGCCTGGGAGCAAACCAACTTCCTCGGCAAGCCGGTTCCCTCGTGTGGACGTGGTATTCTCCAGTATCTCTGTCAGCACCATCTCCATGGTAGCGTCATAAAGCTTGCCGGATGAGGAGTGGCGCAGATTGTCCCAGCATTACTCGGCCGGTGCGCCCCAAGCCCAGCCGCTTGGCCGCGTCAACGCATAACGGGTCCTGGTCCTAGGAAGCGTCCCGGGCGTAGGAATCCAACAGCTTGTACTGCCCTACGTAGCTGGACCACTTCCAGTGCCTAGAAGCCCTGAAAAAGGTGTGCAGACATAGAATCTCCTGGTAGACCGCGTGCCGTTTCGTGTAGTACGCCAGGCTCGTGTCCAGGTGGAAGTGGCTGCTCTCGTCACAGACGCTACCTCCAGGAGAAAAGCACCGCCCAACAGGATGTAGGTGATGGCCACGTCGACTTCTCTCGGGTTCTTATTCTTCTTCTCCAGGAACTGGCTCAGTTGAAACAACAAGAGTGCAGCGGCTGTACCAAGCAGCAATACAACGCGGATGCAGCATTCATACCACGTGTGGATCACCACCGCCTTCATGTAGTGTATGCCATACATCAACAACAACTCCATCTCCATCAACATGTTAAGGAGCCCACGCGTCTTGAAAATCCGTAGTGATTCGTGTACGTGGTTGCGCCGCTCTCTATGCAACCGCAAGCCGATGAATAGGCCCTTGCACATGTCCAGCAGGCTGTGAGCTCCCATCAGAACTGCCTCCGCATCCTTGTCCTCTTGGGGGAACCTTGTTGTGAGGATATCCAACAGAAGGCCTTCATGGCTAGCGGCAGCACTAGTGTTCTCATCCACGGAGCTCTAGATCCTGTCCAAGGCTGCGGACCGGAGCGCCCATATCCTCTCTCCGTACTTGACAACGCCCACCACTAAGAGTCGGATTGCGGCCGCCATGAGCTCCCAGGTCTTGCCCACAGGAATATACTTGTAGATAACGTAGGCAGTGCCCAAGACCTGCAAATTAAATGCCACGGCCAGGGTTTGAACTTCCTTTTTTGAGAAAGACGTACGACATAGAAGAGAGAAAAATAAAAACCCTTTAGGCAGACCTGCACAACCAGGGTCTAGAGGTGCCGCAGCCACAGCCGGTTGTCCTCAGAAGAGTAGGCAGTGATGGTGTCCTGCCCTCCCAGATGTACCAACAGGAATGGCGCCCAGAACGCCAGCAGTTGGTGCCGCTCTGGCAGCTTGCTGCTAATGGAGAGATGGCCAAGGGTGAAAACAACGGTGGAGTCCGCTAGAAGGTATGCCATATGGTCAAGAAGTATATTATCTTAATTAATAATAATAATACCATGCTAGTGATGTATCCTACATCCCCGAAAATGTTTTAGCTCTATGGAATTCAACCACGCTTTCACATGACCTTGTTACTTTCTTTTATTTACTTGTTTTAATTACTTTTCTACAAACAACCACACTTTCAAACACCTTTTACTTGAGATCAAAGACAGCTTACAAGTGTCCTTTGGTAGATAGTAACGAGGGGCATAAAGACCCTTACTTTGAAACTAGCTAAAATTGATCTTGCACTTGCAATCATCAGGCATCCTGGTCCCACTAATGATCATTGATATGAGAGGGTTCTAAATCATGTCTGTGACATTTCCGAACCAAAGGTTAACACACGTAAGGGTCTTACGACATCTGGAGATCATTATGGAATTGTTGGGATCACAGTCGGAAAGGAGAGAGAAAACTGGAAGTGTGTTATGTAAAGTTCGGAATTATTCAGAGTGATCAAAAAGGAGTTTTCATCATGCAAAAAATTTAAATATGATTTTTATATTAATTATCCAAATTTATTAATAAAAATCTAACTAAAATATTTTTTTGGAGTTTATACCCTAATGGGCCAATTCCCCGAAGGGCAAAGGCCCATGGGGAGGCAACCCGCCTAGGGAAAGCTGCCGCCTAGGGCAGTGGCGGCCGACCCACCTTGGGTCGCACGCGGAAGGTGGAGCCCACTTGGCCCATAGCCACCTCCCTTGGCCGCGCTCCACCACTCCTCCTCTTTTAGTCCCACATTGCCAGCTGTGGGTCCCTCTTTCTCCTATATATAGATTGGAATAGGCAAAGGGAAAATACAAGAAAATAAATTGGGAAATCCGTAAGCTAATATTTCCTAGGCATTTTTCCCTCTCTCTTTGTTAAATATCGTGTGTGCGGTTTCAAGAAGAACTGTGTGTGAGAGACGACACCAACCTAACATGCCATCGCGCTGTTAGATCCCAGTTCTAGAAGGTCTACTTACGCATCCCGGCTGGTTCGGGGAGAACATAAGTCGTCCTCAGACACTGGTCATGTGCGTGACCACGACAGTGCTGCCACCTTCCGCATCCCGACTGGATTAGGGAGAATGGATGTCATCATTCGACAGCGGGCGTGCGTGAGACCACGGAGATGATGTCACTTGTGGCACCTGAAGCTGTTGTGCAAGGACCAACAGGTGACGTGTGAGGAGCAACGTGATCTTGAGATCGGCTATGAGTATGACTACATCGTCAACGTTTCCACGAACATAAATGCTTTCGGTCTACAAGGGTATGTTGCCGAAACCTCCTTCCCGCTGATTCATTAGCTCACAAGTAAATCTTGGTCGTGGTGTTACGTAATAGCTATGAGATTCAACACATTTTTGATGGCTTTATTGATGGTTTTCTCCTGGATTTGCTTGCTTTCTAGCTTTACGTAACGCTAATACTTCGGTAGCAAAGAAAACTTGGTTTTTAATGTGTGTTTAACTAGAGAAACACAATATTATGGAGAAAACAAGCAAGTCTCTCTTTGGAAGCACTCGAGGGGAGCATACAGAGGCTTTAATGAGCAACTATACGGCGGGAATATTTTTCCGGCCGTGTAGTTCCCGCCGTATAGCTTCCACTTTCTCTATCTTGTCAAAAGGGACAACTTCCGTGAAGGGACGGGGGACGAAAACACAACAGCCGCCATACCATCTAGAAGGGAGAAAGAAGAGATCTGGAGAAGAAGGGGGAGACGTTCTTCATCTCGCTCCACAATCTTCGACCTCCTAGCCAATACACCCCCATAGCTACTACTTGTACTTGAGAGAGAGAGATCTTCACCTTGCAAGACTAGGGTTTGACATTGTTTCTTCCCATCTTGAATTGTGTTGGATATTTTCCTATTCTTATTGTGTATCTCCACGGTAATATCAAGAAGATTTCCTTTTATTTAATTATATTGATGATCCATTCTTCTCTCATGTGTGTGTAATTTCCTTATGCATGGGAGATGTAGGGGATTGGTGAGATGTGATGTGCCTTCATATATCTTCCATTAGTTTGTGATTGATTCTAATTACTATATTATGTGTGCTTGACTATCTATGGGATGCATAATGCTTGTTGTCCAATTAAGGGCCCAAATAATATGATGATTTGTTCTACACAGATAAGATCTTGTTCGCTAGTAGACCGGCGACCCTCGGGCGACACATGGATATCAATGGAAAACTAGTAGACTCGAGGATAATGAGGAACCACTGTGCTTATTGCATTAGTCCAATCCAAGGAGCTTAATCGCTAAGCGACCGGAAGGGTCTTAATCATCTAGTGTCTGACCATGGTTTTGGTAACAGGCTAGTAGGATTATGGAAGTTGGGATAAAATCTACCAAGAGGAGTTCCGACTAATTATGGGTTGCTCGCCTACACATATATTTATAAGATTATGACTGTCACATTTATCATTCATCCACCTGGCACAGTCACTATCACCATGAACTAAATGACCACGCGCCTTCTTTTTCCATCTGCAGAAAACAACAACCAACCAAGTCATTCTTTACTTGTATGCTTTATATTTCTGAAGTTTATATTTTAGTTCTATTAAAATAGATCTTTTTTAATCGAAACCCCACTCGTATTTCAACACTTGCAGTCAATTCACTCGAAGACCTGTGACAACTTCGGGTGTGACAGAGACTTCACCCATAAACACTTACCTTTGGGCACCCTATGGAATCAATATCTATACTTCGAAACTAGCTACAAACGATTTGTGCACTTGCAGACATCAAGCTATTTTCTGGCTCCGTTGCCGGGGAGCTAAGCGCTAAGTGTTTGTCTTTTGACATTTCAGGTGTTGCTACTACAAAATGTTCTCCTTAGGAGACAAACGGTCTACACGCTCTGGTAGGACCTATCTACCGGATTATATAGAGCGCGTGCCTGCTCAAAGGCGTGAAAAAAATATTGAAAAACTTTTAAGATCGAATAAATTTGAAGTTGAAAACCTGAGTGATATTATGGAAATCATGTCTATTTACAGGACCACTCCTATGAAACCTGAGAAAACTCTCAGAGAATATAGTGCTCCAAGTTCTGAAATTCTTAAACAACCAATAGAACTCCCTAATCCTGGAGTTAGAGAATATCGATTTTATGGTGGAATTATTAAAATTTTGCAGGAAAAAGCTTTCAGTGGAAGGGAAGATGAAGACCCAGGAAGACATATTAGAGAGTTCAACGATGTGATAACATCGCTTGGACCAAAAGGTTTGCCAACAGACTTCTCTCGGCTAAAATTATTTCGTTGGTCTCTTAAAGGTAAAGCTCTAGACTGGTTATATTCTCTCCCTCGCCATTACATTAAATGTTGGGAAAACTGCATTGCTAAATTCATAAATAGGTTTAATCCTTTTAAAAAGGTAACTAGGCTATGAAAGAATATAGGAACCTTTAGTCAGAACGTGGGAGAATCCTACCCACAAGCCTGGGAAAGATTATTTGGAATGATCAATAGTATTCCTAATCATCGCTATTCTGAATCAACTATTTGCCATTTATTTTACCACAGTCTTAATACTCAATGTAGAGAATTGCTTGACTTCTCACCAGGAGGATCTATAAATACTTTAACTATTAAAGAATGTTTGGAATTGTATATACTAGGGCTAAGAATGATTCTTTATATAATCCTGATTTTGGCATTAAGCTGGAAAAGGGGATACTTCGGATAACTCCTGATCTGATGCCTAAGGTGTAGGGGTTCCGCGTATGAAAACAATATAATTTTATCCTATGCCCCTGGACCCCTGATGTTGCCTGGACCTATCTATTAGTAATGTAGTAACGAGAGGAGCTTTTCGCGAACTTACCCTTGAAGACCGAAAAGGGTTGTCAACGCTCAAGAGAGCGTGGTTAATGTAGCTGAGCCGAAGCTAACCTCAAGGTCGTGATGAACTCCTTGCGCTCCTACGGCTCCAACGACTTGAGTGCCTCAAGTGTGACACCTCGCGGGGAGTTACACAAGTCCGGTGCCTGACGATGACTCCCGCTTCCCTGATCTAGCAGCAGTTGTGGAAGTGGAGCTCCTGGATCTGAATCCCACAGCGCGACGTTGCTCTGCGGTCCGAACTTGGGACCACAGTGACAAGAGAGAGAGAGAGAGAGAGAGAGAGAGAGATAATATCAATTAGAGGTCTCCCCAAAAGTGAGGAAACCTTTATTGAATATTGTGTGTATTTATCTGGCCAAATACTCCCATATATATAGGGGGGAAGGTACTACCTCCCTCAAAGTCCCGGGGTGGGACTAAAGGAGAGGGAGAGGGGGGCAGCTGCTGGCTAGCCCTAGTGGGCCCCACGCGGGGGGGGGGGGGGGGGGGGGGGGGGGCTGGCCCATTCGGTCACCCCCTTGCCCCTTCTCCCCTCTTGCCTTTCCCTAATGGGCCCTCTTCCCTCCGGAATTGGCCCATTAAGTCTTTTGACCTTTAAATTGTTTTTCTCTTTTACTAAATAATAATGAATAAATGATTAAATCAATATTTAACATTCATTCACATATTATTCAATCTCCGTGGTTATGGAACACCTTCCACCTCCACTTCGGACATCCTCCAGACTTACGGAAACCCTTCTGGTTTCTCTCTACTATTCTCCAGTGATTCTACCGGTCCTATAAACACCCTCTAAGCATCATCAAACCCTTAAGCGTGATACCCCACGGTTCGGGAACACTCCAGACATGGTCGGGACACTCTCGGACCAATTACCGACAGAGGGACCTGGATGGCCATGTGACCCTTGTGCATTCCATGAAGATCTTTCATCGTTTCAACCAGGACAGTCATGTCTTATTCGCTTTGTCTCTCGACACTCGCATTGTTCGAGATGTGATCAATGACATCACCATGTCATGTTCAATCACGCTACCGAACAATGCTACTTGACTCGTTCGACAAGTGATATCCCTGTGATCAAATCACACGCTGCACAACTATTGGATATAACTTCTCCGAGTGGGCCCTTGAGTATCTTTCTGTCGCGTGGACGGACAAATCCTGCTCTAGGCATATATTGCCTCTATGGTTCCTCCGAATACCTGAACAAACCTTTATTATCACTATATTACCAAGTGATGTTTCATGCTATCTAAGCATTCTCAAGAGACAGTGATTGATATAGCCTCATGGTCTAAGGAATAATCTATGATGATCCATTTCTAATCATCATAACTTGAACTTCGTGACATGATCGGGTCATGATGTTTAGGTTGGGTATTGGTTCATCATCTCATTCTCAGAATGAGTTAACTCCATTTCCAACTGGCATAAATGCCACATGATCAGGAAACTCGATCATATGTTGACTAATGAACCAGTGACTAGAGTTTCACTGGGAACCCCTGGTTGTTTATATATCACACGTGTATTGATGTTTACTCTCAATAAAATTATAGAATCATATAAAACTTAATCATAAACTTTATGAAATATGATAATAATCCTTATTATATTTTGCCTCTAGGGCATATTTCCAACATGAGGTACGCAAAACAATGAAAGAAAAAGGTATACCTTCTGAACTTGTTAAGGAAAAGAAAGTAGATTTGTTACAAGTTTTAACTAAAGAAGATGAGACTAGAATTTTTTTTCAAGAATTAAAACATCGGCAAGTGAAATCTTATAATAACTTGCATAAGCACTTTCGAAAACACAAAAAGATTTTGGCAGAAATCACAGAAAATTATGATGAGATTGGCCAAGAAATAAAATTATTTCACAAGTATCTTAGTATGATTGAAACCCAGTGTGAACAAATAGCATCTGGTTATCAAATTTTTCTTTGTAATGATAAAGATATTCCTGTTTCTACTAATGTTTTCATGAGAAGAGGTGCAGTTGTTACAGGACCTTTAGGACCACCAGAATATGAAGCTAAAAAAGAGCGAAAGCAAAAAGCCTTGCTCGAAGCAAACCAAGAAGATGATACATTCGTGGATCCTCGAGACGAAACTGAAACATTATGACTCTGATGTAGAGACAGTTGATCCAAGAGAAGAAAAAGAGCTAAGCAAGGAAGATGAAGTTGTTGTAGTAGAAAAGAAGAAAATCAATAAGCAGCAACAAAAGAAAGCAACAAAAGTGTCTGATCCCCCACAAAAGGTAAAATACAAGAATAAGTCGGGTCAGAAAAAGCTTCTTTACCCAGATCAAAAAAAGAAAGCACTGGATCAGGTAATTTATAATTCTTTTAGCAAGGCACTTAATGACCTTCGTCTAGAAATTCCTTTTGTGGATGCAATAAAAGTTCCTACCTATTCTAAGTTTCTCCGTGATATTCATAGTAGAAAGAAAGAAATAACTGAAACTGTTGCCATGGTAACTAGTTATCCTGCTAATGGGAAGCTGTTGTCTAAGTCTAGAGATCCCGGAATACCAACTATTTCATTCTCAATAGGTAAAACTGATATTCACAATGCCTTGTGTGATCTAGGAGCATGAGTTAGTGTAATGCCATACTCCCTCTATAAAATGTTAGCATTAGGAGAGTATTCTCCTACTACTATCACTTTACAGATGGCTGACAAGTCCACTAAACAACCCGTTGGTATGATCGAGGATGTTCTACTTAGAATAGATGATCATGTTATTTCCGCTGATTTATTATTCTTGAGATGCATGAAGATGAGAAATTATCCATCATGCTTGGAAGAACTTTCCTTAGGACTACAGGGGCATCAGTGGATTGTGCTGAAGGAAAGATAATCTTCAATCTATCTGATGCTAAAATCATCCGGTATTTTCCAAAGAAACTAGAAGCAGGAGAAAGATACATTCCACCGGCAAAAGGAGTTCACGTGGTAAGTGCCTGTGATAAGGGGCAACCAAAGGTAAGAATTCAAGAACATCGATTAAAATTGTACTTGAGAAAGCTACTACTTGTACTTGAGAGAGAGAGAGATCTTCACCTTGCAAGACTAGGGTTTGAGATTGTTTCTTCCCATCTTAAATTGTGTTGGATATTTTCCTATTCTTATTATGTATCTCCACGGTAATATCAAGAAGATTTCCCTTTATTTAATTATATTGATGATCCATTCTTCTCTCATGTGTGTGTAATTTCCTAATGCATGGGACATGTAGGGGATTGGTGAGATGTGATGTGCCTTCATATATCTTCCATTAGTTTGTGATTGATTCTAATTACTATATTATGTGTGCTTGACTATCTATGGGATGCATAATGCTTGTTGTCCAATTAAGGGCCCAAATAATATGATGCTTTGTTCTACACAGATAAGATCTTGTTCGCTAGTAGACCGGCGACCCTCGGGTGACACAGGGATATCAATGGAAAACTAGTAGACTCGAGGATAATGAGGAACCACTGTGCTTATTGCATTAGTCCAATCCAAGGAGCTTAATCGCTAAGCGACCTGAAGGGTCTTAATCATCTAGTGTCTGACCATGGTTTTGGTAACAGGCTAGTAGGATTATTGAAGTTGGGATGAAATCTACCAATAGGAGTTCTGACTAATTATGGGTTGCTGGCTTACACATATATTTATAAGATTATAATTGTCACATTTATCATTCATCCACCTGGCACAGTCACTATCACCATGAACTGAATCTCCCCGCGCCTTCTTTTGCCATCTGTAGAAAACAACAGCCAACCAAGTCATTCTTTACTGTTATGCTTTATATTTCTGAAGTTTATATTTTAGTTCTATTAAAATACATCTTGTTTAATCGAAACCCACTCGTATTTCAACACTTGCAGTCAATTCACTCGAAGACCTGTGACAACTTCGGGTGTGACAGAGACTTCACCCATAAACACTTACCTCTGGGCTCCCTATGGAATTGATATCTATACTTCGAAACTAGCTACAAACGATCTGTGCACTTGCAGACCTCATTGCGCTAGCTAGGAATTTTTTGATTTCTGCTGTGAACCCCTTCAAGTTTTTTAACCATTTATCATAATGATGCAAAAGATATACCATTGGAAAGCTATGCAAATTCTGCACCTTTTGATATAGATAACTTCTAGAAATTCTTTGTAGCTTAATAGAAGATTCAAACAAACAAAACTATGTTTTGGAACTTTTGTGGTGTTTTTGCACAGCCTTTTCAAAGTTAACTCCAATGTTATGTGCCCCCGGCCATTTCATGACGATGGCGGCCATCGACATAGCTCGTGATAAGCCGACGATCGAGCTATACCGACGGTGGCCATCGGCACATGTCAAGCTATGCAATGACCTTTTTTGGCGATGGGCATCCTAGGATTATGCCGACGGCGCCGGCCTTTGGCCCTCTGCATAGCATTTGGCCATCGGTATTTACCCATTTTCCTGTAGTGATGGGTGCAATCCCTCACTACATGTATAATTATTTAATTATCCGTATGTTCATGTGATATAAATACATGACCAATGCAAGCCTATGGGGTTAACCACGGGAATCCAATACATTTGACAAGGGGCACAATTAGCAATTCAATGAGTATATAGGAAAGAAATATATACATTATAAATTAGTAATAATGGGATACACATTGAAAGCAGCTGGCTGGAACTATATATGGTTCTAGCTAGGTTGCACTTGGTTTTGGATTATATTGTTTTTGTCTTAGACGACTATCATCTCCGATTTGGCCCGTGCTCCTCCAGTGAGCTGGCATAAGATAAGCTGGCGTGCCTTCCCATAAGCGAGACGATGGTAACGAGCTCGCCGCCCTCGCTTAGCTGCCTAGCATGGGACTCTCTGCTGAAGTGGTTACCAACATAGGAGAGCATCTCCACCCTATGCCCAAAGATGACCTGCATGCCCATTGTGAAGGGAATATGCCCGAGAGGCAATAATAAAGTGGTTATTATCTTATTCCATGTTTATGATAAATGTTTATTTTGCATGCTATAATTTTATTAATTGGAAACGCTAATACATGCCTCTCATATAAACTAGCTCGTTGATTAACAAGATGATCAAGGTTTCCTGATCATGGACATTGGATGTTGTTAATAACGAGGTCACAACATTGGTGGAATGATGTGATGAACATTCATACGAAGTATAGCATTACGAGCAAAGTCATTATGTTTATATTGCTATAACATCATATGAAGTAATCTTAGTCCTTAGACCATGAGATCATGTTAATTGCAAACACCGGAAAAGTATCTTGATAACATCAAATGTCACACCGTAACAGGGTGACTATAAAGGTGGTTTCAGTGCTACAAAGGTGTTATGTTGAGGCTCATGGATCAAGAGTGGGATTTGTCCATCCTGATGACGGATAGATATACCCTAGGCCCTCTCGGTGATATCACATTAAGATAGCTTGCAAGCAAGTGATGTGATCACTAGAATGTTATATCACGGGAACGAGAAAAGAGTGCATGTCGGTAACGAGATCAAACTAGGTTTTTGGATACCGATAATCGAATCTCGGACATGTATTATATCATGAGACAAAGGGATTTACTTACTAGCGTTAAAGGTTCTCACGATCATAGAAGTCATCGTTGAATGTGTAGGAGTCAGTATGGATCTCCAGGTCCCGCTTCTGATTATTGATCTGAGAGGGGTCTCGATCATGTCTGCATTATTCACGAACCGTAGGGTGACACAGTTAAGGTATACCGACACCATTTGGAGCAAATATGTTTCAGATAATGATTTAAGAAAGTGCTTGAATTATTTCAATAGACACGGAAACTGTTTCGGGTGAAATTGCTGAAATTGGTTCTGCATGTAATATTGCAATGTTGCAGGGGGTTTATGTGAATGTTTGTTAATTAAAGTAATTTAAAAAATTCTGAATAAAACTAATAAAAGAGTTTTATTAAATGAGAGAGCATTAAATTTGGAGAAATTTAATGCATTTAAAGTGGAGACTTTAAAAGAGAATGTGAAGGGGCAAATTTATGTGGAGGGAGTTACCACCACATGAACGAGGAAGTGAAGGGTCACCCCATGGGGCGCCGGCCATGGGGATAGGTACCGCCCTCCTCCTATAAAAGGCCCCCCTCCTCTGAAGGATCTCTCTCCTCCTCTGCTTAGCGAGATAAATGTTCCCGGTGGCTTTATCTGGAAAGGAGTTGCTGCTTCCGCTGCTTTGCTGGAGCGAGGGATGGGGGTTGTCGGGGTACCGGACGTGTGTGCGATCATGGATGCACCACTGCTTTGTGGTGCTGGACTTGGTGGTGCTGGACTTGCTGGAGCTAGATCTGATGGACGTGCTGGAGCCGGACCTGCTGGAATTCATCATGATCTTGAGATCGGCAAGTGTACGACTACATCATCCACGAGTTCCAACTCGTTAACAATGCTTTGTTGTCTTCGAGGGTAAGTTCTCTATGGATGTATATCCACCCATTGCTTGTATCTAGTAGATAGATCTTGGCATATAGTTCCCATCGTAGGAATTTTTTTCTGTTTTCTATGCTTCAAACCCCTACACATTGGCTTGTGCTGGAACAGATAGGCAAGCCTGAATCCTGCATGATAAACCTTGGTAGGACCGAAGGAGTTGGTGTGAGCATGCAAACCCTTGCGGAGAGCCCAGTCGAGTCTGTGTGGGGTCGGCTCCGGTGATCCTCGCATCACCTCGCATAGCTCGTCGCGAAACTGGATGTACCGGCTGCGTCGAATTGGTCCTGGCAGCATGTAGGGTCGTAGCACGAGGAGAAACATCATGTAGTTGGACAACATCATGGCCGCGTCCTGCAGATCATCTTCTTGGGGGCGAATTTGCTGCTTGTTACAGAATATGCAGATGTGAGTAGCGAGGTGCCAGACCATAAGGCTGTCCTCGAACTCAATGTCCTGGATGCTCCAGCCGAGGCGGTCTTCCAACTTGAAACGTTGCAGCATGAGCATGCCTGGGAGCAAACCAACTTCCTCGGCCCGCCGGTTCCCCCGCGTGGATGTGGTGTTCTCTAGTATGTCTGTCACCACCATCTCCATGGCAGCATCAGAAAGCTTGCCGGATGAGGAGTGGCGCAGATTGTCCCACCAGTATCGGCGGTGCGCCCCAAGCCCAACCGCTTGGCCACGGCAACGCAGAACTGTTCCTGCTCCCAGGAAGCGTCCCGGGCGTAGGAATCCAACAGCTTGTACTGCCCTACATAGACAAACCACTTCCTGTGCCTAGAAGCCTTGAAAAAGGTGCGGAGACATAGAAGCTCCTGGTAGACCGTGTGCCATTTCGTGTAGTAGGCCCAGGCTCGTGTCTAGGTGGAAGCGGCTGCTCTCGTCACAGACGCCACCCCTAGGAGCAAAGCACCGCCCAACAGGACGTAGGTGATGGCCACGTCGATTCTTCTCGGGTTCTTACTCTTCTTCTCCAGGAACTGGTTCAGCTGAGTGTAGCGGCTGTACCAAGTAGAGACACGATGCGGATGCAGCATCCATACCACGTGTGGATCACCACCGCCTTCGTGTAGAGTATGTCGTACATCAGCGATAGCTCCATCTCCATCAACATGCTAAGGAGCCCACATGTCTTGAAAATCCGCAGTGCTTCGCGTACGTGGTTGCGCCGCTCTTTACACAACCGCAAGCCGATGAATAGGCCCTTGCACACGTCCAGCAGGCTGTGAGCTCCCATCAGAACTGCCTCCGCATCCTTGTCCTCTAGGGGGAACCTTGTTGTGAGTATATCCAACAGAAGGCCTTCATGGCTAGTGGCAGCACTAGTGTTCTCATCCACGGAGCTCCAGATGTTGTTCAAGGTTATGGACCGGAGCGTCCATATCCTATCTCCGTACTTGACAACACCCACCACGAAGATTAGGATCCCAGCCGCCGTCAGCTCCCAGGTCTTGCCCACAAGAATATACTTGTAGATGACATAGGCAGTGCCCAAGACCTGCAAATTAAATGCCACGACCAGGGTTTGAACTTCCTTTTTCGAGAAAGACATACGACATAGAAGAGAGAAAAATAAAAACCCTTTAGGCAGACCTGCACAACCTAGGTCTGGAGGTGCCGCAGCCATAGCCGGTTGTCCTTAAAAGAGTAGGCGGTGATGG
Organism: Avena eriantha; assembly: GCA_910589775.1. Lineage (NCBI taxonomy): Eukaryota > Viridiplantae > Streptophyta > Magnoliopsida > Poales > Poaceae > Avena > Avena eriantha. The sequence goes on from OU342746.1 coordinate 445,608,025, forward strand.
TGTCATGCCATCCCAGATATACCAATAGGAATGGCGCCCAGAACGCCAGTAGTTGGTGCCGCTCTGGTATCTTGGTGCTAATAGAGAGATGGCCAAGGGTGAAGACAACGGTGGAGTCGGCCAGAAGGTATGCCAGATGGTCAAGAAGTATATTATCTTAATTAATAATAATACCATGCTAGTGGTGTATCCTACGTCCATGAGAACGTTTTAGCTTTATTGAATTCAACCACGCTTTCACACGACCTTGTTACTTTCTTTTATTTACTTGTTTTAATTACTTTTCTACAAACAACCAAGCACTTTCAAACACCCTTTACTTGAGATCAAAGGCAGCTTACAAGTGTCATTTTGTAGATAGTAATGAGGGGCATAAAGACCTTTGGCCATCTGCATAGCATTTGGCGGTCGGTATTTTACCATTTTCCCGTAGTGATGGGTTCAATCCCTCACTACATGTATAATTAATTAATTATCCGTATGTTCTTGTGATATAAATACATGACCAATGAAAGCCGATGGGGTTAAGCACAGGAATCCTATACGTTTGACGGGGGGCACAATTAGAAATTTAATGAGTATAATGGAAAGAAATATAAACATTACAAATTAGTAATACTGGGATATAAATTGAAAGCAGCTAGCTCGAAGTATATATGGTTGTAGCTAGGTTGCACTTGGTTTTGGATTATATTGTTTTTGTCTTAGATGACTATCATCTCCGATTTGGCCCGTTCTCCTCCAGTGAGCTGGCGTAAGATAAGCTGGCATGCCTTGCTATAAGCGAGACGATGGTAACGAGTTCGCCGCCCTCGCTTAGCTGCCTGGCGTGGGACTCTCTGCTGCAGTGGTTAGCAACATAGGAGAGCATCTCCACCTAGAGCCCAAAGATAACATGCATGCCCATTGGCTTGTGCTGGAGCAGATAGGCAAGCCTGAAGCCCGCGTGCTAAACCTTGGTAGGACCGAAGGAGTTGGTGTGAGCATGCAAACCCTTGCGGAGAGCCTAGTTGAGTCTGTGTGGGGTCGGCTCCGGCGATCGTTGCATCACCATGCGCAGCCCGTCGCGAAACTGGATGTAGCGGCTGCGTCGAATTGGTCCTAGTAGCATGAAGGGTCGTAGCACGAGGAGGAACATCATGTAGTTGGTCAACATCATACTCGCGTCTTGCAGATCATCTTCTTGGGGGTGAACCTGCTGCTTGTTACAGAATATGCATATGTGAGTGGCGAGGTGCCAGACCATAAGGTTGTCCTCGAACTCAATGTCCTGGATGCTCTAGCCGAGGCGGTCTTCCATCTTGAAACGCTGCAGCGTGAGCATGCCTGGGAGAAAACCAACTTCCTCGGCCAGCCGGTTCCCCGCGTGGACGTGGTATTCTCCAGTATCTCTGTCAGCATCATCTCCATGGTAGCGTCAGAAAGCTTGCCAGATGAGGAGTGGCGCAGATTGTCCCACCAGTATTCGTCCGGTGCGCCCCAAGCCCAGCCGCTTGGCCACGACAACGCATAATGGGTCCTGCTCCTAGGAAGCGTCCCGGGCGCAGGAATCCAATAGCTTGTACTGCCCTACGTAGCCGGACCACTTCCTGTGCCTGGAAGCCCTAAAAAAGTTGTGGAGACATAGAAGCTCCTGGTAGACCGCGTGCCGTTTCGTGTAGTAGGCCAAGCTCGTGTCCAGGTGAAAGTGGCTGCTCTCGTCACAGACTCTACCTCCAGGAGAAAAGAACCGCCCAATAGGACGTAGGTGATGGCCACATCGACTTCTCTCGGGTTCTTATTCTTCTTCTCTAGGAACTGGTTCAGCTGAAACAACAAGAGTGCAGCGGCTGTACCAAGCAGCAATACAATGCGGATGCAGCATCCATACCACGTGTGGATCACCACCGCCTTCGTGTAGTGTATGCCGTACATCAACGACAGCTCCATCTCCATCAACATGTTAAGGAGCCCACACGTCTTGAAAATCCGCAGTGATTCGCGTATGTGGTTGCGCCGCTCTCTACGCAACCGCAATCCATGAATAGGCCCTTGCACATGTCCAGCAGGCTGTGAGCTCCCATCAGAACTGCCTCCGCATCCTTGTCCTCTTGGGGGAACCTTGTTGTGAGCATATCCAACAGAAGGCCTTCATGGTTAGCGGCAGCACTAGTGTTCTCATCCACGGAGCTCTAGATCCTGTCCAAGGCTGCTGACCGGAGCGCCCATATCCTCTCTCCGTACTTGACAAAGCCCACCACTAAGAGTCGGATCACGGCTGCCATGAGCTCTCAGGTCTTGCCCACAGGAATATACTTGTAGATAACGTAGGCAGTGCCCAAGACCTGCAAATTAAATGCCACGGCCAGGGTTTGAACTTCCTTTTTCGAGAGAGACGTACGACATAGAAGAGAGAAAAATAAAAACCCTTTAGGCAAACCTGCACAACCAGGGTTTGGAGGTGCCGCAGCCACAGCCGGTTGTCCTCGGAAGAGTAGGCAGTGATGGTGTCCTGCCCTCCCAGATGTACCTGCAGGAATGGCGCCCAGAACGCCAGCAGTTGGTGCCGCTCTTGCAGCTTGCTGCTAATGGAGAGATGGCCAAGGGTGAAGACAACGGTGGAGTCGGCTAGAAGGTACGCCATATTTTCAAGAAGTACATTATCTTAATTAATAATAATAATACCATGCTAGTGATGTATCCTACATCCCCGAGAATGTTTTAGCTCTATGGAATTCAACCACGCTTTCACATGAACTTGTTATTTTCTTTTATTTACTTGTTTTAATTACTTTTCTACAAACAACCAAACACTTTCAAACACCTTTTACTTGAGATCAAAGGCAGCTTACAAGTATTCTTTGGTAGATAGTAACGAGGGGCATAAAGACCCTTACTTTGAAACAAGCTGCAATTGATCTGGCACTTGCAATCATCAGGCATCCTGGTCCCACTAATGATCATTGATATGACAGGGTTCTCAATCATGTATGTGACATTTCCGAACCGTAGGTTAACACACGTAAGGGTCTTACGACATCTGGAGATCATTATGGAATCTTTGGGATCACAGTCGGAAAGGAGAGAGAAAACCGAAAGTGTTTTATGTAAAGTTCGGAGTTATTCAGAGTGATCAAAAAGGAGTTTTCATCATGCAAAACATTTAAATATGATTTTCATATTAATTATCCAAATTAATTAAAAAATTCTAACTAACATATTTTTTTGGAGTTTATACCCTAATGGGCCAATTCCCCGAAGGGCAAAGGCCATGGGGAGGCAACCCGCCTAGGGAAAGGTGACGCCTAGGGCAGCGGCCGCCGACCCACCTTGGGTCGCGCGCGGCAGGTGGAGCCCACTCGGCCCATAGCCACCTCCCTTGGCCGCGCTCCACCACTCCTCCTCTTTTGGTCCCACATTGCCAGCTGTGGGTCCCTCTTTCTCCTATATATAGATTGGAATAGGCAGAGGGAAAATACAAGAAAATAAATTGGGAAATCCGTAAGCTAATATTCTCTCTTTGTTAAATATCATGTGTGCGGTTTCAAGAAGAACTGCATGTGAGAGACCAGCAGGTCATGTGCTAGATCGCAGCTGCGCTCTTGGATCCCAGTTCTAGAAGGTCTACTTACGCATCCCGGCTAGGTCGGGGAGAACATAGGTCTTCCTCAGACACTGGTCATGTGCGTGACCACGGAGGTGCAACCAGCTTCCACATCCCGGCTGGATCAGGGAGAATGGATGTCGTCGTTCGACAGCGGGCGTGCGTGAGACCACGGAGATGATATCACTTGTGGCACCTGAAGCTGCTACGCAAGGACCAGCAGGTGACGTGTGAGGAGCAACGTCATCTTGAGATCGGCTACGAGTATGACTACATCGTCAACGTTTCCACGAACATAAACGCTTTCAGTCTACAAGTTTATGTTGCCGAAACCTCCTTCCGTTGATTCAATAGCTCACAGATAAATCTTGGTCGTGGTGTTACGTGATAGCTATGAAATTCAACATATTTTTGATGGCTTTATTGATGGTTTTCTCCTGGATTTGGTTGCTTTCTAGCTTTACGTAACGCTAATACTTCGGTAGCAAAGAAAACTTGGTTTTTAATGTGTGTTTCAGGTTCTGAATATCAACAGAAGGTTTTAACTAGAGAAACACAATATTCTGTAGAAAACAAGCAAGTCTCTCTTTGGAAGCACTCGAGAGGAGTATACAGAGGCTTTACCGAGCAACTATACGGCGGAAATATTTTTCCGGCCATATATTTCCCACCGTATAGCTTCCACTGTCTCTATATTGTCAAAAGGGACAACTTCCGTGAAGGGACGAGGGACGAAAACACAACACAGCAGCCGCCATACCATCCAGAAGGGAGAAAGAAGAGATCTAGAGAAGAAGGGGGAGACGTTCTTCATCTCGCTCCACGATCTTCGACCTCCTAGCCAATACACCCCCATAGCTACTACTTGTACTTGAGAGAGAGAGAGAGAGAGAGATCTTCACCTTGCAAGACTAGGGATTGAGATTGTTTCTTCCCATCTTGAATTGTGTTGGATATTTTCCTATTCTTATTGTGTATCTCCACGGTAAGATCAAGAAGATTTCCCTTTATTTAATTATATTGATGATCCATTCTTCTCTCATGTGTGTGTAATTTCCTTATGCATGGGAGATGTAGGGGATTGGTGAGATGTGATGTGCCTTCATATATCTTCCATTAGTTTGTGATTGATTCTAATTACTATATTATGTGTGCTTGACTATCTATGGGATGCATAATGCTTGTTGTCCAATTAAGGGCCCAAACAACATGATGCTTTGTTCTACACAGATAAGATCTTGTTCGCTAGTAGACCGGCGACCCCCGGGTGACACAGGAATATCAATGGAAAACTAGTAGACTCGAGGATAATGAGGAACCACTTTGCTTATTGCATTTGTCCAATCCAAGGAGCTTAATCGCTAAGCGACCTGAATGGTCTTAATCATCTAGTGTCTGACCATGGTTTTGGTAACAGGTTAGTAGGATTATTGAAGTTGGGATGAAATCTACCAAGAGGAGTTCCGACAAATTATGGGTTGCTCGCCTACACATATATTTATAAGATTATAATTGTCACATTTATCATTCATCCACCTGGCACAGTCACTATCACCATGAACTGAATCACCACGCGCCTTCTTTTTCCATCTACAGAAAAGCACAACCAACCAAGTCATTCTTTACTTTTATGTTTTATATTTCTGAAGTTTATATTTTAGTTCTATTTAAATACATCTCGTTTAATCGAAACCCCACTCGTATTTCAACACTTACAGTCAATTCACTCGAAGACCTATGATAACTTCGGGTGTGACAGAGACTTCACCCATAAACACTTACCTTTGGGCTCCCTATGGAATCGATATCTATACTTCAAAACTAGCTACAAACGATCTGTGCACTTGCAGACATCAAGCTATTTTCTGATGCCGTTGCCGTGGAGCTAAGAGCTAAGTGTTTTTCTTTTGACATTTCAGGTGTTGCTACTACAAAATGTTCTCCTTAGGAGACAAAGGGTCTACACGCTCTGGTAGGACCTATCAACCGGATTATATAGAGCGCGTGCCTGCTCAAAGGCGTGAAAAAATATTGAAAAACTTTTAAGATCGAATAAATTTGAAGTTAAAAACCTGAGTGATATTATGAACATCATGTCTATTTACAGGACAACTCCTATGAAACCTGAGAAAACTCTCAGAGAATATAGTGCTCCAAGTTCTGAATTTCTTAAACAACCAATAGAATTCCCTAATCCTAGAGTTAGAGAATATCGATTTGATGGTGGAATTATTAAAATTTTGCAGGAAAAAGCTTTCAGTGGAAGGGAAGATGAAGACCTAGGAAGACATATTAGAGAGTTCGACGATGTGATAACATCGCTTGGACCAAAAGGTTTGCCAAGAGACTTCTCTCGTCTAAAATTATTTCGTTGGTCTCTTAAAGGTAAAGCTCTATACTGGTTATATTCTCTCCCTTGCCATTACATTAAATGTTGGGAAAACTACATTGTTAATGTCATAAATAGGTTTAATCCTTTTAAAAAGGTAACTAGGCTAGGAAAGAATATAGGCAACTTTAGTCAGAACGTCGGAGAATACTACCCACAAGCCTGGGAAAGATTCTTTGGAATGATCAATAGTATTTCTAATCATGGCTATTCTGAATCAACTATTTGCCATTTATTTTACCACAGTCTTAATACTCAATGTAGAGATTTGCTTGACTTCTCACCAGGAGGATCTATAAATACTTTAACTATTAAAGAATGTTTGGAATTGATATATACTAGGGCTAAAAATGATTCTTTATATAATCCTGATTTTGGCACTAAGCTGAAAAAGGGGATACTTCAAATAACTCCTGATGTAATGCCTGAGGTGTAGGGGTTCCGCGTATGAGAACAATATAATTGTATCCTATGTCCCTGAACCCCTGATGTTGCCAGGACCTATCTATTAGTAATACAGTAACAGGAGGAGCTTTTCGCGAACTCACCCTTGAAGACCGAAAAGTGTTGTCAACGCTCAAGAGAGCGTGGTTAATGTAGACGAACCGAAGCTAACCTCAAGGTCGTGATGAAGTCCTTGCGCTCCTGCGGCTCCAACGACTTGAGTGCCTCAAGTGTGACACCTCGCGGGGACTTACACACGTCCGGTGCCTAACGATGACTCCCACTTCCCCGATCCAGCAGCAGTTGCAGAAGTGGAGCTCCTGGATCTGAATCCCGCAGCGCGACGGTGCTCCGCGGTCCGAACTTGGGACCACAGTCCGAACTTGGGACCAAAGTCACGAGAGAGAGAGAGAATATTAATTGGAGGTCTCCCCAAAAGTGAGGAAACCTTTATTGAATATTGTGTGTATTTATCTGGCCAAATACCCCCACTATATATAGGGGGAAGGTACTACCTCCCTCAAAGTCCCGGGGTGGGACTAAAGGAGAGGGAGAGCGGGGGTATCCACCGGCCGACCCTAGTGGGCCCCGCGCGGGGGGGCTTGGCCTAGTCGGCCACCCCCTTGCCCCTTCCCCCCTCTTGCCTTTCCCTAATGGGCCCTCTTCCCTCCGGAATTGGCCCATTAAGCCTTTTGACCTTTAAATTGTTTTTCTCTTTTACTAAATAATTATGAATAAATGATTAAATCAATATTTAACATTCATTCACATATTATTCAATCTCTGTGGTTATGGAACACCTTCCACCTCCACTCCGGACATCCTCCGGACTTACTGAAACCCTTCCGGTTTTCTCTCGACTATTCTTCGGCGATTCTACCGATCCTATAAACACTCTCTAAGCATCATCAAACCCTTAAGAGTGATACCCCACGGTTCGGGAACACTCCAGACATGGTCGGGACACTCCCATACCAATGATCGACCGAGGGACCTGGATGGCCATGTGACCCCTGTGCATTCCACGAAGATCTTTCGTCGTTTGAACCGGGACAGTCATGTCTTATTCTCTTTGTCTCTCGACACTCGCATTGTCCGAGATGTGATCAATGAAATCACCATGTCATGTTCAATCTCGCTACCAAACAAAGCTACTTGACTCGTTCGATAAGTGATATCCCTGTGATCAAATCACACGCTGCACAGCTATTGGATATAACTTCTCCGAGTGGGCCCTTGAGTATCTTTCCGTCACGTGGACGGACAAATCCTGCTCTTGGCATATATTGCCTCTATGATTCCTCCGAATACCTGAACACTGTTGGGGATCGGTGCGGAAAACAAAAAATTTCCTACGATGGAACCCCAGAAACTGCCCAGGATCTATCTATGTAATAATGCAGTAACGGCCGATGCGTAGAGAATACATACCCTTGTAGACCATACGTGGTTAACGTTTAGTTGTATTCATAGCCGACCTCAAGGTCACGAAGCTCCTCACAGGTCACCCCTTGCTCCTTCTTCATCTTCATCATGCAACAGCTCCGGCTCATGACATTTAAGCGCCCCAAGTGTTGCGCCTCGTGTGTTCGTACACATCCGGTGCACGATGAGACCTCCGGCTCCCCGATCCCGCCGGGAGTGCGGAAGTTGATATCCGGCTAGGAATCCCTACAACACAACGTCGTACTGCAGGTGTGCCTCGATCGCACAGCCCAGACTTGGGGCCATGGTCAAAAGGCATAGAGAGAGAGGGAAGGAGGAAGTAAACCAAAGGACTTCTCCAAATATTGGTGTGTCTCATCCCACCCATGGGCACCCCTTTATATAGGGGGAGGGGGTGTGCCCTCCCCTTTGGGTTTCCCATGTGGGACTAAACAAGGGAGAGGGGGAGGCGCATGGGCCTTCATGGGCCACCGACCAGGGGTGGGCCCCACCCCGCGCACAACCCTAGGATGGCCGGGTGGGCCCCCTTGAGGCGCCTGGGCCTTGGCCACTTGGCCCTTCCCTCCTTCGGTTTTCCCTCATGGGCCTTTATTCACTAGGAAGTTTGGCCCATTAGTGGAATAACCCTTCAAATTAGATTTTAATATTATATTTAATATTAATTACACTAATTAATATGTAAATACATATTACAAAACCCGATTCAACCTGAAACACCTTTCGGTTCCCTTTCAGTTTCCTCCGAACGACTTTGGATCTTTCTCGGAATGATTCCTGTCCTTTATTCTTTCTCTGAATAACTTCGGATCACTCCGCGGAACGATTCCGTCTTTCTCTTTCTCTACTGTGATTCCGTCTTACGAATGATCGCTCTCATCGTACCCTTAAGTGTATCCTCTCATAGCTCGGGAATGCTCTAGACATGATCTGTATCAATGATCAACAGAGGGACCAGGGATGTCCATGTGACCCCTATGCATTCCTGATGACAATGTCGATTGAACCGTCTAAATGTAGAATCCTCTTCCTTTTGTTTCTCGATACAACTTGTCCGAGATCCGATCATTGGTATCCCATACCTTGTTCAATCTCGTTCACAACAAGTTATGTTTTCTTGTTACCATGATATTACATCCCCGTGACCTAGTCACATGTTACAACATTTATGGATGTAATCTCACCAAGCCGGCCGTATGTACCTTTACCCGTCATGTGGGTGAACAAATCTCGGTCTTGTAGTCACATGTCATCTACTGCTCCTTCGGAATACCCAACGTACACCTTTATAACCACTGTATTACCAAGTGGCGGTTGATGCAGTCTAAGCAGCCTAGGGAAACAGTGAGTAATATGAGCTCACGGTCTAAGGAGAAGGAGTCTAGGTATAGCTGTTGCAACAATGAAATATATGACTTGATCGTGTTGCAATCCTTCGAGGAATGTCCAATCACATCATTCTCCAATGATATGATCTCGTTGTCAGTCGGCATAAATGCCCATGATCTTGAAACCCAGATCATCTTCGTGACCAACGAACTAGTATGAATAGAGGCTACTTGGGACTGGGTTGTTTCATACCACACCTGTACCAATGTTTCTACTTGGCACAGTTATAGCACAATATGAAACTATTATAAACTAATTGAGATATGACAATAATAACCTATTTATTATTTGCCTCTAGGGCATATCTCCTTCAAACACACCTTTATTACCACTATATTACCAAGTAATGTTTCATGCTATCTAAGCATTCTCAAGAGACAGTGATTCATATAGCCTCACGGTCTAAGGAATAGTCTACGATGATCCATTTCTAATCATCATAACTTGAACTTCGTGACATGATCGGGTCATGATGTTTAGGTTGGGTATTGGTTCATCATCTCATTCTCAGAATGAGTTGACTCCATTTCCAACTGGCATAAATGCCACATGATCAGGAAACTCGATCATATGTTGACCAATGAACCAGTGACTAGAGTTTCACTGGGAACACCTGGTTATTTATATATCACACGTGTATTGATGTTTCCTCTCAATACAATTATAACATCATATAAAACTTAATCATAAACTTTATGAAATACGATAATAATCCTTATTATTATTTTTCTCTAGGGCATATTTCCAACAGTCTCCCACTTGCACTAGAGTACAAATAAACTAGCTGCATTTGTTCTGAATCATTGGCACCATATATCCGGTACCCTAAAGATGCTTGCTCATGGAAGAGGTTGAGTCTTCGGTCTATACTTTACAGTCCCAGATCCTTTGCAACTTACTAATGTCATCTTGATTGACATTAATACTTTTTCATCACATGATAACATCTATGTCTATGCATCGTCGCTATGGCAATAGAACGAGGCCGGATTCCAGGAGCCTACAGTGACTTTAGATCAAACCTCGAGGGCTTTCTCATGGGCACTATGCCCTGGGACACATCATTCTACGTTAAAAGCGAACTAGCCCCGCCATAACATTATACAACACTTTAGAAGGTACCCTTATCTATTATAATAAATGTAATCATCGAAACATGAGTGCACCCTGTGCAATTTTTGATGTTTTTTTTCACCTCGCTTCCTTCTTGAGTTTAGTCGGTTTTACAGGAGTTTCCAACATATTCCCTTATAACATAACCCTTTATGCTTTAAGATATTTCATCCTTTATGGATTTGGAAAATATGTCTGCATTTCTCTATTAGACACTGCAGACAAACTTAGCTCAATGTTCCGTGATTCAAACTTAATCACTTTTTAAACGTTTCTTTTTGGATCATATATTATGTTAAGTAATCATCATGGTTTTCTAAGATAGAACCTATGCCTCAACATAGTGGATGATGATCATCCTTTTATTTCTTTCAACCATTGATGTTAAACTTAATACTATTCCTAACTTGAGTTATTAAGGACTAGTTCCTTAATTAACTTCTATTCTGAAACCCTTTTCAGAATCCCTTAAGGAATACTACATAATATCATAATACACTTATTATCAACTTCTACACCTTATAAATCATTATTTATTGGTACTTGCGTTTTAATTTAACACACTTAAGAATCACTCATATAAGCTCCCACTCAAAATATGTTCCTAACATATTTGGGTCTGAATAACTACTCTTACTCAAACTATGTTCCTACATATTTGAATTTGAGACTTATATTGCTCCCACTCAAAAATATGTCATTCACATATTGTTTTACGAAGACTTTCATAGCTCCCAATCAATTTCATGCAAATTGCATATCCACTCACTATTTTGAACAATTTCAAAATCCTTTGATCAAATATCAAACTTGGAGATTTACTATGAGATACCAGTACTTTTACTAGTATTAAATCCACTAGATATTTAGCACACTTGAATCAAATTCATTTGAATTCGTCCAATACTTGACAAATTGTGCTTTTGTCATTCACCCCCTTTTCCACTATGGCTTTGCAGTCATTTCGGAAAATTCCAAGTAACTCCTTTACTTTGTAAGATTCAGCAACGAATTTCTTTCTAATCTCAAGGGAATTTTGCTTCTAGGATTTCTCATAATTTTAGTTTACCATTATTTCCTTAGTAGTTCGTAGGTGTGTTATATTCTAAGAATCATGACAAATGATTCACAAATGTCTCCATACAAGATGTGTTACATTTTGAATCCTACTTCATGTAGTGAAAACACTAGTGGGGAAAACACAATGATCAATATCACTGATTCTTTCCTTTGTGAAGAGAATGTGTTTCAGGTATGTTTTCCGTTGCGCTTCTCAACACTCTGATGCAGGGTTTTCAATCCTCATCGTGTTTTTCACTATCTTCCAAAAGCTTCATAATCGAGAAATATCACTGAATGCAAACTTTCTCAAGAATATACCAAAATCCAAGCAATACAAATTTTGCTTCTCTTTTGGCTTTCGTATTCAAAGTTTCCAATGAATACTCTACAAGGACTTATTCGCTATTGTTTTGGTTATATCGAATAATCCCAAAATTTTCACGACGATCCATACTTGATATGGTGCCGATCTCATGAATCCAGATGGTTCACTATATGTTCTAATTGAGTGCTAACTATTTCTAACTAATGGACTCTACATCTACACTACAACGATTTATTTGGCGCCATCTATTCACCCATTTTGATATCAAATATCATATTGTGATGTTTTGCATTTTGACATTTCAAATGTATTGCATTGCACAATTTATTTTATGCTAATCTTATAAAATTGAATTTCATTACTATTGATCAAATCGTAGTAATTAGATTCTTATTTATCTTTATTACCCTTTGTTTGATGAAACACTATGATCATATCAAATAGTTTCATACTTACATTTCTTTTGGTAAACTTCTTTACACATTTAAACAATCGTATAATGATAATTACCATTCTGTCAAAACATAATACATCGAATATGTATTTACTTTTAACGATTCATTAAAACACTTTGTATTCAAGTAATACACGGTGTTCAAGTTATTTTTCCGAACTTAGACATGATTTATATGTGACAAGTAATCAAATGACTTTCACGTATTATCAACATAACTTTGAATTTAAACAATGGTTTCATTCATTAAGGAACATATCATTAAGTTGGGTATTTTAAGGCATTTCAATATTTTATAAATGTTCATGCATTATCAATTAGTTTCATAACAAGGATAATTTACACGTAATCGAACAAGATATGAATACAAATAGAAATCATTCATAAAAGTGGAAAAACTATTTGTTACAAGCTCATATGAATAACCGTCTCACGTAGTGTGAGACACACTAAAGAAGTTCACGATCTATCGATTACAATAATCATCCTAAAACATAAACTAAGTGATAAATGTAGAGGGAGAGTGACGTTGGCCATCATCATCATGCTCGCCATCAACACGCAACGTCACCTCCTCTCCAGCAAGCACCTCTATACAGAAGGTCATGTTTTCTGTAAAACAGAACAAGTATCAAATATACTTAACACTACAAATGTGTTTGCAAGATTATAGCATTTATTGAATTGTATATCAAATATATACCTTTGTCATTGATGACCTCAGTGACAATAGGTTCAACCATCACATTCCTAAGATCTGATATGAACCTGTGGAAATCCTGTGTTCCCGCGTCGCCTCTCATAATGCAAGTCCTGACTTGTGCTTGGTAGCTTGGTGGCAGCGACCACGGCACAACTCCTTTGCAAAAGATCCCGTCATCCAGCTATCCAGGAAGTATGCATGCCTCATGTACGCATCATGCATGCGCTCGAAGTGGTCGTCAAGTGATGAGTTCTCCTCCATCTTAATGAAGAGGAAGTATCTCATAAGCTCATGCTCCCACATGCGTGCTTGTTCCACGAAATGTGGCCTAAGCTATAGCATTACCGTACGAGGGTCGACATTACCCACGACAGGCCATAACTCGTCCACCATTCCGAAATGCATTGTAACTAAAATGAAGGAGGCCATCTCCCAAAGGTAATAGCGGTCTTCCCACTACTCTAGGGTCTCATAGAAGCAGGGCTGCTCCAAATCCATCTCGTCGAGTATATAGTCGACCACGTTATTCTTGCTAAGGAGAATGTGGAGACATGCAACCCATATAGAGAAGTTTGATCCGTCTAGCCCGAGCTTCTCTCCTTCTAACCAATCGTCAACAGGAAAGGTAGCATCGGGGAGAACCATTTTCTACATTTATAATTGCAAAAGGAATTTAGACTAAGTTTATAATTAAATGAGTTAATAATAACTCCACTCAGAAACATCTATCCCCTGAAGGGTTCTAGTGATAACACGACACCTTTTCCCCGCGTCTCCCCCGATCATCACGGCCATCAATGTGGGTTCTAGGGTGGATGCTAAACGTCGGTCACATCATTCATGCAACTCGTGCTCGATCTTTCGACCATCCACGTTCCGAGGTCACGTCTTTGTAACGTTGTAGGCTCGCCAACTCAACCTTAGTGTATTCGCTGTGCAACATGACTTACACCCACTGTATGCGAACGTAGATATGTCTGACACCCGCTCATCATGGTCTGCCACATACCGAAGAACTTTCTTGGTGGTGCACACTAAGGGGGAACACAATCATTGGTAATTTTAACAGGGATCATCTTATTAGGCTACCATCGAGTATCTAGTACTAGCACACAATAAGATATACGAACAATAAAATTGAATGTAAATGCGATGTGATATGGTCCTTCACGTCGTGATCTCCATCCGTCGTCACCGGATTCCGGTGCTAGAGTTCCAGCGCCGTAGATACTAGGGTACCGGTGTCTTTCCGACATGGTAGTCCATCACCTTCGTGACTATCTACTACTACGTAACATAAGGTAATCACTTTACCATTGCCACAACCATATCATAAAGCAACGCCCCCTGCAAAACAAAGTTAGACGCCTCAACTTTATCTTTGCATATTTTACGTGCTTGAATGGACTTTCACACAAGAACCATTCTTACCTACGAACTTTCACCACAACGCTGATCAAGTAGTTGTCTATACTACACCCCTTTTGGGGCCCTATGTTGCAAATGGCATACTAACTAATCCGAGAGAGATAGACACCCGCTAATCCACTTTATACGGTACAAGCCGAATGTCAAGCGTGGACCAGTATCGTGAATGAACACGTAAAGTTGGTTGGGGGCCGCTTCATCAAGCATTGATGTGGTATACACAAGTACACGTGGGAGGGTAACAACTAAAAGATCAATGACCACACGCTACATCTCGTGTGTTCTACCCATACTAGCATTACTACGCATAGATCTAGCTCTGATACCACTGTAGGGGTTCCGCGTATGAAAACAATATAATTTTATCCTACGCTCCTGAACCCCTGATGTTGCGAGGACCTATCTATTAGTAATACAGTAATGGGAGGAGCTTTTCGCGAACTTAACCCTGATGTTGTCAACGCTCAGGAGAGCGTGGTTGATGTAGACGAGGCGAAGCCAACCTCAAGGTCGTGATGAAGTCCTTGCGCTCCTGCGGCTCCAACAACTTGACAGCCTCAAGTGTGACACCTCGCGTGGAGTTACATGCGTTCGGTGCCTGACGATGACTCCCGCTTCCCCGATCTAGCAGCAGTTGTGGAAGTAGAGCTCCTAGATCTGAATCCTGCAGCGCGACAACGCTCCGCTTTGAAGATGTCTCTCGTTCACGCAGTCCAAACTTGGGACCACACTCACGAGAGAGAGAGAATATCAATTGGAGGTCTCCCCAAAAGTGATGAAACCTTTATTGAATATTGTGTGTATTTATCTTGCCAAATACACCTACTATATATAGGGGGAGGGGAGGTACTACCTCCCTCAAAGTCTTGGGGTGGGACTAAAGGAGAGGGACAGGGGGGCAGCCGCCGGATGGCCTTAGTGGGCCCCACACGGGGGGGCTTGGCCCAGCCGGCCACCCCCTTGCCCCTTCTCCCCTCTTGCCTTTCCCTAATGGCCCCTCTTCCCTTCGGAATTGGCCCATTAAGCCTTTTGACCTTTAAATTGATTTTCTCTTTTATTAAATAATTATGAATAAATGATTAAATCAATATTTAACATTCATTCACATATTATTCAATCTCCATTGTTATGGAATACCTTCCACCTCCACTCTGGACATCCTCCGGACTTACTGAAACCCGTCCGGTTTTCTCTCTACTATTCTTCGGCGATTCTACCGATCCTATAAACACTCTCTAAGCATCATCAAACCCTTAAGCGTGATACCCCATGGTTCAGGAACACTCCAGACATGGTCGGGACACTCTCGGACCAATGATCGACAGAGGGACCTGGATGGCCATGTGACCCCTGTGCATTCCACGAAGTCTTTCATCGTTTGAACCGGGACAGTAGTGTCTTATTCCCTTTGTCTCTTGACACTCATGTTGCCCGAGATCTCATCAATGACATCACCATGTCGTGTTAAATCTCGTTACCGAACAATGCTACTTGACTCGTTCGACAAGTGATATACTTGTGATCAAATCAAACGCTGCGCAACTATTGGATATAACTTCTCCGAGTGGGCCCTTGAGTATGTTTCCGTCACGTGGACGGACAAATCCCACTCTTGGCATATATTGCCTCTACGATTCCTCCGAATACCTTAACACACCTTTATTGTCACTCTATTACCAAGGGACGTTTGATGCTATCTAAGCATTCTCGAGAGACAGTGATTGATACAGCCTCACGGTCTAAGGAATAGTCTATGAGGATCCATTTCTAATCATCATAGCTTGAACTTCATGACATGATCGGGTCAGGATGTTTAGGTTGGTTATTGGTTCATCATCTCATTCTCAGAATGAGTTGACTCTATTTCCAACTGGCATAAATGCCGCATGATCAGGAAACTCGATCATCCGTTGACCAATGAACCAGTGACTAGAGTTTCACTGGGAACCCCTGGTTGTATATATATCACACGTGTATTGATGTTTCCTCTCAATACAGTTATAGCATGATATAAAACTTAATCATAAACATTATTAAATATGATAATAATCCTTATTATTATTTGTCTCTAGGGCATATTTCCAACATGAGGTACACAAAACAATGAAAGAAAAAGGTATACCTTCTAAACTTGTTAAGGAAAACAAAGTAGATTTGTTACAAGTTTTAACTGAAGAAGATCAGACTAGAAAAGTTTTTCAAGAATTAAAACATCGACAAGTGAAATATTATAATAACTTGCATAAGCACTTTCGAAAAGACAAAAAGATTTTTGTAGAACTCACAGAAAATTATGATGAGATCGGCCAAGAAAGAAAAAAAATTCACAAGTAGCTTAGTATGATTAAAACCCAGTGTGAACAAATTGCATATGGTTATCCAATTTCTCTTCGTAATGATAAAGATATTCCTATTTCTACTAATGTTGTCACGAGAAGAGGTGCAGTTGTTACAGGACCTTTAGGACCACCAGAATATGAAGCTGAAAAAGAGCGAAAACAAAAAGCCTTACTCGAAGCAAACCAAGAAGATGATACATTCGTGGATCCTCGAGATGAAACTGAAACACAAGATCAAACCAAGGATGACCATTATGACTCTGATGTAGAGACGGTTGATCCTAGAGAAGAAAAAGAGATAAGAAAGGAAGAAGAAGTTGTTGTAGTAGAAAAGAAGAAAATCAATAAACAGCAACAAAAGAAAGCAACAAAAGTGTCTAACCCCCCAAAAAAGGTAAAATACAAGAATAAGTCAGGTGAGAAAAAGCTTCTTTACCCAGATCAAAAAAATAAAGCACTCGATCAGGTAATTTATAATTCTTTTAGCACGACACTTAATGACCTTCGTCTAGAAATTCCATTTGCGGATGCAATAAAAGTTCCTACCTATTCTAAGTTCCTCCGTGATATTCTTAGTAGAAAGTAAGAAATAACTGAAACTGTTGCCATGGTAACTAGTTATCCTGCTAATGGGAAGCTGTTGTCTAAGTCTGGAGATCCCAGAATACCAACTATTTCATGCTCAATAGGTAAAACTGATATTCACAATGCCTTGTGTGATCTAGGAGCAGGAGTTAGTGTAATGCCATACTATCACTTTATAGATGGCTGACAAGTCCACTAAACAACCCGTTGGTATGATCGGGGATGCTCTACTTAGAATAGATGAGCATGTTATTCCCGCTGATTTATTATTCTTGAGATGCCTGAAGATGAGAAATTATCCATAATACTTGGAAGACCTTTCCTTAGGACTACAGGGGCATCAGTGGATTGTGCTAAAGGAAATATAATCTTCAATCTATCTGATGCTGAAATCATCCGGTATTTTCCAAAGAAACTAGAAGCAGGAGAAAGATACATTCCACCGGCAAAAGGAGTTCACGTGGTGAGTGCCTTTGATAAGGGGCAACCCAAGGTAAGAATTCGAGAACAGAGGAGAGGTTGATTTACTCAACCATTCTCAATAAATTGCTTAATGGGAGTCAAACCATCTCTTCAATAAAATAAACTAGAAAATAAAAGGTTCATCGCATTTATACCATTTTTTACAGACATTCTTGCGAAAGCGTGCCCGTGGAGATGCAGCTGTCAAAAAGTAGTAGAAACATCGATTGAATGAGTATAGAATAAGAATAAAAATAAAAGTTTGAGGTTTTCATCTACGCAACTAAAATTTTGCTTTTAATACGCCAATGTTGGTCGATAGTTTCTTCTATCAATTTTCTATAAAAAATAAGGTATTCGCTAAGTTTTGGGATAAGCAGGTATTCTCGAAGAAATAGAAATTTTTTGATGACTATTGATGGTTTAACGACCAACTATACGGCGGAAAATAGAATTCTGGCCATATAATTCTATCCATATAGATATCTTTACCATCGACACATTTTCTTCGAAGACACAGAGAATTTAATGACCAACTATATGACAGGAATAAAAATTCCGGCTGTATAGCTCCGGTCGTATAGATATCGATGCCTTCATAAAAAAATTTCTGAAAAGTACAGAGAGTTTAACGACCAACTATATGGTGGGAATAAAAATTCTGGCCGTATAGCTTAGGTCGTATAGATATTAATGCATCTCTTACAAATTTATCCTAAAGGTACTGAGAGTTTAACGATCAACTATGGGCGTGAATAAAAATTCTGGCCGTATAGTTCCGATCATATAGATATCGATGCTAGTTTTAGAAATTTATCTCGAGGGACGGACGGTTTAACGAGCAACTATACAGCGGGACCATTGCGATCCGGACATATAGTTGCGTCCATATAGCTGTTTTCTGCATAAAAAATCCTAGTTGGTGGCGGTGCCGCAACTATACGGGCGGAACAACATCACCCGCCTGTGTAGTTCTGGCCGTATAGTTTGGTGCAACCATAAAATCGAACCGGGGCGGCTAGGTCTTTCACCCCTCCTTATTATTTCTCTCATATTCTCTCTCCAAACCTCTCAAACTCCACCTAGAATTCTTGATTCTTCATGGATTTTGTTCGTTTGAGTGGGGGAATCAACATATCGGTATGTTTCTCTCCCTATCCATGCTTTATTTTTAGATTTCCATGGTTGAAACTCTCACATTGATCTAGTAGATTTTTTTTTAACTCAAGCTTATTTTGTTTTTCCTATTGATTTCTCACGTTAGGATTGCATTTTTGCATGTAGAATTGTTCATATATCATATAGAAACTATATGCCTAAGGTTTTATGGTGAAATTTTTTAGTGTATCAGGATGAACAAAATCATTAACCTCTTTCGTTCGAGCCAACGCCAACAGGGTGAGGGCTCGGGCTCGGGGTCCCGAGCCGAGCGCAACTCCAAAGTGGCCATAGTTTCATCGAGGAGGGTGCTTCCCACATGTTGGGTCGGCCACACCTTTCTCACCGTGGCAGGGTTGAAGGCGGACTTCGACCTCACTGCAATAAGGCGGGGTTGACGGTACTTGGCTTCGCAAGCCATGACACCTACACCGAGCTTACCCATGAGTTCCTTGCCTCCTTCTACGATCACAGGGAGAAAGGTAATGCGTGCACGGTAGGCTTCACTATGAAATAAATTTTGAACAATTTTGTGATGCTTTCGGCTTCCCCCACGTTGGGGAGCCAACTATTACTAACCTCTATGGCGTCACAAGCGGAGAAACTTGGGAGGCTATTTCTGTTAATGGTGGTACCAACTTCTATCAGAAGAAGATGTCCACCATTTAGAATCCAATCATCCGTTACTACGCCTTGTTCCTCGCCAACGCACTATTGGGAAGAGGTGACACTAGTTCCATGGCCAATGCGGGCATTACAATGATCACCAAGGCTCTCTTTCCAACTGCGCCGCAAAGCCCCAATCCTACAGCTCTACTCATCCAGCACTTTCGTGACTAAAGCAACAAGACCAAAGGTGATATTCACATTGGTTGATTGGTAACCCACCTTGCCCATGCATTAAATATTATACTACCTGTTATGCAATCTATTGATGCTTCCAAGATTATGGATAGTAAATATTAACTGCTTGTGGCTTCCTTGGTGTTTACCAAGCTAACCGGAGGCTCCGAGCCTACCAATTTAGTTATCTTGATGATGCGCAAGCCTGAAGAGGAGGAAGACGAGCAAGGGGGCAGCAGGATGAGGATGAGTAGGAGCATGAGGACGAGCAGGGGCACGACCCTGCTTGGGTGGGATAGCAGCAGCAGCAAGGGGAGCTTGGGACCCGTGGCCCAACCAGCCACAACAGGGGTACAACTACGTCCCCTACCAGGAATTCTAGTAGCTAAACCAGCGCGTTGGGGAGTTCGACCACACTCTTCAAGGAGTGAATGAAGATGTGAGTACTTTGACTCACAATTTCAGTCACTTCATGACCCACTTCCCCGACTACTACCAGCAGTATCCGCACCAGCCGCCAAATGATGGCAACAATTGAGCCTGGCAATAGCCTAAGCTTGGGGGAGGTTTGAAAACCCCCAAACTTTGCATTCACGTTTTTGTTTCTTCTTTTGATTTATTTTATTTCTTCACGTTGCCTGTTTATTCTCAGTTTGCATTCTTAAACCAAAAATACAAAAAATTAGTTGTAACTTTATTTGCAAGTTTGTTTCTTTGTTTCTCTTGGAGATTGCTCAATCTCAGGTGACTTGGCAATATGGAAATACAGAAGGGGTTCGACTCAAATACGAGAACTGATACATTGCAAATGTATCTATAATTTTTGATGTTCCATGCTTGGTTTTATCTACTTTCTTGTGTTTTGTCCATACCTTGGAGTACTTTTCATATAATTTCTTGGACTAACCTATTAACAAGAGCCATAGTGCTAGCTGCCTGTTTTCTGCTGTTTTTGCTTCCAGGAAAGTCAGAAAATGAATATTGTCGGAATTGGACGGGACAAAAGCCAAAGTCGCTATTTTACCAGAAGTCATCTGGAGCCAGAATACAAGATGGAGAGGAGCCAGGGGGCCACCACACCACCTGGCCGTGCGGGCCAGGCCTGGCCGCGCCAGGGGGTGGTTTGGATAGACCAGGCACCCCCTCGGCCTCTCCTTCCGCCTATATATTGCCCTCGGGACCAAAACCCTAAGGATCCGATCAAAAATCCACAAAAGAGTCTGTAGCCGTCGTCGTCTCTGTCCCTAGATCGGGAGGGATCTGAAGCTCTTCCCAGCACCCTGCCGGAGAGGGGAATTCACCCTGGAGGCCTTCTTCATCATCATGCAAGCCTCCGGTGTGATGCGTGAGTAGTTCATCTCTGTACTACGGGTCCATGTATTGGCTAGATGGCTGGTTCTCCTCCTTTGTGTTTTCATGTTTAGATCTTGTGAGCTCCATTCATGATCAAGATCATCTATTTGTAATTCTGCATGTTGTGTTTGCGGGGATCCGATGGATATTGAGATGCTATTTCAGAATGATTATTGATTCTACCATGTCTTTGTTATTTGTGATCTTGCATGCTTTCCGTTGTTAGTAGCTATCTTGGCCAAGTAGATGCTACCGACTCCAAGAGTTAGTATTTATGCTCGATAGTGGATTCATGCCTCTGGTAATCTGGGGAAGTAACAGAAATCTCTAAGGTACTAGATGTGATGTTGCTACTAGGGAGAAAACAACAATCCTTTATTCATAGAACAATCGTATTGTTTACATTACACACAATTTGTAAAGCAATAATCTGTTGCTTGCAACTTAATACTGGAGGGGGTTCGGATGATAACCTGAAGGTGGATTATTAGTCATAGATGCAGTTCGATGGTGGTCTATGTATAATGTTGTAATGCCCAATCAAGTCTCAAAGGAGTCAAGATGATTAGTATGTGCTTGTATGCTTTCTCGATGTTTGTCAATTGCCCCGCTATAATTTGTTCATCCATCATGTTATCTATCTTAAGGAGAGCCATCTCTAGTGAACTATGGACCCCTGTCCTTTCTTTTACATACAATCTACAAACTGTTTACTTTCTGCAAACTATTACTTCCTTCCATTCGATATGTTTAATCCTTTGTTTTCAGCAAAACCGATGAGATTGACAACCTCATCGCAAGTTGGGGACAAAGTTATATGGTTGTGTTGTGCAGGTCTCCACGTTGCTGCTAGCACCGGTAGTGCGCCCTGCCAACGTTCAGCTAGCTACACCTTTGGGGTGTTTCCTTGCTCCTACTGGATTGATAACCTTGGTTTCATAACTAAGGGAAACTTACTGCTGTGCTCATCATACCTTCCTCTTAGGGTTCCCCAACGAGCTCGTTAATACACGAGTCGGCAAGAACGAAGCAAGCAAGAGGAGGTATCATATTCCTTTCATCACCCTCTCTGCAACCTTAAATTGATCCTACAATTATTTACTCGCTTGCACTGGAGTCACTCCCCACATAGCTTGTTATCTTACACATTTTATTCCTTTGCTAGTGTCTCCTTTTAGCTTTGAAACAATGAGCAATGAACTTGGTTAAAAATACTTCCTACATTTTTTGCGCAAATACTTCCTACATTTTTATGCCACTACTTTTTCTAGTAATTACTGTAAGATATTGCTTTACGCGTGTCATTGCAACTTTGTCGTGCTCCATGGGGAACTATTAACTCCGTTGGCCAACGAACGATCTAAATGTGGGAAACCACTTGATATCGGCTATTGAGTTATGTAAACATATGTAGCAGCAATGCTATGACGGGTAAAAAATTTAGTCTCCTCATGGTTGCATGTTCCAAGTGAATTTTTAGTACTCCTCTAGCCCATTATTACTCAACATTATTTATTGGCATGGTCACGAGTGCAAAACACAGCCCCAATTAATATTTTAAAAATAGTGGCATGATTTCTCTATCAAAGACCTAAAGTTTTTGAAAGATAAAAGAAAGAAAGAAAAAGGTGCTTTGAGAGTCTTAAAATTTTGACATGGGAGTAGATGAGTCGTTCTTAAATTAAATGTTTAGGTGCCAACTTGAGTACTCTTAATTGATTAAAGAAACAAAAATAAAAAGTTTTCATCTCTCGACGAAGAGAGACACCAAAATAATTTGTCTCACTTTCTTAGCTAAAACTTTTGACACTTTCTTAGACATATGATATATTTGCTAACAAGATATACATGGTTAGGAAGTGGACTTAGTGAAATCTTGTGAATACTTGTATGATCATATTTAAGATTGCAGGGATTGTGAAGAAAATAATTTGACACCAATTCAAACTTGTAAGTTCTTTTATTTACAGTCTCGAATTTCTGCTATTCTTCCTTACTTCCTTGTCACTCGAGGGCGAGCAACATCTAAGCTTGGGGGAGTTGATAGCTGTGAGATTCAACACATTTTTTATGGCTTTTATTGATGGTTTTCTCCCAGATTTGGTCGCTTTCTAGCTTTACCTAACGCTAATACTTCGGTAGCGAAGAAAACTTGGTTTTTAATGTGTGTTTCAGGCTCTGAATGTCAACAGAAGGTTTTAACTAGAGAAACACAATATTCTGGTGAAAACAAGCAAGTCTCTCTTTGGAAGCACTCGAGCGGAGCATACAGAGGCTTTAACGAACAACTATACGACGGGAATATTTTTCCAGATTTATAGTTCCCGTCGTATAGTTGCCACCGCCTCTGTCTTATCAAAAGGGACAACTTCCTTGAAGGTACTGGGGACGAAAACACAACACAACAGCCGCCATACCATCCAGAAGGGAGAAAGAAGAAATCCGGAGAAGAAGGGGGAGACGTTCTTCATCTTGCTCCACGATTTTCGACCTCCTAGCCAATACACCCCCAAAGCCACTACTTGTACTTGAGAGAGACAGATCTTCACCTTGCAAGACTAGGGTTTGAGATTGTTTATTCCCATCTTGAATTGTGTTGGATATTTTCCTGTTCTTATTGTAGATCTCCACGGTAATATCAAGAAGATTTCCCTTTATTTAATTATATTGATAATCCATTCTTCTCTCATGTGTGAGTAATTTTCTCGGGCGTGGCAGATGTAGGGGATTGGTGAGATGTGATGTGCCTTCATATATCTTCCATTAGTTTATGATTGATTCTAATTACTATATTATGTATGCTTGACTATCTGTGGGATGCCTAATGCTTGTTGTCCAATTAAGGGCCCAGACAACATGATGCTTTGTTCTACACGGATAAGATATTGTTCGCTAGCAGATCGGCGACCCCTAGGTGACACGGGGATATTAATGGAAAACGAGTAGACTCGAGGATAACGAGGAACCACTCTGCTTATTGCATTAGTCCGATCCAAAGAACTTAATCGCTAAGTGACCTGAAGGGTCTTAATCGTCTAGTGTCTGACCATGGTTTTGGTAACATGCTAGTAGGATTATTGAAGTTGGGATGAAATCTACCAAGAGTAGTTCCGACTAATTATGGTTTTCTAGCCTACACATATATTTATAAGATTATAATAGTTACGTTTATCATTCATCCACCTGGCACAGTCACTATCACCATGAATTGAATCTCCCCGTGCCTTCTTTTGCCATCTAGAGAAAACTACAACCAACCAAGTCGTTCTTTACTTTTATGCTTTATATTTCTAACTTTATATTTTAGTTCTATTTAAATACATCTCGTTTAATCAAAACCCCACTCTTATTTCAACACTTGCAGTCAATTCACTCGAAGACCTGTGACAACTTCGGGTGTGATAGAGACTTTACCCATAAACACTTACCTTTGTGCTCCCTGTGGTATCGATATTTATACTTCGAAACTAGATACAAACGATCTGTGCAGTTGCAGACATCATTGCGCTAGCTAGGAATTTTTTTGATTTCTGCTGTGAACCCTTCAAGTTTTTTAACCGTTTATCATAATGATGCAAAAGATATACCATTGGAAAGCTATGAAAATTCTGCACCTTTTGATATAGATAACTTTTCAAAATTCTTTGCAGGTTAATAGAAGATTCAAACAAACAAAACTATGTTTTGGAACTTTTCTGGTGTTTTTGCACAGCCTTTTCAAAGTTAACTCCAATGTTATGTGCCCCCGGCCATTTAATGATGATGGCGGCCATCGACATAGCTCGTGATAAGACGACGATCGAGCTATACCGACGGTGGCCATCGGCACAGGTCAAGCTATGCAACGACCTTTTTTGGCGATGGGCATCCTAGGATTATGCCGACGGCGCCGGCCTTTGGCCATCGGTATTTAACCATTTTCCCGTAGTGATGGGTGCAATCCCTCACTACATGTATAATTAATTAATTATCCGTATGTTCATGTGATATAAATACATGACCAATGCAAGCCGATGGGGTTAACAACGGGAATCCAATACGTTTGACAGGTGGCACAATTAGCAATTCAATGAGTATAAAGGAAAGAAATATATACATTATAAATTAGTAATAATGGGATACAAATTTAAAGCAGCTAGCTGGAAGTATATATGGTTCTAGCTAGGTTGCACTTGGTTTTGGATTATTTGTTTTTGTCTTAGACGACTATCATCTCCGATTTGGCCCGTACTCCTCCAGTGAGCTGGCGTAAGATAAGCTGGCGTGCCTTGCCATAAGCGAGACGATGGTAACGAGTTCGCCGCCCTCGCTTAGCTGCCTGGCGTGGGACTCTCTGCTGCAGTGGTTAGCAACATAGGAGAGCATCTCCACCCAGAGCCCAAAGATGACCTGCATGCCCATTGGCTTGTGCTGGAGCAGATAGGCAAGCCTGAATCCCGCATGATAAACCTTGGTAGTACCGAAGGAGTTGGTGTGAGCATGCAAACCCTTGCGGAGAGCCCAGTCGAGTCTATGTGGGGTCGGCTCCGGCGATCCTCGCATCACCTCGCGTAGCTCGTCACGAAATTGGATGTACCGGCTGCGTCGAATTGGTCCTGGCAGCATGTAGGGTCGTAGCACGAGGAGGAACATCATGTAGTTGGACAACATCATGGCCGCGTCCTGCAGATCATCTTCTTGGGGGCGAACTTGCTGCTTGTTACAGAATACGCAGATGTGAGTGGCGAGGTGCCAGACCATAAGGCTGTCCTCGAACTCAATGTCCTGGATGCTCCAGCCGAGGCGGTCTTCCATCTTGAAACGCTGTAGCGTGAGCATGCCTGGGAGCAAACTAACTTCCTCGGCCCGCCGGTTCCCCCGCGTGGACGTGGTGTTCTCCAGTATCTCTGTCAGCACCATCTCCATGGTAGCATCAGAAAGCTTGCCGGATGAGGAGTGGCGCAGATTGTCCCACCAGTACTCGGCGGTGCGCCCCAAGCCCAACCGCTTGGCCACGGCAACGCAGAACGGGTCCTGCTCCCAGGAAGCGTCCCGGGCACAGGAATCCAACAACTTGTACTGCCCTACGTAGCCAGACCACTTCCTGTGCCTGGAAGCCCTGAAAAAGGTGCGGAGACATAGAAGCTCCTGGTAGACCGCGTGCCGTTTCGTGTAGTAGGCCCAAGCTCGTGTCCAGGTGGAAGCGGCTGCTCTCATCACAGACGCCACCTCCAGGAGCAAAGCACCGCCCAATAGGACGTTGGTGATGGCCACGTCGACTTCTCTCGGGTTCTTATTCTTCTTCTCCAGGAACTGGTTCAGCTGAAACAACAAGAGTGCAACGGCTGTACCAAGCAGCGACACGACGCGGATGCAGCATCCATACCACGTGTGGATCACCACCGCCTTCGTGTAGAGTATGTCATACATTAGCGATAGCTCCATCTCCATCAACTTGTTAAGGAGCCCACACGTCTTGAAAATCCGCAGTGCTTCGCGTACGTGGTTGCGCCGCTCTCTACGCAACCGCAAGCCGATGAATAGGCCCTTGCACACGTCCAGCAGGCTGTGAGCTCCCATCAGAACTGCCTCCGCATCCTTGTCCTCTAGGGGGAACCTAGTTGTGAGTATATCCAACAGAAGGCCTTCATGGCTAGCGGCAGCACTAGTGTTCTCATCCACGGAGCTCCAGATGCTGTCCAAGGTTGCGGACCGGAGCGCCCATATCCTCTCTCCGTACTTGACAACGCCCACCACGAAGATTAGGATCGCGGCCGCCGTGAGCTCCCAGGTCTTGCCCACAGGAATATATTTGTAGATGACGTAGGCAGTGCCCAAGACCTGGAAATTAAATGCCACGGCCAGGGTTTGAACTTCCTTTTTCGAGAAAGGCGTACGACATAGAAGAGAGAAAAATAAAAACCCTTTAGGCAGACCTGCACAACCAGGGTCTGGAGGTGCCGCAGCCACAGCCGGTTGTCCTCGAAAGAGTAGGCGGTGATGGTGTCCTGCCCTCCCAGATGTACCAGCAGGAACGGCGCCCAGAAAGCCAGCAGTTGGTGCCGCTCTGGCAGCTTGCTGCTAATGGAGAGATGGCCAAGGGTGAAGACAGCGGTGGAGTCGGCCAGAAGGTACGCCAGCCACAGGAGCAACCTTCTCAAAGTGGACACGCTGTGACGGCGGATCGAAGCAAACAGGAGCAAGAAAACTTGCAGCGCGAAACTGAAAAGGACCAGACTTTGCACCGCCCAGTCATCACGAAGGTCTACCAGCTTTGGCATCTTCATCATTTGCGCCTTTCGGTCCCTTCATTAGAATCATTTGATTACCGTTATGTCATATATAGATCAAAAGCGAATAGTATATCAAAAGTGGAGCACGTACGTACGCAACCTTAAACTTTAAAATAATAATTATATTGGTGTGATTAGTGCTCTGTCGACTAACCAAGAACTGAGAACGACTCATGTCATCAACCTTAATTAATTGAGCGATTTAGTTTACTACTCAGGTCTCGATTTGCTATTTCTCGGTCGACTGAGATTTTTTCTTAAGTCTCAGTCACTTAAAAAAATTGCACCCGTCTGTTCAAAAAAAAAAACCTTCTCGAGACCTTTTGGCTGTCCCAGCCGGGTTTCGTGGAGGCGGTCCGGGATAGGTGGACTGTGGTGGCGGCGACCCCACCCCGTGTTCACTCTGCTGTGGATATTTAGCATCACTGTCCTAAATTGGTGTGCCAGTTTATCCGGGGGTGGCGGGCTAACCTGGGGGCGGCGTGGAGGGCCTAGAAAGAGTCCCTCTTGCAGGAGATCCAGGCACTAAATGTCCAGGCGGACAGCGTGGGACTATCAGCCGAGGCGTGGTCCAATAGATATGCCCTGGAGACCTCCATTATGGAGATCTAGAGGAGGCCTTCTGGCAACAGCGGAGCCACCAGAGCTTGACCCTCCAAGGGGAATCAAACACCGTCTACATCCATGTCATTGCTAATGGCAGGAGGAGGAAGTGCTTGGTCTCCTGCCTCTTGTTGGAGGATGTCCTGCTGGAAGACCAGAAGGAAATCTCCTCCCATGTTTATGCCTTCTACAAGGAGTTGTTCTTAGCGGCGCCTCGCTCGGGCTTAGCCCGCGCCCCATATTTCCGGGGCGGGGAGGCCCTGGTGACCTCAGTAGAGAACGCGGATCTTACACTCCCGTTCCTCCCTACTGGGGTGGCCTCTGCCATCACCATGAATGCTAGCTCGGCCCTTGGACCCGATGGGCTCCTGGTCACGTTCTTCTAGGAATTTTATACTGGCACTCTCCTGATGTCTAGGCTGAACTTTGGCGTGATAACCCTGATCCCCAGAGTAGTGGGGGCCATGGATATCCGCCATTTTAGACCCATCACAGTGATCAATATCGCCCAACGCATTTTTTCCAAGGTCTGAATTCTGAGGATTGCCCCGGTTATGGAACGGCTGACCCACCCTCTGCAATATGTCTTCGTGAAGGGATGCCTGATTCATGATGGGGTCCTTGCCCTGCATGAAATAATTCATGAGGTCAAGGTTTGCCATCAGAAAGGGGTGTTCCTTAAATTAGACTTCCAGAAGGCATATGACAGGTTGGACTGGGCATTCCTTAGGCAAGTACTCTAGAGGAGAGGACTCGACGATAGAGTGATTTGCTAGATTATGCAATTCGTCATGAGTGGTTCCACTACCATTAATGTCAACGTGAGGTGGGGCCCTATTTCAGGCCCTCGTGTGGGGTGCGTCAAGGGGATCCGATCTCCATGTTGCTATTTAATGCCGCAGTGGATGTTCTAGCGGAGATTTTGGATAGAGCAAATACTCTGGCCACATCTCGGGTGTGGTAGGGCATCTCATCCCCGGAGGTGGGATTACCCAGCTCCAGTACGCAGATGATACCATGATCATGGTTCAGGGCTCGGAGCTCGACATCATTAATTTGAAGTTTCTTCTCCTATGCTTTGAAGCTATGTCAGGGCTTAAGATCAACTTCGACAAAAACGAGGTCATGATCCTGGGTTACCCAGACGATGAGAGGCAGCGCATAGCTGATAACCTCAATTGAGATTAGCAGATTTCCCTATCACCTATCTGGGGATGTCCATTAGAGACACTAGGGTCTTGATTAAGGATCTGTCTCCCTTGGTTGCGCGAGTAAGACGATCCTGATCAATTCTTGTCTCTCTAGCCTCACCATGAACCAGATGGGGATATATCTTCTACCCGAAGGAACTCATGTAGACTTCGCGAAAGAGTTATCCAGGATCTTTTGGGTAGCGAGAGGTGACCACCAGAAGTATCATATGGTGAAATGGGCAGATATCTGTGCCCCCAAGATCCTTGGGGGCCAAGGGATTCACGACTCATGCCGATTTAATGTAGACTTGATGCTCAAATGGGTGTGACGCATCCTTCAAGATGATGGAGGATAATGGCTACATCTCATTAACGCCAAATACTCGCCGGGCAGACCGTTGTTGCCCTATGAGCGTAGGGAGGGCTCCCAATTCTGGCGAGCCATCGAGGACATCAAGCATCTAATTAGGAGAGGTGCTCTCTTTGAGGTAGGCAACGGTTGGGAGACCCTCTTCTATAGTTGGATCTGTGGCTTCAGGGGACCCCTCTATATCAGGAGTTCCTTGCTTTGTTTGCCATCTGCGCAGACCCCTTGATGCTAGTGGCGGGGGCAGAACTTGAGGGCGGCTAGAACATCCTGTTCCAGAGGTCCTTCAACGCCGCCGAAGCTACTGACTTCGAGAGGCTACGGGGCGCCCTCCCCATCCCTCTCCTCGGGAAGGGACGGGTTGTCATGGCGCCAGTCACCCTCGCGAGCCTTCTCCGTTAGTTCAGCATATAGGACCCTATTCTAGGGTCCCAATCTCACATGGACGACTCATCTGTGGAAGGCCCCTATACCTATGAGTCAGAGGATCTTCCTATGGCAACTGCTACGGGATCGCCTCCCTTCAGGAGTAGAGGTGACGAAACGAAACGGGTCTGGCAATGGGATGTGTCCAATATGTGGGACACCAGAGACCTGTACCCACATAAAGTTCACTTGCCCGGCCGTTCAATTTCTGTGGTGCTTTATCCGGGAAGCCCTGGGTCCCTCCTGGCTGGCCAAGGATCTCGGTGAGTTCCTAGAGAGGGAGGCAAACCAACCAGGACAGAGGCGCCACCTCTTTTGGGTAATATTTGCGACCCTAACCTAGACCATGTGGAACATTTGCAATAAAATGGTGATTGAGCAGATTTTTCCGCACCGGGCTTCTGACTCTGTTTTTGCTTTCTTGGCTTACCTTCAGCAGTGGTACCCGCTTTCTAGGCAGCGGGACCGGGAGCACCTGAACGGTTCGCTTCGGGCATTGAGAGCGGTGGCGCGACGCTTCACGGATACTGATCTGGAGGAGCAGCCCTAGAGGATGTCATCTCGTGCCCACCTTTTTTTGTTTTTTCCTTGTGGGCTTGTTTGTGTTGTGGCTCCAGCATGCTTGGATCTTCTTTTTTAGTTTTCTTGGGGCGCCTCGGTGCCGGCTATATTTTGGATCTTGTACTCGTGTGTGGCTTTATTTATAAAGCAGGCGAAAGATTGATTCGAAGGTTTGGGTCCATGTTGAAGGGGTTCCAGGCACTTCCTAGGCATTTGGGTTGTGGGTTTCTTTTTGGCGGAGTACTCGTGATATATACCTTATTACGCTTCGTCAACGGGGTGATGTTCATATTTTGGTTGCTATGATAATAAAACTACCACAATTCAGGCTGGACTACGAGTCAGTACCAATATTGGTAATTTTGGCAAGTCAGTACCAATTTTTGGGTTACAGCATTTTGAATCGGACTAATTCACGGCTAAGAGCATTTTGACCTCGTTTGGCCAGCAGCATGACTGGTGGAGCCCATTCGTAAGGTCAAAATGCTCTTCGCTATGAATTAGTCCGATTCGAAACGCTGCAACCCAAAAATTGGTACCGACTCGCCAAAATTACCAATTTTGGTACTAACTCGTAGTCAGAACCCGAATTTTGGTAGTTTTATCCAATTAACCGGGCACGATGGTCCCTTGTTTTTATCGGCTCTTCACTGCAGGGGCAGGCGTTGTCTTCTACCGCTTCACCCGCCGCTGTTTCACTACAGGGATGGCACACTCGTGGACTCACTAGCTACTGTCGCGGCGACACATACGCCACGCAGGCTAGGACCACGTCTTTGTCTGGCGATGGCGCCATGCTTCGGAGGTCGGGCTGCAATACGACACCCACGCACGATGGGCCTGGCGCAAGGGGTGCATGCCACGCTGCCGGCGCCCCCTGTGCAGCTAGGCCTGCCTTTGCCAGGTACATCTCCACTACCAGGGGCCTCTACAAGTGGGTTAGAGCAAGTACAATAATGGTCTATAAATTTTCTAACATGATATTTTGGTCTATGTGAAGGAGAGATAAAAAAAAGACGAGAAGTGGGTTCTTAATACAAGAGCTAGCTGTACACGTGCTCCTAGGTAGGAACATTAAATGAGATGGAAGATAAAGAGAGAAAATGACAACTAGTACTAATCTAGTAGCCAACCTTAGGGTGGTCCTAGTGGGAGTATCATAGCTAGTATCATGCATGTCATGTTGGCAAAAATCTGATATGGCACAATAATTAATGAAGAAAGAGATGGTTAGAGTATCATAAGTAGATACCGTATCTAAAACTACAAAATCCTCATGCAAAATAAATCTTGTACACAATTTTGCATTAAGATTCTACAAATCATTAAATATAGTACTAGTATGATACTACCATATGATATCATGCACTATAGAGATAGTATCATACACTAGTATCATATGCATGATATTAGCAGTATGATACTACCACTATGACCAGCCTTAGAGCCAACACTATTGTACAAAGCTAACTTTTGATGACATGGCAACTTCTTATAGCCAACCGATGGCTATACTATTGTTCTTGCTTTTAGCAGGGTTGTTCGTGTCTCCCATATTCAGGGCACCACTCGGCTTCTCCAGCTTCGACACCAAGACACCATAGGTACTCCCTCCAATCTGAAATAGTCTACGGTTCTGTCCCTAAAATTGGTTCTAAAATAATGGACATTCTATCCATTCTATCCTTTAGTCAACAAGAACGTAGAAAACGAAGTTTTTATTTTCAATGTAGTTTCGATTGTTTTTTCACATATCTTAATAGTAGTAATAAATGCAATACTAGGTTGTCTTATTTTTTCTAAGACGTAGATTAAAATGGAACTGAAGGAGTATGTATTCCTTTTATTTTAAAATATAAGATGTTTTAGCTTTGTGAAATAAGGTTGTCTGATTTTAAATGTCTAGATATACTTCATTCACAAAGAAAAATATCTTATATTTTGAAACGGATAGAGTACTTGCTAGGGGTTGCTACGCCATCTTTTCCTCCCCAGGGTGTGCATGTGGCTCCAACAGCCACAACTTCATCACCGACTGCTTCCACGGGGTTAGCCGCCACATAGCCGTTGGCCTCACCCGTGGGAGAACCTTCGCTGGTTCCGCGAGCCGTGGGTGAACTAACACTCCGACACTCCCCACCAACTACGTTAGCCATTTCATTTGACTCTGTGACCCGCACATGACTGAGTGGCTGGCATATGATGGCGACAGATGGTACCATGGCGATAGAGCAGGACTCCTTGCTCAAAGCAATGTGTCTCAAGGAGGTGCATAATGTTGATCCTACAGGTTCGCCTTGGCCTTCTCAATCCTTTCTTTCTTCTTCCAATTCAACTTATGTCTTCAGATCTTAATAGAGTTGGCATTTGTCTTGGTAGTAATTAAAAAGAAGTTCATATTTTTACTAATCTTTTAAGACACATGGAATTTGAACGTCTTAAGGTTATTCCTAAGTCTTTGAACATGGTTGATACCACATATCTGGACAATGAGGAAGCCAATGCCACAATGGATGGCCATCTTTTTTCTCATCTAGTTAGTTAGGTATCTGAGGTGGACTTAGATAAGGTTGGGCTTCGAGCTTGATATAAACTGAAAGCATCAGGCTAGAAATCTAAATCCTCCCATTCTAAAAAGTGTCAAAAGCCACACAAAAAATGGGCGAAAGTTTCCAAATCTCCATTTTTCCTGACGAATGGCATGTTATTAAATAACAGAGGTCTTGATGACATGGGTAAACACTTGCATATTGCTGATTCTTCTTAGTATTATAATTTGGATTTTATGGCTATCTCCGAAATCGGGTAGACTTGATTTCTCATTAAGTCTTCTTAATTAACTTTCGGGTATGGAGCTGCCCAAGAAGAGTATAAGGCCACTTTTTCGTGAGATGGTTAATCTAGCAAAATATAATACGTGTCATGTTCTCACCGGGGGATTTTAACTTCTGTAGATTTCCACACGAAAAGAGTAAAGACATGTTTGACAATCATTGGCATTTATTATTCAATATAGTCATTAACAACTTGGATTTGCGAGAGGTTTCGATGATAGGAAGGAAGTGTACTTGGGTAAACATCATTGCTAAACCCACATATGAAAAACTAGACTGCATACTGATGGACAATGACTAGGAATCTAAATTCCCTATGGTATCAGTACGGTCTATAGAACGTATTGAGGATCTGTTAGATCATGCTCCAACATTATTGACCGTTGGAATACCACCATAGGGTACTGGTCGTATCAAGTTTTTACTTGGATGATTACACCGTGAGGGATTTCAGGATATGGTAAAATTGGTATGGGAAAGACCAGTTGCGGTACATACCCCAATACAAAGGTCGAAAAATAAAATGTGTGCGACATGCAAGCACCTTGGTGGTTGAGAATGTCATAACACGGGAATTGTTAAAAACACAAAGCATCGACTTTTCTTCTATTATTGATGGCAACGAAGCTTTGGCAGAAGTTTGACCCCTCTCCACACACAAACCTGAGCTCCAGATATAATCAAATGCGCATACAATGACTTCTACATCAAGGGGAGATCCAAAGATAGCAACATTCTAAAGACCAATTCAGACCAATTCATACTAGGAGATCCGAATACATGGTACTTCCATAGTATTGTCAATGGTAGATATAGGAATAAAATTGTTCATTATCTCGTTCAGGATGAGAGCACTACTGAGGCCATGAGCAATTAAAGTCATACATTACAAAGTACTACAATGTTTTTTTGGTGCATAGGAAGAAGGTAACTTCTCTATGGATGAGACTCGAACAGATGATATACCATAGGTTTACAAAGAGGAAAATAACCAACTTACTCAACCTTATTCCGAGGAGGAAGTAAGAAAGTATATTTTCAAAATGGAACACAACAAGGTTCCTGGTCCAGATTGTTTCCCAGCAGAGTTCTACCCAGAACTTCTGAGATGTCATCAAATCGTACCTTCTAGAACAGTTCAGCTTTCTTAATTATGGACATCTATTTTTCCCTAAACTTCCATGAGATGTTTTTATTACCTAAGGTTAATAAATCAAAATGAATTCAACAATACAAGTCCATCTTTCTTCTTAATGTTAGTTTTAAAATTTTCACCAATGTTCTAACAATCAGGCTAAACATGGCAATAAACCATGTGGTTCGTCCCTCTCGGACTGCATTCATGAAAGTTCATAGCGTCGTGGATGGGGTGGTAATCCTTCATGAAACAATACACGAACTACATAGGAAAATTTGAATGGAGTTATTTTAAAATTGATTTTGATAAAATTTATGACAAAGTCTAGTGGTCTTTTCTCTAATAGACTCTCAAAATGAAAGGTTTTCAACATAGTGGCATGCTTTAATCGATAGCTCTGTGTCCGGAGGCAATGTGGCAATCAAAGTCAATGTTGATGTTGGCAAACACTTCTAGACAAAGAAAGGGCTAACATAAGGTGACCCATTATCACCCATGTTATTCAATATAGTGGTTGATATGTTAATATTTATGATTGAGTGCGCAAATCCTGATGGACAAATTGAAGGTGTGATTCCTCATCTTTTTGATGGTGGACTATTTATCCTTCAACATGATGACGATACAATCTTGTTTATGGAATATGACATGAAAATGCGATAAATCTAAAGTTAATCTTATCAGTTTTTTAGCAACTCCCGGGTCTTCAAATTGTTTTTGTAAGAGTGAATTGTTTTCTTTGGTGAGGCTAAGACGAGGTCAATCGGTATGTTGATCTATATGGCTGCAAGAAGGTCATTTTCAAATTAGGTACCTGGGTCTTCTTATACATTATCGGACACTTATAAATGCCAAATATAAACTTGTTCAGGAGAGATTACAAAATAGATTAAGTAATTTCTATCCTTGGGTAGAAGATTTGTTCTCATTAATTTAGTACTAAGTAACAGGGTATTGTATATGATATCCTTCTTCCTTCTTTCAAAAGGACTCTTAAAATAATTGGATTACTTCTGATCAAAACTCTTTTTGCAAGGAGGTAGAGAGAAAGACATGTATCGACTGACTAAATGGAGTGTGATTTTCCTCCCCATGGGCCAGTGTGGGCTAGATATTCATGCCCATGTGGTAAAAAATAGGACTTTCGTCAGTAAATTGACCTTCAAGTTACTTACTAAACAAGGGGTATGACAAACTCTCCTTGAAAGAAAATACTTGGCTTGAGTGTGTTGTCCTTGGTATATCGGAAGCCTAGGGACTCGCATTTCTGGGTTGGCTAATAGCGACGAAGAAACACTTATTCTGTTTGGATCATTTTTAATTAAGGATGGACTGGAAACATTTTGGGAGGACAAGTCGCTAGGCAATGCTACACTCCAGGAAAAGAATCATGCTTTGTACAATATAGTTTGTCATAAGGGTGATATAGTCGCCATGGTCATGGAGTCTTCTCCTTCAAATGTAACGTTTAGAAGAGAGTTAGTTGGGCCTAGGCTTGCATCTTAGAATGCCTTGTTTTAACGCTTGGCTTTAGTCCATTTACCACCAAGTGTGGATGAATTTTGTTGGAATCTACAATAAGTGCTAAATTCTCAGTTGATTCTATGTACAAGGCATTTGTGCATCCTGATGTGCCAGTTGACAACAATAGAAAAATCTAGAAGATGAAAGTGTCCCTTAAGATAAAAATATTTGCTTGGTATGTTCATTGTGGGGTTATCTTTAGTAAAGATAACCTTATCAGGAGGAATTGGCATGGGGTACAACATGTTTTTTGTCATCATGATGAGACAATCGCACATTTATTCATCAAATTCAATTTTTCCCATTCTATATGGTTAATCATCCAAATAGTTTCAAACTTGTATCCACACTGTATTGCTGCCAATATTTTTGGAAATTGGCGCAATAGTATAGTTTAGAGGTTTTCTTAAGGTGAGAGTTCTTGCCATTATTTTGTAACTCTAGCTATGTTATGATAAAGTTTTTAATGACAAAAACTAGTCACTCGTGCAGGTTACCCAACATGGATGACGCCGTAATCTTCATATTGGTCTTCCACCATTGTAGGTGTTTTGCAATTTCTCAATAATGATGTATTTCACCTATTTTTACTTGTTAACTTTGGAGATGTGTCACTATGTGCATCATAGCTTCAATGTTTGGCGGATATCCAATTAGCACCTAGGTTTGATGAATTTTGCTGGAACATATACAAAAATGGTGAACTTTCATTTAGTTCTATGTATAATGTACTTGTCCAACCATACTTGTCAATCAATGATAATAGAAAAATCTGGAAGATGAAGATACCACTGAAGAATAAATTGTTTTTGCTTGGTATCTTCATAGTGGGATTATACTTACTAAAGACAATCTTGTTAAGAGGAATTGGCTCGGGAGTACGACTTGTATTTTTTATCATCATGATGCGATAATTAAACATTTGCTCTTCCAATGTAGTTTTACATGATCTATATGGTCAGTCATACAAACAACTTCGAGGTTGTATCCACCGCTCATAGCGTTGCCAATATTTTTGGAAATTGACTACATGGCATAGATCACAAGTATATAATTTTACTTAGTATTTCGGCGATAACCATTATTTGGTCGCTATAGCTATATAGAAATGATATATATAGTGTTTAATGATAAAAAAATCTCTTTTGCAGGTTATCTACCAGTGAATCAATACACTCTGTTTATAGTTGTTGCTTCATTGTGTGGAGTTTCGTGACCTGTTTACGGATGTGTGTACACGTCTAGAGGACACAACGTTGGACTTTTTTCCGAGGGACTTTTGATAGGACCTCCACCACCTT
This sequence comes from Avena eriantha, assembly GCA_910589775.1. NCBI lineage: Eukaryota > Viridiplantae > Streptophyta > Magnoliopsida > Poales > Poaceae > Avena > Avena eriantha. Next base: position 445,645,317 of record OU342746.1, read on the forward strand.
AGGCGTTTTATTATTTCTCATTCTGACCTGCAATTCACCTTTTTTCTGTTCCGATACTTTGAACTTGTGTTGGTTGTGTTCATCTTAATTATGAGAGGCAGGGTGTAATGCTTAAAAAAATCTGTAATTAATAAAGCATATAAATGTGCATCTTAGCTATGCTGAAGCCGAGTATAATATTTAAATCTTTTTAACTAATAAAGGGTCACTTATAAAGAAAACAAACTTAGCATGCTGGTAGTATGGTCACGTGTATCGTGGATGGCACCGGTTCAATTCCAGCCAAAGATTATTGTTTTTACCCCTCTCTCTTGTGTTGCTGGGCTGGCCCAAAACATTTTGTAGGCCACGGGAAACAGCATAAAAGAAGAACAAAACAACGATTTTTTCACAAATCTCGGCAAGGTCCTCACGTGAAATAGACCTAGATGAGAGTGTGCCCACACAACTAAATTTTGTATCTTAGACTAACTATAGTAGATCTCCTAAAAAGTGATCTTCTAAACTTGTTTTAGAGGATTCTTCAAAACCATTTTACATGATATGAAAGGCTCTTCCAAATCAGTTCCTAATTATTGACCTATAAATCTTCATTCAGGCCTTGTTTATTTCTCTCGTATTTTCATCCCAAGAGGTTTGAGGATGGGAGGAGATTTGGTGTGTTCACCTAATCTCTCCAATCTCATCATACTCTTCCTAAAAATACACTAGTATGGTGGAAAAAAACTAATCTTGGCAAAAATAAGAAGATATGCTGGGATATCTCCGGATTATCCCGTCCAAACCGGATTACAAGATTTTGCAGGATTTGAGATAATCTCTTCTTATTTCCATAAATACACTAGCGAATAGGAGAGAAGTAAACAAGGCCTCAAGTGAAACCTACTCATATGCGAGAGTCTTTAATTGTCTACTCTATTTCCAAACGGTGCCGATGTGCCACTAGGATCCCAACTGGATGCGTGCTGCATGCTCGGGTATCATCGTCAAGTTACACCACAATCCCAAGGGTTGAATCTAGAGCGGGTATACTTTTTCGTTAAAAGTTATTAGTACGTATTCAAGAGTAACAAACAACTAACTGATATCACCAATCACACAATTGAATATCGTGAGAATGGAAATGAATGATCACGTGGGTCCACTAAGACACTGAATTCGCAAGGGTCCGACTAAAAACTTGAACCTTGAACCGCCCTAAGTATGTAAGTTTGAATTGTTTGCGTACCACAAAGTAGTTATTTTTTATATTGGTGGAGTAATTTTGCATATTATCTCCGTAGCACTAACTACCACATGGCAAATGTGGTAAATTAATATCTTAGTAACACTAATCAATATTAAAGGATTATTTCATTATTAACATAGTTAACTATTTTATCATCATATTGATTGTTTTAGTCAAGATTTGTTTTCAAATTTATTTCTAAGCTCTTTACCTTTTATAGTTAATAATTCACTCTTTGTTTGCTGGGAACATATTTTACTCTATGGGAATGAAAAATAGCAAATGTGGCTCCTAAATCTGATTCGGTGCAAAAGCACGGCATATTCGGCCCATTCGAGAGGTTCTCTCATGACATTGCCGAGAATATTTGGACTGCCACGCCGACGAGAAATTTGGAGATGTGCTTGCGAGGCAAGCACACAAAGCATGGCAAGGTAGATGGCGTCACTACCGAGGCTTCCAGGCAAGAGAGCTATGTCTCCCACTCTGCACAATGGCTTGCTCGATTCTATAGGCGCGGCAGTAAGGCAGTGGAGGAGGCGGGTTGCCACGCAGAGGTAGATAGCCTCGGCGTAGCGCGCGGCCGATACGATGGCCTGTATGGCAGCACGAAGCTCATGTTTTTTGGCATGGCGGGCGGTCTTTGCGGTGACGATGTCGAATGCTGCACAGGACAGGACGGAAGAGGTGGCCCATGGCGGCACGCGGCAACACTGGCATGAGACTTCTGGTGCCTAAGGTGCATGGCGATTGGCAGTGAATCTTCTCATGGGCGGTTACTAGCCATCGTTGGAGATCGGTGGCACAATCAAGCTCAGCTGCTTCTCCAAATCACCATCCTGAAATTGGCCTGACGGAAAAGTATTTTCCCTCACGAAACCAGAGTAAAGGTTTTCATGGTTAGGGTGACCTTTTAGTAATCGTGTTGGTGATCTTCTACTCCAGTATTCTTAGAGAGCTACACTTAATAACTTAATAAGCTTAAAAAATCAGTATCTCATGCAGTAAAACGTGTTGACGGCTAGTATATGTCTATCTGAATTAATATGAATATATGTATGTATGTAGGATCGAGAAACATACCGGCGGCATGCAGTGTAGGATCAAATCTAACAACCTCTCGATAATGATGAGCGAATGACTCCGGCCGGCAGATGAGTACCTTTTTTTTGGTATCATGTAGGAAAACTGTATGTATATATTTAGAAGGAAAACCCACAAAGTGGGAAAGTGTCCAACATCGGTACTACCATAAAGTCAGGTTCTCTGCAGTCTGCACTCAATCTGCCTTTTCTAGCTTCACACGACTCGATTGATTCCATTCTAGGCGTATTACACGGTTTATCCATATTCCTTCCTTGTGTGTAACATGGAAAGAAACGAAGAGCATTAAAGCATTCTTTAAAGTTTCAAAGACCTCAACAAGAAAGCATCTCATAAAACGAACGGGAAATGCTTTTGCAAGAATTAGTCAAAAAAACTAGGTATATGAGATGGCATGCATGTCTCCTTTTTCCAAAGGCCTATATATTTTTTCTTCCAAAAGGCAAAAAGACATACACTAACTTCAACCAATCCTTACAAGACCATCCTTAAATAATAGAATTTATCACGATTGTGTCCACAGCTCACACGAAATATTGGGACTGCAGCACAACGAATCGAAGAATTAGAGAAATTCCACCAGTCGACGCCGATTCGCTACGTATGTATCCCTCTACAGACCTGACATCGGCTGCCATTACATTGGGACAGCTTGCAGCATGTTTGACTAGTTTTATTATATGTGGGACTTTCCCTTTGTCCTGCCAACATGATAAAAAAATGTTGTCTTTCGACATGTGGGACCCGACACACAAAGATGAAAACAAATATATATATATATATATATATATATATATATATATATATTCTTTCTAATATGTGGGAGCAAGCACTTAGCCCGTCAGTAGCTAGAAAATAATGGTCAACAAAATCTATCCCTAAGGCCCCCCAAGTCTAATATGTGGAAACATAACGTCTATGGAAAAAAACAGTTTGAGCCTAGTTTGAGTCGAATGTGAGTATGCATGTTAGTTGTTTGTTGAATGAACTAGACGCGAACTGATTGAACAAACCTTACATTTATCCACTTACTAAATGAGTATAGATAAAAGACAATAAGTAGAACATAGTATGAAAGGTCTTTGATGCTTTGCGTATGTTTATCTTTTGAACCTACCAACGTCCGCTTGTGCTTCCATCCTGTTATACTACTCTAGCAACCTCCGGGAAGCAGCACATAGCCGTGTGAGTAGCGATGAAGCGTAGGGTCAAGAAAGTCTATCCCCAAGCTCTCCTAAGCCTCGAAGTGGAAGCTCTGGACTTGGCAAACGACTACGAAACCATGCCGATCACGTTCGGTTGTTCTCGGCAGCACAATAGGATTGATCTTGCCAACTTGGCAACATGCATCTATTACTACAGGAACATTAGATCATGGAAAGAAAATACTTTGAGCCAAGTTTGGATCTAATGTGAGTACTGCACATTATGTGTTTTTTCATAAACTGGATGGGAACTAAATGAACAAATCTTAATTTTATCCATAGATAGATCACAACCTTCTAAATCTTCGATGCTTATGTACTTGTCCATCTTCAGAGGCAGAGAAAATTACAATTTGCCTAAAACATGGGCCCGAACACTGTCAAGCCAGGGGTAAGTTTGTTGGTGTTTGATGCTAATGGACCAAGTTCGTTGCCATTTGATGCTAAGGGACCAAGTTCAATGGTGCTTTTCGGTAAGGGACAAAGTTGAGGCATGTATTACTATAAGGGACCAAGTCCGACGAAACTAAAATAGAAAAGGGTTGCCGCATATCTGACGAAACTGAAATAGAAAAAAGAGTGCTCAAATCTGACAAACCATAAATATATCCCAACATTAGAGGTTATAAATAAATAGAGATCAGGTGTGTGCATTGCATTCATGCATAGAAAATCTAGATAATTTTCGCGCTTTTGACTAAAAGTTGTGAAAGTGATTGAATTCTCTTAACTTGATGGAATTGAAGTAGATCATCAAGTTGAGTGTGATAAGTTTCTGACATGACCTTTGCTAAAACCTTATTTTGGGTAAATGTGATTTTATCTATGGGGTATATCAAATGGAATAAAAACTAAACCCACAACACGTTGCATAAGGATTAATACCAGATCTTCTAGGGGTCATATCAAGGTATTCTTTACAACAACTCATGGATACCAAATCAAGTATATAACTAAAGCAAAAGGAATTCAATAACCAAATCCTGATCTATAATTTGCATATCAATCCCTAACATGAACATCATAGTATTTCTTAAACATTAATTCTTGAACTTATAATAAGTAGAACTGAAATAGAGTAAAGACTTTCTATAATAGACATTAGTTTATTTGTCATTACCTCTACTGGACTAGGTTCTAGTATTATGTAATCATGTCTGATGATCAATTATTGACATTTTTACTCTTGACTGACTATATTGTTCCTTTCAAAGTCTTGAAGGAAATTAATAAGAAGAAAGAAACCACATATACTATAATGTGATATCATCTTTAGGATGAGTCTTAGAGAAGAATCACGCCATTGGGTAGTGGAGGAGTTAAATCACTCATGGGTTAACTAGAAGAATTATATATTCTAAAATATGAGTGGCAACTAAGAGTTGTAAGGAAACTAGTAAAGTAAGTACCAAGGAGTAGTTGTTGGGTCCACTAGGTATAACCATGGAGTACACTCTCTTAGCATCATGTAACTTCTAAGAGAATAGTGTAGTGTTGGTTCACTGCTTAATTGATAATAGATCTTATGTAGGCAACTGGAAACCTAAGCTATAGGTGATCAAGTATGGTGGTAATTATTCTTATGTCACTAAGAGAATTTGATAAGGTGTTATTGATTTGACATTGGTATAGCAAGTTAGGCCAAACCTTAAATTGTTATGCTATCCTAGCTTGGTCATTATAAGTCAAGCTAGTGTAAGATGAAGGGTGGTATGTGAGTTACTTGAGAAAGCTGAAGTCGTGATATTATGACCAAGCTATATCTGAAGCCACCAGACCCGATAGGGTTCCGAGTCTCTGTGTTATATAGTGCTAGTACCTGGATCGACTCACTAGCACACACAGTTCAAGATGTAATATCACGGAATAAAGGTCTTAATTCTATTACATCGAATGATGCAGAATATAACATAGTTTAAAACAAGTTGCATAGCACAAGGGCTAGCTCCTCATAAACAAAGTTCAACAGCGGAAGACTAATAAAAGTTAAGGAGCTCCATTCAAATGCCACATACGAAGCATGCTGAGTCGGGACTCGTGGCCCTAACCTTGAACTTCAACCATCTTCAGGTAAACCTTCAACATGAAACGTTGCAGCCACGAAGGGTCAATACTTTGAATGTATTGGCAAGTGTCACTAAAATGGGGATATAATAATCTAATCAGGCAAAATCAATCAGCTCTTCTTAATCTATTCTTCTGTGGGTCAATCCAAACAGTGATCGAGCCAAAGGGGAATGAGAGGGGGAGAGACCCCCCAGACGATCTCGTTTTCCCTCGATAACGATCTCGTTTTCCCAGGCGACACCCGGCCAGGCCAAACCCAGGCCATCGGATGTCGCCTGGGAATGCTAGATGGAAGGAAAAAACGAGCGGTCCAGCCCTGTCGGCGATACATCCCACTTCCTCACCGAGATTCGGCTCTCCCGTGACATAGAGCCCTCTCCACACACCCTCGCCACCCTGCGGCGTCGGCACTGCCCCGCGCTACCACGGCAAGCCCACGCCGATAGAAAGACCCACCGCCACTGCAACATCCCCTTCCTCGTGGTTGGCCTTATTTGCCTTTCTCTTGGCGTCTCCGGCAGCTCCGTTCCAAGCTCGTGTCCACCACGCCCACGAAGTGTTCGGTGTTTTTCCTACTCGGCCATGCACTCCGACAAAGAGGAGATGTTCGTCCTGCTGTTGGAGAAAGAGAACGTTGTAGCCGGAAGATGAAGAGCATATGCAGATCCTTGGCTACTTAGCCAGAATGTACATGTAGAATGTAGAGTCAGAGCGTGGAGGCTCGGCGAAGGGACACCGGAAGTGCAAGGCAAGGCAACAGATGGAGGGCTACTGCCTGTTGTACACCGACTACTTTGCCGACAACCCGTTGCATGAAGAGGTCGTGTTTCCTCGTTGTTTCATGATGTGCCAGAAACCCTTCATCGAGATTGTGTATGATATCCAAGAGTTCAACCCCTACTTCGTGTGCAAGAAGGAATGCACCAGCATGGTAGGGTTTTCCTCACTGTAGAAGTGCACGATGCCGATGAGGTTGCTTGCATACGGAGCTCCAGGTAACACAACTGATGACGATCGATGAATGGACGAGTCCATCGCCATTGATTGTTTGTACAGATTTTGTAGAGTAGTGGTGACATTGTTTGGGCCAGTATACTTAAGATCACCCAGTGCTGAAGACATTGCTCGGATCTCTGCGGTTAATGAAATAAGAGGATTTCATGGGATGCTTGGAAGCATCGACTGCATGCATTGGCAATGGAAGAACTGTCCATTTTCTTAGCAGGGAATGTATAAAGAACACAAAGGAGCTTGCAATGTGATACTCGAGGTAGTTTCTACACATGATCTCTGGATTTGGCACTCCTTTAACATGGCAGGATCGAACAAAAATATCAATGTCCTCTAATCCTCTACTCTCTTTGCCAAGCTTGTTGAGGGTCATGATCCTCCAGCGGACTTTGAGATCAATGAGCAGCACTACAATAAGGGATACTATCTTGCAGATAGCACCTATCCAAGATGGTTAACATTTGTGAAGACTATCTCGAGCCCCATGCTCCCCGAGCATTTCCAGTTTGCCAAGGAATAAGAAGCTTGCAGGAAGGACGTGGAGCGGGAATTTGGTGTGCTCCACCAGAGATTTGCAGTTGTCAGATTTCCTCCTATGAACTAGTCAAAATATCAGATGTAAGAAGTGATGAACTGTTGTGTGACCTTGCACAGTATGATCATTGAAGACGAGCAGAAGCATCTAGTGCATGAGGTCGAGCAGGCGCAACCATACTACAGACAGGAGCCTCTTGCAGAGCCTGATCACCAGGTGCTGGCATGGTGGGATGTCTTCATCGCTATGCGTCAGGAGACGAGAGTACATGTGGATACGGAGAGGTAACACATAGTTTGTTCTAATTTGTTTTCATTTTATGCCGAACTATATTGTGTTTCGTTTGTATGCCGAGCTATGTCGAACAATGTTTTGTATTCATTATTAATGCCGAACTATGTGATCAAAATTATGTTTGTGTGAATTTGCGCCGAATTGTGGTGAAATATCGCCAAATTTGCCGAAAATTCGCCTGCCGAAAGTTCCGTCCATCCGGGCGCTATTAGGTGCTGAATTTGGGCCTGAGAACATCCGACGAGTGGGGGTGCTCTTCTATTCGGATAAGAGAGGTGAGCCTCCGGTTTTCAGACGTACGGTGCGATGCACCCACACAACTTTGTTTGAGAGCTTTATTCACCATAAAGCAAACGTAGTCTCCAAGCAAAGCATATCATGCATTACGTATCCTATATATTTTTAAGACCCTCGATTGAGGAAAAGCAGAGCCACCGCCTCCAAATCTATTAATCGTTTGTCAAACATCAAACGAGGTAGATCGACACACGATCGAGCGAGAGATGCATCAGGTAATTGTTACGTACGTACCATATATACTTAGGAATCAATGCGAACGCGCGCATGGCAGCTAGCTAGCTCCACTAATAATTTCAGCGCGCTCGCTCTCAATCGATCTCTGGAAATGCAGGGTTCATTGTTGTCTGGGAGTGGCGATGGCGACAGCGGCAAACTACAACTAAAAGCCTACGCGAGGGCTGAGGTCGAGGTGCAAGGAAGGCACAATGGCTGCATCCCTGTGATGTTGAGCATCACGGCAGCGTCGGGAACGGCGGCGGGGAAGCCGCAGCAACGGCCGGTCGACCTCGTCGTCGTTCTCAATGTCCGCGAGAAAGGGACGAAGAGGCAGAAACTTCTGGTGGAGGCCGTGAAGGTGGTCGCGGAAAAGCTCGATCGCGAGGCCCACGACAGCCGCCTCGGCATCGTCGGTGGTCAGTCGACCTTGTTCCCGTTTACCGCCGGAAGGAGCAGAGTTGCGGGGGCCACCAACGCGGTAATGGTGTATTATCCACAATCGAGTTACACTTACACCTCTATGGAACGAGCCTTGGCATCGGCTGAAAAGGTACATTACCCATGTTTTCTTTTCTTCTGTTGAGTTTCACCATCTAGTTAAATCTAGCTTAGTCGTCGCCTGATGTCACCTCACATACGTTGATCCTTCCCTTACATTATACTACTACTGTACTATTCTGTTTCTCGGGTTACGTTCTGCCTTTGCTTTTCTCATTTCTCCTGGCTACGCTAATTTAAAACTATGTTGCACTAATCTTAATCGGAAATAAATAACATATCTCAACATGTATGGATCACAATAAAATAAAACTTGATAGGCTCTCATTTGTAACCGGACAAATCTTAGTTGCAAGTGAATTGCAACAGAGAATCTTATGTGGGCCCAGTTGCAGCACTCAACCATCACGAATCATACCATTAAATCTAATAATTAGGAACAATTTTCTCAGTTGTAACCCACTTGCAGGTGAAAATAACTCAGTCTCAATCCATGTGTAATCAGAAAATGTCAATTGCAATATCTCAGCCACAACCCACTTGCAGCTGAAAAATCTCGGTTGCAACTCACGGGCTACACGAAACACAACAACAAATTCAATAGTTAATTTTTCTCAGTAACAACACACTTGCAACTAGGGAAAAACTCAGTTGTAGCCCACATAGTATTATTAAATACTAACAAATGCTCATGTGTTGTAACCGAAGAGACCCACACAGAAATGGTAATGCTAGCGGGAGCGCGTACTCTGCGTACTCTATGTAGATACTCTTCACGCCCCCTTCCGATGACCTTTGCATCGCCATGGTTGCAACCTCATGGTCGTTCTAGAGAAAGACATGTCCCGACGTTAGTGTGTTCCAGTCATGAGACGGTGGCCACTAGCTCTACACACGGCCGAACCCCGACGTCCGTGAACAAACATTGTGCGCTGTGTAGCCTTCATCAGAGAGCATATCAGCCTCCATCTTCGACGCCTTCAATGGTGTGGTGAAGCTCGCCGGACATGTTTTGTCATCACGTCCTCGTCTTGCTAGCTTCACGGCTATTGATGCTTATTGGGAGTCCTGTCTTTGGAAACCGTTGTGTGCATGCAGGAGTCAATCTCCAATTTGTTTTGTGTTTCCTAATAAAATACGCGCATATGGTGGTTTGCGAACGAGCGTACGCGCGGTTGGCTCGCTCTAGGCTGTTTTGATTCAGATCGGTCTGTGGTCTCTTCTTACGTGCGTGCCAAGATGGGCAATTAGGACGAAAGCAAACAGTTGGTGGTAATATGCGGTTTGGTGGAAGAGCAAAATGGTTCAAAAAAAGATATAGGAGAGAAATACTCCATCGTTATTATTAGGTATAGATTAGTTGTAACCCACTTATTAGTATGAAAATTTTAGTTGCAACCCACCGGCAACTCCTAGGCCGAACGAACCACACCACTATGCAAGTCCAATGGACCGAATTTTTTTCTCAGTGGCAACTCACTTGGAACCGGAAAAAAGTTCGATTACAATTGACATGCAACTTTCTCCTCAAATGTAGTTCCTCTGTTTCATAATATAAGATGTTTTTGCTTTTGTAAAACGAATGTATCCTGACATCTTGTAATGTGTAGATTCGGAGTGAACCTACACACTAAAAGATGTCCAGATACATTCGCTTCACAAAAGCTGAAACATATTATATTTTCAAACGGAGGGAGTATCACGGTATAATCAGTTAATGAGTTGCCCCAGCTCTAACATAATGATCGATCAACAAGAAATTGCAAAACCGAAAAAACAAGGTGCAAACACAACAAGCTGACGACTGTGCACCAAGTTGGCAACGTACAACTGGCTGACATGAGATACTAAAGTTTTTTTAGCTGGTAAAAAAGATACTAAGGTTCTTCTAACTTGTATGTACAGAGAAAAAAAAGAGCAAAGGTAAATCAGTTCTGCAAAGAAAAGCAAAGGTAACATCCGGGACGAGAAAAAGGCCCAATCCCATGAGGTCCATCTTTACTACTGGAATTAACAAGCGCAAAAATAGCCCACATGAGAACAGGGTTCATGATTCTGCATGTACGAATCTTCATCAAAATCAAACGATTCCCTCGTCGAGTGACATTTAACAAGTTTAGGTACGGCCTGAGAACTAGAAAATCTGATTATAAAGGATGATGGTATATTTTTTTGTATTATATAATTTCTTATTGGTTAAATTAATGATCAAGATATATGTGCAAGACATATAAACCTAGACGGAGGGAGTATGTTGAATTGGACAAACAGGTCTATCCTTCGTGGGAAGCCGGAGTCGTACTTGTTTCCTTGCTCCGGTTCGCTCCACCTCACCTGGCAAGAGGAGTTTGGGCGTTTGGGACAACTTCACCTGCTCCACTGTTAGATTGATGGAGAGGAGTTATCCGAAACACACCCTAAGATCGAGCTATGTGATGACTAGCTAGCAATTTTTTTAGCTAAATTCCACCGATCCATTAACAATTATCAACACTAGTACAAAGAGTCCTAAAAGTAATAAAATTTACAAATAGGTCATTGAACCACCTAGCTAGCATATACTTCCTCCGTTCACTAATGTATTCTAGTCTTTTTTTCCAGTATTTAGACATGTTTTAGTGTATAGATACACTTATTTTAAAGTGTATCTAGTTCAGTTTAAAATATTTAAAATGTCTTATATTAGTGAAGGAAGGGAGTATTGACCACGACACTCCTAACTGATATAAACCGTCCATATTGCTGGTGATCTAGGTACTAAGTAGTACCTCTTAGAGCAACGTTAACATGTGATGTATTATAAGGCACCTAAAATAGGTCACTTAGCACTACAAATTATACATCACCAAAAAGTGGTTTAACATCACCTATGTAGTTTCTATTATTTCAGATAATGTAATTTATAGCACATGTGTCACACTAGGTGTTGTATAACAGGTCACTTAGCACTACAAAATCCTTCATATTCGACGATTCAAACTTCAAATTCAACAAATCATACTTAATTTCGAACACTTCTAATTCATTTCAGCTATTCGATAATTCAAACTCGACTCTGTCAATAGATAGAAACTAATCTTCGATATTTTGACCCTAAACTTTGAGACTTTCACCCTAAATTTTCACACTTTGACCCTAAGCTTCAACATTACGATAGAACCTAAAACTCGACGTCATCGGAGCTAAACTCGAAACTATCTAGAGATCATCCCAGTCATCATGGTCAGAGCTATTGAGGTCATTCCAGAAATCTGAGTCAACCTCGGAGGAGGAGCCCGACAAGACGACAAAGTGGAGGGGCCAGCCTCCGATGCTGCAGCCTCAGCCTTCTTGACATATTAATTTAATAAATATAGTTTTTATTTAGAATAAGAAATAGAGAAGAACTAGGGTTCAAACCTTTAGGGGATTTTGCAAAAACAAAACAAAAAATTGGACTTGTCCATTGAGTAAAAAGAAGGGCCAAGGCTTAGGGTTTTTGAAACTTCTCATAAGAGAGAGAGGGGCTTTATGGTTTATACAGATAAAACAAAAGAACTTCTAAAATTTGATTGAAGGATAATTTTGAGGGCTTTTATCGAAAACGTGTAAAGTGACATGGATGTGATGTTATGTTGATGATAAAAACAAAACAAGCAAATATTAAATAGGGGTGTTTTCCGGGTCGCTACAACTATCTTAGTAATAGATACTTCCTCTGTTCGCGACTAGCTCGTGTTCTAGGTTGGAACAGGGACAGAAATCGAAAAGGAGTTCTTTTTTTATCTTAACCAAGTTAGTAAAAAACGTTGTTTCATTTTTCCTTCATTATACGTCATATCTTCTATTACCCCAAGACCTTAGTCGCGTGTTTTGTTACTTTTATTTACATGACCCCATCATGTTTGGCGCATGCCAACATTAAAGATACTGCATTGTCACCCCTAGAACAACTTATAATTGGTTTTTTCGTCCTATTATTGATTAGTTCTCTTAGTCCAGTGATTAGCTAAAATTAATCGAAATTAAATGTGTAATTAGGCCCTATCGCTGCGCATACCTAGCCCTAGCTGTAATTAGTTTTTTTAGTCCATGGATTTTCTTCCAAGTGAGTTCTCCAGTATAGGTTGGCCCTAGAAATCGCTGAGTAAAGCTTAGCCCTAAATTTTATATGGTCTTAAAGGCGAGGTAAGCAGGCTGAGGCGCGCATAGCTCATCATCATTATCTTTGACGGTAAAGATGTCATTGGCTTTTTTGCTTGCCCAAATTAATGGTCAAAGATTACATTGTGTGGCACCCACCGTATTTATATAGTAAGGGCGCCCATGATACAAAGTCCGACTCATACAGTACTTGTACCCTATCCACATCTAGCTAGTATAACTCAAAATCCAAACATAACCCAGCACGTATATATGTAACTTTTGAACAAACACAGAGGAATAGATTTTGGGTCTGTGTTAAGTATTATAAGGAAAGGGCTATTTCTTAATCTCAACCATATTACATTTGCATCGTAACATTTTCAAAAGGGGCCGGGTGTATATATGCTACTATATATATACTCCCTCCGTTTAGAAATATATAAGACATTTTAGCTTTGTGCGTCGAATGTATCTAGATATTTTTTAGTATATAGGTTCGTAGAGGTTTGTAGTGAACCTATGCACTAAAATGCGTCTAGACACATCTATCTATTTTCCCTCAAAAAAAGACACATCTATCTATTCTATCTACTATATACTAAAAGCAATATAAGGGTGTTTTTCGAGGCACGAGGTTGATCCACATATGCTTAAAATATATAGTATGTTGATCTATATTTTAACGGTTTAGATTAAAAGATAAAGAAGTGTTACGTAAAAAATTAAAGTGTGTAGACACGAGTATATGACACGTACGTTTAAAAGGAAACTAGACTCCGACTCTCGACATGTTACGGAAATGTTTGCAATCTCCGTACCTGGTCTTTCGGCTGTCTCAAGGGACCGTGACAACATCTCAAATAAAAAAGGGAACCGCCACAATTTGCAAACCTTGCCCACCATGCTCGTGGCACTCTGAACCTTGGCTAACAGAAACAAATGGCAGAGTTCACAATATAAACAACCGTCTCATATGGCTAGACCAAAATAATGTCTTCTTAAGCCTTCCCTCTACCACGCATCTTCTCACGAGATGCAACAAAGAGCACCAATCTACCTAGGAGGAACTCGATGGTGTCTCGCACTATCTATCCTGGATCAATAACATCAAATTAAGCATGTCGCCGTGGTTGTCAAGCTCCTCGGCGACCAGCCGTGCTGAACTACTGACCTGGACTGAAAAGGAGAATACCTGAACCGATATTTGGCCGTTGCTAATGAAGACCAAGCGGAAATCGAAGTAGGCAAAGATGACTCTGACATACGTGAAGCAATAGAACCCTTAGATATGTAATACTCCCTCCGTCTCAAAATAGATGTCGGATGTTTCTTACGTGAATCAATATTTGGGTTTCTTACCTGAATATTATACCATTAGATTCATCATCGTATAGAAATATTTTCAGTAAAATTGATTGTAAGCAGGGTCATCTAAGGGCGAAGAACACCTCTGATGATTAGAATCAGATGCTTTGGCGGACGGTGAGCTATTAAATCTTGCTATATAAAACAAAAAAATAAGAGGAAAGATACAATAAATAATTTAGCCAGCATAAGATGAAGAGAGATACGATCGTAAGAATTTTTTTTAATATACAACCATGCGGGGCGGGTTACTCAAGATAAATTATATGTTAGACCATAGTTCTTCAGTAATGCAGCAAATTAATATCTCCCTAACGGATTTGGCACAACAAGGTATAGCTTACGGATGATTTTGACTCCTAAACATAACCCAATGCACGTGCTACTTTACTCTCTAATATAGATAAGTTCCTATGCCACGAGTGGGTGGGTCCTGTTGTTGGGATTCAGATTATCAGTAATTCATATATATTAGATACTGAAATGGAAGGCTTTAAGTAGTTCAATTTGAACTATTAGAAAGGTTTAAATTTAGGAACCGAGGTAGTACAATTATCAAAGTCAACATGTTATATTACAAATAAACATGAGGGTCTAGCACAACAATGACGTGATGATCTTAAGATATTTGAACGGAGGTCGAAAATATACCTCCACATTGGATATTATATTTACCGCAACATCCTTGGTGGTTAATGAAACGTAATATTATGTATATCACACGTAATATGAATATTCTTAAAACGCTGAAATCATCTCTCAAACACTCTTAACTAAATAAAAATGATGCCCACCTTGCTAGTTATATACTAAAAGCAATATAAGATGTTATTTGGAGACACCAGGTTAATCCACATAAGCTACAAAAAATTACACCGTTGATCTTATATATAATGGCTGAGATTTAAAGCCCCAACTAAAGTTAGGTAACTATTGTCACGTTCAACCAACGTGGAGTTAACCAAAAAAAAAATAACAGTTACAACCGTCATATAGATGCATACATATAACACGTGGAAGTTTTGTTTTAGGCAACGTCAACTAAATTATTTTTTGCCTTGCCGGTTTTTACTGGAAATAACAGTCCTGGCCTTTCCTAACTTCTCCCTAATCACGGCGCACAGTAGTATTTCGCACATAGAAGTGGGATCCAATATCAGGTAGGAAAAACAGTCCTTGCCGGATATGTGGGTGTGCATCAGATATGCTTATGGAAATTATCTTCAAACTACGACTAGTAGAAAATCTGATATGTGGCGCATTTTTGCTGTTCCGAAGGAACTAAACAGACATGTTGCTTGGTAAGCACATGGTAGATTTTGGCTACGAGGTAAACTTGGTATATAGGAAAAAATGAGTGAGTATAGGGAGAAAAAATAAGGACAAGCCATTATTTTCTGGACTACTAATAGTGAATGGTGTAGAGTGTTTCCATTTTTTCCCCCAAATCTCTCTTTTATAGTGTGCATGCACGACTTTGGAAAGGAGAAGAATTCTAGCACGTGTATACATAGTTAAGGTCGAAAATTTAACATACCCACTTTTTAAATGTCGTGTATTTTGAACGGATGTAATATATATGCGAGCAGTTAAAACTTTGTCAAGATTGAGAATAACTATTTATTTCAGCTTATATCCATAGAATATATTTCCTTCTTTATTGATAAGAAATTTAAAATTATTTTTGAGTTGCATTGTTTGACATGTTTCGTATCAAGATAGTTTATTCTTTACGATTAAGTATCTTGGGATTTTTTTTCTATAGTTCACCCTCAATATAAAAATACAATCTTTGAGCATAAATATGTAACAATATATTTTTATCAGAGGTTCTACGATATGGATAGGCAAACTTTTGCGTTGATATTAATAACTTCCAACCCCTTTTAAAAACAATAGGATGTGTCATTGCAATCACATAGTACATTGTTTACAATGTGGCCATGTTATATGCCGCTAAAGGTAATGTGTTTGAATAATATTTCAACCACAACATGTATAATTTCGTAGCTTTGCACCTAATCACAACACACATTTAAAATTTTAATTTGACATCTTGAGGTAAGAGCATAAACACAACACACATGGTGAATGTTATGGTATCTCCATAAATACACAACTTTCATGTAGTTTTAAAATTAAATACGACTATAATATATTGTTTGTGAGGAAAACAATAGGGGGCTCTTTTTCAATAAAAGGAATTATTTTAATATCAAGAAGTATCAATTACAGCAAACCTCGGTAACAACTCCAAATCTTAGGAGCAATTTGAGACATTGAGAATGCGTCCGCTGATGTCTAGATGATAAAAGATGGTTAAGTCACATGAGACATTTATTAGCAATGCATTTATGATGATTAAAAATGCAGATTACTTAAAATCGCATAATATGAACTATGAATTTATTACGCTTTCGTTATATTGGAGTTGATGCCCTCGCATTTGCGAGGCTACCATGCTAGTATATACTAAAAGCAATATACGATGGTTTTTCGAGGCACGAGGTTGATCCACATCTACTAAAATTATATGCACTGTTCATCTTAATTATCATGGCCAAGATTTAAAAGATTAAAAGTTACGCAAACTATTGTCACGTTACATAGACATGTTGTACACGTATAAGAATATACAAACAAGGAAACTCAACTCCACCAACACGTCTCCCAAAAAAAACTCCAACTACATGTGAAACATACAGTCCCGATGTCTTCCCTCAAAAAAAAAAAAATCAGTCCCGATTCTTAGATTCTATGTTTTGCTCACATAATGCCCTATCCCTATCTCTGCCGACATGACTTTGCGCCAGTGAGTCAGCAACGTTCTATACTCCCATCCTATGCCCTATATCCTTGCTCAATATTGATTGTGAAACCGATCGCTCAAGCTAATCGGATGGGAGTTTCCATCAGCAGAACTGCAGGGCATAGGCGGCAATGTGCGCGGCGACAAAAAAACAGCACATCGAGGCACATGCATGTTCGATTCTTAAGTCCGGTAATCCAATTCTGTTTTGGGGAAACTTTGGTCAGGTTAGGCATATGTACAAAATTCCCATTTAATAAAAAGTTGCAGAAGAGTCGAATCCTACTTGAGTCTATGTTAGAGCATTATTGGCCATTGTTCCATGCAGGGGCGGAGGCAAGTGGGGGCTAGCCCTCAACATTTTGCACGAGGCTGTACAGGGAGTATACGCTGTAGTAAGTACATGCGCTAGTGGCTGGAGGTCATTACATGATTAATTAACCCATGTGTTTTAGGGCCATAGCTAATCTACTGGCTCTATTCGCATATCTGCGCCCAAGCCCAAGTAACAGCCCATGTTAGGTACTAGGAACCGTTTTCTCTCCTAGTCAAGCGTCTCCACCTAGCTACCAATCGATTCTAGGCTCCTAGTCCTGTAGCTTCTACCGCCGCCGCCACTATGCTTGTTGTCGCATGAGACATGCCATCGATCCGTCGTTCTAGCGAAGGCCATTCTACGTTGTCGTTTCGTGATCCTGCTTCGATCTACCAGGTTGCATACGCTCGTGTCAACAAGTCGTGCAATAAACGGTCGATCACCGCAGGCTTCTACTCTCAATACTCAAATCTAAAGGTATATGACTAGTACCTTTTGAACTTGCACAATCTACACATTAGTCTAACTAATTAGTACACCACATCAAATTGGTCGACTAGCTTGTCAATCATGTAACTAAAAATGATTTAATTAAAATATAACTTCGATGCTATTTTCTATATAGAAGTTATAATTTCTTATGTTTGGTTTGATGACTGTAGTCGTCCACCATCTATATGCTGTGATTTGCTTAGACGGGGAAGGTTGGTGAGGGGGGTCTAAGATTAGATCGTCAATTGACAAATAAAAAGACTTAGTCAACTTAATCCTCAGAAAAAAGACTTAGTTGACTTACATGTAGCGAAGCTCGTTTTGTATCACCGACATATATCGGTACCGTTTGATGCCGATGCATGTTATATTGAAATATGTCATGTTCTATCTCATGTGCAAGACTTTCTTTCTTCGCCCCCCTCATGCCCAAATCCTGGCTCCGCCCCTGGTTCCATGCATGTCATTCGGGATCGATAGGATCAGATTTTTTAAACTGCTCCGAGGTTCTATCTGTTGCAATGCGGTGATACTTTTCTATCAACTTAATGATCTGACTTACACGTGATTTTTGTTATAAGAATAACTCGAACATAATCCAGACTAAAATTGAATCCAAAATTAAATCCGTAAACTTGAATTTAGGTCCTGAAGTATGTGTCAAGATCTGTATCCAAACTATATAAACAAAATACCCCAATCGAAAAAGGCGGAGATTATGTTGCTGCCACCAAACTTATCGACCAATTCCATCTTGCTAGCTATGTAGCTAGATTTCGTACAGTCGACGAGTTGCATTAGCTAGATCAGTCAGTTCATAATATCAGATAGCTTAGTACATGTGTACAGGATAAGTTCTTGCGGCATTCCTTAGCAAAAGTATAGACGAGCCAAAATCAACATTTGTTCGACACTGACGTGTGGTCATCAGTATAGATTATGTTTTTGTGAAGAAATAAATTCAAATAGCAACCATGCTACGACATAGCAAGCAAAACCCATAATGTACAATAGATGTTGTGGATTTAGGTAAAGTAGTGTCAATTTATTTATTTCTATATCAATGAGTAGAGCATAGAAAATAATCGAAAGACACATGTATTACTTATGAGTTATTATTAGACCATAAGCACATAGCAAATACTTTGTGCAGTCTGTCATTTTCCTACTATAGGTGAAAGAACACGACGGAGATCGAAACGGTGCAACCTCGTAGCCATATATTTTAGTCTTACGATAGAAAATTGTTGAAAGTTTGGAACCATCATACGACTTGAACCTTCATTAAGTCCACACATGCTTTCAACCACTTAAATGGCCACTAACGGTGAAAGTAACAGTGTAGATTGAATATGCTATAGATATTCAAGATTATTAGAATATAATATAATCAACGGGATACCATAGAATGAACATGTATGAGATGTTGCATGAGGGACAGAGCAAAAATGCAGGAAAGGCTAATGTAAATAAATAATTACCTAGGTTTCTGGGGGAGTAGTTTCCAATATATTACAATTTTGGATTTCTTTTAAATAGAACATCGATATATACATAGAGTTGTAGTAAAATTTTCCTCATAGGTGCCAACCAAAATTCTCTGTCATTCATATAGATGGAAACAAAGTTGATGTACATATGTTCCTTAAAATAACGATAAAACAAACAAAGAGCAAAACCATATACTTAAGAGAATATGTTATTGTACCCTTTTTGTGCAAACAAGGATACAAGGTATATTATTGATTCAGTGGATATAATGGTAATCTGTGATATTTCATTTACATTTATATATGCAATGGTGCATACAAATTCATCTGTTAAATTTTAAACTTCCAATATTTTTATTAGGATTGAAATAAAGTTGCACAGTTGTTATGAAACAGGGGTGCAATTTCCTCTTGCATGGGGTAGAGACGATCAACATCAAAGGACATGTGATTTATTGAAAAAAATACATGGGCTCATAGTTATGACCACGGGGATCTATCATATAAAGAAAAAACATGAATAAATAAATAGACAATTATCTTTTGAATTGTGAATTATTTCCTAATTTTTGATAAAAGAGATAAACAAGTAAAGTTGTTTCCAACGCATTGGCTAAGAAAATAGGTTGTTAATAAAAATAGTTTTATTATATTTCTCTTAAAATGATCCATTGCTTTCTGTTATTTTCTTACAAATTCTTATATCTATGTTTGAAATATCTGTATATTCAACGAAAGTGGTAAATGAGAGGAAACGAATATATATATGATAGGGAATAAATATTTAACATTTTTTATATACTAGGCCTCGCATTTGCGAGGGCCATTATGCTAGTTTATTTCATATAAAAAGCTAAAATATCTTATAGCGTCCTCCTAGTCCTAACGTGGAATTATACTACTACTCGTACTAGATTTTACATGACCGTAAAGAGGAGGAAAAGCTGGGGCGGTCAGCGCACATGATCGTCATCTCCGACAGCAAAGATGACACGAGCTCCCTGCTCACCTGGAGGTTTCCTTGTGTCCACGCCTTCGGGTTCCGCGACGAGGGCAATGCCAGGACGATGCATGGCATCGCCACGAACCCGGGTTGCACTTACTCAGTGTTGGACGACGAGCATGGCTGCGTCACCCAGGCTTTGGCGGCCAGCGTGGAGAGGATGATCTGGTCCGTTGACTCGGAGGTGAAGCTCAAGTGCGAGTTCGACCAGACGGTGGTGATCTCCGCCATCGACGCCCCTCGCATCAACTACTTCATCTCCTATGACAAGAAGGTGGGTACAATCTTCACCAGCGCCCACATTGGTGGTGGGGGTGCAGCGACCAACTTGGTCGTCTACCTGAGGGACGACGGTGGTAGCGTCTATAGTCACGGCGGCGACATGTCGAAGCTGTTAACCCTTCGTATGGAGTACGGCGGCCATAAAACGGACGGGGAGGTGGTCACCGTCACAAAGGGCACGCACGAGTCCAGGCTGGTGGCGGCGGAGATGGTCCGGATCGACGCCCTGATGATGATCGCCGACATCATCGCAGCAGTCGCGGATGGAAAGAAAACTCTATATGCGGCGGCGGATGAGCTGCGTCAGCGGTGGAAACTACTACTACTACAAATCGCTTATTCCGACTGCGGCCCTGAAACAGCAGGGCTCGCCGCGGAGATGGAAGAGATGGAGACACGGCTGCACAACGGCTACCTGTGTCTGGAGTACATGCTGTCGTGGCAGTCGCACCAGCAGTGGCAGCTTCCTCTGCCGCCTCTCTTCATGGACAAGCAGGAGAAGCAGCCAGCCACCACCACCACCACCACCGCCGGCCAAAAACCTAATGATGAGATCCTGCGACCCGGGTTGTTTGCCGCCCTACCGGCGGAACTACTCCAAGACCAAGAGAGGGGCGGCACAGGCACAGCTGCTATAGCATCGCCGCTGGAGGTGCTTGTGCGCGTCGTGGCGCCACAGACTGCGCTGGCAAAGGTGAAGCGGGCCCCGGTGGACCTCATCGTCGTGCTCGACGCCACGGACTCCACTAGCAGGATTAAGCAGCAGCTTCTCGTCAAGGCCACCGACCTCGTCAACGAGAAGCTTAACCAGGAGGACCGCCTCGCCATCATAAAGGTACAGCCAGCCTCCTCCAAACCTGATCCAGCAGCTGGGAACAGAGGCCGTCGTCCTGGACCCGTGAGGCAAGAGCTTCAGGTGGAAGCAACACAGCAGGCCGGGAACTACGAGCCAGACGCAGGCTCAAGGGCTACTGACGGGTTGACCTTAAGTCGGGCAATGTATATCCCCCAGGTATATACATACTACTCCCTCCATTTATTACTATTGTATAAGACCTTCTACTAGTTTAAAAAAAAAAGAAATACATGTATCTAGACAGTCTTTTTAATTTGTTTAGGTTACCTATTTTAATCTGAATCTATTCTACTCCCTCCGTCCTAAAATAAGTGACTTGTTGTATTTATCTAGATTCACATGCATGTAGACGTGTTGGTGTATAGATACATACGAGTCTAGACAAATGGAGGTCACTTATTTTAGGACGGAGGAAGTACTTTAAATTATGTAGAAAGTCTTGCATTATTGAATTGAGGGAGTACATGATGCCCTGCCATTTTTCCGCTCACTCTAATATAGTATTCAACTTTTAACAATTTTCTATTACGAATAACGTGCTCAAGCTCCTTTCAAAAACAAAAACCGTCCTCATTCTAAAATTTCCCATCGTCTGGGGGTTCACAATCGCAGCACGCGCACACGAAGCTCCAACAGAGGGAGGTTCACATTGACAACGTCGGCACATCCATCCCCGAACTGCCGCACACAAAAAGTAAAACCACCAAGCTTTCGACGACATTGAAGGATGCAGTGAAGGTAATCCTAGATATGCCAACATCTATCAAGTATTATCTATCTACTCACTCCGTACGGAAATAAGTGACTTAGATTTATCTAGATTCCTATGTATCTATACACTACAATGTGTCTTAATACATGTGAATCTAGACAAATCCAAGTCACTTATTCTGGACGGTATATACTCCTTCCGAAAGATATTAGTTGACTCAACTTTATTTAGATACGGTTGCATCCCTAAATACTTAACTAGATACATATAAATCTAAAAAAAGTAGAGTCAACTAATATGGATCGGAGGGAGTACTGTAAAAGCAATATAAGAATATCTAATAGAGCCCACCGCACTGATCCATGTAGGCTAAATAATGGATACCTACCGATCGAGATTTAAAACAGACGTACCTTTAATATGTACGCGTTGATTTTACCTGCCTGCGCTGGTGCGGCAACATCAAAGAAACCGGAACGACGGACTCACGAGTCAGATTTAATAACGCTAGCAAAAGGCATATTATTTCACTGCTGATGTCATCAACTGGATTTGAGTCGTACTGTGTCAGTAAGATTGAACAAGAGGTGCACGTGTAAAAAGAAAAAAGGCAGTACTACGTATCTTCCGGGGATATAAACTTTCCATCCCGGATCCCCAGCCGTCCGATCGAATCAAATTGACGGTCAGATCTTCTTCCTATCCCTCATCCCGCTTTTACTATAAATAGTGCCGCTTTTGCTACATATAGCAAGTGCTCTAAACTATAGTAGCAACACCGTACGCCTACGGAGCATTGTCATCACCGGGACCATGGTTGTGTGCTATCACGTCGTGGTCGCAGCAGCCACGGCCGCTCCACCCTGCAGGAGCACCTCCACAGTCAAGTCCATCTCCGGCAAAAACGTGGAGCACCACCGTCGTGGCCTCGCCTCCGACGAGATCTAGCTGTCCGGTGGCAGGTTCCAGGGAGCGTGGCAGTGGAGGCCGGGCTCCGGCGGCCTAGTCCGGCCTTGGTGGCAGCTTCGCGTCGGCGGAGGCTGAGCTCCGGCGGCATAGTCCGGCCGCGATGGCGGCAGCGGGGCGACGGCGCAGCAAGGCATTGGTAGAGGCAGTAGGGGCGTCGTGCGGCGGCAGCGCAGCGGCGCATAGCAAGGCCACGGTGGCGGCAGCACGGCGACGACACAGCGGCGCGCAGCAAAGGGCCGGGCACACGGGAAGGGCATCGGGGCGGCGGCAGCAGGTGCTTCGTGAAACAACACGGAGGAAGAAAGGCAACATGAGAAGATGAGTCGTGGCTGGGCCCTTCACTTAGCGCGAGGGAGCGACGACCCAGGGGATCGTTTCATTCGATCCCCCAAGGGAGTTGTATCATTTTCCAAAGAAAAAAGTAGGATATGCATGGATCCTATTTTCTTAGCAGGTCAACAGTATAGTAGAAGTATTCTCAATTTCCAAAAAAAAGGGCGTATGTAATTTAGTCGACGGGTTTGATACCTACCGGTTTCGCAATAATTTTACTGTCTATTACTGATTCACACACGTACCTTGTGATTGTCTAGTACAATCATCGGCAAATTATTATACTTTTACTATAGCAAATGTTTAACATTTTATGTTGCTTCACAAGTTTTTGGAATGAAAGAACATTCTATTTGTAAAAAAAGAATTCCTATGAATAGTCTTATTCACGTGACTTTTTTTTGTCTTTTTTATACATGACATATAAATTTCATCCCATAATCTTGTGAACGAATATAAAATATACGAATGTACATGTAGACTTTTTTTTGAATTTTATTTTAAAATATATTTTCTCACACTGGGTGCAAATGCACCTGTGAGCCAAAAGGGATTTCCGATGTCTAGCTAAGTACCCTAGACCGGCCACTTATTTCAAAAGGAAACTACTCGCTGCATCTACTAATTACTCACTACGTCCCTATTTACATCATGCACATGTAATTCAAGCTAGGTTAAACTTAGGCTTTTAATTTCGCCAATGAAATATGGATTATATGCTGCAAAAAATATAGTATAGTATTAAATTCATATTTGTGAAAATTCCTAATGGTACTATTTTAAACCATAACACATGTATATTTGATTGAATTAGCAATCAAAGCTGAATTGCGTAAATGAGGATGCCATGTAAATAAATACAGAGAAGGCAGCGTTCCCCTTAAGTATGAATTGTACCTCTCTTTCTTTTAAACTCGGCTATATTGGTTCATTAGAAAATCACATCATAGGAACAATCCAAAAAAGGCGACAATGATCCTGATAAAACTAGAAATTATAGCTTCAAGTTTCCTCGAATTCAATGTCTAGATTCTTCGTCTACATCTAGGTGTTTATCCTTACTTCCCATGATAAAACCATAGAAAATGAACACCCAGAAAATCTACTAAGGATTGGGTGTACTTTAAGATCATTTAGTTTTGTTTATTCATAGGAACACCGTTGCACGGCATGCCATCAAACAAATGCTCCTTATTCCAACAACAATGCTAGAAATAAAACCACAAAATGACAGGCATGAGAACCACCCCACCCGGTCCATCTAGTAGACCAAGGCAAAAACACTAAGTCACTAATGGAGCTTTGAGATCTTTCGTAAAACAATGTTATAATTG
Organism: Avena eriantha; assembly: GCA_910589775.1. Classification (NCBI taxonomy): domain Eukaryota; kingdom Viridiplantae; phylum Streptophyta; class Magnoliopsida; order Poales; family Poaceae; genus Avena; species Avena eriantha. The sequence continues at coordinate 445,669,861 of OU342746.1, forward strand.
CTTTTTTAAAGAGTATATATTAATATCACGGAGATACTAATTACACCCAGTCTCTGCAACACATGCCCTAGCGGCCTTACGGATCCACACAGACCAGAAAAAAGGAAGATGAATTAAAAAAAGAAAATTCCCGCTACAGAGAACTATTGCTCAAAACAACAACACTGACACCACCAAAACAACACCAGTATTATACCACTCCAATAACAAGGCCTTCAACAAGGAAACGGTGCACAAGCGTCGTCGTTGCCCGATTAAAGATCATAGATTTTCACCTTGGAGAAAATCCTCGCTCGCAAAACAATACCTTCAACAAGGCCATTGCCAGACACAACCAATTAAAGCCAGACCTTGGATTTTAACCCTACAAGGTAAGGCCGGGAACTCCTCCTGTGTTTTCTCCCCCACAAACAGTCGCTGCTGCAAGTCACAGATCATGCAAGCAGTTCCACGTCGCCATAAAGACCCAAATCACCGTTGTTGTCCTCATGTTCCCGCTTTCGTGACAGTCTCCGTATCTGACCTCACCATGCCTCGTTGAAGATGACACATGATGGTAACAAGCTTCGCAACACTCCTGCTGAAACCAAACGTCCAGAAAAAACAGGGGTACACATGACTGAATACCTTCGATCCAGCGATCTCTAGGCCTGATGCGCCCATGGGAGTTCGTCGACGGAGCCTTCTGGGACTCGACACTCCAGCTAGATCAAAGAGGGAAAGCATCAAGCAGATCGTCGTCTTCGTGCAGGAGAAACCCTAGGACCGCCGCCATTATTCAAGCACACCAGGATGCCCCCACGCCGCCGCTGCTCCAGCAGCTCTGGCTTCCGCCTCCGTCGCACCGTCCTCCCAGCCACCTTCGACAACTAGGCCCGCCGCCACCACAGCGAGGGCCGACGGCAGCGGCGGCGAGTGGATCAAGCGGCAGGAGGCCTCTGGCGGTGCGTATGTCACCCTCGGTGTCGCCCTGGGGTGCGACACGGGGGAGGAGTCTTGTGCTGCAGCATTTGCTGAATTTTAGAACGTAGTAGCAAAGAGCACACGATCCTAACATATTTAGAATATGCTTACGCTACACACTAGAGGTTTATCCGACCTACTAACAACTTAATTATGAATGAGGGAAATCAGTGGGATTGAAATTTTGAACAATCTATCCTCCACTATATTATTTTACGAGGTAAAAATTAGAATATTCCCGCTGAGTAGCATAACAAAAAAGGAATTCTAGAAAACTCCAATGATAATATAACAACAGTTAACATCTTATTGTGTATTTTCTTAGATAGAGTGTTTTTCCCATATACATATAGTCACATACACAGAACATTTACTTTTTAGCTCTACTCACCATGATCACGGTAATCTATTAATTCTGGCATCTATCTATTACACATGAATTGCATTAATCTATTTATAGAGGAAAAAAATATTTGAAAATGATATGCGTACTTAAAAACCTTGTGAAAATCATACACCATTTTTGCAATCTGACAATACTTATTCATCTAGCCGAACATTTAAGCTGAATCCATATTATTTTCTATCCCAAAAATGAAATAAATGATATACTATACAAATATATCTCATTCATTTTTTTAAACTACGAAAGATGCCCTCGCCCCAGATATATGACTCTTAACATTCGCGGATTCATGTACTACATGATAATATCAACTACTACCAAGTACGATTGCCACTGTCACAATTTACATTTTTCAAATTAGAAATACCTCGCAAATTATCTTTTTATTTTAATTATTTTATACAAACAATAGAAGAAATTATACCACTATATTTGTCATCATATGAAAATAGTCCGAGTCTAATAGGTAGTACGTTTGGTCGATTAAGCGCTAAGGAAACCTCAACTAACCGAGCGCAGATGGATGGCTAGACTAAGTATTAATTTAAACTCCATAGACCCAGGAATAGTAAGTTTGTTTTTTTATATACAGCCATTCAGATTGATTGTCTACATTCAAGATAAAATAGATGTTAGCCATAATGCCATAATACTTCAGCTACTAGGTTCCTAACAGAGTTACACAAAATTTATAGCTCATGGACCATTTTGACCGGAAAGCGTTATATGTTACTGTTGAACCCAAGTTCGTAAGTAAGAGAGTTTGATACTTTTCTTTTCCCGTTCCTCAAATAGGTTCGTCATGGTTTTATCCTTTATGGAAACACCGTTTAGGACATTCCATGCAGTCATTAGCACATCTCTCATCATTCCTTGGAAAGACCTGATGCATCTAATATGATGTTAACCAAATCGGTTAGAGTACAATTTTCGTTTCGACCGCTCCATTTGACTGAGTGAGTAGGGGGCGTCCTCTCATGGATAATACAATGTTCCATACAAAATAACTAAAACTCATTTGGAAAGTACTCTCCACCATGATCCGACCTTAGCCGCTTGATTTTAAGATCAAGTTGGTTTTTTGTTTCAACTTTATATATTTTGAAGTAGTTTAAAGCTTCAGAAGATAAAAAAGTATCTAGTGTAGTCATCAATTAACATTATGAAGTATCTTTTTCCATATTTTGTCAAAACACCATTCATCTTACAAAGATCTGAATGCATAAGTTTAAGGGATGCTAAGTTTCTCGGTTCCGCGGTCGTATGAGACTTGTGGAGTTGCTTTTCTTATATGCAAACTTGGCACTTAGAACCTTTGATAGTAGTGAATTTTGAAAATAAACTCATATTGGATAGCCACGTCGTGCAACCAAAGTTAATACGACAAAGTCGTGATCGCGAAACATTTGACTTATTATAATTGCAAACATGATTAATAACTTTAATGGATAAGTCTGACAAAGATAAGTGGAACAAGCCTCCACACTCATAACCTTTACCAAAAAATTGTGCGTACTTATGTATTAAAACATTATTGGACTTGAAAACCAACTTAAAACCATCTCGACATAAAAACATCCACTGACGAGATTCTTATTGACGGAGAGAATGTGTTGCACATTATTTAGTTGTACGGTCATCCCCGATGTAAACTTCAGATTTACTGTACTAACACCATGAACAGAAGCACGTGGGAAGTTTTCCATTAGCATGGAAGAAGTCCTTGCGAGCTGGTAAGAAGAAAACATGAAAATATCTGAACATACATGTGTATTGGCACCCGTTTGTCTCCACTCTTCAGGGGATTGACATACCGAAAGGATAGTAGGAAAAATACCGTACCCAGTATATTTCATCTTAGTATCACCAATAACAATATAAATTGTATTGTTGTTGTTCCCATGTTGACGCTTGTCAAAATGATTAGGGAAGCTAGGAGTCCAATGATCAGGGTCACCACAAATGTGGCAAAAGCCTTTCTTCCTATCATTCTTGTTCTTAAAGTTGGTTGAGTGCGCCATCAAACTTTCTTTACCTTTAGATTAGTTCTTATTCTTGAACTTGTGGGATGGAAAGTTTTTCTTCTGTACCAAGTTGGCATTAGAACCTCTCTCAAAGCCTCAAGAATGTGTCCTTTTCTCTCATCTTTTCTTCAACATGAAGAGACCCAATGAGATCCGTAATGGTAAACTCGTGTCTCTTATGTTTTAGAGAAGTATCAAAATTTCTCCACGATGGTGGAAGCTTAGCAACGATGCCTCCGGCAACGAACTTGTCCGGTAACACATACTTGAACTTCTCAAGTTATTTGGAAAATGATTGTATCTCATGAGCTTTCTCAACGATGGAGCGCTCATCAACCATCTTGTAATCATGAATTGTTCCATGACATACAACTCAGTGCATGTGTTTGAGAACCCAAACATGGCTTCGAGCAAATCCCACGCGTCCTAGCCATTATCAAATAACATATGAGGGTCAACAATGTTGTTGGGAAGAACACTAAATAGAGCCGCCTTAAACATGGTATTGGCTTTCTGAAAAGCTTCCTCCTAAGCGGCGGAAATCTCTCCCTCGTGTATGCCAAGGCTGGTTCTATAGATGTTCATGTTTTGAAACTAGAGAACTACTCGTCATCTCGTATAATGCATACGACCAAATAAAGGTGCCCTTGTAACGGCAACAATGCCACTTGAATTTGGTTGCCTACAATCTGGATTTTGGATTGTTGACAATATAAGAACTTAAATATCAATTAAAAGGATCATGCAAGATAACAGAGTAGACAAACATATTGCATATAAAAAAAGATAAACTGATTGCATCTACTCCAAATGCTTATACAAGAAACTCTAGCAAAATAAGAAAGAGAAAGTTCAAGATCACGTATGGTGCAACCTGAGCAACGGAGGCCGTGTAGTCACCCATGTTGAGGTTGTCGGAGAGGTTGTTGATGTATGGGAAGATGTCGTCATTGGGGAACTCGTCGTCCGATGATGTCATGATTGCCAATAGTTGCGCTAGAGCACTTCCCCAAAACCTGATCACTGCTCACTCGTACAAGTTCAAGAAAGGCTGGGTTCCGGAGCTCTATTGTCCCGATCTGCGGTGCACACCATGAGACAGGATGGGGAAGGCGAAGGCAGCGGCGTAACGTTCTGGAACTAGAATGCATGTGATACGTTCCAACTAGGGTTTGCGTATACGTTTATATACTGCAGGTCGAGGAGGTTATGGGGTGTAACCCACATTCGGGTCGGCAATAACCCATGGTCCAGAAACGGCTGATTGATTAACGTGTATGTTAATCACTCGTATAATTAATTTTTCCGAACAGCAAAATAAAAATATCATGCAAAACATGAGCTCGGCTCGGCTCATTCCTGCAACCTATGGCGTGCCTCGTGACAAGGCAAGCAGAGTTGGAGGAGCAGTGCACGAGAGATGGTCTTTTTCTCACATCTTTAGCAAGTGGTAGAACAACCTAGTATATATGTAGGCACAACTCTCACTCAGCTTGCAATGTGGGATCAAACTTTCTCTCCACTAGCACAGGAGCTGCCATGCATAAATAAGACAAAGAGAATTTTAGAATTTGTATTAACAAAAACTAGCTAAAACACCTGACAACTGTTGGGGGCTGCTCTCACAGCCCCTCGTCTCTTCTACCTCTCAACACTACTCTCTCATGAAACACAAACACGGTGAGAAACTCCACACACACACCCATGCAACAAGGAAGAACACAAGCTTTGCCGTGAGACTCTCTTGGTGGCCACAATTGCTACATCTTTCCTCTCCTTCTCTTTTTTGTGGAAAAAGATCCGGATCTATTTCATGAGTTCATAAGAAGTACAAAGTATCCTAAACATAATAAAAATTACATCGAGGTCTTTGGACCACCTAACGAATACTACTATCGCCAGAGCGAGCCGTCGACACGCCGCTGTCGCCGCTCCATTACCGGAGCCGGCATGCCATTGTTGATGACAGTCGGGAAGTCTTCGTGCACGTGCCCCTAAGGACCAGCGCCTCAGAGATGAAGTTGTCGCCATTGAACCCTTAAATTGATCCGAACTTGTAACACCAAACCTAAAACACACGTAGACTGGACGAGATCCAGAACACACGTAGACTGGACGAGATCCACCACTCCATGGAAGCGACGACCAGACGAATCCCCACCCTCCTCAACGCCAGCGGCAGGATCGTCGCCGACGAGGCGGAAGAGGAGGCGGGTATACCTTATTCTTGTCCCGCACAACGTCGCCATAGCCACCATAACGATGATGCCGGATGACCAAACTCTAACTTTAGGGACCCTTCTACACCGCCGAGCGCAGGTCCGAGGTCCCCACCTCCTCCCGCCACCGGAGCGGCAAGCAGAGGAGGCGGGGACCCGTCGATGCTCGGTCGCAGACGGCGAGGACGAAGTAGATCGTGGCGGCTGCTAGGGTTTTTACCCTAGCCGCCGCCTCTTTTTCTCACGGGAGGAGAGAACGTAGGCTGTATCATCTTTCCTCTCTTTCTCTTAACTCAAATGAACTAGTTACATGGCTTTATATAACACACGCAGGCACACATGGTCAAGTCCACTAACTACTTGATCCACTAATCACTCCACTAGCTAGCACACACGCACATATCCAGCTCTTAAATGGCCACACGACTCGGCCATCTTGGCCCATGCATGTAGCTAACTAACTGGTGGCTGATTTGTTGTGAATATCTTTTTCACTTGTCACGGCAGCCACGTGCACTTGGACTCAGCTAGTAGCCTAGCAAACACATGCATCTACTAATTAACTAGATCGTACTACTAATAATAAGATTAGTTCCAACAACAACAACTATAATCCATGACACTCTTAGCAGCAGTTACGACTCGACGGATTATTTCATACCTGGGGATTAAGTGTGGATGTCAGCATTGTATCGCTCTCGTCGATGATGTGGAGCATGCAGTGGCCAGTGGAGCACCTACTGCAGGCTCCCTGCATATGCGTGGCACTACTCCAGTCGACAGGAAAAATATGGAAGCACCATCCTCCAACCTAGGATGAAAACGGAGCGAAAATGGATGAAATTGAGTGGTGCTACATTTTTTTTCGTATTTTTTATAGAAGTGAAAATAAATACAAAAACACCGGAAACAAAAACTGAAGTAGATATTCTCGGAAATAGATACGGAGCGAATACGGTATGGACACGGAGTGATGCAGATGTTACCGGAACCAAGAGAACACTGGAATCATGTAAAAAATCTCAATAATTCTATGAAACTAATAATATGGTTCCGTAATTCTAAGAAGGTTCTTGGTTTAGAAGGGTAAAAGGGAAACATCAATTCATGAAAGCCTCGGTGAATGCATGAAGAGATTATGTGGTCACCAGTTTTAGGATGAGCGGCTTTGGAAGTTTGTGTTGACAAGGTCATGTAATTGGCTGGTTGGATTTACTGTGCACATAAAGCCTAACACTGAAATTCCATATTAGTCAGAGACAGAAATTCCGTTTGTGTATCTATTCCCTCGGAAAAGGTTGTTCCCTTTTTGTTTCCGTTTTTGTCAAAAAAAAGACCTATTTTCTTTTCCGTTTTGCAAAATTCTATTTCTATTTCTATATTTTCATTCCGTTTCTATTTTTCTTGAAAAAAATAGAAACTTTCCAGTTTCATCCCTATCCGACCCGGCCAAGGAGCCGAGCACTTTCATAGATTCCCAACTTAATGTTAGTCCGCCACAAGGTAAGTATTTAACCACTAATTTGCGGGTATCTCCTGTAGTATCAGGCCTTGGGAACATGCCTCATTCCGTGTGCACAAAAAGTACGGACCATGGCCCATTTCTTTGCATTGCCGAGGAGACCGATGTTGCAAGCGACATGGGCACTGTTGTTGTGTTGCTGAAAGAAAGACACCTAGCTAGTTCCGTATGTCTTTATTATATAGTTATACCAATGTTTTCTCCGTATGCATAACTGAGCACTCGTGTGTGTGTAGATATTGGATGATCGGCAAGGAGGAAAGAAGGACCGTTTGGGCTTGGTCATCGTATGCTCGGACAGCGAGGATGAGTCCATATGCCAGGAGGAACTTATGGTCAGCAGCAAGTACACTATGCACGCATTCGGTTTCCGCGGCAGTGGCTCGGGCAACACTAGAGCAATGAAGTTCATAGCAAGGACCTCCAATGACGGCATCTATGGAGTCCTGAACGACAACCGCGACGAGATCGCTGAGGAGTTCTCGGCCTGCATCCGCAAGATCATCTCCACTATCGCCGTGAATTTGACTGTCGAAATCGACATCGCGTCCAACACAAGGGGCACGACGACGACGCTATCCGGCCCTTCATGGTCGACCGTCAACAACAATAATAAGCAGTTCTCTCTCGGCACCCTCTTGGCCGGCACCGCAAGAGGTTTCCTTGTCTACGTGGAAACCACCGGCAAGGTCTTTGACTACAACAATTTGTCTGGGCTGTTGACGCTTAGTATCAACTGGTTGAATGCGTCGACCATGATCAAGAGGGTGGCCTACGGTGGCCACCTAGTCATCGTATGTCAAGAGGACCTGAATCAGATGCGGGCCCAGCTGCAACAGGAAGGTGATTCCAATAATAATGCTAGCACTACTGATTAGACTCGCGAGGGATCGTCCTCCAACCTCACCGCACATTTAAAATCATGCACAATGTAGCACATTTCTTTTCTTCTCACTTTCTCTACGTACCCTATATACTACTCCTATATTATGTCTTGTATTGTGTTCAAATAAAGAGTATATTACTTTTCTCCGAATCAGTTTATTCCATGTTATCTGCTTGTAACAAAAAATGAATGGATGTACTGCCCGGAGGCAACAAATACTTGTAAGCATGACGTAAGGACTGGAGCCTGGAAAAACACCCGGCGTCGCCAACCCTAGGCGACAGGGAGGGTGACGCCGCCACCAGCCTGAGTGAACAACTTTTCGGGCAACAGCTACAAAGGCTACAAGAGTAGAAAGGTGGCGGAAGAGAAGTGGATGAAGCACGGGAGGAAAAAGTGGAGGAACTTGGCCGTGATCACCACCTTGCTCTTCATGGTAGGTTTTGTGCTCTACTTCACCTAGAGAGCTCCGTCGTGTAGTTGTAATATGATTGTGAACTTGTACTCGGTCCCTGAGAGATGTGAACTTGGTGTTGTGTGTGATGTACTAGTTGGTTGATGTGTGAACTCTCGTATGTCGCGGATTAATTCAAGTTGATGTGTGATGTACTTGTATTCGTGTTGGTTCTATCCTGTGTTTTGGACAATACAACTTTCTGGAAATTATGTGTTGTTTATACGGGCGACCTCGTTGTCTTCTTCCGCGTAGTGGACGACTCAAGGCGGGTCATGATCCAGGTCGGTCCGCATGACGGCTTCAGGGCCATACACCATGAAGAAGGGGGTAAACCCTCTTGATCGGTTGACGGAGGTGCGAATGCCCCATAGTATAGAGGGAAGCTCTTCAACCCACCAACCAGGAGTCCATTCGAGGGGGACCTGCAGTCTTCGCTTGAGGCCGTTGATGACACTCTGGTTAGCGCGCTTTGCTTGGTCATTCGACTCTGGATGGGTGACTAAGGCAAGGTCGAGTCGGATGCCGTGCTCCTCGCAGAAATCAGCCATGGTGCCCTTGGTGAAGTTGGTGTCGTTGTCCGTGATGAAGCTGTGCGGCTAGCCGTATCAGTAGATCAGCTCATGGAGGAATTTGGTAGCGGTTTTGACGTCGCATTTCTCTATCGGCTTTGCCTCGGTCCACTTGGTGAATTTGTCGACGCCGACCAGGAGGTGGTTGTAGCGTGATGGAGCAGTTTTGAACCATCCCACCATGTCGATGCCCCACACGGCGAATGGCCACGTGATGGGGATGATCCTGAGGGCCGACCCAGGTATGTGCGTCTGGTTGGCGTATTTTTGGCACCCGACGCAGCGATGGACGATTTCGATGGCATAGGTGTGTGCGGTGATCCAGTAGAGCCATGTCGCAAGGCTTTGGCGACAAGCGACCTTGCGCCAGCGTGGTGGCCGCAGTCGCCGGCGTGGATGTCTTGTAGGATCTTGCGTCCCTCTTATGGTTACACACAGTGTTGATACACGCCTGTCATGCTGCGCTTGTGGAGCTTGCTGTTGATGATGACGAGGGACTTTCAGCGGCTCACGATCATCCATGCCTCAGTCTCATCGTTGGGAAGGACCTTGTGCTCGAGGTAGGCGACGTAGGGTGCGGTCTAGTCCCTAGGCTCCGTGATCGTGGCGACCAGAGCGGGCTCGGGCTGCAACGGTATCCTGATGTCGATCTCCTTCGGGGGGAGACCGATGGCTTGTCGATGATGTCGAGGAAGACGCCCGGAGGTGGTGCTTGGCGAGCCGGCCCGATGCGCGAGAGTGCGTCGACCTCCTCGTTCTTGTGTCGATCAATCCATTCGACGGAGTAGCCCGCGAAGTAGCCCCCAGCTGGTCCACCGCCTGGTGGTATGCTATCATGTTGGGGGCGACTACGACTTGGCTGACGACGAGGTCAGAGTTGCCGTAGCACTTAAGGCGATTGACGCTCATCACCTTGGTGGCTCGCATGCCATGGAGGAGCGCCTAGCACTCCTCCATGTTGTTGGTGCAAGGCGTGAAGTTGAGCTGCAACACATACTGGAGCTTGTCGCCCTTAGAGGAGGTGAGTACGATCCATGCCCCGACACCGTCAGAGTTCTTGGAGCCGTCGAAGTGGAGCAACCAGTAGTGGAGGTAGGGCAGCATCTCGGGATACTTTGCCTCTTCCCAATCGGTGAGGAACTCAGGCAGGGCCTACAATTTGATCGCCTTGCGCGGCTCATACTTGATGTTGTGGAAGCCGATTTCGACGGCCCACTTGGTGACTCGCCCAGTCGCATCGTGATGACTGCAAGTACACACATCAATTATAGCTAGTTTCGAAGTAAAGATATCGAACCCACAGAGAGCTATTGATAAAAGTCTTTATGCCCCTCATTACTCTCTACCAAAGGAGGATACTTATAAGCTTCCCTTGATCTCAAGTAAAGGGTGTTTGAAAGGTTTATGGTCGTTTGCGGAAAAATAATTAAAACAAGTAAAAGGAAACAAGTAACAAGTTTGTATGAAAGCGTGGTTGAACTCAATAGGGCTAAAACATTCTCGGGGATGTAGGATTCATCACTAGAATAGTATTATTGTTAAATGTAATCAAGATAAAATACTCCTTGTGTCATGAGATGTGTAGAGAGATCTCCATAATAAGATGTTCACTACAAGGCTCGTAGGAAGCCACTTTGTTGAGCCAAGAGTGAGGTCACCTCTAAATAACCACTGCGATGTCTGAGATCAGTCACCCATATAGACCACCTCAATTAAGGATTCCCCCCGTGGATATCATAATTAGCTTAGGGAGTCCCTCTTTAATCCTCCTTTGACCGTGGAGGTTACGAGCCGACGCCAATCTGTCACAGGGCCATTTCGGGTACGCTTCCAAGACACGTTCAAAGGATTTCTCCCTCCCTTTAGTCCCGAGGGCAAATGATATGCGGCCGACTACACATACCATCTAAAGAGAGAGATCAAACACAAATCATAATTATATCATGGACGGAAAAGTCATATGGACACAAGAATAGATCATCTTTATTACGAATTCATAATGGTGCTAGGGTTTATCCATCTCCCCAAGAACAAGGAACTACTCACTCATGGAATCAATCAACAACGTCATCATAATCAAATGGATGGATAAAAGTACGGAGGTAGATCTAATGCAAACCACAATTGACTCTAGAATTACAAAAAGATCTAATAGATTAAAGATGTTGGTAATGGAGATGCAATGGTTGATGATGAAGGGGATGATGTGTTGTCCTCCAATGATCCGTGAAGCATCTAGGATTTTTCCCAGCCAAGTTCCTCCTTCAAATCCCTTTTAGATGTGGTTTTTCGTGGTTTCTGGTGGCTGTGAATGTCGGATCTCTCCCTCGTCTTTTCCAGGGGAAAGTATTTGACGAGGCGGTCACGATGGCACTTGGTACGGGCGGATGGTACAGGTGGGCTCCGCCGGTACCACCGGTCGTTATCGGCACTGGTTGCTCCTCCTGGCTTGGTATTTTCCCAGGTGCGGAAGTAAAATCCATAAAATGACTTTTATCACTTAGAAATATCATATAATTGCACAATATGACAGCTCTAATTGATATGTTCATATAAGACTCAATATTTTGGGAGCCTATTGAAACAAGAACAAAATAGCGCATGTAAGCGTAGTAAAATACAAAGATCCCTACTCTATTTATGCAAAAACAAAAGGTAAAAATGCTTGAATTTTGGACTCATCAACTTCCCCAAGATAGAATCTTGCTCGTCCCCGAGCAAGATGGTGGCTTATAGACAAGATCATCATGTTCATGAGACACGAATCGTTACAGTAAATGAGGTAGAAATTGAAACAGAAATACAACATCGGATGTAGAGATACTTCAGGGGTATTACCATACCCTTACACATTACATAACTTAGAGGCTTCCACACCTTTTCTAGTATTAATGAAATCATAAGAAGCTGCTAGTGATTCAACATATCATATAATCACAGAGTTTAGAGATATAGAGCACTAAGTTTAGTAATGAAGATTCATGATCATTCTTTTTCTTCTATCTTTTATTCTTTTGATAGCTGCTCTCTTCTTTCTCTTTTGATAATTGTATGTCTATATTTTTACTTGCTCCCCTTTCTCTTTTACTTTCAGTACAGCTATTTGATCATGCTCACTACTTTAATGGCTTTTTAAAAACTCTTAATTATAATATGCTACTAGAATTCTTGTTCTCATAACTTAATCAATACTTGTGTGGAAGTCCCTAAAATCATGACAGTTGTACAATTATCATAACACTCGACCTAGTTCAATCATCTAATATAATAATCATGAACTAATCATAACTTCAATTATCATAAAGTCTCGCAACTCAACAGATATAAATCTTCTCTTGAACAAAGGGAACTCGAAGTTGATGCAACTAATGAAAATTCAGGAATTAAAGTCTAACATGCGTGTAGAAAAGTAAACATGCTAAAACTGTAATATAGATTACAAGGTTCTCATAGAACCCCCCAAGCTTGGAATCAAGCTGGGTGGATCAAATAATTCGTTGCGATTACTTACTCCTTTTTGGGAGTTAAGAAGTCATCATCATCTTCTTCATCCGCCTTGAGACTACAGGCTTGAGCAATACACGTGAATCGAGTGGACGTCTCTATGATGCCAACACGCTATTCTTTAATTACCTTACTTAAGATCTTCCTATCATCGGCCATCTCCATGATAATCTTGGTCAGGAGTTTCACTCTACTTCGATGTCATCGACCTTATTTTTGAGGTCTTTGCTTATCATCCAGTGAGAGTCAACTCCTTCCCCAATAGTTTCAACACAAGACTTCGAAATCTTTTCTCGAATCTCATCCCAATTTTCCCTTTTTCTGGAAGAGGTTCCTGGAGGAGATATAAGAGAGGATCCTCGAAGGTTATACCTGTAAGAGTTGAGTGAAGATTCTCCTTTCTTCCTTCCTTGCTCCATGTGCCTGAGCATCTCCAACTTTTGCGGGAACATGTCTTCCTAGTTGGGGAGTGGAACCACTTGTGTCAGTGCGTGATAGGAAGATGAAGTATCTCCTTCGGATCCCTTCTTCTTGGCTTGTTCTTCAAAGATGCACTTCTTCTTGGTCCAGATCTGCTTAATACGAAAAGGCTACATGGACCTTGAGTGATCAAGTGAGATCTAAGGTTTCATTGTAAAGAGGAAAAAGAAGGCTTGATATCTGAAATATGACAGAAAAGAACGAGGAAGAAGAAAAGTGCAAATTAAAGGGTGAAATCCCTAGATAAAAGGGGCTAAAGTCGGTCGCGAGTAGTGGTACGGGTGGGCTTCTTACCGCCTTTTTTAGAATAGAATAAAACATATTGAATAGACGCGGATAAGACAGAGCCAGTAATTATCATCGGTACGGGCGCATGTGCCCGTACGGCCCGACCATACCGTATTGACGAAAACCAGCCTCGGTACTCCGATCGTTTAACGACGACTGGTATGGGCACGTCCGATCGTATAGGTCCGCCCGTACCAGGTTGAAAAATAGCTTAGAATAACTAGAAAAACTAACCGAGTGTAGTGATAAAGTTCACTAAAAAATTTCCAAAGTAGCGAAACTAAAACTTTATTACCTCACTTCCGCTTGTTGTATTCTTCAGCCGTGACTAAAGAAATCAGCTCTATAGTGTTTACCTCACCAACTGTATAATGCTTTGATCGATGTCCATTAACGATCTAGGATAAAGAAGAGGGCGTAGTATTTTTCAGTCTTACTACCCTCGAAGGATATGCCTCTTTAACTTCATAAGGTCTTTCCCACCTAGATTTCAATTTTCCTGCAAAAATCTTAAGTCTAGAGTGGTAGAGAAATTTTTTATCTCCAGTCTTAAGTCCCTTGCTCTCTAACTTTTTATCATGCCATTTCTTCACCATTTCCAAAAATATTTTAGCATTTTCATAGGCCTCGTTTATGAGTTCATCTAAAATATGAATATCTAAGAGTCGTTTTTCTCCTGCAGTTTTAAAGTCAAAGTTCATAGTTTTATTAGCCCACCGAGCCTTATGCTCAAGTTCTAATGGAAGGTGAGAAGTTTTACCGTAAACCATTTTGTATGGTGTCATTCCCATAGGATTCTTGAAAGCTGTACGATACGCCCACAATGCATCATTAAGCTTCAAAGCCCAATCCTTTCTTGACATGATTTCTCTATTAGATAATTCCACTTGTCCACTGGTTTGAGGGTGGTAAGGTGAGGATACCCGGTGGTCTACTCCATATTTTTGATGTATCTTGTCAAAAGTTCCCTTCATAAAATGAGTTCCACCATCAGTAATCAAAAATCGGGGTACTCCAAACCTGGAAAATATGATGTGCTTGATCATCTTGATGGAAGTGGCTGCATCTGCATGAGAAGTGGGTATAGTTTCCTCCCATTTAGTAACATAATCAACATCAACAAGAATATGAGTATAACTGTTACACGGAACAAATGGTCCCATAAAGTCCATTCCCCAAACATCAAATGGCTCTATTACTAAGTTATATTTCATATTCATTTCTTGTCTTTTACCAATATTACTCATACGTTGGCAAGCATCACAATTTCTAATATATTCATGAGAGTCTTTAACTAGTGTAGGCCAGTAGAAACCTGACTTCAAGACCTTAGCTGTAGTACGATTACCAGCATGATGCCTGCCGTAAGGACTATCATGACAAGCCTTAAGGATGGCCTATGCGTCATGCTCGGGTACACATTTCCAAATTATCCCGTCTATGTTGTGCATGTATAAGTAAGGGACGTCCCAAAAGTATTGTTTTAAATCATTAAAGAATTTTTTCTTTGATTGAAATCCATTCCCTTTGGTAAAAACTTTCCTATAAGGACATTGGCATAATCTGCAAACCAAGGACCATGAGGTTCTATAACTACAAGGTATTATCCTTGCAAAGATTCATTAATAGGAATAGGATCCTCTATGATTCCTTCCATCCTTGATAGATGGTCGGCCACAGGGTTATCCTTTCCTCTCTTATCTACTATCTGTAGGTCATATTCTTGTAGTAGCAAAACCCATTTAATTAGATGGGGCTTAGCATCTTTCTTAGCTAGAAGGTGTCTCAAAGCTTGATGGCCAGTATGAACTATTACTTTTGAGTTGATAATATAGTGCCTAAATTTATCACAAGCAAAAATAATAGCTAGAAATTCTTTCTTGGTTGTTGCATAGTTCCTGTTATCCTCATTAAAAACTCAACTAGCATATTGAATGACGTTGAGATTCGGTCCATCTATTTGTCCTAAAACAGCCCCAATAGCATAGTCACTAGCATCACACATTATTTCAAATGGTTCATCCCAATTGAGTGGTTGGATGACCGGTGCAAAAATTAGTGCCTTTTCTAACTGTTCGAAGGAATCATAGCAATCTCTATCAAAAGTAAAAAGGGTATCTTTATCTAAGAGACGAGTTAAAGGGGAAGCTATTTTAGCAAAATCTTTAATAAAGTGTCTATAAAAATGGCATGTCCAAGGAAATTCTTTACTCCTTTTATATCTAGCGGAATAGGCAGTGTTTCTAAAGTAACCAAATTTGAATTAACAATCTCAATATTCTTTTCAAAAACCTTATGCCCGAAAACTATACCTTCTCTTACCATGAAGCGGCAGCGCTCCCAATTGAGAACCATCTTGGTTTGTTTACATCGCTGCAAAACTCTATTAAGATTAGAGAGACATTGCTCAAAGCTAGGTCCATAAATAGTAAAATTATCCATAAGAACCTCCATGGAACTTTCCACAAAACTGTTGAATATTTTTAGAACACACTCTTGAAAAGTAGCAGCTGCGTTACACAAACCAAAAGGCATTAATCGATAAGCATAGGTTCCATAGGGACAGGTAAAAGTAGTCTTTTCTTGATCTTCAGGCTAGATAGCTATTGATGTGACTGGATTCCTGCACCAAAATAGGGTTATTACACTACTTGTAGCAGCAAATATTTAAGAGTTTGTCCCGATGGGAGCTCGGTGAACACGACCCTCGCAGCCGTGTTGTCAATGCGACCACGTATGCACCCAAACCGTGGTTTGGAAATAGCCTATTCTATAAGTTGCTAGGATAAATGAATTTAAGATGTTTTGTAATAACTACTACTAAGACTGGAATGAAAACTAGAACAAAAGTAAAACTGAAAATAGGTGAATGCAATGAGATGAAATATTAATGCTATGATTCCTCAAGTAATGTTGTCTATACCAGTGTGCATGATAAGTGCCTTTGGAATAGCTGTTAACTATAATTGTGGCGGTCCCTCATATACCATTGTCTCCCACCATTGGTAAGTGGCAACTAGACAACTCCATTGTCCACACCCTCTCCGGACACGGGTTATCCGTAAAAGAAGAGTGTATTAAAGTAACAAGACCAATCAAGGTGAACCAGAACAAGGCATTAAGCTCTATGGACAACCATACTCCTAAGAAAGTGTGCTAGTCACAAGATATCCTGTTATGTCACTTTGGGGTCAATAAATTTGCAACATTATACCTATCTATATCATGAGTGATCTTGAGAAAATTTAATCTTAATGGGCGGTGCATCCTAAGCTGCTATTGCCTCCGCAAACCACTTATAGCGAATAACCTATTAGTTCTACCCATGGTGTTGCCAGGTACCATGGACGAGTAGAGACTAATGATAAGTTCCGTGACACTCCGTGAATCCCTAGTAAATTTCTCAACAATGGATTGGGCGTCTCCAATCACTAGAATAATATCATGAATAGAACAATGTAAAGAGAAAGCATAAACATATTAATTAACAAGAACACACCATACTTTAATTACTCAAATCATCATAACATTAATAAAAGGGGTTCAAGCCATGTTATAACCCATCATGAAGATCATGATGGGGAAGGATGAAGGAATAGCGGCAATGGAGATGGTGATGGTGATGATGGCGCGGTGATGGTGGCGTCGGCGTGGTGATGGTGGCGTCCACCTTCTCCTCCTCTTCTTACTTGGATGGTTTGATGGTGTTGATGGAGATCTAGATCTTGGTGGAGCTGTAGAGGCTATGGAGGCGGCACGATGGTAGGGCACTGCCGTGGAGGCGGTAGATGGGATCTAGATCTTGTATATGATTGATTGTCTCTATGATGGCTTCATCTTGGGTCCTCCCTTCTTTATATAGGCCTTGGGGGTGCCCTAGGGTTCCCCCAATACCGTCATATGACTTAGGGAAGGTCCCGTAGCTTTTCTGGAGCGAAATCCCATCGTTTCCGACCTTTTTGGAAACTATACGGGCAGAACTATATGACCAAAAATATAGCTCCGGTCGTATAGTTGCTCGTTAAACTATGTGTCCACTTTAGTATTTTGGCCGTCATTTCTTCATATGAACTCCCTTTTGGGTGTTCTTGGGCTCGTTGAGTTCGTATCGTCGAGGGATACAACCTTGTGGTCTTGGATCTTTATTTTGAGAAGTTGCAAAAATTGACTTTTCCAACCTCTCAAATGGCTAAGTCTGGTCCCTGCAGCTCCTCCATACTATGCTCTCTTTGTTCCTTTTGGCTTTTTTTGATCCATAATCATCATCAACACCTACACACATGTCAAAGACAAGGAAAAGGATAAAATTCTACCTGAACTACTAAATGTGCAGGGCTGATACGTTGCTAACGTATCCATAATTTTTGATGTTCCATGCTTGGTTTTATCTACTTTTTTATGTTTTGTCCACACTTTGGAGTACTTTTCATATGATTTCTTGGACTAACCTATTAACAAGAGCCACAGTGCCAGCTGCCTGTTTTCTATTGTTTTTGGTTCCAGGAAAGTCAGAAAATGAATATTCTCGGAATTGGCCAGGACAAAAGCCAAAGTCAGTTTTTCACCGAGACCAGGAGGCAGAATACGAGACGGAGAGGGGCTGGGGCCCGGCCACACCACCTGGCCACACGGCCAGGTCTGGCCCGCGCCAGGGGGTGGTCTGGCCGCCCCAGGCAGCCCCTCGGCCTCTCCTTTCGCCTATATATTGCCTCCGATACAGAAACCCTAAGTACCCGATGAAAATTCCACGAAAGAGGTTGTAGCCGCCGTCATATGCATCCCTAGATCGGGAGGGATCTGAAGCTCTTCCCGGCACCCTGCCGGAGAGGGGAATTCACCCTGGAGGCCTTCTTCATCATCAAGCAAGCCTCCGGTGTGATGTGTGAGTAGTTCATCTCTGGACTACGAGTCCATGTAGTAGCTAGATGGCTGGTTCTCCTCCTTTGTGCTTTCATGTTTAGATCTTGTGAGCTCCGTTCATGATCAAGATCATCTATTTTTAATCTTACATGTTGTGTTTGCGGGGATCCGATGGATATTGAGATGCTATTTCAGATTGATTATTGATTCTATCATGTCTTTGTTATTTGTGATCTTGCATGCTTTCCGTTGTTAGTAGCTATCATGGCCAAGTACATGCTAGAAACTCTAAGAGTTAGTATTTATGCTCGATAGTGGGTTCATGCCTCTAGTAATCTGGGGAAGTGACAGAAATCTCTAAGATACTAGATGTGCCGTTACTACTAGGGAGAAAACAACAATCCTTTGTTCATAGAACAATCGTATTGTTTACTTTACACGTAATTCGTAATGCAATTATCCGTTGCTTGCAACTTAATACTGGAGGGGGTTCAGATGATAACCTGAAGGTGGATTATTAGTCATAGATGAAGTTGGATGGTGGTCTATGTATAATGGTGTAATGTCCAATCAAGTCTCAAAGGAGTCAAGATGAGTAGTATATGCTTGTATGCTTTCTCGATGTTTGTCAATTGCCCCGCTGTAATTTGTTCACCCAACATGTCATTTATCTTAAGGAGAGCCACCACTAGTGAACTATGGACCTCGGTCCTTTCTTTTACCATCAATCTACAATCAACTGTTTACTGATTTATGTTTACTTTCTGCAAACTATTACTTTCTCCCACTCGATACGTTTAATCCTTTGTTTTCAGCAAAACCGGTGAGATTGAGAACCTCATCGTAAGTTGGGGACATAGTTTTGTGGTTGAGTTATGCAGGTCTCCACGTTGCGGCTGGCACCGGTAGTGCGCCCTGCCAAAGTTCAGCTAGCAACACGTTTGAGGTGTTTCCTTGCTCCTACTGGATTGATAACCTTGGTTTCATAACTAAGGGAAACTTACTGCTGTTCTCATCATACCTTCCTCTTGGGGTTCCCCAACAAGATCGTTAGTACACGAGTCAACAAGTGATTTTCTGGCACCGTTGCTAGGGAGTCAAGGACATCTTCACAAGGGAAGTCCCTCATAACCAATCTCTTTACTTTGTTGTTTTTCTTTTGCTTAGTTTACTTTTTTCTTTGTTTGCTTGTTTCTTTATTCAAAAACACAAAAAAATTAAGTCTTCTATAGTTGTTACCTCTTTCTTAGCTCACCATGTTGATCCCTAAGTTCACCCTGAAAGACCTTTCAATAGGTAGTGGCTCTATAATTGGAAAAGATAATATTGAAGAATTCTTTAATCATGTTAGTAAACATGAGGATATTGAGGATAGATCCCTTGCAGAACTTGCTCCAAACTATGAAATTGTTGCAACTTCTCTAATTCACATGTTGGAAGTTTGGTTTGTTAATCTTAATCCCTTAATGCAAGTAATGTTCCTTAAACTTAAAGAAATTGATGACCCTGAAAAAAGAGATGTATGATGTTGCCAAGGAAGCTAGGAAATTCTTTGACAATTTTAATATGCTAGGCTCATGTGTAGATGTTATTGGTACACAAGGAAAGATGGACAAAACCGAACCTAATGGGGAGGAAACTAAGATACTGATACGTTGCTAACGTATCCATAATTTTTGATGTTCCATGCTTGGTTTTATCTACTTTCTTATGTTTTGTCCACACTTTGGAGTACTTTTCATATGATTTCTTGGACTAACCTATTAACAAGAGCCACAGTGCCAGCTGCCTGTTTTCTGCTGTTTTTGGTTCGAGGAAAGTTAGAAAATGAATATTCTCGGAATTGGACAGGACAAAAGCCAAAGTCAGTTTTTCACCAAGGCACACCTGGAGCCAAAATACGACACGGAGAGGGGCCAGGGGGCCACCACACCACCTGGCCGTGTGGCCCAGCCTAGCCCATGCTAGGGGGTGGTATGGCCGCCTCCGGCACCCCCTCGGCCTCCCTTTCGCCTATAAGATGCCTCCGATACAGAAACCCTAAGTACCCGATGAAAATTCCATGAAAGAGTCTGTAGCCGCCGTCATCTCCATCCCTAGATCGGGAGGGATCTAAAGCTCTTCCCGGCACCCTGCCGGAGAGGGGAATTCACCCTGGAGGCCTTCTTCATCATCATGCAAGCCTCCGGTGTGATGTGTGAGTAGTTCATCTCTCGACTACAGGTCCATGTAGTAGCTAGATGGCTGGTTCTCCTCCTTTGTGCTATCATGTTCAGATTGATTATTGATTCTATCATGTCTTTATTATTTGTGATCTTGCATGCTTTCCATTGTTAGTAGCTATCTTGGCCAAGTAGATGCTAGCAACTCCAAGAGTTAGTATTTATGCTCGATAGTGGGTTCATGACTCTGGTAATCTGGGGAAGTGAAAGAAATCTCTAAGGTACTAGATGTGTTGTTGCTACTAGGGAGAAAACAACAATCCTTTGTTCATAGAACAATCGTATTGTTTACTTTACACGCAATTCAAAATGCAATTATCCGTTGCCTGCAACTTAATACTGGAGGGGGTTCGGATGATAACCTGAAGGTGGATTGTTAGTCATAGATGCAGTTGGATGGCGTTCTATGTATAATGTTGTAATGCCCAATCAAGTCTCAAAGGAGTAAATATGAGTAGTATATGCATGTATGCTTTCTCGATGTTTGTCACTTGCCCCGCTATAATTTGATCACCCAACATGTTATGTATCTTAAGGAGAGCCACCTCTAGTGAACTATGGACCCTGGTCCTTTCTTTTACTATCAATCTACAATCAACTGTTTACTACTTTGTGTTTACTTTGTTCAGACTATTACTTTCTTCCATTTGATACGTTTAATCCTTTGTTTCCAACAAAATCGGTGAGATTGACAACCTCATCGCAAGTTGGGGACAGACTTCTGTGGTTGTGTTGTGCAGGTCTCCACGTTGCTGCTGGCACCGGTAGTGCGCCCTGCCAAAGTTCAGCTAGCAACATGTAACATCCCAAAACTTTAATCCAAGGTTATTAAGATCCAAATCATCAAATTTAGGGTTAACAAAAACTTTTCCAATTAAAATTATTAAAGCATTCATATGTGTGTGCATTTAAATAGGAGTTGTTTTGAATTGCCTTGTTTAAGTGATCCATTGCTTGTAAAATGATTCTTAGGTGGAATAAACATCATCTAGATCATTCCCAAACAAATCCCAAAGAAAAACAAATCAAAATTAATAAAAGAAGAGAATGGTCATTTGTGCCATTTTAATCAACATGCCTACTTTGGCTATTCCTAGAACTCAAACCCTAACAGAAAAAAATGTGGATCTTTGCACCCCTTGCTAGTACATATAATGATGTACCAAGGCCCACTTTGTGATCTGCCAAAAACTTTCAAACACTAATTTTAAATGACATTTGAAAATTGAATCTAGTGTAGGTATCAAGATCACCCTATTTCAAAAACCACTCAAATGAGCTCCATTTTCAAAACCCAAGCACACCTAGAAGCTCAAGCATGTGATCGACCACTCCACCAAATTTCAGCCCAAAATTCAAATGTTTTTCTCTTGTGGCCATTGTGTCGAACACCTTGCAGACAGAATCAAACTGGCCTAACTTATATTGTTTTTGATCAATTTTTGTCAAACCGTTTGAACCCTAGTAGATGCCCTTGTGTCCCCCAGACCCAACCCAACAATCAAGAAGCTACCCCATAGCCATTTGAAGCAGTGCCACGCCACCAGAGCACCATGCTAGCCGGTCGAGCATGGATAGCTCGCAGCCGACCATCTCTCTCTCTCGCCATGTCTAGGAGCTAGACCAGACCACACCATCGCCCTCTGTCCCCTCCCCGAGTAGATCCGAGCCGTGGACCACCCGCAGAGCGCCGTGCCCGGGAGGTCTGCACCATGCTAAGCACGCGCCAGAGCACCGCGCCCGACAAGCGTGCACACGCCGCGCCTCGACTGCAGCCTGCGCTCACTGCGTCGCCACGACCCAGGGAACCGCCCGGACATGCCCGTTCACCGCCGCTTGACCCGTAGCCCACGTGCGCCGCGTCGAACGCCGGCACTACCGCGCAGAGCACCAGCTTCCCCCGACCAAACGCCACCGCCCCTAGCCACGCATTTAAGCCGTAGAGCACCACCAGGAGGCAGGCCACTGTCCCCTCCCTCCAGCCATCACGCTAGCCCGCTGTACAACCCTCGCCGGAGTTGCCAGCCCATCCTGTTCTGTTGCCTCGTCGACCTATGAAAGGAGGCCACCCTAGGTCCAAAGACTCACACCATTCCACTCCCCTTTCCTCACCAAAGACTCACACCATTCCAGCACTAAAGACTCACACCATTCCACTCACCTCGCCGGAATTTGGCCGGAGAAGCCCGCTGCAGAGGAGGAGAAGGCGCCGTCGACAGGAGCTGCCGCGACCACCCCGAAGTCCGCCGTCGACAGCAAGTTCGATCGCCCCCATCGCCGCCGTGGCTGGAGCCCTGGTATGCCCCCTGAGCACCCCCACCGAGCCGCTAGGGTTTGTCCTCGCCGGCGAACTGTTCGCCGGAGACGACACCTCTCAGCCGTAGATCCCCCTTCTAATCTAACGGCCCACATCGCCCCGTACCGCTTCGCGTGAAAAGAGCCAATGACAGGTGGACCCCCCTGTCAGCTGTGCCCCACGCCGCGGAGTGCCACTAGGCCGGCTCATTTTCCTTCCCGCGCGGCCCATTTATTTCAAACTTAGGTTTTTCTATTTAGTTTGAACTTAGTTCTATCCCCTAGTTTGAAAATCATTTCAGAGGGATTTACAAATCCAAATGGAGTGATTCCAATTGTGTTAGAAAGCTACTGAAAAGATCTATCCAAGCTAGTTGGATTTAATTCAATTAGAGTTAAAGATCCCTCCTGGTAAAAATAACAAGACAGAAGCTTTTACACCTTCAAACATTTTTATAAAATCAACCAAAATAGCTTTTGAGTTGATTCCAACTCTCAAAAATCATACTTCACCATACCTATCTGAATATGTAATAATATTAAGGTTTACATGCAGTGACTTTGGACTAGTACCAAAATAATGCTATATAGGCATTTCTAGTCACTTCAAATCATTAAATAATAAACTTAAACCTAAGTAAATGTGATCCAACCTTTAAATCACATTCCCACATGATCAAATACGTGGTGAGGACATGTATCCACATGATACCATATTTTAAGTGGTGAATATTAAATCTTAGTTATTTTTAATGAGTAGAAATTACTTTTCTCAAATAAAAAGAATAAAACTAGTTAATTAAACCTTGTGATGCTAGTGATGATATTAGATCATCGAATGTGTGCTTTAGTATGCTAAGTAGCCTAGTTAAGTACCTACCCCAAGTTTACTTTCAAGCATTTTACTACTGTACTTTACCAAATTCTTTACTGGTTTTGAATGTAGCATAAAAAGTATAAAACTTGACCTATCTAGATAACCTTAGATGTCATCCTGTGGCATGAGATTGATCATATTATCCCACCTTAGTGAACACTCTTAAATTAGTATATTAGAGCTAATGCAAAACTTGAGTCACTTTAGATGGGATAGTTGGTGAAAATGAATTGTGAAAACCTTGGAATGATGAGTCATTCTATTGAAATGTTTTGACATGTGTTGAGAAACACAAATGGTTTATGATGATGAAAATGTTGAGGCGTGAGCCTTAACCCTTTTACAAAAATGATGGTTGGATTCGGATGCGATACCATTCCAAATTTACCGTACAACCACAATACCTGAATTGGGTAAGGCTTAGCTGGAAGTTTATATGCCTTAGTGTTAGTTCCCTCACGGGAGAGGTTTGAGCTGAGGCTACCTCTCGATGTTGTCCACCTATGCAATGCCCAAGATGACAGATGGTCATGATTGGGAGGCCATGCTCATAGGAGAGGTGCTTATACTAGGGTGTGTAAAGGAAAGGTTATGTTTGATTATCTGCATACTAAGTATGATGATTCACGGTTATCCCTGACAGATGTATCGAATCTTGTGGTGAAAGTGTACCACCTCTGCAGAGTGTCAAACTATTCAAATACCACCTCTGTTTCGTTGTCAGATGTTTTCAAAATGACTTATGAAATGAATGATGAAGCTTGACTTGACCACAATAGGGTTGTGACAATGACACTAGCTCCCCAACTTAAGTGATTCTAGAACTTTATTTTATCTTTCTTTGTTTCTGAACTCAGGTTAGGTTTCAAACTTAACTTTATAGTTAAACTTAGAGTTAGCACTTTACTCTAGTACTATCTTACTTGCTAGTGGTTGTTTGCGAGTACTTAAAGAGTACTCATGGCTTTTGGCCCTGGCTATTCTCATGGCCAGACTATGAAGGAGACTACCAAGATGACGGTCAGCAGGACGGCTATGATAACTAGGACTATCTGCCTTCGTCAGCATTGCCTGTGCCCCTGAAGATGGACCCCACCGCTACCTTTATTATTTATTCTGCTGCTTGTTGTATTAAGACTGGATCATGAGATCCTTATTTGTGTTAGACCTTATTTATGGTTTGTAATGGATGATGTACTGTGATATCCAATCTGTTATGTCTCGCAAAAATGGTAATCCTGGGATTGCGAGGTATGGCATAACAGGCATCTAGAATTAAAAATCCGGGTGTTGACAAGTTGGTATCAGAACCGTCATGACCATAGGAGACCCTAGTTAGGATGGGCGTCTAAACCCAAAAACTTAGTTTCAAAAAAAAACCAAAGTGAGTATTTATGAAAAACTATTTCCTCTCTTACCCTCGGGAATTCATTCTTTCTCAAAAATTCATGTTCCTCAAATTCTTACATTACTACGTAAAACTTGACACACTTGATCACTTCACTAACTTCCTACTCCATAATTCTTGTAGATGGAGTCTCAGTTCAGCAAGTTCTACCAGTTGGGAAACGGAGGTCAGCTGATCTTCGAGAGGGATCTGGATTCACTGTCGGAGTTACTGGGACACCCACCTCCGGAGTTTCTGGGAGCTCAACTTCCTGGACCCCCTGGAGGAGATTTGTAGTGGCTCGTCACCGCTGATCTTCGAGGAAGCATCGAAGCACCAACGTCCGGGAGAATCTAGTTCTCCGTGAGAGAGAATAACTGGCTAGACAGATTAGCCAGGGCAATGCATGAAGCTCTCGCACGTCTATGTGCCCTCAGTATCAACCAGATCCAAGGAACCCGCTTTGCGCACTATACGAGGCGTGACTTCATGGGAATGGCGATTGAGATGCCAAGTCATCCAGAACTGAAGCGCCAAGTGGAGAGCCTCGACTTCCTGTTATACGATCGTCAGAAGGAGTTGGACAATGCTAGGGAGTTAGCCAACCACAACCGTGCCATTGCCGATCAGAAGGCCCAGACTTTCTCACTGCTTGTCAAGGACCGTCAGTCTCTTCGCCTCCAGCATGCGAAGAAGGATCGCACCATCGTCCGTCTTTGCAAGAAGGTGGCTGACCTCGAGAAGACCGTCAAGGAGCAGGAAACTCAGCTTGCTGCGAAGGAAGAAGAATATGAGGGTGAAGACATCCAGGGAGACATGTATTCTTACCTCAGCAATGACGATGACTTTCTGGAGGAGGATGCCGTGGACTTCTACACTAACGATGAGGACTCCGACTTCATCGACGATGAGTAGATGCACTAGAGCACTGTCGTGGCATGAGATGTATCGGTCCCACTGTATCATAGCTTGCAGAATGGTTCTTAAAACCATCTGCTTTTTATTTTGTTGTGGTGTGTGTTGTATCGTGTGTTGCTTGCATGAATGAAGTGAAATTAGTTGCAAAAACCTGTGTCAAACTCAAAGTTTAGCTTTGAAACCAAAACCATAAACCCTAGAACTTTCCCACTTACCCCTTTATCTACCTCAATCTTCAGATGACTCGTGGAAACCAAGGAGGGAGCAGCTCCTCGCAAGACCCAATGCTTTAGATCTTACAAAATCTCATCGCAGACTGAAAAGCAAGCAGGGCAGAGCGCCAAGCTAATCTAGCAACGCTGCAACAGATCGCCCAGATGGCTCTCAACAACCAGGGACATGGAAACCAAGATCATCAAGGATCCAAACTGAAGAACTTCCAGAACACAAATCCCCCAATGTTTAGCACTTCAAAGAACCCATTAGATGCTGATGACTGGTTGCAGACGATGGAGAATAACTTGGAAGTAGCCCGAGTTGATGACAACGAGAAAGTTCTCTTTGCCACCCACTACTTGGCAGGAGATGCAAGAGCTTGGTGGAACAGCATCTGCCTGATGAACCATGGTCAAGTTATGACATGGGAAGCCTTCAAAATCAAGTTCAGCCGCACCCACGTGCCGCAGGGTCTAGTCACCCGAATGAGGGATGAGTTCCGAGAGTTGAAGCAGGGCAGAATGACTGTGGTGGAGTCCGTGACAAATTACTGTTGCTTGCAAGGTATGCGCCCGATGAGATCAACACGGAGGCAAAGAAGAAGGAGAGATTCCCGAATGGACTGCATGATGAGATGCAGACTGTCCTCGTCAACATCCGCTTCGAGGATCTCGAGCAGCTAGTCGACTCTGCCATTCAGATGGAAGGGAAGATTAACCAGGCAAACGACAACCACAAGCATCGTATGATGCAACAATCTGGATCCAGCAGTCACCAGAAATACCGTCCCAAGCCCTCACCGGGATATGCACCAAGAAACAATCGACCCCTAATGTCTCGCCCAAGCTACCCCAACCGTAGCGGAGGCAATGTGAAGTCCGGAGGACACAACAACAACTCCGGCAACACCAACAATTTCAACCGTGCCCCTCCCAAGAGCAACAACAACAACTATACTACACCTAGAACTGGCAGCAATGTTGTGCCCGTCGCAGCAAAAGACAAGTCCTAGATCACATGTTTTGAGTGTGGAGTGAAGGGTCACTATTCCAATGAGTGTCCCAAGAAGACTGCCGCCACTGCCAATGTGAATGCCCCAGCTCAACAACAGCGTCGTGTTCAACCAGGGAGAAGATTTGCACCAGGGAACCCTCACAACTGCAATGGTCGTCTCTTCCACATGAACACCGAGGAAGCCCAAGAAGTGCCAGACGTAGTGCTGGGTATGTTTTGTGTCAACTCAGTTTTAGCAAGGGTATTATTTGATTCGGGAGCATCACATTCATTTGTCACCGAAGAATTTGCATGCACTAGTAAGATTCACCCAACCAACCTAAAGCATGTCATGATAGTTCAAATTCCCAGTTCAACTACAAAAGCTAGAAAAATTTGCAAAGCTGTGCCTATCAGAATACAAGGGATAGATTTTTATGCCAACCTAATCGTACTCGTAACCAAAGGATTGGAAGTAGTACTAGGTATGGATTGGATTTCAAGGCATAAAGGACAGATAGACTGCGCTAAGAAAGCCATCACCATGACTAGTAGCTCTGGAGTCACAGTAGAGCATATATCTGAAACCTTACCTCATCAATTCAAGTGCAACAAGAGTCTAGCGCTACCCACCATAGACCAAGTCAGAGTAGTCTGTGAATACCCCGACGTATTCCGAGATGAATTGCCAGGTATGCCCCTGGATAGGGATATTGAGTTCATTATTGAATTAATCCCCGGAACCGGACCCATAGCCCAGAGACCCTATAGCATGAACCCCTTAGAGTTAGTAGAGTTGAAGAAGCAGTTGGATGCCATGTTAGCAACATGCTTGATTCAACCAAGCGCATCGCCATGAAGATCACCAGTGTTATTTGTCGACAAGAAAGATGGAGGCAATCGTCTGTGCATAGATTACAGAAAGCTGAATGACATCACCATCAAAAACAAGTACCCCTTGCCAAAGATAGAGGATCTATTTGATCAGTTGACTGGAGCCCATGTATTCTCAAAGATTGATCTTAGGACTGGTTATCACCAACTTAAGATTCATGCAACGGATATTCCGAAGACTGCCTTTACTACTCACTATGGTTTATACGAGTATATGGTTATGTCCTTTGGATTAACCAATGCCCCTGCTTATTTCATGAAACTCATGAATAAGATCTTTATGAATTTCCTGGATAATTTCATTGTTGTGTGTATCGACGATATCCTTATCTACTCCAAGTCAGAAGAAGAGCATGAGCAACATCTCCGAGTTATCCTAGAAACCCTGAGAGAGCATCAATTGTATGCCAAGTTCAGCAAGTGTGAGTTTTGGCTGAAAGAAGTAGGATTCCTAGGACATGTTGTGTCTGCCGGAGGAGTCTCTGTTGATCCCGCCAAGATCAAAGATGTCGAAGAATGGGAAGCCCCAACCACTCAAAACCAAGTTCGTGCATTTCTCGGATTAGCGGGATATTACCGCAAGTTTGTAGAAGGATTCTCGAGCATCGCCAGACCCATGACCCAATTGTTGAAGAAGGACAAGAAACTTAAATGGATTGACAAATGTGAAGCCAGTTTCTAGGAACTGAAGAAGAGATTGATTTCAGCCCCAATATTGATTATGCCAGATATCAAGAAGCCGTTTCATGTATATTGTGATGCATCCAAGATTGGTCTCGGATGTGTATTGATGCAAGAAGGCAAGGTCATCGCGTATCTGTCTCGACAACTAAAGCAACACGAGCAGAACTATCCGACCCATGATCTTGAGCTAGCAGGTGTAGTAGTACCGTTGAGGACATGGCGTCATTTTCTTATGGGTAATCGCTGTGAGATTTACTCAGATCACAAGAGCTTGAAGTATATTTTCACTCAGAAGGAGCTGAATAGGAGGTAAAAGAGATGGATAGAGTTAATCAAGGATTATGACCTTGACATTCACTATCGCCCCGGCAAAGCCAATGTGGTAGCGGATGCTCTTAGCAGACTGCCTTGTAGGCTAAACACCATGATCAAAGAGAAGCAACCAAGTTTGTATGAGGAGTTGGAACAGTTCAGAACTAAGCTTGTTAGCAAAGTATTCTTAGCTAGCATTGAACTTCAACCCACGTTAGTCAGCCAAATCAAGGAAGCCCAGAAGGGAAATGAAAGTATCGACGGAATCAAATGTCGTATTGGTATAAGAAAGGTACCTGAATTCACGAAAGATGAAGGAGTTCTATGGTACAAAGGACGTATCTGTGTGCCAGCAGATTCGGAGCTGAAGCAAGTTATCATGCAGGAAGCTCATGGTACTCTTTATTCTATCCACCCTGGAGGAACGAAGATGTATCAAGATTTGAAAGAGCAATTTTGGTGACACAAGATGAAGAGAGAAACCAGAAGCTACATCACCAAGTGTGACATCTGTCAAAGAGTCAAAGCAGAGCATTAGAGGCCTACAGGACTGTTGCAACCATTGCAGATTCCGGAATGGAAATGGGATTCTGTCGGAATAGACATTATCACCGGCTTGCCTACTACTAGTAGGGGAAATGACTCAATCTGGGTCATTGTTGATAGACTGTCCAAGGTAGCCCACTTCATACTAGTCAAGACAACCTACCAGAGTTCAAAGCTAGCAGAGCTGTATATTGCTAGAATTGTTAATCTGCATGGAACCCTCAAGACCATAGTATCAGATCGAGGAACCCAGTTTACCTCGAGATTTTGGCAGAAAGTCCAGGAAGGATTAGGAACCAAGTTGAATTTCAGCACCGCTTATCACCCGCAAACTGATCGATAGACTGAGAGAGTCAACCAAATCCTAGAGGATATGTTAAGAGCTTGTGTGTTGGAATATGGATCAAAATGGGAAGACTGTCTGCCTTTCGCAGAATTCTCATATAACAACAGTTATCAAGCTAGTTTGCATATGGCACCATTTGAGTTCCTATATGGAAGAAAGTGTCGCACCCCTTTGAATTGGTCACAAGTAGGAGAGAGTCAGATCTTTGGACCCGACGTTCTCCGAGACGCTGAAGAAAAGGTTCACAAAGTCCGTGAGCACCTCAAGACCGCTCAATCCAGATAGAAGAGTTATGCTGACAAGAGAAGGAGAGACCTGACTTTCAATGTAGGAGATTTTGTATATCTCAAGGTTTCGCCATTGAAGGGAACCCAACGCATTAGTCTGAAAGGAAAGTTAGCCCCCAGATATATCGGACCCTTCAAGATTCTGAACCGTAGAGGAGAAGTATCGTATCAACTAGAACTACCTGAAGAGATGTCAGCCATCCACAATGTGTTCCATATCTCGTTACTTCGCAAATGCCTGGAAGTGCCGGAGAAGACTGAAGTTTTCAAGAACATCGATCACAGAGCTGTGGAGATCATCAAGGACCTGACATATCGTGAAGTGCCCATCCGTATCTTGGAAGAAGCTTACCGGACCACCAGAACCAGGAGTATCAAATTTCTCAAGATTCTATGGAGCAACCATACCAAAGAGGAAGCCACTTGGGAACACAAAGATTACATTAGGACGGAGTTCCCAAATCTCTCTAGTTCCTAGTTTTCTTTCTTAAATCTCGGGACAAGATTTTGTTTAAGGGGGGAAGGTTTGTAACATCCCAAAACTTTAATCCAAGGTTATTAAGATCCAAATCATCAAATTTAGGGTTAACAAAAACTTTTCCAATTAAAATTATTAAAGCATTCATATGTGTGTGCATTTAAATAGGAGTAGTTTTGAATTGCCTTGTTTAAGTGATCCATTGCTTGTAAAATGATTCTTAGGTGAAATAAACATCATCTAGATCATTCCCAAACAAATCCCAAAGAAAAACAAATCAAAATTAATAAAAGAAGAGAATGGTCATTTGTGCCATTTTAATCAACATGCCTACTTTGGCTATTTCTAGAACTCAAAACCTAACAGAAACAAATGTGGATCTTTGCACCCCTTGCTAGTACATATAATGATGTACCAAGGCCCACTTTGTGATCTGCCAAAAACTTTCAAACACTAATTTTCAATGACATTTGAAAATTGAATCTAGTGTAGGTATCAAGATCACCCTATTTCAAAAACCACCCAAATGAGCTCCATTTTCAAAACCCAAGCACACCTAGAAGCTCAAGCATGTGATAAACCACTCCACCAAAGTTCAGCCCAAAATTCAAATGTTTTTATCTTGCGGCCATTGTGTCGAACACCTTGCAGACATAATCAAACTGGCCTAACTTATACTATTTTTGATCGATTTTTGTCAAACCATTTGAACCCTAGTAGATTCCCTTGTCTCCCCCAGACCCAACCCAGCCATCAAGAAGCTACCCCATAGCCATTTGAAGCAGTGCCGCGCCACCAGAGCACCATGCTCGCCGGTCGAGCATGGATAGCTCGTAGCCGACCATCTCTCTCTCTCTCTCTCGCCATGTCTAGGAGCTAGACCAGACCACACCACCGCCCTCTATCCCCTCCCCAAGCAGAGCCAAGCCATGGACCACTCGCAGAGCGCCGTGCCCAGGACGTCTGCACCATGCCGAGCACGCGCCTGAGCACCACGCCCGACATGCGTGCACACAACGCGCCTCGACCGCAGCCCACGCTCACCGCGTCGCCACGACCTAGGGAACCGCCCGGACATGCCCGTTCGCCGCCGCTTGACCTGTAGCCCCCGTGTGCCGCGTCGAACGCCGCCGCTGCCACGTAGAGCACCAGCTTCCCCCGACCAAATGCCACCGCCCCTAGCCGGGCATTTAAGCCGTAGAGCACCGCCAGGAGGCAGGACACCGTCCCCTACCTCCAGCCACGATGCTAGCCCGCTGTATAGCCCTCGCTGGAGTTGCCAGCCCATCCCGTTCGGTCGCCTCGTCGACCTATAAAAGGAGGCCACCCCAGCACCAAAGACTCACACCATTCCACTCCCCTCTCCTCACTGGTCCTTCCCCACCTCTAGCCTGAGCAGCTCGAGCACTTGTTCGCCGGAATTTGTCCGGAGAAGCCCACTGCATAGGAGGAGAAGACGCCGTCGATTTCGTCCACCCTAGGAGTTGCCGCGACCACCCCGGAGTCTGCGGTCGACAGCATGTTCGATCGCCCCCATCGCCTCCGTAGCTGGAGCCCTTGTATGCCCCCTAAGAACCACCACCGAGCCACTAAGGTTTGTCCTCGCCGGCGAACTGTTCGCCGGAGACGACACCTCTCAGCCGTAGATCCCCCTTCTAATCTAACGGCCCACATTGCCTCGTAACGCTTCGCGTGAAAAGAGCCAATGACAGGTGGACCCCCCTGTCAGCTATGCCCCGCGCCGCGGAGTGCCACTGGGCCGGCCCATTTTCCTTCGCACGCGGCCCATTTATTTCAAACTTAGATTTTTCTATTTAGTTTGAACTTAGTTCTGTCCCTAGTTTGAAAATCATTTCAGAGAGATTTACAAATCCAAATGGAGTGACTCCAATTGTGTTAGAAAGCTACTAAAAAGATCTATCCAAGCCCTTTGTATTTAATTCAATTAGAGTTAGAGATCTCTCCTGGTAAAAATAACAAGACATAAGCTTTTACACCTTCAAACATGTTTATAAAATCAACCAAAATAGCTTCTCAGTTGATTCCAACTCTCAAAAATCACATTTCACCATACCTATCTGAATACGTAATAATATTAAGGTTTACATGTAGTGAATTTGGACTAGTACCAAAATAATGCTATATAGGCATTTCTAGTCACTTTAAATCATTAAATAATAAACTTAAACCTAAGTAAATGTGATCCAACCTTTAGATCACATTCCCACATGTTAGAATATGTGGTGAGGACATGTGTCCACATGATCCCGTATTTTAAATGTTGAATATTAAATCTTAGTTATTTTTAATGAGTAGAAATTACTTTTCTCAAATAATAAGAATAAAACTAGTTAATTAAACCTTGTGATGCTAGTTATGATATTAGATCATCAAATGTGTGCTTTAGTATGCTATGTAGCCTAGTTAAGTATTGTTTGCTGATTGTGCACTCCGTATGTATTTATAGACGATACTACCGACCAAGCTTTTGAGGAGAAGGGGTTCTATCCAGAAGAGGAGGAAGAAAACTTCAACCACTACACTACCCAGGGCAAGCTACTATTAGCAAACTAGAATAGTTAGATGACTTGAGCAAGATGCATTAGGCATGCTTGGTTATACCACTTTGACTAGTATCTACCCCAAGTTTACTTTCAAGCATTTTCTTGCTGTACTTTACCAAATTCTTTACTGGTTTTGAAGGTAGCATAAAAAGTATAAAACTTGACCTATCTAGATAACCTTAGATGTCATCCTGTGGCATGAGATTGATCATATTATCCCACCTTAGTGAACACTCTTAACTTAGTAGATTAGAGCTAAAGCAAAACTTGAGTCACTTTAGATGGGAATACTTGGTGAAAATGAATTGTGAAAACCTTGGAATGATGAGTCATTCTATTGAAATGTTTTGACATGTGTTGAGAAACACAAATGGTTTATGATGATGAAAATGTTGAGGCATGTGCCTTAACCCTTTTACAAAACTGATGGTTGGATTCGGATGCGATACCATTCCAAATTTACCGTACAGCCACAATACCTAAATTGGGTAAGGCTTAGCTGGAAGTTTATATGCCTTAGTGTTAGTTCCCTCACGGGAGAGGTTTGAGCCGATGCTACCTCTCGATGTTGTCAACCTATGTAGTGCCCAAGATGATAGATGGTCATGGTTGGGATGCCATGCTCATAGGAGCGGTGCTTATACTAGGGTGTGTAAAGGAAAGGTTATGTTTGATTATCTGCATACTAAGTATGATGATTCAGGGTTATCCCTGACAGATGTATCGAATCTTGAGGTGAAAGTGTACCACCTCTGCAGAGTGTCAAACTATTCGAATAGCCGCGTCCGCGATTATGGACAGTTGGAGTGGCCATACTATTTCGTTGTCAGATGTTTTCAAAATGACTTATGAAATGAATGATGAAGCTTGACTTGACCACAACAGGGTTGTGACAATGACACTAGCTCCCCAACTTAAGTGATTCTAGAACTTTATTTTATCTTTTTTTGTTTCTGAACTCAGCTTAGGTTTCAAACTTAACTTTATAGTTAAACTTAGAGGTAGCACTTTACTCTAGTACTATCTTACTTGCTAGTGGTAGTTTGCGAGTACTTAAAGAGTACTCATGGCTTTTGTCCCTAGCTATTCTCATGGCCAGACTATGAAGGAGACTACCAAGATGACGGTCAGCAGGACGGCTATGATAACTAGGACTATCTGCCTTCGTCAGCATTGCCTGTGCCCCTAAAGATGGACCCCACCGCTACGCTTATTATTTATTCCGCTGCTTGTTGTATTAAGACTGGATCATGAGATCCTTATTTGTGTAAGACCTTATTTATGGTTTGTAATGGATGATGTACTGTGATATCCAATATGTTATGTCTCACAAAAATGGTAATCCTGGGATTGCGAGGTATGGCATAACAGGCATCTAGAATTAAAAATCCGGGTGTTGACACAACACCTTTGGGGTGTTTCCTTGCTCCTACTAGATTGATAACCTTGGTTTCATAACTGAGGGAAACTTGTTGCTGTGCTCATCATACCTTCCTCTTGGGGTTCCCCAACGAGCTCGAGATATCTTGGGCCATCAAGCTCTTTTGTGGCGCCGTTGCCGGGGAGTCAAGGACATCTTCATATGGGGAGTCCCTCATAACCAAGCTCTTTACTTTGTTATTTTTGTTTTGCTTAGTTTACTTTTGTTTTGTTTGCCTGTTTCTTTATCAAAAACACAAAAAATTAGTTTTACTAGTTTACTTTCTTTATCAAAAACACAAAAAATTAGTTTTACTAGTTTACTTTCTTTATCAAAAACACAAAAACAATTAGTTCCTATCTTAAGTTGCCATTATGTCTAGCATTGCTCCAATCACTATGTCACCTGAGGAAATGATTTTCACTTTTAAACAAGGAATTGAGGAGAGTTTCAAAGAAACTTGGTCTAGAATCTCTGATCTACAAGAAAAAACTGAACCTAAAATGACTCAAAGCTTGTTCCTTAGCAGTTTTTACCTTGGAATTGATATTTGCTATAGATACGATTTGGATGTTGTTGTGGGAGGAGATTTCCTCCAATGCAATGAGGATGATGTTGTTAATTCCATAAAGAAATTTATATTTACTTACCACTTTCCTAGCAAATCTGATTCTTCCTTGATGAACATATTTGCTAGATTGAACACTCTTCAGACCCACACTACTAGTTTAAAGGATTGTTATAACACGCTTAGAGAGCATCATAATTATGTTCCAATAAATTCTGAACCATCAAAGTGCCTCCCCACAGTAAAGATTGATATAAATAATGAAACTTTTGAAGTTTGTTGTGATATCATGTCTGAATTTTGTCTTATGACCAAAGATATTTATGAATCTTTGAATCTTTGGGGGCTTTCTAAAGGAGGAAAAGAAATATTTCTTGCTAATAATGCCACAATATTACCTATTGGAATAGCTGAAGGAGTGTTCACAAAGATCCTTGGGAAAATGATTTCTACTGATTATCTTGTTATTGAATGTGCAGGAAAAGGACAAATTACACTTGGAAGATCCCTATTGAAGCTCCTTGGAGCAATAATAGATGTGGGAAAGGGCACCATGCACTTTCCTTCCCCACCAAACAATCATATGTTCCCCAAGGTTAACAATAAAAGTAATAGAGGTAAGGGCAAGAACTTTGGTTTTAATGCTTCTTCATTGGAGAACACTTGATTCTTTTTCTTGCTTCTTATGCCTAACTTAAACGCGTTAAAGAAAAGTACTTATTGGGAGATAAACCAAAAGTTTTAGATGAGTCTTGGAAGTTATTACCTCTATAATAACCGCTTTTTATCCTTTTTATTTGCTTTTTGTGCCAAGAGTAACCTCTAATGAGAGAGATGTAATGATTGGGAAAGTTGCTGTCTCGAAACAGATTTCTGTGCTTCACCGTAAAAATTCGTGTAAAATCTCTATATGTCCTTTTGAGGCGTGAATTTTTTTCTTCTGCCCTGGCTTGTTATCTAACTTTTGTTAGTTCAACACTTTTTGATTTGAGCAATAGAAGGTGTTCGAAAAAACTCGTCTTTACCTGCTGGTCTGTTTTGATAGATTTCTGCCATTTTCTGCATTTGCTTCTTGTTGGTTCCTTTTTGAGTTCTTTTGGGGAATTGAGATTTTTGAGGGAAGGGCAATAGTATCTTGTGTTTTAATGGAAGTTTTATAGGTGTTAGAACTGAACCTAAGATACTTATTATCTTGAGTGCACTAGTGTTGCTAATAAAGATTGTGTGAAGTTTTGTATGAAGGAAAAATTTCAGGTGTATGGAAGGAATGAGTAATGAGATGAAGGATGGACTAAAGCTCAAGCTTGGGGATGCCACGCGTGTCTCCCCAAGAAATATCCAAGAAGTACAAGCGTCAAAGCTTGGGGATGCCCAGTTTTCTTCCAAACGCTTCATTTTTATTGTTTCATGCATAGTTCTGTTGTTCTTGGACCGTCTTCTTTTTTGTTTTCGTTTTGGTTTTTCGTTTGCGTGGTTTGCTTAGTTTGCTGAATAAATTGGTTGGATCCCCTCTTTCATACATTGGTTTTCAAATAGTTTGGTTTGGATTGGAAAAGAGTAGGAAAAGTTCATGCTTCAGTGGTAAAGGGAGCTTATTTTTGACTATGGCCTATGCTTTGTCATGCCATGCTTGATATTGTTTTGGCTTTATGCTTAGTATTCTTTGTTGTATCATGACTTGTTATAAACAATTGAGATTGCTTAACGTGCCTTGGATGAATCATGCGTTGTTTTACCATATTAAAGCATAGTATTGTGGTATTCTCCTTTGATGCTTTATTTGGGTTGACTTGGCACATCCTCACACCATGTTATGACTATCCCAAGTCACCATAGCCTTTATGATCCTTTAGTTTTCAACTTGTAGTATCACTTTATGCTTTGATCAATGATGTTTTGTCACTCTGCATGATTATGGCCATTATTGCTCTCTTAGTTTGTCGCTCCCAGTCTTTTGCTAGCCTCCGTAACCAAGTATGAGTTCCACTCATGCATCCAACTCCTAAAACCAAGTTATTCCAAAGAATCCACCATACCTACCTACTAGCATATGCTATTCTAAGTATATTCATGTTTTTCTCTACCTTCCAAATTAAACTTGTTATATGAAAATTAGTGATTAAAGCTCTCACGAACTTGATGGCACACTTTACTTTCTTGCATTTAATAAACTTGAACCATTGGGTCCATCTTTGTTGCGTATATGCTTGCGCTTTATAAGTTGAAATTTGCAGAACCATGTATCATGGGGAACGCTTTCAACATTGCACTTGTACTTTGTACCCCGTTGATATCATGTTCTTTTGCTTATGGATCCCGGCAGTGTGAAATAAAAGTGGAACTTGTAAGATCATGGAGTTTATATGTGTGTTAGAGAAACGCCTGGGCCACTAGCCTAAGCCATGCCTAATCATGGTGGAAACTTGCAGCATCACCATAATGAGCACTCTATGAAGAATCCTCAATAAAAACCTATGCAAATAGCAAATAAAAAGATCGCTGAGATGCTCATTGACTGCTTGCCTTGTCATTTTGCTTATGGGATAGCTCCTGTATCATGTGCAAGGGGTACCCCGTTGGCAGTTCTTTATTATACATATGTACTTACAATGACAAGAGCTTACCTGTGACTAAAGTTGAGTAGCATGAGGTTCGTTCTTCGTAAGTAAGGGGCCTGAGATTTCGGCTTATAATTTGTCAAGCATATCCTCTTAGTTGTGTCACCCTTAATCACCTAAATATGCTTATGATAGGGGAAATGAGAGCTGAAAGCTAATAAGTACCGTATTTTTTGGAAGCTCTTTATGAAACTTGAATCTCTACTTCCTTCTATGAAGGCCTTTGTTTTACCTTTTTGTTGAGACTCCACCTTCTAGCTTTATGCACCTACTTTGAGAGCATAGTGGCCATTCTTAGTTCTATGTGCATTGTCCCAAGACTTGTTGATTGATGCATAACTTGATATTGCTTGCTTTAAACTATTTGTATCTAGTCACTCTTATAAACTTCGAAGGTGTCCTATGCATTTATATTTTCTACTCTATGAGGAACAAGCTGAATGCTACTATGCTATGTTTTCTTTATGTGAAACAAACAAACGTCTTGCAAAGCATTGTTATTCATGAATCTTTTGTTTGTGCCTGTTCATGTTGCAACATAGTTGCTTTGTCTTATTGCTAGAACTTTGTCTTTCATGTTATGATTGAAGTACTATGATCCTAGCTTTGAATGTTTTACAAATACTTTGATCAAGTTTATGACGGTGCATGTCACCTAAAAAATTATTCATTCTTTTTATCATTTACCTACTCGAGGACGAGCAGGAGTTAAGCTTGGGGATGTTCATATGTTGCTAACGTATCCATAATTTTTGATGTTCCATGCTTAGTTTTATCTACTTTCTTATGTTTTGTCCACACTTTGGAGTACTTTTCATATGATTTCTTGGACTAACCTATTAACAAGAGCCACAGTACCAGCTGTCTGTTTTCTGCTATTTTTGGTTCCAGGAAAGTCAGAAAATGAATATTCTCGGAATTGGACGGGACAAAAGCCAAAGTCATTTTTTCACCAAGGGACACCTGGAGCCAAAATACGAGACGGAGAGGGGCCAGGGGGCCACCACACCAACTGGCCGCGCGGCCCAACCTGGCCCGCGCTAGGGGGTGGTCTGGCCGCCTCCGGCACCCCCTCGGCCTCCCCTTTCGCCTATAAGATGCCTTTGATACAGAAACCCTAACTACCCGATGAATATTCCACAAAATTGTCTGTAGCCGTCGTCATCTCCATCCCTAGATCGGGAGGGATCTGAAGCTCTTCCCGGCACCCTGCCGGGGTGGGCAATTCACCCTGGAGGCCTTCTTCCTCATCATGCAAGCCTCCGGTGTGATGCGTGAGTAGTTCATCTCTGAACTACGTGTCCATGTAGTAGCTAGATGGCTGGTTCTCCTCCTTTGTGCTATCATGTTTAGATCTTGTGAGCTCTGTTCATGATCAAGATCATCTATTTGTAATTATACATGTTGTGTTTATGGGGATCCGATGGACATTGAGATGCTATTTTAGATTGATTAGTGATTCTATCATGTCTTTTTTATTTGTGATCTTGCATGATTTCCGTTGTTAGTAGCTATCTTGGCCAAGTAGATGCTAGCAACTCCAAGAGTTAGTATTTATGCTCGATAGTGGGTTCATGCCTCTGGTAATATGGGGAAGTGACAGAAATCTCTAAGGTACTAGATGTGTTGTTGCTACTAGGGAGAAAACAACAATCCTTTGTTCATAGAACAATCGTATTGTTTACTTTACACGCAATTCGTAATGCAATTATCTGTTGCTTGCAACTTAATACTGGAGGGGGTTCGGATGATAACCTGAAGGTGGATTATTAGTCATAGATGCAGTTGGATGGCGGTCTATGTATAATGTTGAAATGCCCAATCAAGTCTCAAAGGAGTCAAGATGAGTAGTATATGCTTGTATGCTTTCTCGATGTTTGTCAATTGCCCCGCTGTAATTTGTTCACCCAGCATGCCATTTATCTTAAGGAGAGCCACCTCTAGTGAACTATGGACCCTGGTCCTTTCTTTTACTATCAATCTACAATCAACTGGTTACTGCTTTGTGTTTACTTTCTGCAAACTATTACTTTCTTCCATTTGATACGTTTAATCCTTTGGTTTTAGCAAAACCGGTGAGATTGACAACCTCATCGCAAGTTGGGGACAGAGTTTTGTGGTTGTGTTGTGCAGGTCTCCACGTTGCTGCTGGCACCGGTAGTGCGCCCTCCCAAAGTTCAGCTAGCAACACCTTTGGGGTGTTTCCTTGCTCCTACTGGATTGATAGCCTTGGTTTCATAACTGAGGGAAACTTGCTGCTGTGCTCTTCATACCTTCCTCTTGGGGTTCCCCAAGAAGCTCGACATATCTGGGGCCATCAGATACCAATACCCTTCAAACTTGCAGCAATACATGAAGCCATAGAAAAGAATCTTGATTGGATTGTTCCTGAAAACCCGTTTGATGAAAGTAGTGAACCCAAGAGAATTGAGAGAGGATCCTCTAGAACTTATTTGGATAAGATACCTTGCCTTGTTGAAGATATTTCTAGTATTAATCTTAATGCTTCTTTATTTGAGAACACTTGATTCTTTTTCTTGCTTCTTATGCCTAACTTAAAGGCGTTAAAAAAAGTACTTATTGGGAGATAACCCAAAAGTTTTAGATGAGTCTTGGAAGTTATTATTTCTGTAATAACCGCTCCTTATCCTTTTTATATGCTTTTTGTGCCAAGAGTAACCTGTAATGAGAGAGAAGTAATGATTGGGAAAATTGCTGTCCCGAAACAGATTTCTGTGCATCACCGTAAAAATTTGTGTAAAATCTCTGTTCGTCCTTTTGAGGCGTGAATTTTTTTGCTTCTGCCCCAGGTTGTTCTCTAACTTTCGTTAGTTCAACACGTTTCGATTTGAGCAACAGAAGGTCTTTGAAAAAATTCGTCTTTACCTGCTGGTCTGTTTTGACAGATTTCTGCCTTTATTTGCATTTGCTTCTTTTTGGTTCCTTTTTTAGTTCTTTTGGGGAATTGAGGTTTTTGAGGGAAGTGCTACAGTAGCTTGTGTCTTAATGAAAGTTTTATTGGTGTTGAAACTGAACCTAAAGACTTATTATATTGAGTGCACTAATGTTGCTAATAAAGATTGTGTGAAGTTTTGTACGAAGGAAAATTTTCAGGTGTATGGAAGGAACGAGTAATGAGATGAAAGATGGACTAACGCTCAAGCTTCGGGATGCCACGTGTGTCACCCCAATAAATATCCAAGAAGTACAAGCGTCAAATCTTGGGGATGCCCAAGGCATCCCCCTCTTCATCAATAAAAATCCGAGGTTTCTTCCAAACGCTTCATTTTTATTGTTTTATGCACAGTTGTGTTGTTCTTGGAGCGTCTTCTTTTTCATTTTTGTTTTGGTTTTTCGTTTTCTTGGTTTGATTAGTTTGCTGAATAAATTGGTTGGACCCCCTCTTTCATACATTGGTTTTCAAATAGTTTGGTTTGGATTGGAAAAGAGTAGGAAAGTTCATGATTAAGTGGTAAAGAGAGCTTGTTTTTGACTGTGGCCTATGCTTTGTCATGCCATGCTTGATATTGTTTTGGTTTTATGCTTAGTATTCTTTGCTGTAGCATGACTTGTTATAAACAATTGAGATTGCTTAATGTGTCTTGGAAGAATCATGCGTTGCTTTAGCATATTAAAGCATAGTATTGTGGTATTCTCCTTTGATGATTTATTTGGGTTGACTTGGAACATGCTCACACCATGTTATGACTATCCCAAGTCACCATAAGCCTTTATGATCCTTTATTTTTGAACTTTTAGTATCACTTTATGCTTTGATTAATGATGTTTTGTCACTCTGCGTGATTATGGCCATTATTGCTCTCTTAGTTGGTCGCTCCCAGTCTTTTGCTAGCCTCCGTAACCAAGTATGAGTTCCACTCATGCATCCAACTCCTAAAACCAAGTTATTCCAAATATTCCACCATACCTACCTATTAGCATATGATATCCCAAGTATATTCATGTTTTTATCTACCTTCCAAATTAAACTTGTTATGTGAAAATTAGTGATTAAAGCTCTCACGAACTTGATGGCACACTTTACTTTTCTTGCATTTAAGAAACTTAAACCATTGGGTTCATCTTTGTTGCGTATATGCTTGCACTTTATAAGTTGAAATTAGCAGAACCATATATCATGGGGAACGCTTTCAACATTGCACCTATATTTTGTACCCCGTTGATATCATGTTCTTTTGCTTATGGATCCCGGTGGTGTGAAATAAAAGTGGAACTTGTAAGATCATGGAGTTTGTATGTGTGTTAGAGAAACTCCTGGGCCACTAGCCTAATCCATGCCTAATCATGGTGGAAACTTTTGGCATCACCATAATGAGCACTCTATGAAGCATCCTCAATAAAAACCTATGCAAATAGCAAATAAAAAGATCGCTGAGATGCTCATTGTCTGCTTGCCTTATCATTTTCATTATGGGATAGCTCCTGTATCATGTGCAAGGGGTACCCCATTGGCGGTTCTTTATGATACATATGTACTTACAATGACAAGAGCTTACTTGTGACTAAAGTTGAGTAGCATGAGGTTCGGTCTTCGTAAGTAAGGGGCATGAGATTTCAGCTTATAACTTGTCTAGCATATCCTCTTAGTTGTGTCACTTTAACCTTAATCACCTTCAAGATGCTTATGATAGGGGCAATGAGAGCTGAAAGGTAATAAGTACCATAATTTTTGGAAGCTCTTTATGAAACTTGAATCCCTACTTCCTTCTA
Organism: Avena eriantha; assembly: GCA_910589775.1. Classification (NCBI taxonomy): domain Eukaryota; kingdom Viridiplantae; phylum Streptophyta; class Magnoliopsida; order Poales; family Poaceae; genus Avena; species Avena eriantha. Next base: position 445,712,395 of record OU342746.1, read on the forward strand.
TGAAGGCCCTTTCTTTTTCTTTTATGTTGAGTCTCCACCTTCTATCTTTATGCACCTACTTTGAGAGCATAGTGGCCATTCTTAGTTCTATGTGCATTGTCCCAAGACTTGTTGATTGATGCATAGCTTTGATATTGCTTGTTTTAAACTACTTGTATCTAGTCACTCTTATGAACTTTGAAGGTGTCCTATGCATTTATGTTTGCTACTCTATGAGGGACAAGCTGAATGCCACTATGCTATGTTTTCTTTATGTGAAACAAACAAACGTCTTGCAAAGCATTTTTATTCATGAATATTTTGTTTGTGCCTTTTCATGTTGCAACATAGTTGCTATGTCTAATTGTTAGAACTTTGTCTTTCATGCTATGTTGAAGTACTATGATCCCAGCTTTCAATGATTTACAAATACTTTGATCAAGTTTATGATGGTGCATGTCACCTCAAAAACTATTCTTTCTTTTTATCACTTACCTACTCGAGGACGAGCATGAGTTAAGCTTGGGGATGTTGATACGTTGCTAATGTATCCATAATTTTTTTGATGTGCCATGCTTGGTTTTATCTACTTTCTTATGTTTTGTCCACACTTTGGAGTACTTTTCATATGATTTCTTGGACTAACCTATTAACATGAGCCACAGTGCCAGCTGCCTGTTTTCTGCTGTTTTTGGTTCCAGGAAAGTCAGAAAATGAATATTCTCGGAATTGGACGGGACAAAAGCCAAAATCAGCTTTTCACCGATGGACACCAGGAGGCAGAATACGAGACGGGGAGGGGCTGGGGCCCGGCCACACAACCTGGCCACGCGTCCAGGTCTGGCCCGCGCCAGGGGGTGGTCTGGCCGCCCTAGGAACCCCCTCGGCCTCTCCTTTCGCCTATATATTGCCTCCGATACAGAAACCCTAAGGACCCGATCAAAGTTCCACGAAAGAGTTTGTAGCCGCCGTCGTCTCCATCCCTAGATCGCGAGGGATCTTACGCTCTTCCCGTGACCCTGCCGGAGAGGAGAATTCGCCTGGAGGCCTTCTTCATCATCATGCAAGCCTCCGGTGTGATGCGTTGAGTAGTTCATCTCTGGACTACAGGTCCATGTAGTAGCTAGATGGCTGGTTCTCCTCCTTTGTGCTATCATGTTTAGATCTTGTAATCCTACATGTTGTGTTTGCGGGGATCCGATGGATATTGAGATGCTATTTCAGATTGATTATTGATTCTATCATGTCTTTGTTATTTGTGATCTTGCATGCTTTCCTGCTTTTAGTAGCTATCTTGGCCAAGTAGATGATAGTAACTCCAAGAGTTAGTATTTATGCTCGATAGTGGGTTCATGCCTCTAGTAATCTGGGGAAGTGACAAAAATCTCTAAGGTACTAGATGTGATATTGGTACTAGGGAGAAAACAAGAATCCTTTGTTCATAGAACAATCGTATTGTTTACTTTACACGCAATTCGTAATGCAATTATCCATTGCTTGCAACTTAATATTGGAAAGGGTTCGGATGATAACCTAAAGGTGGATTATTAGTCATAGATGCAGTTGGATGGCGGTCTATGTATAATGTTGTAATGCCCAATCAAGTCTCAAAGGAGTCAAGATGAGTAGTATATGTTTGTATGCTTTCTCGATGTTTGTCAATTGGCCCGCTGTAATTTGTTCACCCAACATGTCATTTATCTTAAGGAGAGCCACCATTAGTGAACTGTGGACCCTGGTCCTTTCTTTAACCATCAATCTACAATCAACTATTTACAGCTTTGTGTTTACTTTCTGCAAACTATTACTTTCTCGCACTCGATACGTTTAATCCTTTGTTTTCAGCAAAACCGGTGAGATTGAAAACCTCATCGTAAGTTGGGGACAGAGTTCTGTGGTTGTGTTGTGCAGGTCTCCTCGTTGTTGCTGGCACTGGTAGTGCGCCCCGCCAAAGTTCAGCTAGCAACACCTTTGAGGTGTTTCCTTGCTTCTACTAGATTGATAACCTTGGTTTCATAACTGAGAGAAACTTATTGTTGTGCTCATCATACCTTCCTCTTGGGTTTCCCCAATGAGCTCGTTAGTACATGAGTCAGCAAGGGCTCATATTGAATTTTAAAAAAAAGTAATCATGCATATCAGGCATAACAATAGTTAGATGAAACATGATATCATAAGCAAATGACACAATTTATATTGCTAAAAAGTGTTGTATATCACAGCATCAGCTATTTGAGAGTATCCAGAGTATCCGTCAAGGAAACAAAAGTAAGAATTAGCGGACATCCTTTTCATAATATCATTAATGAGGGGCAATTGCTTATGAATTTTTATGGTTTATTTGTTCAACTTTCTAAAGTCAATGCACATTTTATATCCCGCTATCGTTCTAGCAGGGATTAATTCATCCTTATCATTATTAATTACTGTTATACATCCTTCCCTAGGTATGCAATGAGTTGGGCTTACCCACTTACTGTCTGAAATTGGATAGATAATACCACTGTCCAACATACGTATGAATTCCTTTCTTACTACCTGTTTTATTTTAGGATTCAACCTTTTTTGATTATCAACAAATGGCTTAGCATCTTCAATCATAGATATCTTGTGAGTTACTATAGAGGGATATATACCTCTCACAATTTCGTGTTTTCCTCTAGAGCGAGATTATCATCTAAAATCACTAGGCATTTTCCTACCCTATCTAAGAATTCATACCTGAGACCTGAAGGGAGAGGTTTTAAAACAAGGGGCGGCGGATCCTCATACCCTTTTTTCAAGTTCTTCAAATTCAACCCTGAGGCCTTGCTCGACCTCTGGTGCAGTGTTGAGAATCTCATCCAAATATTCTTTTGTAGAGTCGTTGGTAAGCGAATCATCGCTTGTCAAACTCCTCTCCAACCCAGATTGTAGAGTGCAAAAATAGATTGCTGCCAATTCTTCAATAGTCTTCTCCTCCTTAATCTCAACTTTATTTTTGTAAGATAATCTTGTGAATTGGCTGTAGTTTATGTCTAAAGTTTCTTCACCAAACTGCAAAGATAAAGTCTGCTTTTTGTTATCAATATCAATGTTCATAGAATTGTAAAAATGGATACCAAAAATAACTGGGAAGGAGGAGTTCAAGGGTATATCAATAATATGAAAATCAACTGGGTACACAAAAGCCCCAACAGAAACACAAACATTATGAAGGATCCCACGAGTAGGATGCAAAGTTCGATTATAAAACATAAAAGTAGCTTTTGATGGCTCAAGGTAAGAGTTATCAAGATGATCACGCATTTCTTCATAAATTGTATAAGGCTTGATGTTTATGGAAGAATTTAAGTCACAAAACCCTGCATAAGTAATCCCTCCTAAACAAAAAGGATATTTCTGTTGACTTCTATTCTCACCATCAAACTTGTCCGCCTATCGTTTCAGAGGATTCTTTACTTACCATTATCACTTTATCCTTGAATAATTCAGGTTCCAACAGTTTTTTTACTATCGCAATGTTCTCTTTAATGGCTCCCAGATCCTTAGTTAACCTTCCTATTCCTTTACTCCCTTCACCCCTTCTATCCATTACTTTAGTTAGAATAGTTTCTTCCTCGGCTAACATTTTCTTCTGTATTTTCGAATATTTATCAATGTGGCAAGTTTTAGAGGGTTTCTCTTCCACAGGTGGCGTATAGCATTCCCAATCTTTTGGAATCTGCAGGTAGTCCGCATAGGATCTAATAATTTGAATAAAGATGCGAAGGCCAAGATTAAAATTTCCAAGCAGCTTTTCTATATTCCCCGAAGCTAGAAATCTTTTTAAGCAATTCTACTCTATGGGATTTTCTTTATTAAACTCAGCCTCACAAATTCAAGGCCCTTTCAACACTGAATTCGATGAAAGACCCATTAGTAAGGGAGTCGAGTTCATTCATGTTATTATCATTCAAACCTGCATAGAAGGTATGTATCACCAACCAAGGTGGGAAATTATGATGAGGACTACGATCAAGCAATCCCCAAAACCTTTTATATCCTTCGTGCAAGATTTATTTAGTTTTTCCTTTAAAATTTTTGATCATGTATCTCGCGCCAAGAGTTCTTCTCCTCGGAAAGAAATCAACTAAAAATGGAGAGGCTAGGCTCTCCCAGGAATTAGTAATCTTTGCAGAACTTTGAATGTACCAAGAACGAGCCTCATCAATGAGACTTTGAGCAAAGAGAGAAAATTTAACCTCATCCTCAGTTTGTAAATTAAGGTGAAAAGTTCTAGAAATATCTTTGAAGAACCCTACATGCTCATACAGATCCTCCGTACCATCTCCTACAAAATTTCTTTGCCTGCAAAAGATCCAAGAGCATGGGTTTAATGTCATACCCTCTTGGGTTATTGGATTTTAAATAGGCGTCCATGGGAGGACCAGGATTCCTAACAGCCTCCAACTGGATTATATGTTGGTATTCGCCCATAATGTATCACCTGAAACTAATAAAAAACTTTAGTAAAACAATGAGTAAAATAAGTAACTAAGAACAAAGCCCAAAGGTTCTTAGCACCCCGGTAACGCGCGCTAGAAAATAGCTTGATGACTGCAAGTGCACAAATCAATTGTAGCTAGTTTTGAAATAAACATATCGAACCCACAGAGAGCTATTGGTAAAGGTCTTTATGCCCCTCATTACTTTCTACCAAAGGATAATTATAAGATGCCCTTGATCTCAAGTAAAGGGTGTTTGAAAGGTTTATGGTTGTTTGCAGAAAAGTAATTAAAACAAGTAAAAGGAAACAAGTAGCAAGTTTGTATGAAAGCATGGTTGAACTTAATAGAGCTAAAACATTCTCGAGGATGTAGGAAATAAGCTAAAACATTCTAGAGCAAGTTTGTAACGTCCTAGCATTAGAGCTTAGAAATAAGCTAAACACAGTTGTGTGCATTGCATTCATGCATAGAAAATCCGGATAATTTTCGCACTTTTAAATAAAACTTGTCAAAGTGATTGAAGCTTCTTTTAACTTGGTGGAACTGAAGTAGATTATCAAATTGACTGCGATAAGTTTCAATATGACCTTTGCTAAAACATTATCTTTGGGTAATATAATTTGATCTAAGGGTAGACCAAATGTAATAAAACTAAGTCACAACACACTACTTAATAAGGAGTACGTTATCTTCTAGAGATCATTACATGGTATTCCATGCCACAACTCTAGGATAAATACTTTGTATTCTAATAATGATATCAAGGTATTATCTACAACAAACCCTGAATACCAAGTTAAGTACATAACTTGAGTAAAGAAACTTTATAACTAAATCTGGAAACACTTGTTTGTCATAGTTACTCCTACCATGGGTATCATGGTAGTTCATAAACATTGACTCTTATTACAAATAGAGTAGGAATGGAAGTCAAGCCAAGACCATCCATTACATACCCTTAGTGTCATGATAATAGGTGACATTCCTATTTAACCAAGTCCTAGTATCAATTGATCATCAATATTGAGTGATCAATTCTTGACCTAGAACTTATTTACTCATAGCCTTTGACTTATTTTGTTGACCTTTCAAATACCTTAAGTAAATTAATCTGAAGGAAGAACTAGATATGGTTGAGTGTACCATCATCAATGGAATTTGATCTTTAGTGGAGATCTGTTGGGTCCGCAGCATAGAAAACAAAAAATTTCCTATGATGAGAACTACACGCCAAGATCTATCTACTAGGTATAGAGCAACAGGTGGACATACATCCATCAAGAACTTACCTCGAAGACAACGAGTTTTGTTAACAAGTAGGAACTCGTGGTTGATGTAGTCGTACACTTGCCGATCTCAAGATCGTGTGGAAGTCCGAGCGCCGCAAATCAGCAGCGCATCCGTACTCGCACACACGTTCAATCCACCGGACAACCTCCACCTCCTCGCTCTAGCGATCCAGCGGAAGCAGCAACTCCTTCCAGACGAAATGCCACCGGGAACATGTATCTCGCTAATCCAAGACCATGGGGGAATAATTCTAGAGGGGGAGAGATATCCTTCACGAGGAGGTGTGAGGAAGAAGGAGGAAGAGGGGGGCCTTTTATAGGAGGAGGGGGGTTGCCCCTCCCCATGGCCGACGCCTCATGGGGGGTGACCCCTCACCTCCCCCATTCATGTGGTGGTAACCCCTCCACATTAAAATGCCTCTTCACATTCCCTTTTAAAGTCCCCACTTTAAATGCATTAAAATTCTCTAAGCTAATGCTCTCTCATTTAATAAAACTCTTTTATTAAATTTATTCAGAATTTTTTTAATTACTTTAATTAACAAAAATTCACATATAACCCCTTGCAATATTTCAATATCACATGCAGAACCACTTTCTGCAATTTCACCCGAAACAATTTTCGGTTTCTATCGAAACAATTCCCGCGCTTTGCAATTCTTTCGTCTGAAACATATGTGCTCCAAAATGGTGTCCCGTAATTCTTAAGTGTGTCACCCTACGGTTCGCGAATAATGCAGACATGATTGAGACTCATCTCAGATCAATAATCAGAAGCGGGACCTGGAGATCCATACTGACTCCTGCATATTCAACGATGACTTCTGTGATCGTGAGAACCTTTAACGCTTGTAATTTAATCCCTTTGTCTCGCGATATATTACATGTCCGAGATTCGATCATTGGCATCTCCATACCTAGTTTGATCTCGTTACCGACATGCACTCTTTTCTCGTTCTCGTGATATAACATTCTAGTGATCACATCACTTGCTTTCAAGCTATCTTAATGTGATATCACCGAGAGGGCCCAGAGTATATCTATCCGTCATCGGGATTGACAAATTCCACTCTTGATCTAGGAGCCTCAACATAACACCTTCGTAGCACTTAACCCATCTTTATAGTCTCCCTGTTACAGTGTGACGTTTGATGTTATCAAGATACACTTCAGGTGTTAGCAATTAACATGATCTCATGGTCTAAGGATAAAGATTACTTCGTATGATGTTATTGCAATATAAACATAATGACTTGATCGTAATGCTATACTTCGGATGAATGTTCATCACATCATTTCACAAATGTTGTGACCTTGTTGTTAACAACATCCAATGTCCATGATCAGGAAACCTTGATCATCTTGTTAATCAACAAGCTAGTCTATAAGAGAGGCATAACTAGGAACCCTTTTTGTTTATTAAACACACATGTATTGACATTTCCGATCAATACAATTCTAGCATGTAAAATAAACATCTATCATATATAAGGAATACATAATAACAACTTTATTATTGCCTCTCAGGGCATATTTCCTTCAAGATCAAACCATTTGATGTTGGAGGAGTTAACTCACTCCTGAGTTAACTAGAAGCAGTATTTAAACCAGGAAGGAACTAGTGATCATGGAGCTATGAGAAAGCTAGTAGTATTAGTACATTAGATAACAATCTTGTTAGGACAAGTGGATATAGACTTAGAATAAGCTTGCTTAACAAGATAGGTCTATAGAGATACTAATACTAGTTTACTACTTAGTTGAGTATAGATCTTGATCGGACAAATAAAAGCCTAAGCTTAGTTTGATCAAATGATGGTGATCATTATTCTCAAGTCACTTGAGAATAGATGATTAGGTGTTGAAGAAGAGTTATGAATATACCAAGTTAGGCAAGTCCTAGTAAGCTGAATCATCTAGCTTGAGTATGAGAAGTCAAGCTAGAGTATGATGAAGTATTTGATGAGTTGTATGGAGTAGTTGGAGGCATAGTCGCTTAACCAAGTTAATATAAGGACAACTGGTATTATGGGTGTAGTACTATACCTATTTCAAAGGATTGATATCCTTTGTTATGTATAGTGAGGATTGTAGTCTTGCAACCCTTGAAAGTAGTTGCAAGAGGAAGTCGAGGAAGTTAATAGATGGAGTTAGCAGTAGCTACATTGATAGGTGCATCAATGGTAGTTAATTAAGAGGAGTTATATACTAGGAGTAAGAATGGATTAATGTTGAAGTGGCATGACCATGTCATCATACGATGATAGATATGGTGGAGTCATATAATTGTCTTATTCAGGAAGCTGTGATCTTTGTGAATAAGATAAGAAAGATATATGTAGTATATTTAGGAAAGGAATTCCTTATCTAAAGATAACCTTGGTGAGGTATTAAGGTAAGGATTCTTTAGAAGCCTTAACCAAGAATATATCAAGCCATGACAAAACCCATGTCTACTGTATTATTCAAGACCCTAGAATCAAAATGGATAGTGAAACCATTTCCTATTCCTAGGTAACTATTGAACAATACCTCTTGGACAACTAAAGTTTCCAAGAGGTAATTAGAGAACCAGGTGAGTGTTTGAGAAGCCTTGTCTACCTGATTGTCTTAAACCCTAATAAAGACCTAGTCTCTTATACCATCAAGATCACTTAAGTGAAGCAATTCTACCATCTTACTCTATGTGGAGATATCAAACCCACTCATAGATTTAGAAGTAGTATCCCTAAACCTAGATCCTTGTTTCTATCTATAATTGAATATGGGTTATTAAAACCTCTCAAAACCTATGTACATATATTGTTTAAACCTTAGTATTTCTCTATTCATGATTGTTATTGATTTATCATTACCTAACCAAAAGTGTTCTGTGGTAATTCTAAATTTTACAAACCAAGTAGAATTGGATTTGGTGAAATCACCAAATATGGAGGACCATGATAACTAAATCACCCTATTATGAACCACAAGACTTAAAGTATTATAATATATATATATATATATGAAATCTAATATGATACCAAGTGTGCATAGAATGATAAAATCATCATTAGCCCTTTCTAATCCTTACCATGGTAATTATCATATTGAAAGTGGAAACCATTTTTATAAGGTTTTTTCTATAGAAGGAATAAATTCCTAAAGCCTGAGTCTCATTTGTTCTACTTAATAAAAGAACCTCTCATATAGTTGTATTTTCTTTTGATACAACAAAATTAATACAGGGGAATTGGTTATAGTGAATCTTTACACTATTCTGAATATTCTACCAGAATTTCAAATGCTTAAACCTTGTAGAAATAAAAGTGGAAAAGAAATTTTAAATAGAAAAGAAGGAAGAATATAAAGACAGAAAAAAAGGGAAAAGACTAGAATAGAAGTTTCTGGCCCGTGGCCCAATCCTCCTCGTGTCTATTTGACGCTCGCGAGCAGCAGCAGTCATCTCCCGCTCGCTCTACATCGGCCCAGTACCAGCCCGACCCAACATACCCCTTTGTCAGTCCTATCCGTCGTCTTCCTCCTATGCTGAAGCAGCTCGCTAGACGGGACGGCGACCACCCGATGCAACCTCGTCGCCGTGACGTCACCGCCGACACTTCTTCGAGGATAAGGACGCCATGACGAAGCCTCATCCCCATCCATTCTCTCTCTCTTGCCTGCTCTCTCATCTTCTCCACAGAAGGGGGATCGAAACCCTAGCCGCCCAGACCCCGCTCATCGTCGTCACCCCGAGTCGCCCTATGACCGGAAAGGTAACCCAAGAGCTCCGCCAGGATCTTCTATGTCTTCCAGCCTGAGGAATCGAACCAGGGTTCGCCGAATTAAGCCCCACGGTGTCTTATTCCCGAAGTACGACAGCCACCCTCGTCGCCAATCGCCGCCGTCTTCGACTGCACCGTGCCTCACTGTCACCACCATCACCACCAGGGTGAGCTCACGAGACTTCCAGTACCCTCTGTTGCTTCGATTCCTTTCTGTATCGCTCTGCCATCATGCAACATCGTCCTCCACCACAGAAGCTCGCCGGAGCTGAGGTCCGGTTGACCATCTCTGGGCGGCGTGACCACTATAGGACTCCCTGTGAGCTCCTCTTTCCAACACAGCAAACCACATGAGCTAATATGCCGTAGTTTGCCACCGATGACCTTGATCTGGCGGTGGAAGAGGTGCTTACGTCATAGTGACGCCACGCCCACGTCATCCTCGGCCACCTCTGCTAGTTTGACTAGTCTCCGCTCGCGTGGCACCGACGTGGCAATAACCCCACTAGTCAGCGGCTCTAGGGTAGAACAAGTTAGGTGTAAAAAGTCTTTTGTCCCGCGTAGCAGGTGACGTGGCCATAGGCCCACATGTCTGTGACTATGTCTAGGCTTAGTGCTAGTATGAAAAGTATTCTATGTTTAGTAATAAATAAAACCAAATCAGTTTAATATAAATATAATTTCAGAAATTTAATAAAAGGATTAAATCTTGTTAATTCTATATCTTTTGTTTTAATTCATAAAAATACATGTTATATATCAAAATGTTAAGAAAAATAAAATATATAATTTAAATTTATTAACAAATATTATTGTGTTAACTATTTAAATAATTATTATTTAATAAAGATTTTATAAGTAATAATACTTTGAAAATTCATATTTTAATATTGGTAAATGAGAAAAATATAAAGAATATACCAAAATTCTTATAAAATCAAAATCTACATTTAAAACCTTGTTTCAATTATTTTTGTATCATTTAACTAATATTTATTATTTATTTACTTTTATAAAGTGATTAAACTTATAAAAATCATAGCTTATTATTTAAAAATGACAAAAATACTTATAATATATCAAAATGATCACAAAAATGAAATCTACACACTAAAAATATCAACTCTCACTTTTGAAGTAAAATAAAATGTAAAGGGCAAATAAATCTTATTTTAACTCTTTTCTTTTATTTTAACTCATTAAAAATATATAAATCTTTACTATTGCTTTTAGCATTATTTGTTTAAAGTCTAAAAGGGTAACAACAAGTTCAATTGATGCTTAAATGAAGTTAAAATAAGTCTAATTATTTTAAGCAACATTAAAAGTAAACCTTGAACACTTCTTTAAAAGCTCTAATTGATTCTTAATCTTGTTTAA